>CM065589.1:322672248-323272248 GCA_033119425.1 Bufotes viridis
ATAATCAGCGCCACATTTATTGTCTACAGTGTGTATGTTTAATACACATCCATGACATATACAGTACTCCATCCGAAAACTGTTTCTTTAGCGTAAATTTAAATAATCAGGGGCCAGCCCTTATCTGCTGTCTCTGTAGTGTGTGCGTGTAATACACATCTGTGACATATACAGTACTGCATCCGAAAACTATTTCCTTAGCGTAAATTTAAATAACCTGGGCCTAATCACGTGTCCATAGTGTGTTGTTTTCTGTGACATATACAGTACTCTATCCGAAAAGTGTTTCTTTAGCGCAAATTTAAATAATCTGGGCCTAATCTAGTGTCCATAATGTGTGGCTTTCTGTGACAAATACTGTACTACGTCCAAAAACAGTGTCTGTAGAGCAAATTTAAATAATTTGTGCCACATCTAGTGTCCATAGTGTGTGGCTTTCTGTGACAAATACTGTACTACATCTGAAAACAGTGTCTGTAGCAAAAATTTAAATAATCTGGGCCTAGTCTTGTGTCCATAGTGTGTGGCTTTCTGTGACAAATTATGTACTACATCCGAAAACAGTGTCTGTAGCGCAAATTAAAATAATTTGTTCAACATCTACTGTGTGTGCGTTTAAAGCATATCACTGACATAAACAGTACTTTATCCGTAGACAGTGTATGCTAGTCTGTGACATTATCAGGGCTACATCTCCTGTGTAATGTTTGCGCATCCCAAATACCTTTTTTTTTTTTTATTGGCGCATGCACTTACAAATCCTACGCTACTGTACGTGTGACATACCGTTAAGCATATATAACATTTATTATTAAGAAGGCGGCCAGTAAGGGCCGTGGAAGTGGCCGTGATGCTGATGGTGCATGCAGAGGCCGTGGCTCTGGGCGCGATGAAACTGAGTAAAAGAATGTAGCTGAGGGCCTCAAGGTGCACTAACCCTCAAAAACATTATTTTGAAGGGCCTTCCGGTCGGGTGACCCTCTAAAACATCATTTGCGAGTGTCTTCAAGGCAGCTGACCCTGTAAAATATTATTTGTGAGGGCCTGCAGGTGAGCTGACGATAAAAAACATAATTTTTCAGGACCTGCAGGTGAGCTGACCCTCTAAAACATTATATGTGAGGGCCTGCATGTGAGCTGACCCTGTTAAACATTATAACATTATATGTGAGGGCCTGCAGGTGAGCTGACCCTCTAAAACATTATATGTGAGGGCCTGCAGGTGAGCTGACCCTCTAAAACATTATATGTGAGGGCCTGCAGGTGAGCTGACCTTCTAAAACATTATATGTGAGGGTCTGCAGGTGAGCTGACCCTCTAAAACACTATATGTGAGGGCCTGCAGGTGAGCTGACCCTCTAAAACATTATATGTGAGGGTCTGCAGGTGTGCTGACCCAAAAACATGAATTGCGAGGGCATGCAGTTGAGCTGACCCTGTAAACATTATATGTGAGGGGCAGCAGGTGAGCTGACCCTAAAAAACATGAATTGCGAGGGCCTGCAGTTGAGCTGACCCTGTAAACGTTATATGTGAGGAGCTGCAGGTGAGCTGAACCTGTAAAGCATTATATGTGAGGGCCTGCGGGTGAGCTGACCCTCTAAAACATTATGAGCGAGGGCAGCCTAAAAAGCATGTTGATGTGATGGAGGAGGAGGAGTACAGAAGTCAGGGGCAATCCAGGAGCAATCATTTGACAGACGGATGTGCTTAACAGTTATTAGGCCCCCAGCAACACCAAATACCCGCTATGACAAAACGCTGGAGGCAGGGCAGGCCAGCACCTCTGAGGTGTAGAGTGGCAGTTTGTGCCACGTGTCCAGCTTGTACACCCAATAGTTGTAAGGCACAGAGGGATCTCTGAGGACGCTGACACAGTCTGCTATGTACTCCTTCACCATCTTCAAAAAAAATTCCTGCCTTGTGACACTAGGCCGCGCATCAGGGTGAGGGTGCTGGCAGGGTGTCATAAAATTGTTCCAGGCATTGGAGAGTGCTGTCCTGCCTCTGTTGGAACTACTGTGTGTTCCCCTCATCTCCCCTCCTGGGTTGCATAAGGAACTACGTACTCTGCCACAAGTGTTGTCAGCTGTAAATTTATCTGCAATGACATTTTGTTCTATTATTATTATGGTTTGTCGTTGAATTATTGTTGGTATTATTATTGTTATTATGGTTGTAAAATACGTTATGGTTATTTGGTTATTTATGAGTTAATTAACAGGCCATGTCATTGGTTTACCTCCACTCTCGTGTGTTATGTTTTTAATTATATTAACCCCCTTCTACCCTGAGCCAGTTTTCACCTTCCTGCCCAGGCCATTTTTTGCAAATCTGAAATGTGTCACTTAATGTGGTAATAGCTTCGGAACACTTTTACTTATTCAAGCCATTCTGAGATTGTTTTCTTGTCATGACACATTGTACGTCATGATAGTCATAAATTGAGTCAATATATTTCACCTTTATTTGTGAAAAAATCCCAAATTTACCAAAAATTTTGAAAAATTCCCAAATTTTCTAATTTCAATTTCTCTACTTTTATAATAGGTAGTGATACCTCATATAATAGTTATTGCCTTACATTTCCCATATGTGTACTTTATGTTTGGATCATTTTGAAAATGAAATTTTATTTTTTGAGGACATTAGAAGGCTTAGAAGTTTAGAAGCAAATTTTGATATTTTTAGAAAAATTTCAAAACCCACTTTCTAAGGACCAGTTCAGGTCTGAAGTCACTTTGTGGGGCTTACATTATAAAAACCACCCATAAATGGCCCCATTTTAGAAAGTACAACCCTCAAGGTATTCAAAACTGAAAATGGAGATTAAATTTCAGAATTTCACTTTTTTGGCAGATTTTACATTTGAATACATTTTTTTCCAGTAACAAGGCAAGTGTTAACAGCCAAACAAAACTCAATATGGCCACACGGCAGGGCACAGAAGGAAAGGAATGCCGTATGATTTTTGGAAGGCAGATTTAGCTGTATTGGTTTTTAGATGCCATGTCCCATTTGAAGCCCCCCTGATGCACCCCTACAGTAGAAACTTAAAAAAGTGACCACATTTTGGAAACTACGGATAAGGTGGCAGTATTATTGGTACTATTTTGGGGTACATATGATTTTTCATTGCTCTATATTATGTTTTTTGTGAGGCAAGGTAACCTAAAAATGGCTGTTTTGGCACCGTTTTTATTTTTCATGTTTTACAACACTCAGAGTAGAATATGTGCTATTTTTATAGCAGGTTCTTACTGACGCAATGATATCAAATGTGTCTACTTTCTATGTTTGTTTGTTTCAGTTTTACATAATAAAGCATTTTAGAAAAAAAGCATTTTAGAAAACAAAATAGTTTTTGTGTCTCCATTTTCTGAGCGCCCTATCTTCTTTATATTTCTGCTGATCGTCTATTGAAGAGGCTAGTTTTTTGCTGGAAGAGTTGACGTTTTTATTGATGCCATATTTGGGTACATATGATTTTTTGATCATTCATTTTTACACTTTATGGGGCAAGGTGACCAAAAAATTGGTTGTTTTGGCGCAGTTTTTATTTTTTTATTTTTCCAGCTTCGCCTGAAAGGGTTAAGTAATGCAATATTTTTATAGAGCAGATCATTATGGACGTGGCAATACCTAATATGTCTACTTTTTCTTATTTATTTAGGTTTTACACAATAATAGCATTTTTTAACCGAAATAATGATGTTTTAGTGTCTCCATAGTCTGAGAGCCATAGCTTTTTTATTTTTATTTTCTCTTAGGTAAAGTCTCATTTTTTGCGGGATGAGGTGACGGTTTGATTGGTACTATTTTGGGGGTATATGCCTTTTTGATCGCTTGGTGTTGGAATTTTTGTGATGTAAGGTGACAAAAATGGCTTTTTTTTTACACTGTTTTTATTTATTTTTTATGGTATTTATCGGACAGGGTGGATCACGTGATACATTTATAGAGCTGGTCATTATTGACACGGCGATACATAATATATGTGTTTTTTTTTTCAGTTTTTTATTATAAACTTTTTTTTAACTTTTTTTCTTTTCTTTATTTTTGACTTTCACTTTTGGGGGTCTGATCCCCTCTGCAATGCTTTACAATACTTCTGTATTGTAAAGCATTGTCTGTTAGTGTACTACACTGAGTAGTACACTAACAGTTTGCCTAGGAGACCCAGCCTGAAGCTGGATCTCCTGGGCACCCGTAGAAGTCAGGTCCTGATGCCGTGCAAGGCATTGGGCAGTCTCTGCATGGCATCTGGCTTCCTTTTCACACATCAGGTCCCTGTTACAGCAGCCAGGGGACCGGATGCACTCCCTCACTCGACACAAACCCCTTCTATGTCGCGGTCAGCGCGGACCGCGGTATAGAAGGGGTTAATCCGCCTGCATCGCTGTAAACAGTGATGCCAACAGATACAGCAGGGGCCCGGCTACCAGAGACTGCCGGACCCCTGCAGTTTTCAGGCGCACACTGCTCCGGTGCCGGTCGATCACCATGACGTACCATTGCGTCCAAATGAGGGAAGGCAGTGCCTTCCATGACGTAATAGTACGTCATGTGTCGGGAAGGGGTTAATGTATAAGTTTGGAATGGTTGTTGTGCATGGGACATATATGCTGTATGATTTCCATGTGTGTGAGCTTGCCAAGCTCCAAAGCTGCCAACAAGTTATGGCCATTATCAGACAAAACAACCAACCATGCCTGGTTGTAGGTTGAGTGGCAAGAGCCACACCTCAGTCTGGTCCCTTATACCCTGCCATAGCTCTGTGGCGGTGTGCTGTTTGTCACCTAAGCAAATTAGTTTCAGCACGGCCTGTTGCCGCTTCTCCACTGCCGTGCTACACTGCTTCCAGCTACTGACTGATGGCTGACTGGTGCTGCAAGATGAGAATTCAGAGGTGGAAGTGGAGTAGGAGAAAGGGGGCTGCAACTAATGTAGGTAGTGGTGAAAATCCTGATGGAATGGGGGCCCTAAATCCTTGGCATTGGTAGCACCTGTTCCATCCCAGGGTACAACTGGCTACCGGCCTCTACAAAGTTCACACAGTGTGCCGTCACGGAAATGTAGCGTCCCTGGCCAAAAGCACTTGTCCTTGTGTCAGTCGATAAGTGGACCTTTCCAATTACTGCGTTGGTCAGGGCACGGGTGATGTTACAGGCCTCAATTGCTGGTGTAATGCCGGGACCGCACACCGAGAAAAATAGTGGCGACTGGGGACTGAGTAACGAGGGAAGTCCGCCGCGATGAGGCTGAGGAAAGCCTCAGTGTCCACAGGCCTAAATGGCAACATTTCCAGGGCCAGCAATTTTTAAAGGTGTGCATTTAGTGCTATGGCCTGTGGGTGGGTGGCTGGGTATTTGCGCTTACGTTCAAAGGCCTGGGTTAAAGACATCTGTACTGGTGTGGCCCACCTTCTCCTCTTTGCCATCCCACAGCCTCTTCCAGCCTATTGCTGTGCTGTGGATCCCTCCCCCTCTGTACTGCTGTCCTCGCTTGGTTTGCCACCTTCCCAGGTTAGGTCAGTGGTGTCATTGTCCACCACAACCTCTTCCACTTCCTCACTCGGGTCATCCTCCTGACTTGGGTTGTTGACCTAATAAGACCCTCACTTATTGACAACTGTGTCTCATCCGCATCAACCACCTCATGAAACACTAATTGCCATTCCCCACAGTCATCTTCTTCTGACTGTGGATGCTGAAGAGTTTGGTAATCAGTACACAAGATCTCCTCATGTTCCTCTTCAGGGAGGGTCAGCTCACCTGCAGGCCCTCACCTACAATCTTTTAGAGGGTCAGCTCACCTGCAGGCCCTCAACTACAATATTTTACAGGGTCAGCTCACTTACAGGCCCTCAACTACAATATTTTACAGGGTTAGCTCAGCAGCAGGCCCTCATGTACAATATTTTACAGGGTCAGCTCAGCAGCAGGCACTCGCACATCATTTTTTGCAATGCTCAGCAGCAGGCCCTTGCCCCTAATGTTTTAGAAGGTCAACAGCAGGACCTTGCTCCTAATGTTTTGGAGGGTCACCAGCAAGCCATCAATGATAATTTTTCAAGGGTGTGTATGATGCCCTCCTTTTATGTGTAACAAAGGTTGTTTCAGAGTACCTCTTCCATGTAATTTTTGGCAGCACTTGCACCTTATATACAATAGAATATACAGGAAAGAATGCTTCCTAACAATTTTTCTTGTAAAATTGATTTTTTGGGGGGTTTTGGGCGTATTTTTGTCAGTCTGCAAAAGTGGCGTACAACTCGGACAACATGGTTCCCAGCAGCGACCTGCGAGTCCAAGATGCATCCAGACATCGTCCCCTTGCTGTTCCCAATCCATTTCGGTGGTGTTTCTGTAACTTTCTGACCTTTTCCAATGAACCAGACACCCTCCCCTCTTCAGAGCAGGGGATGCCTGGTTATCTCCCATTGACTTTTATTATACTCGGGTGTTCGGTTGAGCACACGAACATAGCGATGTGTTCAGCCCGAGCACCTGAACACCCGAATACTTTGGTGCTTGATCATCACTACTTCATACATACCCTGACCATATACATAAACAGGCTCATAAGCAGCCTGATCACATGAATAGGTTCATAATCTCGCTGACCAAATACACAGGTTTATACACACGCTGACCACATCCATAGAACTGCTCATACAAACAATGACCACATGCATACAGTAGACAGGCTCACACAATGACCACATACATAAGTTCATGAATACCCTGACCATATACATAAATAGGCTGATATGCAGCCTGACCACATAAATAGGTTCATATGATCCCTGACCACATACATGGTCAGGCTCATACTCTCCCTAACCAAATACACAGGCTTATACGCATGCTAACTACATACATAAACAGGCTCATACAAACAATGACCACAATTTATAGACAGGATCATACAAACAATGACCACATGCATACAGTAAACAGGCTCATACAATGACCACATACATAGACAGGCTAATACAAACAATGACCACATGCATACAGTAGACAGGCGGCTCATACAAACAATGACCACATGCATACAGTGGACAGGCTCATACAAACAATGACCACATGCATACAGTAGAGAGGCTCACACAAACAATGACCACATGCATACTGTGGACAGGCTCATACAAACAATGACCACATGCATACACTAGAGAGGCTCACACAAACCACAAAAAATGACCACATGCATATAGTGGACAGGCTCATACAAACAACGACCACATGCATACAGTGGACAGGCTTATACAAACAATGACCACATACATACAGTGAACAGGCTCATACAAACAATGACCACATACATAGACAGGCTCATACAAACAATGACCACATACATAGACAGGCTAATACATACAATGACCACATGCATAGAGTAGACAGGCTCATACAAAGAATGACCACATGCATACAGTAGACAGGCTCATACAAACAATGACCACATGCATACAGTGGACAGGCTCATACAAACAATGACCACATGCATACAGTGGACAGACTCAAACAAACAATGACCACATGCATACAGTAGACAGGCTCAAACAAACAATGACCACATGCATACAGTAGACAGGCTCATACAAACAATAACCACATGCATAAACTAGAGAGGCTCACACAAACCACAAACAATGACCACATGCATACAGTGGACAGGCTCATACAAACAACGACCACATGCATACAGTGGACAGGCTTATACAAACAATGACCACATACATACAGTGAACAGGCTCATACAAACAATGACCACATAAATACAGTGGACAAGCTCATGCAAACAATGATCACATGCATACAGTGGACAGGCTCATACAAACAATGACCACATACATAGACAGGCTCATACAAACAATGACCACATACATAGACAGGCTAATACAAACAATGACCACATGCATACAGTAGACAGGCTCATACAAACAATTACCACATACATACAGTGGACAGGCTCATACAAACAATTACCACATGCATACAGTGGACAGGCTCATACAAACAATGACCACATGCATACAGTAGACAGGCGGCTCATACAAACAAGGACCACATGCATACAGGGGACAGGCTATTACAAACAATGACCACATGCATACAGTAGACAGGCTCACACAAACAATGACCACATGCATACAGTGTACAGGCTCATACAATGGCCACATGCATACAGTAGAGAGGCTCACACAAACTACAAACAATGACCACATGCATACAGTGTACAGGCTCATACAAACAATGAACACATGCATACAGTGGAGAGGCTCACACAAACTACAAACAATGACCACATGCCTACAGTGGACAGGCTCATACAAACAATGACCACATGCATACAGTGGACAGGCTCATACAAACAATTACCACATACATACAGTGGACAGGCTCATACAAACAACGACCACATAAATACAGTGGACAAGCTCATACAAACAATGACCACATACATAGACAGGCTCATACAAACAATGACCACATACATAGACAGGCTAATACAAACAATGACCACATACATAGACAAGCTCATACAAACAATGATCACATACATAGACAGGCTAATACAAACAATGACCACATGCATACAGTGGACAAGCTCATACAAACAATGACCACATAAATACAGTGGACAAGCTAATACAAACAATGACCACATGCATACATTGAACAGGCTCATACAAAGAATGATCACATGCATACAGTGGACAGGCTCATACAAACAATGATCACATGCATACAGTAGACAGGCTCATACAAACAATGACCACATGCATACAGTAGACGGGCTCATACAAACAATGACCACATGCATACATTGAACAGGCTCATACAAACAATGATCACTTGCATACAGTGAACAGGCTCATACAAACAATGATCACATGCATACAGTGGACAGGCTCATACAAAGAATGATCACATGCATAAAGTGGACAGCCCCATACAAACAATGACCACATGCATACAGTAGACAGGCGGCTCATACAAACAATGACCACATGCATACAGTGGACAGGCTCATACAAACAACGACCACATGCATACAGTGGACAGGCTCATACAAACAATGACCACATGCATACAGTAGACAGGCTCATACAAACAATGACCACATGCATACATTGAACAGGCTCATACAAACAATGACTACATGCATACAGTGGACAGGCTCATACAAACAATGACCACATACATATACCTTCCTGTCTCTAAACTATAAAAAAAATAAAAATAAAGCTAATTACAGTTTAAGAAAAACACTAGCATCTGAGTGCACTGCATACATGGATGTACGCCATCCAGCTAGGGTTCCTTCAACCTACCAGAGGAGATCATTCTAATTCTTTATCTATATAGAAAATAAGTATGTCCACTTTTGACATAATATCAATATTTATTCATATCATATATTGTAAGATTTGTTGATTCGTTTTGTTACTCTAACAATCTTTGATTTTATCTGTACATGTATGCTTTGATTGAAAAGTGCTGTGGAATATGTTGGTGATGCATAAATAAAGATTATTATTTTCGAATACACCCCATTCTAGTTTCAAGTGATTTGCACCGAAGTCAACAACAAAAGGAATCAGTTTCAAATGGGATCCTATGCTGAACCTTTTGGACCCATTATTTGGTCAGAACTGGGGCCTAACAAAGGGTCCCTTGGTGCTCTCATGGGGCTAGTGTATCATTCTGGTATTCCTATGATAATGGAAGCAACAGATTTCTGTAAATCTTTTATATAAAATGTATTTTCCATCTTATTGCAGGCAGTGTTTGGATCCCTAGTCTGTGTTATGCTCTCTTATGTATAAGAGGAAGTGATATTACATATTTGCTGCGAAAGCAATTAGCTACTCAGAGCGGTCTTGTAATTTATCTTTGTATCAATACATTCCAGCCAGTCTCAGCACTTGGAAGAATCTCAGACATACATTTGCTGACAAGGTGAACTAGCAAACATGAGAGAAAAAAAAAAAAAAACAGTATAAGGATTCTGCATTACACAGAGAATTGTATTTTCTTGTAACAGCTTCTCCTCTCACCACAAAATTTGGGCAGGCTTGTAGCCCTCTTTTCTCCAATACACACTCCCCCTGGCAATGTCTTGACTATCTTTTTACTTGAAACGTCTGATTTTTACTCGCTGCAAAAATCTGCTTTTCTTATTTTAATAGGTAGCATCAGATTAACCTAAACATTATCCCCTCCCCCATCATTCCCTGCAGATGCTGTACGCTCTAATCTCTGCGGATTCTTCCAAATGTCCTCCTGGATGGTTAAGATATATGGAGATGTTGTTAGCAAGCAAAGCCACAATCTCAACAGGGGTGAGAATAAATAATAAGGATAATGCGTGGATTTATTTTTTCGGCTATGATTTCATTTAAAGCATAAATTGTGAGAGACGGAGAAGAGATGGGAAATATACATGTGAGAAGACATTTATTCTGAAATATGCACACCATAGACGTTGTTTGTGAATTTGGGTGTATTTTTCTCTGGTGTTGTGATATTCCATATTTTTCAATATGAAATAAGAGCTTATACCATTGTCCCAAAATAATTTGTCACTGTTATGGTTTATATCATAGAGACTCCAATGTAGAGGTGAGTGATTCCAGTACATTAGATGCACTTACAAATGGGATCAGTAACAAATGAAATTAAATCCAGTTGCCTTATTATAGGGCACTTTGGATGGGGGTTGAATATGGCTACATAGGGAATGTATGGAGTGGTCTCAGAAATAGAGATACACATCTGACTCCTGCCTGGAAATAAGTCCGATGCTGGCTGTTTAAACTCCTCAGTTGTCGTGGTCAATATCACCATGGGTCTAAGGGGTTAGGCAGAAGGACAAAACCGCACGGTGCTGAGAGGTTGTCATGGCAGAGAGGAGCTTTATGTAGGTCATCAGTCCTGCCATGTTAGGACTCCTATTACATCATGCTTCTGACTGAGTGTAATAGGGTGTTGGTAAAATGAAAATACAATGCAATACAGAAGTATTGCAGTATTGTAAAAAGCAATCAGACAGCCACATGTTCAAGTCCCCTTGGGGTTCTAAAAAAAGTACAAAAGGTTTAATAATGCTCTCAAATATACAAAAAAAAAAATCATATTGCAGTTTTACATAATTGATAATGAGGCATCTGAGAATGCTTGAATTAAAATATCATGTTACTTATCCTACTCAGGGAATGCCATAAAAATCCAGAAGTGTTCTTTCCCAAAAAGTGTAATAAAAAAAATGAAAAAGTTTTATGTACCCCCAAAATAGTATCAATAAATACAACTCATTCCAACAACTGCTATGTTGACCTAAAAATATTACAAAAAAGCCTAAAAAAAAATAAAACCAATTGGCTTGGTCCACATTGTCCACATGTCACTGCTGTTTGCGCGAAACAGATCTAATCCTATTTTTGAAACAATATATATGGAACCCACTAATCCTGCTGTAAAAATAATGGCCCATGCCACTAATCAGGAAGATGGCTTTTAATACCCCAGAGGGTCACTTTGAGAACCTAGTCATTCCTTTTGGGTTGACCAATGCTCTTGCATTTTGTGAATGACATTTTTCATCACCTTGTGGGGAAGTTTGTAGTTGTGGATTTGGATGACATACTAATTTATTCTCCAAACGTGGAAACACATCAGGATCACGTTAGACTGGTGTTACAGATCCTGAGAGATAATAAATTATATGCAAATTTGGAGAAGTGTGTTTTTGCTGTACAGGAGGTGCAGTTCTTGGGCTACCTGTTGTCATCTTTGGGTTTTCGAATGGATTCAGAGAAAGTCCATGCTGTATTGGAGTAGGATCTACCCGAAAATCTGAAGGCTCTTATGCTGTTTTTGGGGTTCACCAACTATTACCGAAAATGTATTAAGAACTATTCGACAGTGGTGAGACCCTTAACTGACATGACTAAGAAAGGGATGGATGTCTCATTGTGGTCCGATTCGGCATTGCGAGCCTTTTCTATTAAGGAGTGTTTTGCTTCTGCCCCTTTATTGGTGCAGCAGGATGTGTCACAGCCTTTTATTGTGTAGGTTGACGCATCCGAGGTGGGGGTAGGAGCAGTCTTATCACAGGGCTTGTCACCTGGTAAATGGCGCCCATGTGCATTTTTCTCAAAAAAAACTCTGCCGCAGAGAGAAATTATGATGTGGGTAACAGAGAATTGCTGGCCATTAAGTTGGCTTTTGAGGAGTGGCATCATTGGTTGGAAGGGACGATTCATCCGATCACGGTGTTCACAAATCACAAAAATCTGGCTTTCCTGGAATCGGCTAAACAACTGAACCAGAAGCAGGCCAGATGGTCTTCGTTTTTTACCAGATTCAATTTCATTATCACTTATTGTCCTGGGGTTAAGAACATCAAGACATGCCTTGTCACATAGTTTTCCTGGAGGTGGTGATTTTGAAAATCCAAGTCCGATGCTGTCGGAGGGTCTGGTGATATCCGCTCTATACCCTGACCTAGAGTGGAAGGTGTTAGAGGCTCAGGGAGACTCACCAGTTTCTTGTCTCTCTGGGAAATAGTTTGTTTCATCTGAATTGCGTCACAAGGTGTTTGAGGAACATTACTGTACGGTTCTTACGGGACACCCTGAGAGCAGATCCACTGCTAACCTCATTTCTCGTACATTTTGGTGGCCGGGGTTGCATAAGTGTGTTGAGGACTATGTGTCAGCCTGCAGCACTTGTGCACGAGCTAAGGTGACACATACTCGGCCTTTCGGATCTCTACTTACGTTTCCCATCCTGTCCAGACCATTGACGCATTTATCCATGGATTTTATCACTGATCTACCTAATTCTTCAGGAAAGACAGCGATTCTGGTGGTAGTTGATCGCTTTAGTAAAATGGAGCACTCTATAGCATTGCGGGGCCCACCTAATGCTAAAACTCTTGTACAAGTGTTTGTGGATAACATTGTGAAACTACATGGCATTCCCTCTGGTGTGGTCTCGGATCGTGGGACTCTGTTTCCAAATTCTGGAAGGCATTCTGTACTAGACTGGGAGTACAACCGTCTTTTTTTTCGGCATTTCATCCTCAGTCGAACGGACAGACGGAGCACACTAATCAGAGTCTGGAGACTTTTTTGATATGTTTTTGTCTCTGAGAACCAGGAGGAGTGGTCTTCATTTTTGTCTTCAGCAGAGTTTGACAGAAACTGAACCAAAGCTCTAAATCTGTTTAGGCTTTAACAGTACTCCAATATCAATTAGGCAAAAATGGCCCCAAAAGGGGGGAGTGTCATTATTTTAAAACATAACTTTTATTGTTCTCTAACAAACATAAAATAATTTAACCCACTATGATACATGAACAAACATACAATGGAGGACCAAGTATGGTACCCCAAATGCTGGTAGAAGAAACAAACAAATCTGCTCCACCTACTGAAAGGTGTGAGCAGTCTTACCAGACCCTTGTAGACAATGGGATCAGGCAGGGAGGATGTCCATGAGACATTGGATGTAAACCGTACGGGAAGTCACAATCTTACTTGGTTTCTGTATAGTGGATGCAGATCTGGGCCCTATACAACCCTACCAATTGGGGAGGGGGCTATTTTACTTCTGCCTATCTATACACAGCACCCCCGTCCAGATACCTGTCTCTACCTTGGACCTGATCCCTAAGTCTCATAAAAATTGGCCAGTGAAAGTAATTACAATGACCTCCCGATGTGGCATGTTTCTGTCCGTGTTGACTCTTCAGGGGAGTAGGTACAAAATGGAAAAAGATGGTGATAAACTGCAGGTGTGTAGCCAGCAGCTAAAACACTTGATCAAGCACTTAAGCTTGCATCTGCTGCCCCAAGATGGTGGGGTGCGATATTGCAAAGGAGGGGTAGTCCTATGCTAGACGGTCAGGAGGATGTGGTAATCCTGTGTGTAGTAGATCCCCTATGATTGGGGGAAACAACAAAATCTACTAGCCGCAGTGATGCACCTAACCAGTGGACTTTAAATAGTCGTGCCTATCCAGAGACACGCCCCCCACCCACCATAGATATTGGTGTGTGACGTGAGGCGGGAGCGCGCGCGTCACCCAGGCACGAACATCGCGCGTGAGATACGGTGTGGGCGCCGCGCGTGACGTCAGAGGCTGACGACGGGATCACATAGGAGGGGCGGTGCTGCACTGAATATGGAGAGGCGATACAGTGGTTGCCTAAATTGTACAGGTAAGCCGGCAATCACGTGGGACACACAGTGTGTGCGTCCATGGTAACATAAAATATATGGCCACAACAGGCTATTGGCATTTGATGCAGGGAAGGAGACAACAGGACGTTATCGATACATCTGTAATAAGAACAGTAAGAAGTTTTAAATAAAACATGTATAATTAAGTCTTTCATTCATGCCGAATGGGGCTGATGTTTTTAAATGAAAAATCCAGCGTGATTCACATTGGAGGAGATTCCAATTTCCCCCTCTAGGAGGAGGTTTGACAAGATCAATGCCCATAAACATTAAATGGGCTCTGCCATTATGCTCAGTATGCACATGTTTGGCTACCGGGATATCTCTTTTATGTACAATGTCCCCCAGGTGCTCACCAATCCTCCTCCGGAATTCACGTATGGTTTTGCCAACGTACTCCAACCCACATTCACAGAGGATGCGATATATAACTCCCCTGGATTTACAGTTAATAAAATGTGAGATTGGGTACATCTTGCCCGTAACTGAACTGGTGAATGATTTCGTGGTCATGATGTGCTTACATGCTACACAGTTGCCGCATTTATGACTGCCTACTAAGTTTGACCGCAGCCATGTTAAGTGTGTGGTAGTGGACAAAAAATGGCTTTGGACCAACTTTTCGCGTAGATTGCGACCACGTCTGTACGTAATCTGTTGATGCTCCCCCAATACATCCTCTAGGTCGGGGTCCATTTTCAGGATCCCCCAGTGGCGCTGCAAAATGTTTTTGACTTATTTAGATCCTCTGTCAAATGTGGGGATGATACGTAACGCGTTGGCAGCAGGGTTACTGGACTGATTGGGGGTAAGTGAAGTGGATCTTTGTCGAGTCTAGGCTATCTTGTAGGCAGATCTAAGGACAACCGCTTTGTAAAAATCTTGCCCTCAGATCAGTTGCACAGTTCCACAAAATCTTTTTTGTTTGAGCAGTTTCTTCTCAGATGGAGATACTGACCCCTAGATATCCCCCTTCTGAGTGGGAGAGGATGACTACTCTCCCATCTCAGAAGCTAGTTAGTGGCATTTGGTTTTCTATGGATGGATGTGTCTAATTCACCTCTGTCATTCTTGGTAATCTTGATATCCAAGAATGGCAGACTGGTGAGATGTGTCTCACAGGTGAACCTCATCCCTATCTCAATCTGGTTCAGATAAGATACAAAGGACTTAAACTGAGTAGGGTTACTGAGTAGGATTCCATATGATAAATATATCATCGATATATCGCTCCCACAGCCCAATTCTAGACAATTCGTCCGGCTCCCTGTCCCCAAATACCAGGGTGTCCTCCCACCAGCCCAGGAATAAATTGGGAATAAATAAATACCCCTGAGCTGGTGGTAGATTTTGTTGTCAAAAGAGAAGAAATTCCTGTTCAGGGTGAATTCAAGGATCTGGACGATAAATTGGCTGTGGGCACGATATTGGCATCCACGGGATCTTAGAAAAAATTCAGCTGCTGCCTAACCCAGTTGATGTGGTATTGCGGAGTACAAGGCCTCCACATCAATACTTGACAGGAGACAGTTTTCCTCGAGTGTCAGACCCTCCAGCTGCTTTAGGAGGTCTGTAGTATCCTTCAAATGGGATGGCAACATGATTACAAATGGGCCAGGACTCGATCAATATAGATCCCCAGATTTTGGTTCAGATTATCAACCCCCGACACTATTGGTCTCATCAGATGTATACTCATTAGATGAAATGACCTTAGAGGCCTTGGCCTCTTCAAGAATGGACTTTAATTCCCGTTTATACACATCCGTAGGGTCTCTCTCCAGGATCTCATAGGTCTCCTTATCAGAAAAGAGGCTCTTGCACATATTTCTGTAGTCCATGACCACAATGTTACCCCTCTTATCTGCAGGTTTGATAATGATTTAGGGGTCATTAGCTAAAGAAGAAATAGCAGTGGTCACCGACTGAATTGGAGTGCAATTGGAATAATGTGAAGAGACCCGGAGATCTTCCAGGTCCAGTGACCATATTGAGAAAGACATCAACACAAGAAATTTCACTAGAACTCGGTGGCATTTTGTTACTTTTAGTTTTTAGGTCTGTGAAGGGACCAAGACCTAAAGTGGAGTTATCTTCCATATCGAGGGAGTGTAACAGTTGTACATCCCCCAATAACTCTACCGGGATCACTAACTCAAGGCATTGACGTCTATCCATATGTTTAAAATGTTTGTGCCACCTTAATTTACGAATGAACAGATTCAGGTCTTTAAATGCAGTGAATCTGTCAAACTTAGGGGTAGGCAAAAAGGTCCTAGTTATAAAGTGTTAATTTCGTCCTGAGTGAGATAAATTGATTACATTGGGGGATGCACAATTGCTACACTCCCTCGATATGGAAGATAACTCCACTTTAGGTCTTGGTCCCTTCACAGACCTAAAAACTAAAAGTATGGATCCTTGAATTCACCCTGAACAGGAATTTCTTCTCCTTTGACAACAAAATCTACAGTACCACCAGCTCAGGGGTACCGTGATGGGGAGCCCTTGTGCCCCCTCGTATGCAAATTTATTCCTGGGCTGGTGGGAGGAGACCCTGGTATTTGGGGACAGGGACCCGTACGAATTGTCTAGAATTGGGCTGTGGGAGTGATATATCGATGATATATTCATCATATGGAATGGTAACCCTACTCAGTTTGAGTCCTTTGTATCTCATCTGAACCAGAATTAGATAGGGATGAGGTTCACCTGTGAGACACATCTCACCAGTCTGCCATTCTTGGATATCAAGATTACCAAGAATGACAGAGGTGAATTAGACACATCCATCCATAGAAAACCAAATGCCACTAACTCCCTTCTGAGATGGGAGAGTAGTCATCCTCTCCCACTCAGTCAGTATCTCTGTCTGAGGAGAAACTGCTCAAACAAAAAAGATTTTCTGGCCCAAGCAACTGATCTGAGGGCAAGATTTTTACAAAGCGGTTACCCCGACTATGTCCTTAGATTTGCCTACAAGATAGCCTTGACTCGACAAAGATCCACTTCACTTACCCCCAATCAGTCCAGTAACCCTGCTGCCAAGGCGTTACGTATCATCACCACATTTGACAGAGGATCTAAACAAGTCAAAAACATTTTGCAACGCCATTGGGAGATCCTGAAAATGGACCCCGACCTAGAGGATGTATTGGGGGAGCATCCACAGATTACGTACAGACGTGGTCGCAATCTACGTGAAGCGTTGGTCCACAGCCATTTTTTGTCCACTACCACACACTCCACATGGCTGTGGCCAAACTTAGTAAGCAGTCATAAATGCGGCAACTATGTAGCATGTAAGCACATCATGACCACGAAATCGTTCACCAGTTCAGTTACGGGCAAGATGTACCCAATCTCACATTTTATTAACTGTTAATCCAGGGGAGTTATATATCGCATCCTCTGTGAATGTGAGTTGGAGTACGTTGGCAAAACCATACGTGAATTCCGGAGGAGAATTGGTGAGCACCTGGGGGACATTGTACATAAAAGAGATACCTCTGTAGCCAAACATGTGCATACTGAGCACAATGGCAGAGCCCAGTTAATGTTTATGGGCATTGATCTTGTCAAACCTCCTTCTAGAGGGGGAAATTGGGATAGGAATCTCCTCCAATGTGAATCACGCTGGATTTTTCATTTAAAAACATCAGCCCCATTCGGCATGAATGAAAGACTTAATTATACATGTTTTATTTAAAACTGCTCACTGTTCTTATTACAGATGTATCGATAACGTCCTGTTGTCTCCTTCCCTGCATCAAATGCCAATAGCCTGTTATGGCCATATATTTTATGTTACTATGGACGCACACACTGTGTGTCCCATGTGATTGCTGGCTTACCCGTGCAACTAGGCAACCACTCACGCACAATGTTTGTGCCTGGGCGACGCGCGGCGCTCCCGCCTGACGTCACATGCCGATATCTATGGTGGGTGGGGGGCGTGTCTCTGGATAGGCATGACTATTTAAAGTCCACTGGTTAAGTGCATCACTGTGGCTGGTAGATTTTGTTGTTTCCCCCAATCATAGGGGATCTACTACACACAGGATTACCACATCCTCCTGACCGTCTAGCATAGGACTACCCCTCCTTTGCAATATCGCACCCCACCATCTTGGGGCAGCAGATGCAAGCTTAAGTGCTTGATCCAGTGTTTTAGCTGCTGGCTACACATCTGCGGTTTATCACCGTCTTTTTCCATTTTGTACCTACTCCCCTGAAGAGTCGACACAGACAGAAACGTGCCACGTTGGGAGGTCATCGGAATTACTTTCACTGGCCAATTTTTATGAGACTTAGGGATCAGGTCCAAGGTAGGGACAGGTATCCAGATGGGGTCGCCCCTTTTGGGGTGGGTGATGTGTTTAGATAGGCAGAAGTAAAATAGCCCCCTCCCCAATTGGTAGGGTTGTATAGGGCCCAGGTCTGCATCCACTATACAGAAACCAAGTAAGATTGCGACTTCCCGTACGGTTTACATCCAATGTCTCATGGACATCCTCCCTGCCTGATCCCATTGTCTACAAGGGTCTGGTAAGACTGCTCACACCTCTCACTAGGTGGAGCAGATTTGTTTGTTTCTGCTACCAGCATTTGGGGTACCAAACTTGGTCCACAACTGTTTAGCAGAGTTTGCCAAAAACAATCGTAGACAGGAGTCCACTGATAAGTCACAGTTTTCTGTGGCATTTGGGTTTCACCCGCAGTTTGGCACCTTCTGGTTCTGATACTTCTGGTATTCCTTAAGGAGGAACGTTTTTCGTCATCATTGTCATCTATATGGCAGACAATTCGAAATAACTTGAGTAATATGGGCAACAAGTATAAACATATGGCTGACAGGAAACGTATTAATGGTCTGGACCTAACAGTGGGTGATTCTGTGTGGCTGTCCACAAGAAACATTAAGTTGAAGGTACCTTCTTGAAAGTTGGGTTCAAGGTATATTGGTCTATATAAGATCACTGCCATTATTAATTTTGTAGCTTTTTGTCTTGAACTTCCTCAGGCTCTGAAAATTCATAATGTGTTTCATAAATCTTTGTTGAAGAAATATGTTAAACCTTTGGAGCAGTCTTCCTTGCCACCTGCTCCTGTCATGGTGGATAGTAGTTTGGAATTTCAGATCACCAAGATAATTGACTCTCGAGTTCTCCGTAGATCTCTTCAGTATATTGTTCACTGGAAGGGTTATGTACCAGAGGAGGGGATGTGGGTACCAGCAGTGAAAGCTTCTCACAGGTCTCATTCGGATAAGGTCGGTCCTGGGTGCCCGGAGGTCACCCATAAAAGGGGGATACTGTCACGGACGTTTCCATGATAGGTGCCAAGAGATCAGTGAGACTGGCAACACGTGGTTTTATCTGACAGGTTCCTTATGGATCTATTCGTGTCTGTGTTGTTTCTGGTAATGGCCACACCCCTTGCCTCAGGTGTTGCTTATGTGGTCTTTTAACCTTCCCTATTTATTGTGGTTTTTCCCACCATGCTGTGCGGTTTATAGCTTTAGCTTCAGTCTTGTGGATTCCTGGTGTTTGGACCTCGGCGGAGTTCCTGTGCTTCCATTGCCATTTGAAGTTAAGTGTCTTCCTCCCCTTTTGTTTATTGTTTGGGTTTTCTTGTGTTGCTCTTTTCCTTGTCATTTGTGTTTAGGCCTGAGGGAGACTCCTGTTCGTCCTACCATTTGGAGGAACAGGTTGTCTCTTGTCCTGACATTAGTACCAGGGTCCTACAGGGTGAGTTAGGACTTTAGGTTCCTGTGTATGAACTCACCTACCTCTGGGGTCAGTTCATACTTGCAGTCAGTCAGGATTTTTTTTAGGGTTTCTCTAGGAGTCGACCTGCTCCTTTCCCTATTTTCCAGGCCTTTTCCCCTCACCCCTTTCCCACCTACGTTCAGTGTGGGTTTCCCCGCCACACCCGACCATGACAAAACAGTGCACAGTTTAAAAAAGGGTTTAGAGGAATTTTTAAATGTAAATGCCATTAATGCTTATAAATATGAGTCTTACTTCCTTTCTGGGATTCACATCCCCACCTGTACCGTAGTTGAACTTAATGGACTTCACATTTAAATTTCTCTGCTGTTAAGACAGCCATACCTTACAAAATAGTTAATAATTAATATTTACCATATGTCCACTTTATTTTGGCACTATTTTTTAAATCACCTTTTATTGCGTGGAGATATTAAAAGGCTTATAGTTTTGTAGCTACTTTTCAAATTTTCAAGAAAATTTCCAAAACATACATTTTATGGACCAATTGGGTACTGAAGTGACCCTGAGAGGTCTTTTAACATTTGAAAACTTGTAAAGTATTCAGTAGGCATTTAAACCCTTAACTCCTTTTTCACCTTCAGGACACAGCCTCATTTTGCAAATCTGACATGTATCACTTTATGTAGTAATGCCTTTAAAACACTTGTACTTATCCAGGCCATTCTGAGATTGTTTTCTCATCACATATTGTACTTCATGACAGTGGTAAAATTGAAAAGGGAACCAGTCGGCACTCCACCTTAATCCACGTTGCGCGGGAAGGAGCAATCCCCAACGAGCAATCGAACAAGATGTCCCAGCAAACGTGTAATTCCAGACTATACTCCTTTATTTTCATATATCAAAATTACAATCCAGTCTCTCCCAGGCAGCGTTCGGCAATTAAGCCTTCATTAACAGGTGTTGATGAAGGCTTAATTGTCAAGCGTCTGGTAGACACTGGATTGTAATTTTGATATATGAAAATAAAGAAGTATAGTCTGGAATTACACGTTTGCTGGGACATCTTGTTTGAGTGGTAAAATTGAGACACAATATTTCATTCTTATTTATAAAAAAAATGCCAAATTTACCAAAAATTTTGAAAAATTAGCAAATTCCAAATTCTCTACTTTTATAGTAGATAGCAATACCTTGAACCTTGAAACATAGTTATTACTTTAACACAACAATAGCTGATCTCAGGGAGACCAGCTACAAAAAACACTGCGGAGCCTCACCTAAGAGTCTCAACACAGCAATCCGAAGTGCAAAGCTCCCTGGGAAACAGGAATATGCAAAATAAATGTGGAGCCCCAGTTATGGGTCTACAACACAATGAAAGCCAGATATCCCTCAAAGGAAGGAAAACCGAGCAAAGGGGTGTCTCCATTACAGAGATCACCAAATCCACCATATTAAGTGGCCCCTATGTCAAGATCCCGCTTTTTTAAAAGCTTTAAGGATGTGACGGGGATAGTTATTACTTTACATTCAGTTATGTAAAGTAACATTCTGAGGCTTACATATTAGAAACCACCCATAAATCGCCCCATTTTAGAAACTAACCCATCAAGCTATTCAAAACTAATTTTACAAACGTTGGTAACCCTTTAGGTGCCCCACAAGAATTAAGGGAAAATGGGAATGAAATTTCAAAATTTCACTTTTTTGGCAGGTTCTTCAGGTTTTTCCATTTCCCACTACGGGATAAGGTGGCAGTTTTGTTGGTACCATTTTAGGGAACATATGATTTTTGGTTGCTTTATAATACACTTTTTGTGAAGCAAGGTAACAAAAAATAGCTGTTTTGGCACCGTTTTTATTTTTTGTTATTTACAATGTTCATCTGACAGATCAGGTCCTGTGGTATTTTTATAGAGCAGGTTGTTAAGGACGCGACAATATCAAATATGATTTTGGTTGTTTGTTTCAGTTTTACATAATAAAGCATGTTTGAAAAAAACTATTTTTTAGTGTCTCAATATTCTGAAAGACATATTTTAGTTTTATATTTTGGGCGACTGTCTTATATTTGTCTTACTGAGGGACTTCACCTTTTAAGGGTTTATCCCTGTTTCAATTCAGTACAATACATTCTGTATTGTACTGAATTGAACTGTCAGCGTCTTACACAGTAAGACGCTGACAGTTGCCTAGGAAACCCAGCCCTCAGGCTGGATCTGCTGGGCTTCCGTAGCTGGCAGGCTCTGATGCCCGTGGAAGGTATCGGGGCTGCCATGGCAACCATCGTCCCCCTGACAGCACAGCATGGGGGGCGATGGAATTAGAGGAAGCCCCCTCCCTCTGTAAACCGCGCACATGCCGCAGTCAGCGCTGACAGTGGCATGTGAAAGGGTTAATCTGCCGGCATTGTCGCATACAGCGATGCCGGCGTATGCAGCAGGGGCCCTGCTGTCAGTAACAGCTTGGCCCGTGTTGCGGATTGGGCGAGTGTAGCTCCTGCACCCGCCCGATCCCATCACGTACATGCACGTGGGAATGCGGTAAGGTTGAGAATGGTTGTTTGTTGAGGTCAGACGGCACTGCGTGTTGGTCGGTGGGTGCTCGGTTTTGCGGATGTAATTCCGAAGTCTGCACAGCGAAGAAAAACCAGCACTCCAATTTTTTTGGGAGTGAGCAGCTCACTCTCTGTTTGAAAAAGACACCTTTGAGTGTCGAAAAGCGCGTCACCTTAACATGAGTGACCAATAAATCCTTTCGAGCAAAGAAAATTGGAGTGCTCGTTTTTCTACACTGAGAATTAGTCTGGAAGCACAGCTCTGTTCAAAGTATAGAGGCCATGCTGAGTTATTGCAGTTGAGCTCCCATTGGTGTGAATGGCTGCTGAGGTGCAGTAACCCACCATGGCTACTGAACAGAGCTCTGCTTCCAGCTCCATTCTCAGTGGTAGTTCCGTCTGCAGGTAACAGCTAATCAGTTTCCATGCTAGGTATCATGGAATATCAATATTGTTAGCCTGGAAAACCCCTTTATTACAAACTAGAGGTGAAATTTTAACACATTATTTAATCAGTCTTTCAGTTTTAATCCATGTTTGGAACCCATCAGGGGGTTTATCAGGTAAGCAGCATTCAGGAGTGGGAGATTTAACTAAGGCAAGTGTGTTGAATGACTATTTTAATTAATTTCAATGTGCAGATGAATTTAGTGAGGTTGGCTGTATTACTAAGGGTGTTGTAACTTCATAAATTAATTTGTACTGTAAAAAAAAAATTCCCAAACTCCGATTCGCTCATCCCTAGTAAAGAGGAGTTCTGAAAGTTTGTGCTGCCCAACTTTTTGGCGTTTTTCTAGGTTTGTTTCATTTGAGTCTGAAGGTGCAGACTGTGCCAGTTCTGTGGAAGACATATTGTGTGTTGCCAGTACTGAAAATAGGTTTACCATCAAGTGTAATCTATTATCAGCTAGTGGTACTTATAAAGAAAGGCTGGTGAATTGTTATCTGTTGTGGGTCCTGGTGTGGATGAATTACAACTTACTTGTAAATCAAAGTTTGTTGTTGATGATGCGGTCATATATCAGTCACAAAGGGTCTGTTCATATTTGGGGGATGGGGCGAGGGAATTTTGTTAGAATTTTTTTTTTAACTAGTGACACTTCAGACAATTGGCTTATCCTTTCCCCATCTAATAACACTTCAGATCAGACTCCCAATCAGACCTCAGCTCAGACCCCAAAGTGAATGACCCCCAATCAGACCTCAGATAAGAGCCCCATGCCTCTCATTAGCCCCCATATCATCCCTCATATGCCTCTCATCAGCCCCCAGAAGCTTCTCATATCAGCCCCATGCCACAGTGCACATAAAAAAACAAAAAAACTAACCTCTCCTCAGTGGCGTACACACAATCCATGGGGCCCCGGTGCGAAACTGATCCATGGGGCCCCCTCCCTGTCGCCTCCCCCCCCATTTCTGAGAGCGCTGTTAATGGCCATTTCAGCCCCAGTTTACTACTAAAATTAAACGTTTTGGCTAAATAAAGTATATTACAAAAATGTAACCTATCACTTGCCATTTCCGTGCGGCTAATCCGCTGCGTGAATGAGTGCCAAGCCCCGCTCCAGACAGCAGAGACAGAGAGCACTAACAGGATTGATAATGCTCCGTGCCTCTCTGTGATCTTTTAACTACAAAATCACGGTGAGAACTTTATCTCACTGTGATTTTGTAGTAAAAAGATCACAGAGAGGCACGGAGCATTATCAATCCTGTTAGTGCTCTGTGTCTCTGCTGTCTGGAGCGGGACTTGGCACTCATTCACACAGCAGATTACCCGTACAGGATGTTAAAGAGCCCTAACGCCAATGCATGGCTACACTCACCCAGTCCTAACTAATAAAATCTGGTCCTACCTCTTCCAGAGTGTCGCTGGTGTTGGCGTGATGTCCGCTGGATCCAGAACAAGGTCCCTGTGGTGAGAAAAAAAGAATAATTACATAAGGAAGGGATGGCGACTGACCCTGTGAAATCCCCAGCAGGGGGCGCTGTGCTGGCCTGTAAGACTGAGCCATGCCAATGTATAGCAGGTAATCTAGTGCTACCACACAGTACTAATGCCCACCTTGAGGCCCCTCACAGTAGTAATGCCCACCTTTGTTCCTGTAACAGTAGGTATACTCAGATATGTGCCCCCTCACAGTAGTTATGCCCAGTTATGTGTCCCCTCACAGTAGTAATGCCAAATATGTGCCCTCTCACAGTAGTAATGACCAGAATATGTGTCCCCTCACAGTAATATGCCCAGATATGTGCCCCTCACAGTAGTAATGCCAAATATGTTCCCCTCTCACTGTAGTAATGCCAGATTATGTGTCTCCTCACAGTAATATGCCCAGATATGTGCCCCCTCATAGTAGTAATGACCAGATTATGTGTCTCCTCACAGTAATATGCCCAGATATGTGCCCCCTCACAGTAGTAATGCCCAGAATATGTGCCCTCTCAAAGTAGTAATGCCAAATATGTGCCCCCTCACAGTAATATGCCCAGATATGTGCCCCCTCACAGCAGTAATGCCAAATATGTGCCCCCTCACAGTAGTAATGACCAGAATATGTGCCCCTTCACAGTATTTATGCCCAGTTATGTGCCCCCTCAAAGTAGATATGCCTAGATATGTGCCCCCTCAGAGTGGTTATGCCAGATTATGTGCCCCTTCAAAATATTTATGCCCAGATATGTGCCCCCTCACAGTAGTTATGCCACATTATGTGTCCCTCAAATTAGATATGCCCACATATGTGCCCCCTCACAGTAGTTATGCTTTCATATGTGCCCCCTCAATCCTCATAGTTATGCTTTCATATTTGCCCCCCTCACAGTAATGCCTGATTAGGTACCCCTCAAATTAGTTATGCCCCCCTCTTGCCCTTTGCCCCCAGTCTGCAGCCTTAGAAAAAAAAACATACTTACCTTCTTCCCTGATGACAGGCTCCCTCACTCATCTCGGTGCTGGCTGTGCTGAAGGCAGATTCCCGGGTCTTCAGATCTCCTCCCACAGCCAGCAGCGCGATCTGGGGCCAGCAGGGGGAGCTCCTGAGCTGTGAAGATCAGTGAAGCAGGGATGAAAGAGGTTTCCCTGCTTCACTACGGAAAAGAAATGCCGGCCGGGTATGAGTGAGTGCGCGCTCCCACCCCCCACCCCACATTATACATGTAATGGAGCGCTCTGTACTTTGTGCTGGGCCCCATCAGAGCGCTCCATTACATGTGAGTACAAAATGATTTAGGGTAGCCTGCTGGCCTGGGGGGGGGGGTGGGTCCACAGGCGGCCGGGCCCCCTGGAGTGCCGGGCCTGGTCGCAACTGCGACCCCTGCGACCCCTGTATATACGCCACTGCCTCTCCTGCTCCAGAGTCCGCCGCTCCTCACCTCCAGCGCTCCTCCTGCTCTTCCTGCCACCAGCTGTGCTGTGAACGGACGTGCACAGCCTGAGATCACAGAGCACCCTCATGTTGTGCGCAGCCACAGCATAGCTGACAGCCGGGGACCAGGAAGTGGTGAGTACAGATCCTTCACCGCTTCCCGCTCCTCCGGTACTAATGAGCGCTTCCATAATGGAAGCACTCATTAGTATTCACCCCATAAGACGCAGGGACATTTTCCTCCCACTTTTGGGGGAAAAATGCGTCCTATGGGGCCAAAAATACGGTAATTTTATAATTGGTTCTCAGTGGTAGTATGTCTAGAGACACAACTCAAATATGGAAAAAGCAGGGTAACCCTAAAAGATATATCAGTGAAGTATGGCAGCACTGAAGATAATGACAGATCATCATTGCTGTATTTGTAAAACTCATTCAGGTCCATTTATCAAGTTCCTAGATACCAGTCTGGATCTCCCTGCGCTAAATTTATTAAGAGGCAGATGCACATATCTGCCCCTTCATGTGCCAGAAAGTTTCTGGAGTAAGTTATTGTAAATCTGTCAAGCAGTGCTTAGCCCCGGCCTGCAGCTAAGGCCTCCCCTTTTCTTGCCACTTTTAAAAAGTGGCGACAACCTTTGAAAGTCACAAATTATGGCGTAAATATGGCGTGCACCATAATATGCAACTTTTTAATGCCACTATGTTGTCTATGTTTGTCCATTTATGAACTGATTTGTATTCCAACACCTGTGTTTTCATGAAGACCTTGTGTGAATTGAAGTTACAGTAATAGATGCACTGAACAATATGTAATTTGGGAAAAAGTACAATTACAGTATCTTGTACTTTAAAAAATTTTTTTTTTACAACAAAAGCTTAGAATTCGCTCATTGTGCATTTTGTCAGGGTTATCGCCACAATGATCCATTACCTCTTGTGTCATTTAGCCTGTTCCAGGGGTGGGATCCAGCCGGTTCTCTCCGGTTCTGCCGAACTGTTTGTTGAAATCACAGCCGGTTCGCAGGACCGGTGAGAAGCAGGGATCCCGATCCGGTCCTGCAGCTCCCTGCACCACATCGCCACATCACACACACACACACACGCCGCTGAACTTACACTCACACACCAGGCCGTTCCGTAGTGAAGCAGTGAGACCTCACTGCTTCACAGCTCAGGAGCTCCCCCTGCTGGCCGCACTTCCTGCTGCTGGCTGTAGGAGGAGCTGTGAAAGCCCGGGAATCAGTCTTCCCTTGCACAGCCTGTAGCAGGGTCAGTGTGGGAGCCAAACCTGTCATCAGTGGAGAAGGTAAGTATGCTTTTTTTTTTGTTCTTTGTTTTGCTCCCAACACTTCAAACCAAGGGGGGATGGGTGATGGGCACAGCTACTGTGAGGGGGCACAAATGATTGGATAATAAATGTGTGGGCCACAAATTATGGCAAAATTACTGTGAGGGGGGAATGATGGCAAAATTACTGTGAGGGGGGAATGATGGCAAAATTACTCTGAGGGGGCACAAATTATGGCAAAATTACTGTGAGGGAGGCACAAATGATGGCATAATAAATGTGAGGGGCACAAATGATGGCAAAATTACTGTGAGGGGGCACAAATGATGGCAAAATTACTGTGAGGGGGCACAAATGATGGCAAAATTACTGTGGGGGGAATGATGGCAAAATTACTGTGAGGAGGCACAAATGATAGCATAATAAATGTGAGGGGGCACAAATGATGGCAAAATTACTGTGGGGGGGATGATGGCAAAATTACTGTGAGGGGGCACAAATGATGTCATAATTACTGTGGGGGCACAAATGATGGCGAAATTACTGTGAGGGGGCACAAATGATGGCAAAATTACTGTGAGGGGGCACAAATGATGGCAAAATTACTGTGAGGGGGCACAAATGATGGCATAATTACTGTGAGGGGGCACAAATGATGGCGAAATTACTGTGAGGGGGCACAAATGATGGCATAATTACTGTGAGGGGCACATAATCTGGGCATTGCTACTGTGAGGGGGCACATAATATGGCGTTGCTACTGTGAGGGGGCACATAATATGGCGTTGCTACTGTGAGGGGGCACATAATATGGCGTTGCTACTGTGAGGGGCACATAATATGGCATTGTTACTGTGAGGGGGCACATAATATGGCGTTGCTACTGTCAGGGGCACATAATCTGGGCATTGCTACTGTGAGGGGGCACATAATCTGGGCATTACTGCTGTGAGGGGGCACATAATCTGGGCATTACTGCTGTGACAGGAACAAAGGTGGGCATAATTACTGTGGGGACACAAGGTGGGCATTAGTACTGTGTGGTAGCACTTAGGGAAATGTCCTAGATTACCCTGCTATACATTGGCATGGCTCAGTCTTACAGGCCAGCACAGCGCCCCCTGCTGGTGATATCACAGGGCAGTCACCATCCCTTCCTTATGTGATTATTCTTTTTTCTCTATCACCACAGGGACCTTGTTCTGGATCTAGTGGACATCACGCCGATGCCAGCGACACCCTGGATAAGGTAGGACCAGATTTTATTAGGACTGGGTAATTGTAGCCATGCATTGGGGTTAGGGATCTTTAACACGAGCGGATCCTGTGAGGCTAATCCGCTGCGTGATAGAGAGCCAAGCCCTGCACGGACAGCAGAGACACAGAGCAGTAACACGATTGATAACGCTCTGTGCCTCTCTGTGATCTTTTTACAACAAAATCACAATGAGATAAAGTTGTTACTGTGATTTTGTAGTAAAAAAAGATCAGTCAATCATGATACTGCTCCATGTCTCTGCTGTCCGGAATGGGGCTTGGCTCGCTATCACGCAACGGGTTAGACACAAGGAAAAGAGCCCTCTGGTGAGCTGATTCGGTGGTGCAACGGGCCACTTGACTGGATTTTCCCCAGGACTAAGGCTGCCAGCCCTCCCTGCTGGTGAGTAAGCGGCGTGGCAGCGGCAGGAAGCAGCCAGAGCAGAGGCTGCCTAGAGTTGCTGACAGTCCACAGACAGGAGTCAGGACAGGTCAGGTCGTGTTAGGGACGGGTAGTGAGTGTGATCATGTGACAACAGATGGCAAGGAGGGGCTGGGGGGAGAGAAATGTGACAACATGGAGGATGGAGGGGGCCGGGGGAGAAATGTGACAACATGGAGGATGGAGGGGCCATGTAGGGAGAAATGTGACAATATGGAGGATGGAGGGGGCCATGTGGGGAGAAATGTGACAGTATGGAGGATGGAGGGGGCCATGTGGGGAGAAATGTGACAATATGGAGGATGAAGGGGGCCATGTGGGGAGAAATGTGACAATATGGAGGATGGAGGGGGCCATGTGGGGAGAAATGTGGCAACATGGAGGGGCCAGGGGAGAGAAATGTGACAATATGAAGGATGGAGGGGGCCATGTGGGGAGAAATGTGACAACATGGAGGATGGAGGGGGCCATGTGGGGAGAAATGTGACAACAGATGGCAAGGAGGGGGCTGGGGGAGAGAAATGTGACAACATGGAGAGGGCCGGGGGAGAAATGTGACAACATGGAGGATGGAGGGGCCATGTAGGGAGAAATGTGACAATATGGAGGATGGAGGGGCCATGTGGGGAGAAATGTGACAATATGGAGGATGGAGGGGGCCATGTGGGGAGAAATGTGACAATATGGAGGATGGAGGGGGCCATGTGGAGAGAAATGTGGCAACATGGAGGATGGAGGGGCCAGGGGGGGAGAGAAATGTGACAATATGAAGGATGGAGGGGGCCATGTGGGGAGAAATGTGACAACATGGAGGATGGAGGGGGCCATGTGGGGAGAAATGTGACAACATGGAGGATGGAGGAGGCCATGTGGGGAGAAATGTGACAATATGTGTGTAGTGTATATGGTGTATTTATGTATGTGTACCATGTATATAGTATATTTATATGTGCTGCATATATATGGTCTATGTATATGTAAACGTGTCGTGACGCGGCGTATATGTGTCGCGACGCTGCGTATCCACCGCGGAGTAGGGAACCTGTTGTTAAAAATTTGAATCCCACCCCTGGCCTGTTCATATTCAAGGTTAAAGGGGTTGTACCAACATTAAATGTTATTCTAGTATAATTGAGCATGAAAAACTAGTTACTAGTCAATTAAATAAAAAAAAAATCTCAGTTGTAAGATATTTTCTTTACTTCATTAGGCCTCTTACACATGACCGTATGGCTTTTCAGTATTTTGCAGTCCGCAAAAAATACGGATGATATCTGTGTACATTCAGTTTTTTGCGAAACGGAACAGTTGGCCCCTGATAGAACAATACTATTTTTGTCCGTTATGCAGACAATAATAGGACATATTCTATATTTGAATGGAAAAACGGAAATATGGAAACGGAAGTCATACGGAGTACCTTTTTTTGCGGATCCATTGAAATGAATGGTTCTGTATACGGTCCATATATGGAACGCAAAAAACGCAATGGAAAAAAAGTTAATGTGCAAGAGGCCTTATAATGGTTCCCCCCGGTGTTTAACCACCTCAGCCCCACTAGCTTAAACACCCTTAATGACCAGGCCACTTTTTACAATTCTGCACTACACTACTTTCACCGTTTATTGCTCCGTCATGCAACTTACCACCCAAATGAATTTTACCTCCTTTTCTTCTCACTAATAGAGCTTTTATTTGGTGCTATTTCATTGTTGCTGACATTTTTACTTTTTTTGCTATTAATAAAAATTTAACGACATTTTTGCAAAAAAATGACATTTTTCACTTTCTGTTGTAATTTTTTTTTTTTAAAACTACATTTCTATATAAATTTTTCTCTAAATTTATTGTTCTACATGTCTTTGATAAAAAAATCCAATAAGTGTATATTTATTGGTTTGGGTAAAAGTTATAGCGTTTACAAACTATGGTGCAAAAAAGTGAATTTCCACATTTTGAAGCAGCTCTGACTTTCTGAGCACCTGTCATGTTTCTTCAGGTGCTAGAATGTCAGGATAGTATAAATACCCCCCAAATGACACAATTTTAGAAAGAAGACACCCCAAAGTATTCGCGGAGGGGCATGGTGAGTTCATGTATCATTTTCATTTTTTTCACAAGTTAGCAGAAAATTACACTTTCTGAGGAAAAAAATATATAATAAAGTTTCCATTTCTGCTAACTTCTGGCAAAAAAAAATAAAATCTCAGACGGACTCACTATGCCCCTCAGTGAATACCTTGTGGTGTCTACTTTCCGAAATGGGGTCGTTTGTGGGGTGTTTTTACTGTTCTGGCATTTTGGGCGGGGCTAAACTGTGAGCAGCCATGTAAAACCTAAAGGTACTCAATGGAATTTGGGCCCCTTTGCGCACCCAGGCTGCAAAAAAGTGTTACTCATGTGGTATTGCCGTACTCAGGAGAAGTAGGGCAATGTGTTTTGGGGTGAATTTTTACATATACCCATGTTGGGTGAGAGAAATATCTCTGTAAATTGACAGCTTTGTATAAAAAATTTTAAAAAGTTGTCGTTTACAGAGATATTTCTCACACAAAGTATGGGTATATATAAAAATACACCCCAAAACACATTGCCCTACTTCTCTGAGTACGGCAATACCCATGAGTGACACTTTTGCAGCCTGAGTGCAAAGGCCCTAATTCCAATGAGTACCTTTAGGATTTCACAGGGCATTTTTACGCATTTGGATTCCAGACTTCTTCTCACGCTTTAGGGGCCCCTAAAATGCCAGGTCAGTATAAATACCCCACATGTGACCCCATTTTAGAAAGAAGACACCCCAAGGTATTCCGTGAGGGGTATGGTGAGTTCATGTAAAATTTTATTTTTTGTCACAAGTTAGTGGAATATGAGACTTTGTAAAAAACTAAATAAAAAAAAATAAAAATATCAATTTCCGCTAACTTGTGCCAAAAAATAAAAATTCTGTGAACTCGCCATGTCCCTCACAGAATACCTTGGGGTGTCTTCTTTCCAAAATAGGGTCACTTGTGGGGTATTTATACTGCCCTGGCATTTTAGGGGTCCTAAAGCGTGAGAATCCAAATGCGTAAAAATGCCCTGTGAAATCCTAAAGGTACTCATTGGTGTTAGGGCCCCTTTGCGCATCTTGGCTGCAAAAAATTGTCACACATGTGGTATCGCCGTACTCAGGAGAAGTAGGGCAATGTGTTTTGGGGTGTATTTTTACATATACCTATACTGTGTGTGAGAAATATCGCTGTAAACGACAACTTTTTACATTTTTTTATTCAAAGTTGTCAATTTACAGAGATATTTCTCTCAGCCAGCATGGGTATATGTAAAAATACACCCCAAAACACATTGCCCTACTTCTCCTGAGTTCGGCGATACCACATGTGTGACACTTTTTTGCAGCCAAGATGCGCAAAGGGGCCCAAATTCCAATGAGTACCTTTTAGGAGGGCATTTTTACGCATTTTTCTTCTAATGCTTTAGGGCCCCTAAAATGCCAGGGCAGTATAAATACCCCACATGTGACCCCAAGAAGACACCCCAAGGTATTCCGTGAGGGGCATGGCGAGTTCATAGAAGATTTTATTTTGGCACAAGTTAGCGGAAATAGATTTTTTATTGTTTTTTCTCACAAAGTCTCCCTTTCCGCTAACTTTTGACAAAAATTTTAATTTTTCATGGACTCACTATGCCCCTCAGCGAATACCTTGGGGTGTCTTCTTTCCAAAATAGGGTCACATGTAGGGTATTTATACTGCCCTGGCATTTTAGGGGCCCTAAAGCGTGAGAAGAAAAATGCGTAAAAATGCCCTCCTAAAAGGTACTCATTGGAATTTGGGCCCCTTTGCGCATCTTGGCTGCAAAAAAGCGTCACTCATGTGGTATCGCCGTACTCAGGAGAAGTAGGGCAATGTCCTTTGGGGTGTATTTTTACATATACCCATGCTGGGTGAGAGAAATATCTCTGTAAATTGACAACTTTGAATAAAAAAATTTAAAAAGTTGTCGTTTACAGCGCTATTTCTCACACAAAGTATGGGTATATATAAAAATACACCCCAAAACTCATTGCCCTACTTCTCCTGAGTACGGCGATACCACATGTGTGACACTTTTTTGCAGCCAAAATGCGCAAAGTACCTTTAGGGTTTCACAGGGCATTTTTACGCATTTGGATTCTCACGCTTTAGGACCCTTAAATGCCAGGTCAGTATAAATACCCACATGTGACCCCATTGTGGAAAGAAGACACCCAAGGTATTCTGTGAGGGGCATGGCGAGTTCACAGAAAAAAAATTTTGGCACAAGTTAGCGGAAATTGATATATATATATATTTTTTACAAAGTCTCATATTCCACTAACTTGTGACAAAAAATAAAATTTTACATGAACTCACCATACCCCTCACGGAATACCTTGGGGTGTCTTCTTTCTAAAATAGGGTCACATGTGAGGTGTTTGTACTGCCCTGGCATTTGAGGGTCTCCGCAATCATTACACGTATGGCCAGCATTAGGAGTTTCTGCAATTCTCCTTATATTGAGCATACGGGTAATGAGATTTTTTTTTTCCGTTCAGCCTCTGGGCTGAAAAAAAATAAATAAATGAACGGCACAGATTTTTTCATTCGCATCGATGAATGTCGATGAAAAAATCTCTGCCAAAATCAGTGACTGCGGTGCGGTGGGCTGGGCGCTAACTACCTAACAAGTAGCTAACTAACTGGCGGTGATAAGGGACCCTTAGGCCCCATTCACACGTCCGCAATTCTGTTTGCGGAACGGAATTGTGGACCCATTCATTTCTATGGGGACAGACTTTGTCCCGCTCGGATCCGGAATTACGGATCCGCGCTTCCGGGTCTGCACTTCCGTTCCGCAAAAATATAGAACATGTCCTATTCTTGTCTGCAATTGCGGACAAGAAAAAGCATTTTCAATATAGTTCTGGCAATGTGCGGATCTGCAAAATGCGGAAAGCACATTGCCGGTGTCCGTGTTTTGAGGATCTGCGGATCCATGGATAAGATCCGCGGATCCGTGAATCCACGGATCCGCAAAACACATATGGACGTCTGAATAGAGCCTTACAAGGGGTGTGATCAGTGAAAGGGGGGTGATCAGGGAATCTAGATGGGGTGATCAAGGGTTTAACAAGGGGTTAATAAGTGAGGCGGGGTGGGGGGGGGGTTAGTTTAGTGTTTGGTGCAACATTACATAGCTACCTGGTCCTCTGGTGGCCGATCCCAGCAAATGGGACCACCAGAGGACCAGGTAGCAGGTATATTAGACGCTGTTAACAAAACAGCGTCTGATATACCTCTTTGATGCGATTTAATTCGCATCTACAGCCTGCCAGCGATTCATCATCGCTGGCAGGCTGTAGTTAAACTCCTGAGACGCGCGCGCGTTCACAGGAAATCTCGCGTCTCGGGAGATGATGCGCCGATGCGTCAGATCAGAACTACAGGACCGCCCGACTGACGCATTCGTGCGTTAGGCGGTCCTGTAGTGGTTAAGCTGTGTAAGACATTCACCTACTGAAGTGGGCACACATGCTCAGTTCCATCCTCCAACTGCCGCTAGCCATATCTTCTGTTAGAAGCTGTGACACTTAGATGGAGAGTGCTGCATCAGAAAGGACATGCCCTCTGATATGTCATAAAGAGAGAGATGCAGCCTCTTGAGAAAGTATATACCCTCTGAGCTGCCAGCAGGAAATAAATCTAGAAGGGCAATTAAAGCAAAGAATGCGGAGATCTCTGGATCCAGTTAAGGTATAGAGCAGGTTATAGCTTTGTGAGAATGAGATTGTCATGTTCTATATGATGTCTGATTTACATTTTTTACATCAATCATGGTATAACCCTTTTAATTTTCTAATAGATCTAATTATAATTTTACCATAACCTAAGTGTTGACTTGAAAATTTTGTTTTCGTGTATGTATAGCTAGCTACATTAAACCTTACTGTGTAAATGACAGATATCCATTCCATGTTAGACACAGAACTTGCTTTGTTTCTTCTTGGGAGCTATTCATCATCCTCTGCACACATCTCTGTTGTTGCCATAGCAACCAGACCTACAGAATTCATTGGGAGTTGGGCATCTGGTAAACTGCAGCATCTTAAGCAAAGCTGTGGGGACCATAGATGAATGGATATAAACGTGGGATAACATAGTCACAATATACGCAATATTGTTTTATGGATGATATGTCTTCTAAATAACTTGTTTTAACGCATTATTTAATTATATATATATATATATATATATATATATATAAAATATGACCCAGAGTGCCGTAATTACTTGCACCCCGCTACGGTCTTCAATGGGCTAACACAGTGTAATCTTAGGCATTCATTTCAGTCCACTACAATGTGCATTGCTATTTCTATTATTGTTCATGTAATGTACCTGGTTCACCAGAAGTTGGCAGCAAGCATGGCAGAGCTACATTTACAGAGGATGGAACCCTTCTTTCCATGCTAACCCTCCTTCTAAGGAAAGGAGGAGACTAGTCTAGTTAAAGTCAGTTCAGCTTACCCCCTGTCACATTCGGTTGTGGGAGGGAAACACCACCCTAACATAGGAGGGAAAGGGGTGAGGGAATAAGGCCTGGAAACTAGGTAAAGGAGATGGACACCTCCTAGTAAAACCCTAATCAAAGTCCTGACTAACGACCAGTATGAACAGACCCCAGAGGTAGGTGAGTTCATACACAGGAATACCTAATGTCCTAAATCACCCTCTAGGACCCTGGTACTAGTGTCAGGACTGAGACAACCTGTTCCTCCAAAAGAAAGGACAAACAGGAGTCTCCCTCAGGCCTTATTACAAATGACAGGGAAATGCAACACACAGAACTCAAACAACATACAAAGAAGGAAAGAAAAGACTTAACTTCAAAGGAGCAATGGAAGCACCAGGAACTCCACTGAGATCCACACAACAGCAATCCACAACTGAATCTGAAGCTATAAACCGCACAGCATAGTGGGATAAGCAACTATAAATAAGGAAGGTTAAATGACCACATAAGCAACACCTGAGGCAAGGGGTGTGGCCATTACCAAAAACAACACAGACGCCTATTGACAAAAGGAAACCTGTCAGATCAAACCACGTGTTTCTTGCCACCTGTCGCAGGAACGTCTGTGACAGTACCACCCCTTCTACGGGTGATCTCCAGGCACCCAGGATCGTGTCAGATGCCGTTACCCATATCCTCTCCACTGGTCCATAACTTTTACAGTGAACAAGATACTGAAGAGATCTACAGAGAAATCGAGAGTCAATTATCTTGGCGATCTGAAATTCCAAACTATCGTCCACTATGACAGGAGCGGGTGGCAAGGAAGACGGCTCCAAAGGTTCAACACATCTCTTCAACAAAGATTTATGAAACACATTATACATTTTCAGGGCCTGATGAAGTTCAAGACGAAAAGATACAGGATTAATAATGTCAGTTATCTTATATGGACCTATAAACCTTCGACCCAACTTTCAAGAAGGTACCTTCAACTTAATGTTTCTTGTGGACAGCTACACAGAATCAACCATTCTTAGGTCCGGACCATTCATACGTTTCCTGTCAGCCATACGTTTATACTTGTTGCCCATACTCATCAAGTTATTTTAAATTTTCCACCATATAGATGACAATGATGACGAAAAAGGTTCCTGCTCAGGGATACCATAATTATCAGAACCAGAAAATGTGCCAAACTGCGGGTGAAACCCACATGCCCCAAAAAATGGTGACTTACCAGTGGACTCCTGTCTACGACTGTTTATGGCAAACTCCTCCTGGTTCTCAGAGACAAAACTTCTCAAGTAAGTCTCCAGACTCTGATTAGTGCGTTCTGTCTGTCCGTTCAACTGAGGATGGAAAGCCGAAGAAAAGGACAGCTATACACCCAGTCGAGTGCAGAATGCCTTCCAGAATCTGGAAACAAACTGAGTCCCATGATCTGAGAACAGGTCAGAGGGAATGCCATGGAGTATCACAATGTTGTCAACAAACAGTTGTGCAAGTGTTTTAGCATTAGGGAGGCCTGGCAATGCTATAAAGTGCACCATTTTACTAAAGCGATCAACTACCACCAGAATAACTGTCTTTCCTGAGGAATAAGGTAGATCAGTGATAAAATCCATGGATAAGTAAGTCTGGACGGGATGGCCAATGGAAGTAGAGACCCGGAAGGCCGAGTATGTGTCACCTTAGCACGTGCACAGGTACTACAGGCTGACACATAGTCCTCAACACACTTACACAACCCCTGCCACCAGAATCTACGAGAGTTGAGGTCAGCAGTGGATCTACTCCCAGGGTGTCCCATAAGAACCGTACAGTAATGTTTCTCAAGCACCTTGTGACGCAATTCCAATGCCACAAACAGTTTCCCAGAGGTACAGGAATCACCTTCACTTCAAGGTCAGGGTAAATTGCGGATATCAGCACCCCTTCCGACAGTCTGTTAAGGGTTTTACTATTGTCAAATAATTCTGAATTAATTTTCGGTAATAGTTGGTGAACCCCAAAAACCTCATAAAAACCTTCAGATTTTCGGGTCGATCCCAGTCCAATACAGCATGGACTTTCTCTGGATCTATTCAAAAACCTGAAGATGACAGCAGGTAGCCCAAAAACTGTACCTCATATACAGCAAAAACACACTTTTCTAATTTTGCGTACAATTTATTGTCCTATAGAATCTGTAACACCTGTCTAATGTGATCCTGATGTGTCTCCACGTCTGGAGAATAAATTAGAATGTCATCCAAATACACGACTACAAACCTCCCCACAAGGTCATAAAAATGTCATTCACAAAATGCTGGAAAACTGCAGGAGCATTGGTCAACCCAAAAGTCATGACCAGGTTCTCAACATGCCCCTCAGGAGTATTAAAAGCCATCTTCCTTTCATTCCCTTCTTTGATCCTAACCAGATTATATGCCCCTCTTAAATCCAACTTGGAGAACACCTTGGCACTAGTGTTGGGCGAGCATGCTCGGCCGAACACTTGTTTCACTCGAGCATCACGATGCTTGGCACATCGCGGTTTTCGGCCGAACAGCGTGTGTGCTTGAACGCAATGCTCGAGTCTTCTCCCCGCACGTTTGTTGGCTGCTACGTACAGTGATTGGCTGCCCGGAGCACTGCCTATATAGCACCCAATGACACATGGTCCGGCCTAGTCAGGGTGAGCTACAGCAGAAAGGACATATAGTGTAGGGAGAGGAATTTTGTTTTTGTTTAGGGAGTTTTGAGTGTTGAAAGGTGTTAGAGACCCAACAGTCCTTTTAAGGACTATTGTTTTATCTGGCTGCAAAATATATTAGTGCAATGTGAGCTAAATTGCGTTCAATTGTTTGGCTGCGGATGATTCTCCTTCCTTCCACCATGGAGAGTCTTGTCAAACAAGTGATCCCACACTCGAATATTCCGATGAGCTCTTTTCATCGCCATTCCTTGATTTGGCCCTCTCGCCAACCCCTCTTGAAGAGGGACATGAGGAGATCTTGTGCACTGATTCCCAAACTCTTGAGCATCCACAGTCAAAAAAAGATGACTGTGGGGAACGGCGAATATTGTTTCATGAGGTGGATGATGATGATGAGACGCAGTTGCCAATAAGTCAATCGCAATTAGTGTCTCAAGAGGTTTATGATGAGGATGAGACGCGGTTGTCAATAAGTGAAGTTCTTGTTGCAAATTTTCCATTTTAATCCATTTTTCCAGTTACAAAGCAAGGGTTAACAGCCAAACAAAAGTTAATATTTATTGCCCTGATTCTCTAGTTTGCACGAACACCCCATATGTGGTCGTAAACTGCTGTATGGCCAAACGGCAGGGTGTAGAAGGAAGGGATTGCCATGTGGTTTTTGGAAGGCAGATTTTGCTGGACTGGTTTTTTGACACTATGTCCCATTTGAAGCCCCCCTGATGCACCCCTACAGTAGAAACTCCAAAAAAGTGACCCTATTTTGGAAACTACAGGATAAGGTGGCAGTTTTGTTTGTATTATTTTAGGGTAAATACGATTTTTGGTTGCTCTATATTACACTTTTTTTGAGGCAAGGTAACAAAAAATAGAAATTCTGAAATATCATCTCCATTTGAGAAATAACTCTTGTGGAACACCTAAAGGGTTAAAAAAAGTTTGTAAAATCGGTTTTGAATACCTTCAGGTAGTTTCTTAGATGGAGTCACTTTTATGGAGTTTCTACTTTAGGGGTGCATCAGGGGGCTTCAAATGGGACATGGTGTCAAAAATCCAGTCCAGCAAAATCTGCCTTCCAAAAACCATATGGCGTTCCTTTCTTTCTGCACCCTGCTGTTTGGCCATACAGCAGTTAACGACCACATATGGGGTGTTTCTGCAAACTACAGAATCGGGGCAATAAATATTGTGTTTTGTTTGGCTGTTAACCCTTGCTTTGTTGCTGGGAAAAAATTGATTATAATGGATAATTTGCCAAAAAATCGAAATTCTGAATTTTTATCTCCATTTACCATTAACTCTTGTGGAAAACCTAAAGGGTTAATGACGTTTTTACAATCAGTTTTGAATACCTTGAGGGGTGTAGTTTCTAGAATGGGGTCATTTTTGGGTGGTTTCTATTATGTAAGCCTCACAAAGTGAGTTCAGACATGAACTGGTCCCTAAAAAGTGGGTTTTTGAAAATTTCTGAAAAATTTCAAGATTTGCTTCTAAACTTCTAAGCCTTGTAACGTCCCCAAAAAATTAAATGGCATTCCCAAAATGATCGATACATGAAGTAGACATATGGGGAATGTAAATCAATAACTTTTTTTGGCGGTATTACTATGTATTATAGAAGTAGAGAAATTGAAACTTGGAAAATTGCAAATTTTTCCAAATTTTTGGTACATTTGGTATTTTTTTATAAATAAAAATGAAATCTTTCGACTTCATTTTATCACTGTCATGAAGTACAATATGTGACGAAAAAACAATCTCAGAATGGCCTGGATAAGAAAAAGCGTTTTAAAGTTATCACCAGATAAAGTGACACTGGTCAGATTTGCAAAAAATGGCCAAGTTCTTAAGGTGAAATAGGGCTGAGTCCTTAAGGGGTTAAGCAGAGCACTATTTTCAAGCAATATGGGGAAGAAAAAGGATCTCTCTTCTGCCGAAAAGAGTCAACTAGTTCAATGCTTTGGACGAGGTATGAAAACATTAGATAGTTCACAAAAACTTAAGCGTGATCATCGCACTATTAAGAGATTTGTGGCTGATTCAGAGCACAGATGGGTTCATGCAGATAAAGTCACATTGAGGAAGATTTCTGCCATATCCATGCATCGGATCAAGAAAGCAGCTGCTAAAATACCATTACATAGCAGCAAACAGATATTTGAAGCTGCTGGTGCCTCTGAAGTCCCACGGACATCAGGGTGTAGAGTCCTTCAGAGTCTTGCAACTGTGCATTCGGCCACTACTAACCAATGCTCACAAGCAGAAACGGCTGCATTGGGCAGAAAAATACATGAAGACTAATTTTTAAACAATCCTGTTCACTGATGAGTGCCGTGCAACCCTGGATGGTCCAGATGGATGGAGTAGTGGATGGTTGGTGGACGGCCACCTTGTTCCAACAAGGCTGCGACGTCAGCAAGGCAGTGGTGGAGTAATGTTTTGGGCTAGAATCATGAGAAGAGAGCTGGTCGGCCCTTTTAGGGTCCCAGAAGGTGTAAAGATGACCTCTGCAAAGTAAGTGGAGTTTCTGACTGATCACTTTCCTCCCTGGTACAGAAGGAAGAACTATGCTTTCCATGCTATGGGGATAAAAGGAGAAAAAGTCATGGTGTGACTTCCATCCTCCACTGACCTCAATCCTATTGAGAACCTTTGAAGCATCCTCAAGCAAAAGATCTATGAGGGTGGGAGGCAGTTTACATCCAAACGGGAGCTCTGGGAGGCTATTCTGACATCTTGCAAACAAATTCAAGCAGAAACTGTCCAAAAAAATCACAAGTTCAATGGATGCAAGACTTGTGAAGCTGCTATCAAAAAAGGGGTCCTTATGTTAAAATGTAATGTGACCTGTTAAAATGTTTAAATAGTTAAAATGTTGTTAAAAGTTTGATTGAAATAGCTTTTGATTTCAGTAAAAATGCTGCAAACACAACAAATGACAATTTTCAGTTCTTTACAACCTATAAAGTGTTTGAAACATACTGTGCGTAATAATTTGGAACAGTGTATTTTAAGTTTTTTTATGTTTAAAAAAAATACTGTTATCATTAGGAGGTTTGTTCAGTAAAATTTGAATTGTACTCTTATGATAATTATGCTGTTATTTACATCAATTATTTAGGTAAATGAGAAAAATATCATTTGGATAATAATTTGGAACAGAGTGTAGATTTATTTTTCCTCTGAACCCATGGTCCCTTCCTGCTTCTTGCTTGTGGGCCAATGAGAAGGCTGCAATGTCTTTGTCTGAGCTTAGCAACATCCCTAGCAACGAATAGGAAAGTTGCCTACCCCTTACTATATAAGAACCTCCCCAGCAGCCATTTTCTGCATTTTTTTGCATTTCTGAGAGAGACAGCAGTGTCATTGCTGTGCTCTGTGCTTTGCTGTGTCATTACATTACATAGTTAGTTAGCTTATATATATTGTGGGGGATCAGCAACAGTGACTTTAGGTGTCATTTAAACAATAGTCTTTTTTTTTGTTCAACACAGATTTAACAAATGCCCGCTTACTTCAGCAGGTCAACACAAAAGAAACACAGTCCATGTGAAATGGTATAACTCACAGTCCTCTGTGGTTCCAGGATTCAACCACCAGCTTGGGGGCAGAAAAGAGTAAGCAATGACAGGTTTATCCACAGCAACACACCACACAGCTTTACTCCCAGTCTGTTACACTTCCAGACTAGGAACCACGCCCCCAGCTCTCCTGGGATTCCTGGCATAAATAGGCCAGCCAACACCTGGCCTGGATATGTGGGAGTAGTCATCCCACCTTGCTCTTTGACTACTCCAATGAAACCCGGCCCGAATTAGCTGCAACTAGCAGCTAAAATACTTCTAGCAAATGTCAGTAACCTAGGGTTCCTGACAGAACATTACCGGTACATTTCACTGAGGCCAGGCACCTATCATCTATTATGGCACCTTGTGTCTTCTCACAATATATAATACAGATAGTGAGTGGAGATAGTCAGTGTAGGTTAGATAGTGATATAGTGTAGCTGATAGGTTCCAGTGCAGGGTGTTAGGTAGTGTGATAGGTTCTGTTGTCCATACATACATGCTACAGACAAGTTCATAACAATACTTAGTGCACCAATCACTAATATGTAGTCAGACCTGCTAAAATGTGAAGTTGCAGAAGTTGCACCTATTGCATAGAAATATGAGCATCATTAATTGTCGATTTGCGCAATCGCGAATATATCGGAGCATTCTATCTGCATATAAAGCTATTGTAATGTTCTGCCATGCCAACCATTTTCTCCAGTCTCAGGAAACTTCTAGCAGATTGAAAAACATAGCAATAGTGACCCACGCCTGTATTGCATGCACATTATGCGAATATTATATTGGCAATTTCTGCAATCAAGAAAATAATTTATGATGAATATTCGCCCAAATATTTGCGAGATATTGCGAATTCGAATATTGCCCCTGCGGCTCATCACTACTAATTGTCTACAGTTAGACAAAAGTGTCTAAAGATGCTCAAAATTTATCAGAGTAGCTGATGCTGGACGATTCACGTGGTGCCTCTTCAGACTTTCTAGGATCCAAGGATCACAATCCTCTGGCGATTCACGTGGTGCCTCTTTAGACTTTCTAGGATCCAAGGATCACAATCCTCTGGCACCCCAGCTGTGTTTAAACTAGGACTCCTAGAATGTGCCCCTGCGTGGCTGTTTTCAGAAATCCCACAGAAGTGAATCGATGATTCTAGGAATTGTAGTTTCACAACAGCTGGAGTGCTGGAGGTTGCTGACACAAAGCGACTAATGTACATAAAAGTAGAATATAGGAGATAGGGGAATTGGCAGAAGCACTGCAGCTTGGGGGACAGAACCCTTCTTCTGGTAGCAGACATGCCAGATGTGACAGAGACAACTAAGACAATTATGAATTTCAGTAGGCTGTTTGATGAAGAGTCTATAGCAATAGACTAAACTTGTCCATTTTGATGTTTTAAGAATGGTCTGCCCCATGCAGGTGCTTTTCCAGCCATAACCCCAAGTGGCCGAAGAATTAATTGTATCAAAATGATCAAAATATCAACATTTGCATCCTAATCATATATATATGGGACGCTACGACAATGGCCATGGGGTCCTTAAAGCAAATGTTTTTTGTGACGCCAGTTGCAGGGAAGCAACAAGGGCACAGGGCCCCTTTTAGTGATGTAGTAGATGGTACCCAGGTGTAAGAATGCCAGAGTAGTGTAGGGTGGCCTAAATGTCCCTTAATCTTGGTGCACATGTCATGGTGCTCCTACCTGGATATGCCGGACCCCAGACGTTGCCTTCCAAAATCAGAAAAAGGGATAGTAGTAGTAGTAGGGGAGGAAGCAATAACTTAAGTCCAGACCTTGTGATGAAGTTCAATAACAGCTTTACCTTTAATAAACGTTTCTCTAACAGTTTCAGGCTTTGTCTTGGTTCCCAGCAGGCTTTAGCATTAACTCTGGCAGGCAAACTCCTTTCTGCTACATCGGTTACTCTCTGGCTTTGCTGTACTGACAAACTTTCTGAATAACTTTGCTTTTGCTGTATGCTGCAACTTCTCTCTGGTAGTCTGACTGTAGCTTAATCCAGGGAACTTTTTGTCCTGTCTTCAGAGGCTCCAAGCTGTGACCTCCACATCCAGCAGAGCTGAAGGTGCTCTGGTTGGCTTAGGCAAGGCACGTCCAACAGGGACGGGCATCTGCTGCACACCTAACCCCTAGGAGAGGGTAAGCAGAACTGACTCTAATTAAACTAGTCTCCTCCCTTACTTAGAGGGAGGGTTAGCATGGAAAGAAGCGTTCCATCCTCTGTAAATGTAGCTCTGCCATGCTTGCTGCCACCTTCTGGTGAACCAGGTACATTACATGAACAATAACAGTTGCATAGAAATAGCAATGCACATTGTAGTGGACTGAAATAAATGAATAAGATGACACTGTGTTAGCCTATAGAAGACAGTAGTGGGGTTTGGAGTGGTAATGGCACTCTGTGTCATTACATTCCCCCTTACTTAAGAATCAAGCAGCGCTCGGCTTGTGCTTAGGGTATATGCTCTAAGGGTACCAAGTAAAAGTTAAAGTGCTGCATAGGAAAACACATACAGAGACATGGACACAGCTACCAAGGGATTCCTGCCTGTGTGGGTAGGGTGTCCAACCACAGTTTTCCCTCTCGCAGAAAACCAAACAAGTATTGCACAAAGCGCTCAAATACTGCACGATGTGGCCACAGTTGTATGTGGAGCGTGGGGATGTCATGTACTGTGATCCCTCCACGATGCTATGAGATGCCAGCAAATAGATGGGTGGCTTCATCCTGTATTCCCTTCCTAGCACCAAGGTCTAATCATGCTTTACGCTTTGTTACCTTGATGTCTGAACAGGTAGCTACAAAATTTTCCTTGGCTTGGCAATGCACAAGACCTAAAGACATAAACAACTTTGGCAAAGCACAAGGCCCTAAAACACATGCAAATTAGGATGATAAGGCAGTACTCTCCAATCTCTCCCGGAGGACTAATCCCTCCAAACACATATTAGCAGCGGCTTACCCTTGATGTTGTTAGAACTACTTGTCACTTACCAATCGGCTTCTCCTATGTAGCAATTATACAATACAGCATAATACCTAGGCTATCTAGCTAACACAAGGCAAAATAAGAACCTTTAATGTTAAATGTCCTCAGAGGCAGTCCATAGGAGCAATGACGATGTAAGACCTGCTTGTGATGTACCAGAGCTCCTCAGAGGCAGTCCATAAAAGCTAGAGAAGTAAGGTGCTGACTAGTGGAGACTTCTCCCCACTCCACCATTCATCCTGCAGGCACAGATCGCGCTGCCGGCCTGTGTGGGCGGAGCCTGAAGTCCGGAAATCTGCATAAGCTCTGCCAATACTACTCTGGCTGCAGGGAAGAGAGGTATGTGAGCTTCAGGAATGGGACAAGGTGAGTAGTTACTGTTTTTTTTTTTTTTAACACAGAGGGGGCACAAAGAACATTTCCACTCTGGAGGGGGCCCAATAGGCATTGCAAATTTGAAGCGGGCACAATGGATATTTCTACTCTGGAGGGGGCACAATGGGCATTTCTACTTTAGAGGGGGCACTATGGGCATTGCTAATGTGAAGGGGGCAAAATGGGAATTTCTACTCTGGAGGGGGCACAATGGGCATTTCTACTCTAGAGGGGGCACAATGGGCATTGCTAATATGAAGGGAGAACAGTGGGCATTGCTAATGTGAAGTGGCACAATGGGCATTGCTAATGTGAATGGGGCACAATGGGCATTGCTAAAGTGAAAGGGGCACAATGGGCATTTCTACTCTGGAGGGGGCACAATGGGCATTTCTACTCTGGAGGGGGCACAATGGGTGTTAGTAATGTGAAGGGGGCACAATAAGCATTTCTACTATGGAGGGTTCACAGTGCACAGAGGGCATTACTATTCTGAAGGGGACACAGAGAGCATTATCACTGTGAAGGAGGCACAATTGGGATTATTACTTTGAAAGGGGCACAATGGGGATTATTACTATGAAGGGGCACAATGGGGATTATTACTGTGAAGGGGGCACAATGGGGATTATTACTGTGAAGGGGGCACAAAGAGGGCATTACAACTGTGAAGGGGCACAGATAGGGCATTACTACTGTTAAAGGGGCACAGAGAGGGCATAACTACTGTGAGGAGGGCACAATGAGGGCATAACTACCGTGAAGGGGGTACAATGAAGGGATAAGTACTTTAAGGGGGCACAATGTGGGCATAACTACTGTTAGGGGGCACACATCTGTACAAAACTACTGTGAAGGTTGTACAATGAGGGCAATTCTACTGTGAGGGGTGCAAATTTTTTAAAGTATTGTGTGTGTGTGTGTGTGTGGGGGGGGGGGGGGGGTTGTGCCAGAGAAAGGGTGCCAAACAACCTAGGCATGCCACTGGTAGATAGATAATTAGCGGCCCCAGTCCTGTGTTCTCCTCCTGATTAATCCCCTCCTCCTTGCCTCTGCTGATAAATGGCATTGTCCCCTGCCCCCTGTCTACAAGAACAAGTCAAGTACAGCTGGCCAATAATCAGGCAGGTGCTGTGCTGCCTGCGCTGCTTATTCGCCAGCTGACACCTGACCTCTGCTCTGTGCACTGCCGTTGAGGTGTTACAGTCCAGCGCCTTTGAAATGAGAGCAATGTGAGAGCCCTCAGCCTGTCCATCTTCCGTGCAGCCCGTGGCTGAGGTCCTAAATCCTAGTGACATGCAGGAGAGACTGGAGAGCAGATGCAACCAGCAGACGAAAGTGCAGCAGTCGGCATCTGTGTGAGTGACTGCCCTGCAATGTTAAGGGAGGAATATGGGGAGGTGTGTGTGGCTTGCACTAGTAGTAATAGCTTACTATAAGTACAAGACACACAGCATCTTTGCCATAGACATACAACCCTTCTCTCATAGACCCAGCACCTCATAGATATACAACCCACCCCACCCATGTATGCTTCAAGTTCTGAGGGACGATCCATTCCCTGCCTCTCATTGCCCTATTAGAAATACCCTATTTTAAAAATAGGCTGGATCCCCCCTAAAAACTAGAATACATATCTCTATGTATATACATATCTCTATGTATATATATTTATGAAGGCCGATTTATTGGCCTGTATTTGTGGGATGGGTCAGCAGACTTCATTAACCTGACAGGTGTTCCCATCCGGGCTCAGAGTAGGTGCTGCGTACCCTCCCAACCCGCCCCTTTTTTTCATGTTACATTTTACAGGATATGCCCTCTTTAGCTGTTCCTCCTACACAGCGGTTTTGGCACAATTCAAGCTGCTTAGTTCTAGTTAGTTAGGCAGGTTGATGGTCACGTCTCTAGTTGCCTTCGTCACACAGGTAGCCGTGACCGCAAATATATTTTCCCTTCCTGCTCTGCTATGTACATGTATAGCATTGTGATGGCAAAGGCTCAAAAATTGATCCTGCGCCATCAGCTGTTGGTATAGCACACTTCTTCAACTGTCAGGACTGGAGCTAATTCCAATTACACCATTTTAACACTTACAATGCTCTGTTTGAAAATTGAAAACATAATATATAATACACATAAAAATATCCACTAAATAAATTTTTCTCAATTAGGGCTCATGCACATGAATGTATTTTGTTTCCGTGTCCATTCCTTTTTTGGTGGATAGAATGCTGACCCATTCATTTCAATATGTCTGCAAAAAATGCGGACTGCACATCGTGTGCATGAGCCTTTATTCGAATTTTCTTCATCAATATAATTGTAACACCACGCACCCTCACTAATCAGCTTTAATAGTTGTACTTTTTATTTGGGGGGGGGGGGTGGGGCAATTCTGAGTTTTGCTATGGGGCCCTATGATTTCTATGTACACCCCTGATTGCCACCTAAATCTACCTCATGTGTATTATGAAGCTGTGCTTTCACATGATTTTAAAGCTTTTATCTAGTTTTTTAAAGTGTTGTATAAAAAGGGAAACATGCTATTTAATTTTCTTTTGTTTTGACATTAAAAATGATTCTTAAAAAATTTGTTAATTATGTTAAAGCATAATTAATAAATGTCTACAATATTCCCTGCATTCCATGCATAGTTACAATTATACCTTTCAGTTACAACACAAAGAAAATTAATATGTTCTAATTGCTTGATGAAGTTTACATGCTGGAAATTAAGAAACTGATTCAAGCAGGAAAAGACACTTGCTGCTATTGACATAGCTGTGACAAGGAAAATGACAGTGTGCGTCGTTATTGTAATAGTGAAAAACACTACAGTAATTCCAATGGAGTTAATCTGCTCTGTATTGAGGAATCTTGAGGAATATTATTTAATATACATTTTTATTTTCCAACTTTAAGTAAAGTGTTTTAAGCATAATTGATTAGATCTAAGAAAACTATATTTTTATGTACTTGTCATACCATTTTCCAGATTTTCAGATAAAGTTTTGGAAGCCAAAATCAGGAGTGATTTAAAAAAAGAGCAGAAGTCGTAGCTATTCTTTATACATTGTCTCTGTTTAATGATACACTTGTGATTTTGACTTCCAAAACTGCATCAAGAAACCTTCTTGAGCTTTCCTTGGTTTAAAGAAATAGGTTTATAGGATCACAAAGTAAAAACTTTGCAAAAAACCTATTGTCCTGCTACATTACTTGAGTGCTCCTCTCTGCTACGCCCCAGGCTTTTCTGTTAAAGAGGCTATCCTGCAAAAACAATGTATCCCCTGTCCACTGAAAAGGTTATAAATAACAGATCACCTGAGGTTCAACTCCAGGGTTTCTCTCGATCCTGAGAACAAAGTGTCCTTGAGCCACCTCTCTGAATGGAGGGGTAGTGTACATGTCATTGCACTGCCCCTTTCACTTCTATAGGGCTGATGTAGACAATGCTCCTTAAAGGGGTTTTCCGTGTTCAGAGCTGAACCCGGACATATTCCCTTCTTCACTCAGACAGCCCCATTGATATGAGCATCGGAGGATTTCATGTTTCGATGCTCTCCCTTCACCTGTGCTGCATCATGCAGGGCAAGGGTTGTTTTGTTTATATTTTTACACTGTTAGGCTGTTTTACAGGCTAGGGCAGCGCTAATGCCCATCCATTAGTGCCAGTGAGGTTACTGGGCTCACTGCTAGGTGGAAACCTCCAGTTAACACAGACCGGGTACGTCACCGAACTTGCAGAAAAAGCCTGTGCAGTTCAGCGCAGGACAAGGGAGAGCATTGGAGCATGAAATGCTGCTATGCTCCACTCAGGGGGGCTGTCTAGGTGAAGAAGGGCTCTGAACTCGGACAACCCCTTTAAGTTACATAGTAGGGAATAAAGCAATGGACTGAAATGCGCATTAAAACTCAGAGATGGAAATTCCCAGAAATCAGACCATCCTGAGATCTGTTATTTTTCACCCATCCTGTGGATAGGTGATAAATAATTTAATTTAATTTAACAAATGAACATGAGTATTGCATGACATCAGCAGCCATCTTACATATAGTATAGGCATTGACAGAATCAATCAAATAAATTAGGCTACATTAACACTCTCCAGACTACCCTTAGAATACAATAGTAAACCCATATATATTAGATCTATATTCTAAAGACAGGCTGTTTGTTTTATGTATAGAGATGGCAGTGGCATGCATCCTTATCAGTAATTACTATTACCGTGATCTGATATCGGGAAAAAATAGACTTAACACAACTTAGGTGCATTAAAAGTTTCCTAAACTATGGTAAAAGATATATATATTGTGGGGAGTCGCTCTGGTAGACAGCGGTGCGGGTGCAGTTTAGAGGCAAAACAAGGAGTCCAGATTGTGCAACAAACAGTGTTTTATTCACACTTGCACACAAAATGAAAAACAGTCTCTTGGTGACAGTTCACACACAACGGAAATAACGTAGCCAAACAAAAACAGTCCAACACAGGTTCAGTCACCTGGGAGGTGTAGGTGCAGGTTCGCACCACGCTGTCGGCCCAGCCGCAGGAGAATCCAGCTTCAGGTAGCCAGGAACAAAATACCTCCTTACTGAGCTCTTTCCTCCTGGACAGAGAACTCCCAGCCCTGTTAGCAGCTCCAGGATAATCACACTCCCCAGACACAGCTGCTGGCTGCGTTTTATATCCAGCCCAAAACATGGACTGGACCGTGGGGAGCAGCCACCCACCCTACTCTTTAGCTGCTCCCAGTAAGAGCCGGCCCGGATCGGCTTTGCAGCCATGCTATTTAACAAAGTCAAACAGCACTAGCTGCTGCAGACAAAAACCCGCTCTCACCTCACCGAGGCCAGCAACCTCGGTGACACGTACCTGCCATCACATATGACACCTTGCACCTTACCACATACCCCCTTTGTTCAACCCTGAGGGGTGAACACACGTGAGGCAGTGGACGCGGGACAGGGCATCTGCGTTGCCCTGCAAGCGGCCTGCCCTGTGTTCCACGGAAAACTTGAAATTTTGAAGAGATAGGAACCACCTAGTGACCCGAGCATTCCTCTCCTTGGCCTGACTCATCCATTTGAGGGGGAATGGTCGGTCACCAGACGGAACCTCCTCCCTAACAGGTAGTAGCGGAGAGATTCGAGTGCCCACTTGATAGCCAGGCACTCCCTCTCCACTATACTATACCTGGACTCGGCGGGACTGAGCTTACGGCTCAGGAAGACAACGGGATGTTCTTCCCCGTTGACCTCCTGCGACAGTACCGCACCGAGGCCTACCTCCGAGGCGTCGGTCTGTACGACAAACTCCTTGTTGAAGTCGGGTGTCACCAAAACCGGGGACCCACACAGGGCCGACTTCAACGCGGAGAAAGCCTCCTCCGCCTTCTCACTCCAGCTAACCCTCCCAGACTTTCGCCCCTTCAACAGGTCTGTCAATGGCGCTGCTATTGTGGCAAAGTGGGGCACAAACCTCATGTAGTAACCTACAATCCCCAGGAACGACTTTACCTGCCTGGTGGTGACCGGTCGGGGCCAGTTACGAATGGCCTCTACCTTAGTTACCTGAGGTTTGATGACTCCCGCCCAATTACATATCCCAGATATTTTGTCTCCTCTAACCCTATGGAGCACTTCTTTGGGTTAGCGGTCAGTCCGGCTTTCCTCAGGGCATCCACTACCGCCTGCACCTTGGGTAAATGGCTTTCCCAGTCGGTGCTGTGGATGACTACATCATCCAAGTAGGCCGAGGCGCACCGACGATGTGGTCGCAGCACTATGTCCATTAACCTTGGAAAGTGGCGGGGCGCCATGCAGGCCAAAGGGTAACACCTTGTAGTGATACAGGCCCTGCGGGGTAACAAATGCGGTTTTTTCCTTAGCCGACTCGCTATGGGTACCTGCCAGTACCCTTTAGTGAGGTCCAGCACAGAAAAATAACGGGCTTGTCCTAAACTTTCAACCAGCTCGTCTACTCGGGCATGGGATACGCTACAAACTTGGATACTTCATTTAACTTGCGAAAGTCGTTGCAGAACCGCAACGTCCCATCCGGCTTGGGTATTAGGACTATGGGACTGGCCCACTCACTTTTCGACTCCTCAATGACCTCGAGCTTCAACATTAACTGTACTTCCTCCGCGATGGCCCGTCGCCGAGCCTCGGGTACCCGGTATGGTTTTAACCGGATCTTGGCCTGAGGCTCAGTGACGATGTCATGTTGGATGAGAGACGTGCGGCCAGGGAGGTCCGAGAACACATCCGTGTTCCGACTGATGAACTCCCTGACTTCCTGAACTTGTTTGGAAGACAGGCTGTCTGCAATTTTTACCGTGGTTACTGCTTCACAGGCCTCGAACTGTGGGGCTGGACCCTTTTCACCTAGAAGCCCTGGCCGGGGCTGTGGTCGTCGGCCGTGTCCCTATCTTTCCACGGCTTAAGTAAATTCACGTGGTACACCTGCTCCGCTTGCGCCGCCCTGGCTGGTGTACTTTGTAATTTACTTCCCTACTTTCTCGATCACCTCATAGGGGCCCTGCCACCTAGCTAGAATTTGCTGTCAAGGGTGGGTACCAGAACCAAAACCCGATCTCCCGGATTGAAGCCCCGCACCCGAGCCTGACGATTGTACACCCTACTCTGGGCTTGTTGCGCTGCCTCCATATGCTCCCGGACCAGCGGCAACACCCTTTCTATCCGTTCCTGCATCTGGGTGACATACTCAATGACACTTTTGTGGGGGACAGGCTGTTGTTCCCATGCTTCCTTGGCGATATCCAACAGGCCCCGAGGGTGTCTGCCATAAAGCAGTTCGAAGGGCGAGAACCCAGTAGAGGCCTGGGGTACCTCTCGCACTGCGAACATGAGATAGGGCAGAAGCAGGTCCCAGTCCTTCCCATCTCTAGACACCACCCTTTTTAACATATTTTTTAGAGTTTGGTTAAACCTCTCAACAAGACCGTCTGTTTGCGGATGGTAAACGGACGTCCGTAACTGCTTTATACGCAACAATTTACACAGTTCCTTCATTACTTTGGACATAAAAGGGGTCCCTTGGTCTGTCAGAACCTCTTTTGGCAGGCCCACACGGGAAAACATCTCCATTAACTCTTTGGCAATGAGCCTAGCTGAGGTATGTCGCAGGGGCACCGCCTCCGGATACCGAGTGGCATAGTCGAGAACTACCAGAATGTGTTGGTGGCCCCTGGCAGACTTTGGTACAGGCCCAATTAAATCCATAGCGATTCGCTCAAACGGTACTTCAATAATTGGCAGAGGTACCAGAGGACTACGGAAATGAGGCTGGGGGCTAGTTATCTGACAGGTTGGACAGGACTTACAATAATTTTCTACCTCCTTGAACACACTGGGCCAATAAAACCGCTGCAGTATGCGGTCCTGGGTTTTCTGCCACCCCAGGTGTCCCCAAGAACATGTTGGTGGGCAAGCTCCATGACAAGCTTGCGATACGCTGTGGGCACCACCAACTGTTCAACAGGTTCACCTCGGACTTGGTTCACCCGATACAACATATCCTGTAGAACAATAAATCGTGGGAACATTAATTCAGCCCCTGGTTTCTGGGGTTTACCATCAATTTCAGCACATTCTCCCAGGCCCTGGTTAGGGTTTGGTCCCGGTGTTGTGCGGTCCCAAAATTTTCCCGGAGACATTGAGGTCTGCCAACTCAGGTCCCGGTGGCAAGTCCTCCGTGTCTCCCACCATTACACTCAGTGGGGTTGTCTCCCTCTACCGCTGGAGCAGTGGTCACCCCTACCGCCGGCCCTTCAGACTCGGGCTCCCAGGGTTCTGGCCTTCCAGCGGTATCAGGCCACTCTACTAGGGTCACCCCTGTCTCGGGTCCCTCAGATACCTTTATTGCCGGCCACAGCGCTGGAAAACCGGGAAGTCCCTCCCAAGTATTAGTTCATGTGGGAGTTTAGTAGCGACAGCCACCTCGTGGGTCCACCTACCAGCCGCTGTGGACAAAGTCACTAGTGCAGTGGGGTAGTCTTTCAGGTCTCCGTGGATGCACAGGACCTCGACTTTACGGCCAGTATACTCCACAGGCCGTACAAGGGCAGCCCTTACCAGGAGACTAAACTCCCGGAGTCCAGCAGAGCCACCGCCAGCGAATCTCCCACCTCTACCTGACACAGGTGGTTATGGTCTTGCACCTCACGGGTGCCAGTTGCGCACAGCTTCCGTGCATACAAGGAGTGGCGACTCCCATAGTTCACCTCCATCGGCTCATCCCGATGCGGACAGTCGGCCCTGATGTGGCCTGGCTCCTGACACCTCCAGCATACCACGGGAGGCGGACTCGCAGGGGGTATCTTCCGTACAGGCCGCTCTGTCGCCGGACGTCGGAACTGGGGCAGAGGCCTCCGGGTTTGACTGACCCCTTCCCAGCAAGACTCCCTGCAGGTTTCTGGTGGCCTCGCATCGCTCCACCAGGTCGACCATCTCCAGGGCATTGGTGGGCGATACCTGGCCGACCCAGTGCTGGAGAGGGTAAGGCAAAGCCCTCCAGAAGACATCGGCTAACAGACGGTCGAGCATAGCAGTGGGAGTCAGTATGTCTGGCTGCAGCCATTTTTGCAACCGTTGTAGCAAGTCATAGTATTGTGGCCTGGCGGGTTCAGCCACGTTAAAGTCCCACTGGTGGACACGCTGAGCCCGGACCAAAACATTCACCCCCAGTCTTGCCAGGATCTCACCTTTCACAGTTGGGTAGTCAGCTGCTTGGTCATCTGGGAGGTCAAAAATACTTGCTGGGGTCCAGACGCCAGGAACGGAGCGACGACCTCTGCCCACTGTTCTCGGGTAATTTCTCCCTCACGGCCACCTTCTCGAACACCGCCAGATAGGTCTCCACATCATCCGAGGGGTCATCTTAGGGATCGCGGCACGGACAGCTTTCCGGGCATCATGGACGCGGTGGGACGCTCCTGCCGCTTGCAACGCCATCACGTGCTGTAGCAGTAGCTGGTTGGTCTCCCGCTGCTGCACGTTAGCCTCTATGAGGGCTTTCACAGCCGCCTCCATTTTGTCGGGGATCACAGGCTGCAACTTTGCCGGCTTAATATAGGACATTCACTTTTTCTCAGCAAAAACAAAGTTCGGCGTTCACGCCAGCCTCACTGCGCATGCCCGCATCCGACACCAAATGTGGGGAGTCGCTCTGGTAGACAGCGGTGCGGGTGCAGTTTAGAGGCAAAACAAGGAGTCCAGATTGTGCAACAAACAGTGTTTTATTCACACTTGCACACAAAATGAAAAACAGTCTCTTGGTGACAGTTCACACACAACGGAAATAACGTAGCCAAACAAAAACAGTCCAACACAGGTTCAGTCACCTGGGAGGTGTAGGTGCAGGTTCGCACCACGCTGTCGGCCCAGCCGCAGGAGAATCCAGCTTCAGGTAGCCAGGAACAAAATACCTCCTTACTGAGCTCTTTCCTCCTGGACAGAGAACTCCCAGCCCTGTTAGCAGCTCCAGGATAATCACACTCCCCAGACACAGCTGCTGGCTGCGTTTTATATCCAGCCCAAAACATGGACTGGACCGTGGGGAGCAGCCACCCACCCTACTCTTTAGCTGCTCCCAGTAAGAGCCGGCCCGGATCGGCTTTGCAGCCATGCTATTTAACAAAGTGAAACAGCACTAGCTGCTGCAGACAAAAACCCGGCTCTCACCTCACCGAGGCCAGCAACCTCGGTGACACGTACCTGCCATCACATATGACACCTTGCACCTTACCACAATATATATATATATATATATATATGTATATATATATATATAAAAATAGGAAGAATGAGAAACAGCACTCTGTATTCCTGGGTGCAACTCCCGCACTGGTCCCCAACACGGTCCACTAGATACAGATTCGGAAAACGCAGGCAGCACTCCAATAACAAAGTGGTTTATTAACCCAGTGCAGTACAAGCAACGTTTCAACTGTTCAATACAGTCTTTGTCAAGCTCAAGTCAGCGTGTGTCTTGTGCGGTATATAAAGGCAGTGAACATCTTAATTGGCAATTAATCAAATATCGTACAAACATTTATAAAAATCCATATACTGTGAATCATAAAATACTATACATCAAAGTGCTGGTGCTTCATTTCATTGCATAGCAGTGAACAATAAATATACATCTTCAGCATGATTTACATCATAAAAATCACATAATAAGTGCATGATTGTGTAAGTAATTTCATCTGTGAAGCACCACGTGTTTTAAAAAAAAAAAAAGGGAATGGAGAAATCTCACATGTGGGTCCGCGCATCATGTCCGGCATGGCGTTCCACATCGCTCACAGCGCATGCGTCTATGCCGCTGATCTCGCGATGTGTATAATACATCTCACACTTAGATCGGTACCACACCAAACATGGCTGAATAAAGCCAGCAACTCACTATCGCGCATGCTCCAGCTACTTCTCGATCAGCTGCTCAATCACATGATCCATGGCACATCTCTATTCCGGCCTTCAAGATCACCGGACCACAGTATTCATGCAGTTTCGTGCCACTTGCTTCTCAACTACGTCACATTGGTCATGTGATAATCTCATTCAAACAAAAACACACCTATTAGCTTTGGGTTACCTGGCAACAGGAGACGCTCTCGTGAAAGGCGCCACCCCTTGCCTGGCCTTACTTACTGCCAATGCCAAATCACTAGCATTGATGCGGTTTCGTGCCAATGGCATCCCTTTATTCTATAGACCTCATCCCACAATATTTCAAGTGGATATCCCAAAGAGGGTCCACCGTCAAATACAGGGTCGAGATACACTTACACACAAATTTTTTTTTTAAAAGAATCATATAGTTCGGCTGATCAGAGACTGTATTGGAGCACACTCGTTCAAAATTAAACTTCAAATAACTAATCAAGTTGCGGCACCGATGCTTGTGTTATAACAATATCATGGCGGTCAAATGTTGCGCAGATCCCAACCGGAGACATCCAATCCATAACTTATATATTATCTGGAATAAAAAACAATATATCAAAAAATAAATCTTTTACAAAACACACTATTTTTCACCTTGATTGTACAGGTAAGGAACTAGGTGTAGTATCACCTTTTAACCCACTTTGAATTCAACATTCAGACCCCTAGGCTTAAGGGTCTGTAATGTAAAAATCCAAAAGAGTTCCCTCTTCTTTAAGCACGCTACTCTGTCTCCCCCCTGTCGAGACATTACCACCTGTTCCAAAATTCTAAACCGAAAGTCCTTCTCTGTATGTCCTTTCTCTGTGAAATGTTTTGAAACTGGCAAATCCATCCTCTGTTTTCTAATGGTATATCTATGGTGGTTGAGGCGTGTCTTTACATCCCCAAGTGGTCTCTCCCACATACCACATGTCACGTGGGCAGGATAGGAGATAGACCACGTGGGTGGAATCACACGTCAAGAACTGTCTAATTTTTATTGTATCTCCTGTAGCTGAATTCACAAAACAATTACCACGTATCATCAGGGAGCAATTAATACAATTAAAGCACGGGAAACATCCCGTCCTTGTAGACCCAAAATATGAGCCACAACTCACCCTTTTAGAACCAATATCAGATTTTACAACCCTATCACCCACATTGCGGGACCGTCTATATGAGAATAGAGGTGGGACACCAAATTCTTTTACACGAGGGAATCCACTTTTAAGAATACCCCAATGTTTTCTCACAATTTTGGCAATATTTTCACTTTCCGTATTGAATTCCGAAACAAATGGGATTCTATCAGCGGTACTATTATTTCTCCTAGTAACCTGATCCTTATTTCTGATTTTATCCATGCTTTTTTTAATCAATTTTTGTGGGTACCCTCGTGCCATGAACTTGGAGCCCATCTCAATCAATCTATTCTGCTTAATCTGCTCCTCCTGTACAATTCTGTCCACTCGTAAAAATTGGCTGTATGGCAAAGATTTGATCATAGATCGAGGGTGGTGACTCTCCAACCTCAAGAGTGTGTTTTTATCAGTCTCCTTTACATGCAAGTCAGTGCACAACCTGCCATTCTGAACTGACACCTTAGTGTCCAAAAATTGAAGATTCTCAGTCGAATATACGACAGTAAATTTGACACTGGGGTCAATTTGATTGAGGAATTCATGGAAGACCATGAGGTCCTCTGTGGCGCCCACCCACACCAAGAAGACGTCGTCTATGTAACGCCACCATATGAGCACATGCTCAAAGTGGCAGCATCCGTAGACGAACGTCTCCTCCAGGTGTGTCATGTAGATGTTAGCATAGGTGGGCGCCACATTGGACCCCATGGCAGTCCCCCGCAGCTGCATAAAAAAGTCATCTTGGAATAAAAAATAATTCCGTACCAAGATAAATTGCAACAAAGTTACAATAAAATCCTGGCATTGTTTCGTATAATTTGTCTGTCTCAAACATTGTGTCACTGCCCGTAGGACCAACTCATGCTCAATCGATGTATAAAGGCTAGTGACGTCAAAAGACGCCAAAATAGCCCCCTCTGGTATCATCAAATCCCTGATTTTGCTTAGAAAGTCAGCTGTATCACGTATATACGACCTCGCATTGGTCGCAAAAGACCGCAGAATTTTATCAAGAAAAATGGCTGGATTACAAAATAATGAACCACTCCCAGACACAATCGGGCGTCCCGGAGGGGAAATCAAATTCTTATGAATCTTTGAGAGGGTGTACAGGATGGGAGTCACCGGCTTATCACAATATAAAAAATTAAACAATTTGTCATCTATAATTCCGGCTGTCAAAGCCTGGGTCAATATCAATTTTAATTCACGTAACAAACTAAATTTTGGATCATGTGACTCCCTCCTGTACACCGCACCATCGCCCAACTGTCTTTGGATCTCATGCACATAATCACAGGTATCCATAACCACGACCCCACCACCCTTATCAGATGATTTGATGGTGAGGCCATGGCTGGAGGCCAGGGACTCAAGTGCAGCGATCTCACCAGATGTTATATTAGAATTTTTAATGGGTCTATTTATACACTCTGCTCTCAAGTTATCAACATCCCTTTTCACAGCCTGAAAAAAAGCATCAATCGCCGAATGATTGATCACTGGTGTAAAATCACTTTTTATGTATAGTCCAGTATTTTGCAATGTCAACTCCGATTTCCTTGCCACTGTACCCAACTGCCTGGCTAAATCTAGAGACCATATTTTCAATTTGATACTACGCAAGAATTTGTGGAGAGCCATCTCCACCGAAAACCAGTTGGGTCTGGTGGCAGGGCAATATGTTAACCCCTTATTTAGTATAGAATGTTCAACGGTCCCCAGTTCCAATGATGATATATTTACCACTATATCTTCCTCTTTGTACGTGGATTTTGTTTTTTTTTGACTTCACAATCTTTTCCTTTCCTTTGTCTATGTTGACGTTTTCCTCCCCGTCTGGTTCGGGATGGTCTGGACCCTCTTCTAAAAAATATCGCAAATCCGCATGTTGTGCAGCTCGTTGTGAAGGAAGCCCCTCATTCTGTTTAGATACAGATATTTTTGTAGTGGAATCCATATTGTGGTTCCTTTTGTCACCACCCGGTCGTCGATTCCGTCTTTGGTCATTCTGCCAATTATAGACATATCCATGTGAATAGTCCTCAGCATCCCTTATCCATTTACGTCTTTTTTTGTCCTGTAACTCAGTCCCAAATTTGTCAAAAAAAGTTTCACTTGTTGCACTGTAATTATCAAAATCCTCTTTAGACAATACTTGCTGTAATTTTTCAACATGATTGTTCACATCAACCTTCACCATCTGTAGCTCTTTTTGCAAAAATTCTATGTTCAGTAGCATTACATCATATGCATATTTATTCGATATTTGAACAAATTTTAAACAGAATTCCTGATTGTTGAAAAGTAAGTCCGGTCTCAGGTGGGACCTCATGCCCCTAGGTATCCTATGTTGTTGAAAATATTCACAAAGAGTGGACATATGCAGCTCCATATTAATCAGGCGTTTAGAATCAAATTCATAACGTTTCTTGGTCTCAAGAACAGAGGGTGTAGATAAGAAGGAGGTATTTCTCACCGTACCACCCAAAAGGTGTGGCAGCACAGACAAACAGTCTGGGTGCAGGCTCAAGTAGAGGGATAAGCAACCCAATCTTCAATATTATCAAAAAAGTAGAGCAGAACACCAAAATAGTGCAAAAAAAGTGTTGGTCTTTATTCACACATCAGTGCAGGCGACGTTTCGGCTCTGAACATGAGCCTTTCTCAAGCGTTTTTTTGATTATATATATATATATATATATATATATATAAAACCAAAAAATGGACTGCACTCCCAAAAGTAGCGTGAAGATAAAAAACTTGGTTTATTCACACATGGTGGTACAAGGCAACGTTTCAGCTCACAATGAGCCTTTCTCAAGCAATGAAATGAGTGAGACAAATAACTTATATAGTGCTCAAACATACATGATTGGCTAATCAACGTGAAATCCTATTGGCGGATCAATTTGCATACAAAATCAGAGAGTGGGAGGCACCAACAAAGTTACAAACAATGTGAGCCACCGTGAGAACATATACATACACAAGAACTGTGTTCCAATCTATGAATATAAATGAAGACATAAATAAACAGGTGTATCAATATATATCGATGCATATGTGTAAAAGTACATACGTGTTTATATATAAGAAACAAGAGAAGAACCCGCCGATTACCTGCCAATGTGTGCTGACAACCACCTCCTATGGTTGGCGTACCTAATGCGCACACTGCGCATGTAAAAGAATAGCGTCACTGAGTCAAAGGTTGTATTACCGGCGCGGGACCCCTAGGTATCCTATGTTGTTGAAAATATTCACAAAGAGTGGACATATGCAGCTCCATATTAATCAGGCGTTTAGAATCAAATTCATAACGTTTCTTGGTCTCATGAACAGAGGGTGTAGATAAGAAGGAGGTATTTCTCACCGTACCACCCAAAAGGTGTGGCAGCACAGACAAACAGTCTGGGTGCAGGCTCAAGTAGAGGGATAAGCAACCCAATCTTCAATATTATCAAAAAAGTAGAGCAGCACACCAAAATAGTGCAGAAAAAGTGTTGGTCTTTATTCACACATCAGTGCAGGCGACGTTTCGGCTCTGAACATGAGCCTTTCTCAAGCGTTTTTTTGATTATATATATATATATATATATATATATATATATATATTTATTTATATTATATTGTAAGGGATTGCTCTCTCACAGGGGATCGCAATCACGGATTTATCCTCTGACAACGGGGTTCAAGTTCAAATTGTGCTTTATTCTGGCACTTCAGAACCATCACACACATAAACATAAACCCAAATAAACACCTGCCCATCTGGGCTCTACCTAATACAGAGGTCTTCTGCCTGGCTCACCTTAAAAAACACAGTTTACACACAGGGTCTCTAGCTCCAACCCTCTCTGTAGGCTCACTTCCTCCCCCCAAGTCATACACAGAGGGCTGTCTTATCCCTCCTTGATTATAGCCTATCTGACCTCACCTGTGATCTTCTCAGCTAAAGGTAACATCTGTAGTGGGCTAGGGGTGTGGACTGGAAGGCTCCCACTACCAACCTGTCTCCCAGTCCAAAGAAATCCAGCCCATACAACTTTAAACAAAACAATCTCCAGTAAGCTATGCCTTGCTGAAGCAGCATCGTTTCTGGATTTCAGTTATCTCACCCAGATAAACTGAATCACCGGGTGAAATACACACCCCGATCATACCTCTACTATATATATATATATATATATATATATATATATAACATTCAAGTTCAGTGAAGAAAGCAGTGTCCTTTTTTCAGACATACAGCAATGTTTCAGGTATGACATAATTTGCATACATGATTGTTAATTAAAAAGATACATGATTATAAAGTGAATAGCAATATAAGTACAATAAATCCAAAGCCATGCAGAGTGCCTCATAATAAAGTGCATATGTGCATATAATTGCAATACAGTTTATAACCAAGGTGCCTATCTAAGTGACTACCACCATCAGTATATATTGTGAGATTCTGTGGTAAATCAGGGTCGCTCATCTGCAAACCGCTCACTATGGTAAAATGTAGTCATGGCTCTTAAGTGTGCGTTAATACACACAGCACATGCGGGCAATGTCACAAAAACAAAGTAAGATAGAATCACATACTGACCACATATTAAACTAATACAGAATAAAGAGTTATTGTAGTTGAATAAGTAATAGACCAGCATCGTTATACTGTATTATCAAGGTATTCCAAGGGGCAGACAGGGTCCGATCGCAATGCAGAGGAAACTACTGCAGAACTATTGGGTTCTGCTGTTATCTGCACTTTCAGGGGACTAGCACAGGTGTATCATCACTAAATGTGAACATAGTTCACATGGAACACTATATATACAACGGCTTAGTAGATACCTAGCTTGCGTGCACAGACACACTGCTAATGTCCCATCCTGGTAAATAAGATACAGTACCATATTTTCTGGCATATAAGACGTCTGGGCGTATAAGACGACTCCCAACTTTTCCAGTTAAAATATAGGATTTGGACTATACTCGTCATATAAGACTACCCCAGCCTCTCATCAGCCCCCAGCCTCTCATCAGCCCCCAGCATCTCATCAGCTTCCAGCCTCTCATCAGCTCCCCAGCCTCTCATCAGCTCCCCAGCCTCTCATTAGCTCCCCAGCCTCTCATCAGCCCCCAGCATCTCATCAGCTTCCAGCCTCTCATCAGCTCCCCAGCCTCTCATCAGCTCCCCAGCCTCTCATCAGCTCCAGCCTCTCATCAGCTCTCCAGCCTCTCGTCAGCTCCCCAGCCTCTCATCAGCTCCCCAGCCTCTCATCTGCCCCCTGCCTCTCATCAGCCCTCCGTACACAGGAGCAGGCAGTATGAAAACTTAGAGGCGGTGCAGGCATGTGTTGCAGGAAAGCCTGCTCCGCCCCTCATCTGCCGGCTCCTGCGCTCCCACCGTCTTCCTTCAAATCTGCCAGCCGGTCCCTGTCAAAAAGCACCAGACAGGGCCGACCAGTCTCATGTCTGTGCGGCGCATTGCTTATGCTACATAATCAATGCGCCGAACAGACATGTGAGTTACCAGAAGAGGGAGAGCCCGGCCACAGGGGAGAAGGACGACCCGGCGTAGTATAAGACGACCCCCGACTTTTGAGAAGATTTTCAGGTGTTCAAAAGTCGTCTTATAAAATTCATAAAAAATGTATTAAAATATAAACAAAACATTAAAAATATGTATATAAAAAAAGGAAGAAATACAAAAAAATTTGCGGTTTCCCTACGCCCTGGATTCTACAGAAACAATTTTCTGGACATTGATACCAAAGCACTTTTTAAGCCATGGCAGGACAGGACTGGGGACCCGGATATCACTGATATTACACTGCAGGGATGGAACAAGGTGCAGAAAAAGAGTGAAAAGAAAGCTATTTTAAACGTATGCACTCGGCAATATATAGTTTCAACATTCTACCCTCCCGAACTTTCCAGATAGCATAACTAGCTGCCCAAAATGTCATGCTCCCCTAACTGACCCGTGGCATGGCATCAGGAGCTGCGATTTTACCCTTTGATATTGGTAAGATACCACAGCTTATATCCAACAATTTTGGCGGCTGCAATTTCCCAGCACCCAGAATGCCTTACTATTTCACCCACCAAGACCCCTTGAGAGGGAAGAACTGCAAAAGACCAAATACCACAAATTGATCCATGTTATTCTACTGGTAGCTCTTAGGAGCTTGCCAGACAAATGGTTGGATCCCCCTCCTCCTGAAAGAACATATGTGATGCCCAGTTGAAAATGCTACTTTGTTTAGACTGTATAGATACAGAATGCTATGTAAAAAAAAACAAAAAAAACAGAGAAATTCCTTGATAAATGCTCATACCAGTTCAGATGCTCAGGAGATTATGGGATCTTTTAAATACACAAAGTTGTATTGTCAGGCAGATCTAAAGGGGAGGATTCTGGAGACTTGGGTAAGGGGTAGCCGCTGGGTCGGGGCTTGGCGGGCTTGGCTTATATCTGTTGATGCCCCTGACATTGGACCTGTAGGCAAAGATTATTACTAGAGATGAGCAAATTTCTAAAAAATTTGATTTGGATAGTTGGATGAATTTACCCAAAAGATTAGATATGAATTTATTTGTGAGGGATCGCATTAAAAACAGCTATTTCCGGGGTGCTGAGAGCCTGTTTATTGGGGTAAAACACTGTGCATTGCAGAAACATGCATAGGGAGTCTGCTGTTGTAGTGAAACAATACTGTGAGTCAGTATGACATGCAGATGACTCTTAGAATCACTTCACACTTCACTTATTTGGACAGTTACGGGGCCAAAACTGACCAAATAACTCAAGTGTGGACTCAAGCCTTACAGGTCAATATGCCAGGTATAAAGTACAGTTCATAAGTACAACCCCCAAAAAAAGAATCCTGTCTTTTGAGCATCCGCCTTTTACATGGTCAGCATTTGGTCAGTAATCCATCAGTGTTGCTAAGGCCAAAAAAAAGGAGTGGATCCAAAACAGAGATGACACATGATTGGAAAGTTTGCATGTCCTCTGTGTTTTGTACCCACTCCTGCTTTTGGCTTCCAAATTATGAGCACAGTCTAATGCAAAATAGGGACCGTATGTACAGGCCTTATGGCTGCTCCAAAGACAGGATCTATTGTGTTTCTCATTTTTCCGTCCTTCTGACAGATCAGAGGAAGGGTAAACTAAATGGGGATGTCAACAAGGCCAAACAGGGACAATAGTGGCCCTGTCATAGAGTGGGGAGGGTGGAAACCGCATGAGGAGTCAACACAGTGGCCCAGTTACATTATGGGGAGGATAGCAACCGCATGAGGAGTCAACACAGTGGCCCAGTCACAGAGTGGTGAGGTGGCAACAGCATGAGGAGTCGACACAGTGGCCCACTCGGACAGTGGTAAAGTGGGGGACAAAAGCAATGGCAGTAACAGCACAAAATGGTGAGTGGCAGTAGGAGCACATGGCAGCAGGTATGTGGCATCTGGCTGGTGGCAACATCTGAATAGTGGCTGAAGCAGGTGGCCAGAAGAAACGGGTCTCTTTTGACAAAGTTTGGGTGTGGCACCCAGAATGATCTAGTCTGATGCATCAGTCTCTGGCATGTGGAAATCCTGGCTGACACACACCTGATTCATCTTCACAAAGGTCAGTCTCTCCACATTTTTGGTGGAAAGGTGAGTTCTCTTTGGAATAACTGTGCTCCCTGCCACACCAAATACTCACTCTGATGCCACACTACTGTCTGGCGAAAAGCTTGTCTAGGGCAAACACGGCCAGTTGAGGCCACAAATCAAGTTTGGCTGCCTAGTAGTCCAGGGTATCTTCGATGTGAGGTGGCAGGGTGCATTCCAAGTATGCCACCACCTGCTGGTTCAGGTTCTACTCCATGTCTTGCTGCTGCTGGTGGGTGGTTTCTTCACTAGGCGGATGAAGAAAAGTTCTCATCAGAGACTCTAGACCCACATCTTGAGCACTTGGAAGCGGCAGTGTCGTCACCTGGCCAAGTTGCTGGTGTGGCTGGGCGGGAACCACATTTACCGAATGGGCTGTAAAAGACATAAATTGTCCTTGACCGTAGTTAGAGCTCCACACATCGGTAGTGCCGTGAACTTTAGCAGACACCAAAAGGCTCAAGGACTGGCCAACCTTCTGTTCAACATACAGTATCTCACAAAAGTGAGTACACCCCTCACATTTTGCAAATATTTTATTATTTCTTTTCATAGGACAACACTAAAGATATGACACTTTGATACAATGTACAATTTTCAGTGGGCAGCTTGTATAACAGTGTAAATTTAGTGTGCCCTCCAAATAACAACACACAGCCATTAATGTCTAACCTGCTGGCAACAAAAGTGAGTACACCACTATGTGAAAATGGACACATTGTGACCAATTAGCCATGATATGTGACTACAAGGTCTCAGGTGTGAATGGAGAGCAGGTGTGTTAAATTTGGTGTTGTTGCTTTCACACTCTCTCATACTAGTCACTGGGAGTTCAACATGGCACCTCATGGCAATGAGGATCTGAAAACAAGAATTGTTGCTCTACATAAAGATGGCCTAGGCTATAAGAAGATTGCCAACACCCTGAAACTGAGCTGCAGCACAGTGGCCAAGACCATACAGCGGTTTAACAAGACAGGTTCCACTCAGAACAGGCCTCGCCATGGTTGACTAAAGAAGTTGAGTGCACATGCTCAGTGTCATATCCAAAGATTGGCTTTTCAAAATTGATGTATGAGTGCTGCCAGCATTGCTGCAGAGGTTAAAGGGGTGGGGGTGGGGGTTCAGCCTGTGAGTGTTCAGACAATACACTGCACACTGCATCAAATTGGTCTGCATGGCTGTCGTCTCAGAAGGAAGCATCTTCTAAAGATGATGCACAAGAAAGCCTCCAACCAGTTTGCTTAAGACAAGCAGATTAAGGACATGGATTATTGGAACCATGTCCTGTGTTCTGATAAGGCCAAGATAAACTTCAGATGCTGTCAAGCGTGTGAGAAGTTCAAAGACAAGTGTGTCTTGCCTACAGTCAAGCATGGTGGTCGGAGTGTCATGGTTTGGGGCTGGATGAGTGCTGCCTACAGTTCATTAAGGGAACCATGGATGCCAACATGTACTGTGACATACTGATACAAAGCATGATCTCCTCCCGTCAGAAACTGGGCCGCAGAGCGGTATTCTAACATGATAACGACCCCATACACATCTCCAAGACGACCACTGCCTTTCTAAAGAAACTGAGGGTAAAGGTGCTGGACTGGCAAAGCATGTCTCCAGACCTAAACCCTATTGAGCATCTGTGAGGCATCCTCAAATGGAAGATGGAGGAATGCAAGGTCTCTAATATCCATCAGCCCCGTGATGTCGTGATGGAGGAGTGGAAGAGGACTCCATGCCCAAGAGAGTTAAGGCAGTGCTGGAAAATAATGGTGGCCACACAAAATATTGATACTTCATTAGGGGTGTACTTACTTTTGTTGCCAGTTGTTTAGACATTAATGGCTGTGTGTTGAGTTATTTTGAGGGCACACCAAATTTACACTGTTATACAATCAGTACACTGACTACTTAACACCATATTAAAGTGTCATATATTCAGTGTTGTCCCATGAAAAGATAGAATAAAATATTTAGAAAAATGTATGGAGTGTACTCACTTTTGTGAGATACTGTATGTGTATAGGGCTGGTACTGCCTTTTTGGCGAAGAAATAACAGCTTGGGACTCTCCACCTTGGCTCGGCACAAGCCATATGTTCTCTAAAAGATGCAGAGTCCACCACATGGAAAGGAAGGGACTGTAGTACCAGCAACTTGGCCAAGAGCACGTTCAGCTTCTGTGCCATTGGATGAGTGCACACATACTATTTTTTTCTTTTTGCAATCGTTTCTGTGATCGATTGTTGACGAAATGAGTGATGAAGACTAGGAGGAGCAGGAGCATCAGGACCAGTAGATGATGGGATGGAAACACAGCTCCCTTCTGCTGAGGCGGTGGAGCCTTGACTGCAGGAAAAGGGGTATGGGCTACTGGGTGATGCAGCACTGCATTAGCCTATGGTGAGGCTGCATGTATTTATGCAGGCCTGTGGCGCCACCATTGGCACCCTGGCCACGCTTCACCTTCTGCCAACAGATTCTGCAAATTGCCATGCTGACGTCCTCTGGCATCTTGATGAAAAATTGCCATACCGTGCTGACTGCCTGCTGCCTCCTGTGTAGCGGGTGGTCTATTCCGGGCATGTTTGGCTCCCGATCCCCCAATGCTGCTATCCTGCTGACTCACGGCAACGCTACCTCCCTGCTAGCTCAGCCACTGCCTCACGCGTAGCTGCCACCCTGTGATGATGATGAAGCCTCCTCTTCACCCTGCTCCCACGTGCGATAGGCTATGCCACTGTCTGCACGTCACTGATGTCACCCTCACCAGTCTCAGAGCCACGTGCCTGACCGCTCTCAACATCAGCTCCCATGTGATACTCATTGTCACTACTTGCCCATTTACCGGAGGAAGCAGTGGATCTCCCCTCCAGATCTTGGCTCGGCAGTAGCTGCTGACTGTCCTCTAGAATCTCGTCCTTTCTTAAAAGCCGAGCCAAGCCGACAGCATACAGCATACAACACTTCTCGAGCTGAAGGAACAGAAACCGACAGACAGGTTCAGGACAGGTGGGGTCACAGAACTTCTTCCCGGGCCATGCCAACTAAGCGTTGTGTCAGAGGAACCCACTGACTCATGGCTGGGGTGTCTGATATCAATTGCGACGAAGCAGAAGACTGAGTCAACCATTCAAGGACAGCTGGGCTGCTGGTCAAAACACGACGGCTAGATTACACTGGCAGCTCTGACCTGTCACTGGGACTTCTCCTGTAACCCCTCCCCCCCTTTTTTTCTTCTGCTGCCACTTCTGCCAGCTCCAGAAACATTTTGGCAATTGCCCGTTCCCTTAGAAGGGCCTGTCCCCTGTCTGTTCAACATACTGTAAATTAAAAGAAACTGCAAGGGGAAAAGAGCAATAGTATGTAGCTATATAGAAAATACAAACACCCCAAAACTGTTTCTATCAGACTGCAGTTTCACCCCAGAATTAAGGAGGAATGGATGTACTTATATATCAACTAAATACACCCCAAAACTGGTTGTAACAGAACTCAATTTCACTCCAGAAATATGTAAAATGAATACCCCCTATAACTAGGGTAGCCGGACAGTCCGGTTGTAGTCTCCCTATCCTCCGTCCTGCGCAGTGCCTGGACAGACATAGGGATGTTCTCCCTTTCAGTAGCTGACGCTCAGACAGCAGCATTGCGCTGTGTGAATGTGAGCTGCAGCAACTGACTGAAGCTTCTCTCACCCCCAGTCAGTCAATAGAGCCGCAGACGTTATTGACTGAGGGGGAGAGAAGCACCCCATCTTACCCCAGCTCACCTTACATGCGAAAAGTTCTTCTGTCTCCTCCCCGGCCAGCGATGGGGGTGTGGTTTCATAGATGTGGGGTGTGACTTTGTGGTATTGGGGGCATGGCTTTACGCAAGCGGGACGTGGTTTATCATTTGGGGGTGTATTACCTGCAGATGTTTTAAGATGAATAGTGGATTGAATAAGTATCTACAAAGGATCCCCCACAACTACAGATCTAATAAACAAATCTGATTTGAAGGAGCAGAAGCTGTAAATATCAAATTAAGTTCATTATTATTAAGTGTCGTCAATGAAACGACCATAACAAACCACATAATTAAATAAAGGATTCATCTGGTTGAAGAGAAGGTGAACTTTGTGCCAGCGCTGCTTTCTCTTCATTGTTTACCTGCTTACTATCGCAACAGCAGTGGTGAGCAAGTGTAATTACAAGATGCTGTCCCATTCACTTCAATGGGCAGCTGGTCCCTATACACTTAAATAGGAAGGAGTTGTTCCATTGAAGTGAATGGGATGGCTTCTTGTAATTACACCTGCTCACCTCTACTGTTGCGATAGTGAGTAGGTAAACAATAAAGAGAAGGCAGCATTGGCATGGCATGCGCCTTTTCTTCAACCAGCTGATCTAATATTGATGACCTATTCTGAGGATAGGTCATCAAGAAAAATTACTTGGACAACCCCTTTAAAAGACAGATGAAGAAGGATCATATGACTCTAGGTGATGTGTGTGTATACATCAGCAAGCATTTGCAGCCAAAAAGTGCATTTTACAGGCTGTTTGTTATCGCAAGTGGTCTTGCATTTACAGAGTCATATATGTGTTATGCAAGCGGGTGTGGACCCACTGCACCACTGACCGGCTATACCCTGGAGGGAAGTAGTGTTGAGTACGAATATTCGAATTGCGAATTTTTATCGCAAATATTGCAACTTTGATAATTCGCGAATATTTAAAATATAATGATATATATTCGCTATTTCGAATATTCGCCATTTTTTCAACATCTGAAAAGCGAAAACATGATTTGTCCCTGCTTCTTTCTTGTGGGTCAATGAGTCATTGGCCCACAAGCAACTTAAGCAGGAAGGAATCATGTTTTCATTTTCAATGGGAATTCATCAACCCAGCTCTAACTTTAATTCTCAATGCGATTATATGTTCGCATCGCGAATTAAACTTACAGCTGGGTTCCTAATGGTTGTTGCTAGAATATAAAGAAGATTGAGAATATAGCAATATATCCTCAATCTTAGTCAATTCTAGCAATGCAAACGTTAGGCACCCAGCTCAAAGTTGAATTCGCGATGCGAGTATATGTTCGCTTCGTGAATTAAATTTAGAGCTAAACTCCTAATGGTTGTTGGTTGGTTGAACATGCTACTTGCTGGAATGTAACGAACATTGCGAATATAGTGCTATATTCGTGAATTTGTAATATTCGTAATATTCCTGCAAGCCAACCTTTAGGAACCCAGCTCTAAGTTGAATTTGCAATGCGAGTATTACAGATTATATTAATTGCAATTCGAATTCAATTTAGAGCTGTATTCCTAATGGTTGGCTTGCTAGAATATATCGAAGATTGAGAATAATAGTGATATTCGTGATATTCGCTATATATTCAACAATTCTACCAAGCCAATCATAAGTAACAGTTGGCTTGGTAGATAACATAAACTAGATATGTCGAATCTCGAATATAGCGAATATAGTGCTATTTTCCAATCTCTATCTTATCCGAGTCGACCAAGACAACCCATTGAATGAACACAATAGCATACTGCCCTTATGCGGTGCGATTCACGCGCATATGTAATTGCCGATTTTTCGCATGACATAAACTATCTTACATACAGAGAATTATAAATCAGTAATGAGAATTGTTACTGATGTATAATTTCCCTCTTTATGTAGGAAACTGTATTTTATGTCATGTGAAAAATCGGCAATTACATATGCGCGTGAATCGGGTCGCATAAGGGCAGCATGATATTGTGTTCATTCAATGGGTTGTCTTGGTCTACTCGAATAGACAAATATTGCGAATATAGCACTATATTCGCTATTTTCTCTATCTTCGTCTATTCGACCAAGCAAGCCAACCCAATAGTATACTGCCTTTATGCGACCCGATTCACATGCATATGTAATTGCCGATTTTTCGCATGACATAAAATACAGTAAAGAGGAAAATTATACATCAGTATTCAGTAATTTGAATAATTTAGAATACAATATTTGCATTTTTGTAATCGCGTTGGGGCATCAAGCTATTTTCATACAGGTTTTGCTTGGTCGAATTTTCGAATATGTAGAATATAGTGATATATTATCCATGCGGATTATATATTATTTTTTATTTTTTCTACAGTGCATGAGGTGACTTATCATTATCATTATCCCTCCCTTCTCCTAGCTTGAATAGCCAATGAGAAGGCTTTGTCACAACTTAGCAACATCCCTAGCAACCAATAGGAAACTAGACTACCCCTTTACTATATAAGTAACGACATCACCCAGCAGCCATTTTGTGGTGTTGGATTTGTTGGAGATTGGAATTGTGCTATTTTTTCTGCTGTGCGTTTTCTAAAATCTGAATTTTATTTATAATAATCTAGTTAGTTAGTTTCAGGTAGTGATTAGGGAATAGTGTAGTTTTATAGCTGATAGGGTCGAAATAATTTGAGATAGTTTAGTAGTTTAGTAGAGTTAGGAGAAAAATATAGTTAGTATCAGGGCCTAGTGTAGCAGATAGGGTTCAGTGCAGGGTTTAGTGTGGGTCATCGAGTTAGGTAGGTAGCTGTAATATATAATATAGATTGATAGATAGTTCTTGATAGTTTAGGTTAGGTATTAGGGCTACAGTTAGGGAATAGTGATGAGCGGCAGGTGCCATATTCGATTTCGACAAAATTCGCGAATATTCGAATGAATATTCGTTTCATATTCGTCGAAATCGAATATTCGTCATTTTTTCTAGTTATCGCGATTAACATGCGATTTAAATAATCGCATATTGCGATTTGTACTTAAGGCTACTTTCCTATTGGTTTCATATCTAGAATTAGCGAGGATGACGAATATGACGAATGTATTCGTCTATTCCTCAAAACGAAGATAACGAAGTATTCTACATCTTCGTTTTAGCTACCTATTCGTCAACTTCGCTAATTCTAGCAATCAAATAGGAAGGTTGACTATAGAGACAGCTGTGTTAAATTCGCTATGCGATTTTTTTTTTTTTTATAAATAGAATACTTATAATAATTTTATCAAGTAATATAATTATTGTATTAAAAAAAAAAAATCGCATAGCTAATTTAACACAGCTGTCTAGTAAGTCAACCTTCCTATTTGATTGCTAGAATTAGCGAATAGCGAAGTTGACGATGACGAGACGAATAGGTAGCTAAAGCGAAGATGTAGAATACTTCGTTATCTTCGTTTTGAGGAATATGACTGAATACATTCGTCATATTCGCTATTACGCTAATTCTACCAAGCCAACCATAACTTCTGTGCTCATGGAGCATCCCCATCACCATGGTAACATCTCCATATACTAAAATGTACTGTCGGATTTGAGGAATTACGTTGAAATCGCAATGCGATTAATTCAAGTTATATTAATCGCATTGCGATTTCAACTTAGAGCTGGGTTTATAATGGGTCAGCTTGCTAGAATTAACGAAGTTAACGAATATGGAATATAGCAGCAGTGCTAAGTTGAAATCGCAATGCGATTAATTTAACTTAAAGTATTCGCATTGCGATTTCAACTTAGCACTGCTAGTGCATAGCATTAGCTATACTCCATATTCGTTAATTCTAGCCTATGTAAGATAGCAGTGCTAAGTTGTAATCGCAATGCGATTAATTTAACTTAAAGTATTAGCATTGCGATTTCAACTTAGCACTGCTAGTGCATAGCTATACTCCATATTCGTTAATTCTAGCCTATGTAAGATAGCAGTGCTAAGTTGTAATCGCAATGCGATTAATATAACTTGAATTAATCGCATTGCAATTTCAACGTAATTCCTCAAATCCGACAGTACATTTTAGTATATGGAGATTCTCCCATGGATGGGGACGCTCCACATGAGCACGGAAGTCGGCAGAAGCGGCAACGGGCACTGACTAGAGCAGCCAGGAAGCCAGGAATCCTCAGGACAGGTAAGAACTACTTTTGGGAAGTAGGAAAGAAAAAAATATAACTAAAAAAAAAAAAAAAAACAAAAAAAAACAAATATTCGAAATAGCGAATTTATAGCGCTATATTCGAAATATTCGCGAATTAGCGAAGTGCCGATATTCGCTAAAAAAATTCGCTTTTCGAATATTCGCGCTCAACACTATTAGGGAATAGTAAAGTTTAGATTTTTCAGGGCAGCGTGTAGTTAAGGTTAGTGATATAGTATAGTATAGGGTCTATCTGTCTGTTTTGTCTGTCAGTTAGTGTCCGTCCAGTTAGTGTACTAGTTTTATTTTTTTCCATTATTTGTTAATTTAAAAAAGTATTTTAGTCTCTGTGTGTAGGTTAATGTCTGTGTCAGGTTAAAAAAAAAAAAGTTTTGAAGTTTTATATGTTTTTTGTTTAGTGTAGTTCTGTCTTTTGAAGTTTTTTAGTCTGTGTGTCAGTTAGTGTCTGTCTTAGGTTTAAAAACAAAAAGAAAATACAAAAAAACTTTATAGGTTTACGTGTTTAGTGTAGTTTTTTCTGTCCTACGTTAAAAAAACAACCCGTCTTGTAGTCTCTGTGTGTCATTTACTGTGTGTGTCAGGTTAAAAAAAGAGTTTACGTTTTAAGTGTTTGGCACTTAGTGTAGTTTTGTTAGTTCTCCGTTAAAAAAGCAAGTTTTTTAGTTTCTGTGTGTCAGTTAGTGTCTGTGTCAGGTTAAAAAAAAAAAGTTTTAAAAGCTTTTCGTGTTTTGTGTTTAGTGTAGTTTTGTCAGTCCCCTGCTAAAAAAAAAATAAAAAGTGTTTTAGTCTCTTTGTGTCTGTTAGTTTAATCCTTCCCTCAGTTCACACTTGCGCGTTTTACAGCGCGTTCGAACGTGCCGTAGACAGCCGTAGACGTGGTCGGGGTAACAGGGGAGTTGGTTCCCGTGCTGGACCACTCCCAGCACGGGGCCGCTCCTCAAGTAACGGACAGGCAGGCGCAGGTGGCAGAGGCGTCCGCCTGATCCGTGACTTTTTCACAAGTGGCAGCCGGCCCATTGCTTCCCAGGATGCAGAGGCTGTCTTTGCTCTCGTGGCCGATTCTAGTGCCACGGAGTCCTCTGCCCCGGCTGCCAGCAACTGCAGCACTCTGCCTCCTGTAGAACCAACCCCCAGCTCCCAAGAATTGTCCCCTCTCATGTTCGGAGACTTTGAGACTGAGAGTGACATCTTGGAGGAGGCAATGCAGGAGGCGGAAATACTGTTCAGCCCTGAGGATGCGCAGGACCTGTTGGAAGGGATGGGGGATGAGGAGGAGGAGGGGCCTATAAATCCCCCTGTGAAATACTTTCCAACTGGTGCAGGTGGTGTTAGCCACACAACCCCTGCACCTATTCAGACCCAGGCGTCAGCGAGGGCACAGCGGAGCCCGATCAGGGGCTCCATGTCAGCTGTTCCAGTCAGTTCACCACAGGTTGGCCCTGGGTCTGACATATCAGGGGCGAAGAGGCGGTGACCCAGAATGGGTGCCACCTCCTTTGTCAGGTGACGGCAGCACCGATGAAGGTAGGCACCCGAGGCAAATGGTGCGCCAGGTCACCAGGGAGCCCAGTGTCAGGGGCTCCACTGGTAATGGCAGCCGGAGTAGGCAGAAGCAGCCAGCTCCACCTATGCGCACCGAGCCCGAACTGGCGCAAGCCAGCACCACCTCATCTGACAGGAGGTCGGTGCGGAAGTCGCCTGTTTGGACTTACTTCACCCTGGTAGCAGATGATGTCACAGTTTGCATTTGTAAGCTGTGCCATGCCAGGGTGAGGAGAGGGAGATCTATGGCTCGGCTGGGTACCACGGCCCTCAACCAGCACATGCGAGTCAACCACTGGCGGGAGTGGGAACAGATGCGGGTGGTCAAAGCAGCAGCGCCACCAGCAGTGTGCAGGAGACAGCAGCTCCTGCCACTGTACTGCAGCCACCCCAACCCCTTCCACCAACTCATTCCCACTCCCCCGCTCCCTCTAATAGAGGTACTGGTGTACCTCAGCCATACCTCAGCCATAGGGGAAAGCTTAGGATCCAGTGATCACCAGTCAGTGAGGTTTACTATAAGTACAGTGACTGAGTCACTCCACACAAAAACAAAAGTTTTAGATTTTCGGAAAACAGACTTTTCTAAAATGAGATCAGTGGTATACGAGTCCCTATCAGACTGGAACAATTTCAATGGAATCCAAGAGAAATGGGACTACTTAAAATTGGCACTACTGAAGGCAACAGAAAAGTGCATTAGGCTTGTCAGTAAAGGCAAAAAAAGGAAGAGACCACTGTGGTACTCAGCAGAAGTGGCCAAAATCATTAAAAACAAAAAGATGGCATTTAGCAAGTATAAAAACACCCAAAACGAGGATGACCGGGAAATCTATAAGATGAGGCAGAGAGAGGCCAAGCAATTTATAAGAGCTTCTAAAGCTCAGGCAGAAGAGAAATTTGCTCAGTCAGTGAAAAAAGGTGATAAGACATTCTTCAGATACATAAATGAAAAAAGGAAATTAAAAAAAGGAATTACCAAATTAAAAACAAAAGAAGGAAGGTATATGGAAGAGGATAAAGAACTAGCTGACTGCCTCAATGAATACTTCTGTTCAGTTTTTACAAAGGAAAATGAAGGAGAAGGACCTCAGTTAGGGAGGAAGACTAATGAATCCTTTGATGCATGTTTCTTTACAGAGGAAGAGGTTCTATGTCAGCTGTCCAAAATTAATACAAATAAATCACAGGGGCCTGATGGGATACACCCAAAGCTATTAAAAGAGCTTAGAGGTATACTAGCAAATACATTAACAGATTTATTTAACCAATCACTGGTAACAGGTGTCGTCCCAGAAGATTGGAAATTAGCAAACGTTGTGCCAATTCACAAGAAAGGTAGTAGAGAGGAATCAGGCAACTATAGGCCAGTAAGCCTGACATCAATAGTGGGGAAATTAATGGAAACCATACTCAAGGAGAGGATCGTGGAAAATCTAAAAACCCATGGGTTGATTGATAAAAAACAGCATGGGTTTACTTCAGGGAGATCATGTCAAACTAATCTTATTGACTTTTTTGATTGGGTGACTAAAATAATAGATGGCGGAGGTGCAGTAGACATCACTTATCTGGACTTTAGTAAGGCTCTTGATACTGTCCCACATAGAAGGCTTATCAATAAACTGCAGTCTTTGAGCTTGAGCTCACATATTGTTGAATGGATTAGGCAGTGGCTGAAGGACAGAAAACAGAGGGTTGTAGTCAATGGAGTATATTCAGACCATGGTATTGTTACCAGTGGGGTACCTCAGGGATCTGTTCTGGAACCCATTTTGTTTAATATCTTTATCAGCGAAATTGCAGAAGGCCTCAATGGTAAGGTGGGTCTTTTTGCTGATGACACAAAGATATGTAACAGGGTTGATGTTCCTGGAGGGATACACCAAATGGAAAAGGATTTAGGAAAACTAGAGGAATGGTCAAAAATCTGGCAACTAAAATTTAATGTCGATAAGTGCAAGATAATGCACCTGGGGCGTAAAAACCCAAGAGCAGAATATAAAATCAGTGATACAGTTCTAACCTCAGTATCTGAGGAAAGGGATTTAGGGGTCATTATATCAGACGACCTAAAGGTGGGCAGACAATGTCATAGAGCAGCAGGTAATGCCAGCAGAATGCTTGGGTGTATAGGGAGAGGCATTAACAGTAGAAAGAGGGAGGTGCTCGTGCCGCTCTACAGAGCACTAGTGAGACCTCATTTGGAGTATTGTGTGCAGTACTGGAGACCATATCTGCAGAAGGATATTGAAACTTTGGAGAGAGTTCAGAGAAGAGCTACTAAACTAGTACATGGATTGCAGGACAAAACTTACCAGGAAAGGTTAAAGGACCTTAACATGTATAGCTTGGAAGCAAGAAGAGACAGAGGGGATATGATAGAAACTTTTAAATACATAAAGGGAATCATCACGGTAAAAGAGGAGAGAATATTTAAAAGAAGAAAAACTGCTACAAGAGGACATAGTTTTAAATTAGAGGGGCAAAGGTTTAAAAGTAATATAAGGAAGAATTACTTTACTGAGAGAGTAGTGGACGCATGGAATAGCCTTCCTGCAGAAGTGGTAGCTGCAAATACAGTGAAGGAGTTTAAGCATGCATGGGATATGCATAAGGCCATCCTTTATATAAGATAGGGCCTGGGGCTATCCATAGTATTCAGCATATTGGGCAGACTAGATGGGCCAAATGGTTCTTATCTGCCGACACATTCTATGTTTCTATACCTCTGCCTCCACTGCACCCTCCTCTGCCGTCCGGCGCCAGCCATCTATTGCAGATGCATTTGAACGCACTGCGCCCTACGCCCCCGGGGACCGTCGCTTGCGTTCACTCAATAGGCTCCTGGCAAGGGTTATTGGCCAACATCTGCTGCCTGACAATCTGGTGGATAGCAATCCATTTAGGCAGATGTTGGAGCAGGCCCAACCCAGATGGCGTGTCCCCTGCCGCCATTAATTTGCCAGGACCGACGTCCCTGCCCTACACCAGCACATTGTGCAGAATGTATCCCTGTCGCTGGATCATGCTGTCAGCGACAGGGTGCATCTTACAATGGATGCCTGGACCAGCAGGCATGGGCAGGGACGCTAAATAAGCTTCACAGCCCATTGGGTGTCCCTCCGAGGCGCCGGGGAAGGATTGGCGGCATCTGATTTTGTGGTGCCGCCCCGGGGTGTCCAGGGTAGAATTGCTGCACTCCTGCAAGCCACTGTCTCCACAGCTGCTAAGCCCCCCAGCAAGCGTCCCCGTTGCTACACAAGTGTGGGGCACGTCCGCTGCAAGGCCGTGCTCCAGCTTGTGAGCTTAGGGGACTGGAGACACACTGCACCTGAGGTTCTGTCCGCACTACAGGCTCAGGTTCAGAAGTGGCTGACACCCCGAAGGCTCCAGGCAGGTATGGTGGTCAATGTGGCAATGGCAGCAACCTACTTGCCGCCCTTCATGCTGGCAGTCTCACACATGTGCCCTGCATGGCACATGTCCCCAACCTTGTCGTACAGAAATTCCTACGGACATTCCCAGTGTTGAGTGACATTGTGCAAAGGGCACGTAGGATTTCCAGCCACTTCAGACGCTCCCCAAATGCTGCCGCGTCCCTGTCCAAACTACAGAGGGACAACTGCCCACCCCCCCCCCCACAGGCTGATTGTGGACAGTGTGACGCGGTGGAACTCCACCCTCCACATGCTGGAGAGGTTGTGGGAGCAGCGACGGGCGGTGAGGGAATACCTACTGGACCTAGGCACTTCAGGGCCATCACACACACTCCCCTACATCACCAATGCAGAGTGGGGGCAGATACAGCAGGTCTGCCACGTGCTGGCCCCATTCGAGCAGGCGACAAAGATGGTCAACGGGGAGCATGTCGGCCTGAATGACATGCTCCCCCTAGTGTTCCTGCTGGACAGGACACTATATTGCCTGCTCGAGGCTGGGGAGAGTGCCTTGGTGGAGCATGAAGAGTCAACCATGCTCCACCAGGACCAGGCCCAGGACGAGGAGGAGGATGAGGAATCAGGGCACGTCCAGGAGTCTGGGCCTGCTCAGGAGGGAGAGCCGGTGCTGGGGGCACCGTTAGTCCGGGGGTGGGGCATCTCCAAACAGGAGCAGCAGCATCAGCAGCAGGAGGACCAAGAGGTCATGGTCCCAGGCAGTCCTGAAGAGTCACAGCGGGGGGAAGTTAAACTGGAGCAGTTCATCCCAGCCATCCGCGGGCAGGCCCGTCTTGAAAAATTGCGGGCTTGTCTGATCCACCGGCTGGAAGAGGCAAACCCTCAGCCTCAAGCTCCAGTTCTCCCTGCCCATCTCACCCAGCAGGCGGCTGGCACCAGCAGCACCAGCCGAGCAGGTGACCTTCTGGGTGAGATGAGGCTCTTCTACCAGTCTGCACGACCCAGTACCAGCAGCAGCAGCATCAGTCACCACCAGCGGCTGGCCCGCATGGTGGCAGACTACATGGGGTCGGTAGGTGCTTGTGACAGCATGACCACCGACAACCCCATGGAGTACTGGGTTGCCAGGCTGGACACCTGCCGTGAGCTCGCTCAGTATGCGCTGGAGTTACAATCTTGCCCCCCTCCAGCGTACTGTCTGAGCGGGCATTTAGCGCGGCAGGTGGGGTGGTCATGTGAATCTGGGGTGGACAAACTCACATTCATTAAGATGAATGAGTCCCGGATCGGCAGTGACTTCATGGCCCCCACTGTCGGTTCAGGCAGCTGAAGGGTCCCTTGTCTATCACTCTCCTTTGCTCTCCCTCCCAAACTCTGTTGTTTTTTAATTTTTACCTCTGTTTTTAACTTTTTATTAATTCATTTTATTATATATTTATTGATATTTATTAGATTGATATTTATTGTCAAGTTTTTATCATGTATATAGAAATTTAATTTTTTAATTAATTATGAATTTGTTTTGAACATGTTGAGTTACATTTGGGCCTTTTAACTTAATGTCTGCTGCTGCCTGTGCTGCTGAATTTGGCCAAGCTACATGTGGCCATGATAATACACCACTTCTTAAATCATGTAACGGATCTCCTGGCACCCCGACCGTGTACCTCCGTCGATGGATGCTCCTAGTGCTTCCCGAGGACTCCAAGAACTCCACTTGACACCTTAAGCGCTGCAGACCCCACGAACCGGCGAAGCTTGGTTGAGGTCTTACAATCTCCTACCCATCCTGGACCTATGACAAGGCTCCAGGCTCCAGTGGATGAACCTCTCCTAAATCCAGAGAGCAGGAACAGCTCTTACAAGAGCTAGGAGTTATAGCCAGGGGAGTATACAGCGCATAGCAATCCCCATACACATGAGACGATGCTCTATGTTGAATGTAAAACAATAACTCTTTATTGAACACACAAGCATTGACTTATGCACATTTTCCAACAAGGTTTCCACCCCCGTGGACCTGGTTGGGAACTGAGGACATGACCTATTTAAATATAGGTTGGGTAGCGCTCCACTTGGTGGATGCGGGTCTCAGGGAATGGTTCCTTAGGCCAAATGTTCATGTAGAAAAAGAATGGTTCCTGGACACCACTTTACTTTGTTCAATATAGGTTTATTTCATATGTAAATAGCGGGATGCCAGTAAAAGGTCGACGTTTCGGCATAAGCGCCTTCATCAGAACACTGGGAGTGCCGCAATATGAGGATAAATAGATGGCTCTATGGCCTCGATGGCTAGTTTGATGGGGCAGTGTCTCTGCCGCTCTGGCTGCCATGGCAGCCAAAGCGGCAGAGACACTGCCCCATCAAACTAGCCATCGAGCCATAAACCATCTATTTATCCTAATATTGCGGCACTCCCAGTGTTCTGATAGGCGCTATGCCGACGTCGACCTACTGGCATCCCGCTATTTATATGAAACCTATATTGAGCACAAAGTAAGTAGTGATCCAAGAACCATTCTTTTTCTACATGAGGACATGACCTAGCAGCCAATTATTTACAGCTTTACAGTTTAAACACTCCCATACAAAATTCTCCCCGCTGCCTGTGATACAATTACCTTACACAATGGGTTGATGTAATTATCACAGGCAGGAGAATACATAGTTTTAAACAATGTCTTCTGTCCTGGAGACAACAGAGGAGGAATTCAATTATCTCTCAGGACATAGGGAAATCGCCAATACACACGTGGGGACAATAGGACAGACATCACTATTCAAATATTCAATGTCCCAACCATTACCGTAAATATAGACATTTAACATATCCCCAGATGGCTTGGATCTGAGCCATGGGGTTTAAGTTTAGCATGGGCTGATGAGAGGGCCCATAATCCTGGGGCAAGAGGCTGGCAACCAGGCTTCTCCAGCATCCAGTGGTGAGGTTGGTTTCGCTTCACTGCTGTTGATGCTGCTGCATGTCTTGAACATGTTGAGTTACATTTGGGCCTTTTAACATAACGTCTGTTGCTGCCTGTGCTGCCGAATTGGGCCAAGCTACATGTTGCCCTGATAATACACCACTTCATAAATCCTGCTGTTGATGTTGCTGCATGTCTTGAACATGTTGAGTTACATTTGGGCCTTTTAACATAACCTCTGCTACTGCCTGTGCTGCTGAATTTGGCCAAGCTACATGTTGCCCTGATAATACACCACTCCGTAAATCATGCTGTTGATGCAGCTGCATGTCATGAAAATGTAGAGTTACATTTGGGACTTTTACCATAACGTCTGCTGCTGCCTGTGCTGTCGAATTGGGCCAAGCTACATGTTGCCCTGATAATACACCACTTCTTAAATCCTGTTGTTGATGCTGCTGCATGTCTTGAACATGTAGAGTTACATTTGGGCCTTTTACCATAATGTCTGCTGCTGCCTGTGCTGCCGAATTGGGCCAAGCTACATGTTGCTCTGATAATACACCACTCCGTAAATCATGCTGTTGATGCTGCTGCATGCCATGAAAATGTAGAGTTACATTTCGGCCTTTTACCATAACGTCTGCTGCTGCCTGTGCTGTCGAATTGGGCCAAGCTACATGTTGCCCTGATAATAAACCACTTCTTAAATCCTGTTGTTGATGCTGTTGCATGTCTTGAACATGTTGAGTTACATTTGGGCCTTTTACCATAACGCCTGTGCTGCCGAATTGGGCCAAGCTACATGTTGCCCTGATAATACACCTCTTCTTAAATCCTGCTGTTGATGCTGCTGCATGTCATGAACATGTAGAGTTACATTTTGGCCTTTTACCATAACGTCTGCTGCTGCCTGTGCTGCCTAATTGGGCCAAGCTACATGTTGCCCTGATAATACACCACTTCTTAAATCCTGCTGTTGATGCTGCTGCATGTCTTGAACATGTTGAGTTACATTTGGGCCTTTTACCATAACGTCTGCTGCTGCCTGTGCTGTTGAATTGGGCCAAGCTACATGTTGCCCTGATAATACACCACTTCTTAAATCCTGCTGTTTATGCTTCTGCATGTCATGAAAATGTTGGTTACATTTGGGCCTTTTAACATAACGTCTGCTGCTGCCTGTGCTGCAGAATTTGGCCAAGCTACATGTGGCCATGATAATACACTACTCCTTAAATCATGCTGTTGATGCTGCTGCATGTCTTGAACATGTAGAGTTACATTTGGGCCTTTTACCATAACGTCTGCTGCTGCCTGTGCTGCCGAATTGGGCCAAGCTACATGTTGCCCTGATAATACACCACTTCTTAAATCCTGCTGTTGATACTGCTGCATGTCTTGAACATGTTCAGTTACATTTGGGCCTTTTACCATAATGTCTGCTGCTGCCTGTGCTGCTGAATTGGGCCAAGCTACATGTTGCCCTGATAATACACCACTCCGTAAATCATGCTGTTGATGCAGCTGCATGTCATGAAAATGTAGAATTACATTTGGGCCTTTTACCATAACATTTGCTGCTGCCTGTACTGTCGAATTGGGCCAAGTTATATGTTGCCCTGATAATACACCACTTCTTAAATCCTGTTGTTGATGCTGCTGCACGTCTTGAACATGTTGAGTTACATTTTGGCCTTTTACCATAATGTCTGCTGCTGCCTGTGCTGCCGAATTGGGCCAAGCTACATGTTGCCCTGATAATACACCACTCCGTAAATCATGCTGTTGATGCTGCTGCATGTCATGAAAATGTAGAGTTACATTTGGGCCTTTTACCATAATGTCTGCTGCTGCCTGTGCTGTCGAATTGGGCCAAGCTACATGTTGCCCTGATAATACACCACTTCTTTACTCCTGCTGTTGATGCTGCTGCATGTCTTGAACATGTTGAGTTACATTTGGGCCTTTTAACATAACGTCTACTGCTGCCTGTGCTGTAGAATTGGGCCAAGCTACATGTTGCCCTGATAATACACCACTTCTTAAATCCTGCTGTTGATGCTGCTGCATGTCTTGAACATGTTGAGTTACATTTGGGCCTTTTACCATAATGTCTGCTGCTGCCTGTGCTGCTGAATTTGGCCAAGCTACATGTTGCCCTGATAATGCACCACTTCTTAAATCCTGCTGTTGATGCTGCTGCATGTCTTGAACATGTTGAGTTACATTTGGGCTTTTTACCATAACGTCTGCTGCTGCCTGTGCTGCCGAATTGGGCCAAGCTACATGTTGCCCTGATAATACACCACTTCTTAAATCCTGCTGTTGATGCTGCTGCATGTCTTGAACATGTAGAGTTACATTTGGGCCTTTTACCATAACGCCTGTGCTGCCGAATTGGGCCAAGCTACATGTTGCCCTGATAATACACCACTTCTTAAATCCTGCTGTTGATGCTGCTGCATGTCATGAAAATGTAGAGTTACATTTGGGCCTTTTACCATAACGTCTGCTGCTGCCTGTGCTGCATAATTGGGCCAAGCTACATGTTGCCCTGATAATACACCACTTCTTAAATCCTGCTGTTGATGCTGCTGCATGTCTTGAACATGTTGAGTTACATTTGGGCCTTTTAACATTACGTCTGCTGCTTCTGCTTCCTGTACTGCTGAATTGGGCCAAGCTACATGTGGCCACTGGCCATGATAATAAACCACTTCTGAAATCCTGCTGTTGGTGCTACAGCATGTCATGATCATGCTGAGTTATCTAGGAGATTTTTAAAACAACAGTACCTGGTTTGTTGAGTTGATAATGTTTTAGGTCTTGCACTACATACTAGGATGTTAGGGCGGTAGTGTTTTACACCTAAACAGTTGCATTACTGCATAGCCTTTCGCCCCACTTTCAAAACTCAGTATGCGATTTGAATACTATAATAGGTTTGAGGCTCTGATTGGATAGTTACTGCATGGACGAATATGTTTAGTGTCCGTATTCATTATATTTTAATTTGTTAAACACCCATGTTGAAATACATATCTTCTGCTCGTGTACCAAATTGGTTAGTCAGTTTTAGAAGGTTCAAATCATTTTCAAGCACCGAGCTAAGACAAAACACCTAAATAGATGGCCGAGAGTCCTAATATTCGGGTATGAAATGTCAAATACATTATTAACAAGTGTAAGAATAAAGTGCACATGAAAACAAAGATGAATAGTAGAGAGGGCTGAAAATATACAGTATACTTGAATTTGTACAGTGTGGTCATAAATGCAATGTTTTTTCAAATACAGTCTTATAAAAACAACAGTCCGACTCAGGGCTATGTTTATTAGTTTAAGTTAGTTCCTTTTCTAAAAACGCTATGCAAATGGGACTCAAGGCATTGTGACTGAACAGTTGGGTCGACATCAGAAAAAACACATACTAGTGAAGTAAAACCAAAATAAAAACCTCAATTTAATAGGTAGCATAAGATCGGACTCTGTAGCAATGAAAGAATGTTGTGTGTTCAGATGAGTCCTGATTTACCCTGATCATGAGTTAAATGCACATCAGGGGAACAAGAGAGGCAGATGAAGAGATGCACCCATCATGCCTAGAGCCCACTGTACAAGCCTGTGGAGACATTGCAATGATCTGGGGTTGCTGCAGTTGGTCAGGTCAGGTTTTTGTTCAGCAACAGTATGTTCTCCAATAATTCATTCCAAAGAGTAGTTGAACCGATCTGGCGACCAGTGTATGAATATATAAATGCATTTTTTTAAAAACAGCTGGCAGGTGCAATTTTCTAGATTATACTGCCAGCATGCATCGTGCTCACATTGTGAATTTGTGGTTCCCGGAGCATGAGACATCATGTTCGCACAGGGAACAATCAAAGAGTCCAGACCTTCACACCTTTTTTTAAGTAAAATTTCGATTGGGCTATTTTATTTTTTTATTATAAACTGGAAGTGTACTTACCTGCAAGTGCCTGCCGTTATTCTGCCTAGTTACAAATGGAAACTTATGAGTCAGCATTCTAGTACTGTGTTAACTCTAGATGCTGTATGTCCTGATCATGCGTAGACAACCATCATGGACCTGATTTTCTCTTTTGCACTTTAACAAGTATAGAATTATGAATTCTCTTAACCTGATTTGCATGTTTCGCATTCTCGCATGTGCTCAGCTTATTTATGTATTGTCAATATTTAGACATATAAATATTTATTTAAATAATCTTTTTAAAAAGACATTTTATATAGTGTTGTTCGGCTTCATTCACAAAATGAAATGATTTTACTTTATTTTATTATTTTTTATTTTAAATTAAGTGTGGTTTGGGGCGGCTATGTTGTGGTTCACGCTGTAGCACGGTGTGGACCGCATCTGGCCTTCCCTTGTCAAAAGGTCTTGTGCAGTTGGCATTGTACAGGACTGATTGATGAACTTACTAAAATTTATATATATATATATATACGTTGAAACAACAGGCAGCACTCCAAAGTAAACGTGGATCTTTTATTACACCTCCGCAACGTTTCAGCTGCTCAATGCAGCCTTTGTCAAGCAGTGAACAATAGTGTGCCAAAAGTATTTAAGTGCAATGCACAAGTGGTAACAATCATCAATTATGCAAATTATACTAGTGCCATCATCAAAATATTCAAATCAGTATATATACAAAAGTTTATAAAAGAAAACAAAATTCATATTCCAGTATTCACACATTAATATGTCATATACATCTGTGACCAAAATCGTAAAAATTCACGTGTACAAGTGATCAAACGATCCATCATTAATGTGAGTCCATGTATAATCATATTAACCCGATTTCACCTGTGAATTAAAATAATTGCAGATTATTATCGTCACGACGGGGTCACTCACCACCAATCCTTCTCATGTTCGGCGTCAGGAAACTACTAATGCGCATGCACCCAAATCATCGGTATAGCGCTGTATCACCACGTGACACCCCACTACGTCACTTCACCACGGCCGCAACCACGTCACAACTGCGACACAGTCCCGCTGCCGCTCAGTGACGTGATGTGGTCACGTGGTGAAAACAAGAAGTCCACACTCACGTGCACCACTATACGTCAATATTCAAAGGCCACAAATACAAGTCTCAGGGAAATAAATAGTCCACCCAATATGTCCATCTAGGGTTGCGATGACAAGGGATATTTAGTCCCAATGTCTCACCACCCCGAGTTTAAAGAGAGTGTATACCATGTTCCCATTGTATCACTCTCCCACTTTGTGGCCTTTGAATATGTATTTACCCGGTTACTGGGGTGATGGTTATACTGGTTCACGTGAATGTGGACTTCCTGTTTTCATCACGTGACCACATTGCGTCACTGAGCGGTGACGGGACTGCGGCGCTGTTGTGACGTGGTTGCTGACGTGGTAATGCGACGTATAGTGGTGCACGTGAGTGTGGACTTCTTGTTTTCACCACGTGACCACATCACGTCACTGAGCGGCAGCAGGACTGTGTCGCAGTTGTGACGTGGTTGCGGCCGTGGTGAAGTGACGTAGTGGGGTGTCACGTGGTGATACAGCGCTATACCGATGATTTGGGTGCATGCGCATTGGTAGTTTCCTGACGCCCGAGCATGAGAAGGATTGGTGGTGGTGACCCGTCGTGACGATAATAATCTGCAATTATTTTAATTCACAGGTGAAATCGGGTTAATATGATTATACACGGACTCACATTGATGATGGATCGTTTGATCACTTGCACGCGTGAATTTTACGATTTTGGTCACAGATGTATATGACATATTAATGTGTGAATACTGGAATATGAATTTTGTTTTCTTTATAAACTTTTGTATATATACTGATTTGAATATTTTGATGATGGCACTAGTATAATTTGCATAATTGATGATTGTTACCACTGTGCATTGCACTAAATACTTTTGGCACACTGTTGTTCACTGCTTGACAAAGGCTGCATTGAGCACTGAAGCGTTTGAGAGTAATAAAGATCACGTTTACTGGAGTGCTGCCTGTTGTTTCAACGTATATATATATATATATATAGATTTTAGTAAGTTCATCAATCAGTCCTGTACAATGCCAACTGCACAAGACCTTTTGACAAGGAAAGGCCAGATACGGTCCACACCGTGCTACAGCGTGAACCACAACATAGCCGCCCCAAACCACACTTAATAAAATAAAAATAATAAAAATAAAGTAAAATCATTTCATTTGTGAATGAAGCCGAACTAACACTATATAAAATGTCTTTTTAAAAGATTATTTAAATAAATATTTATATGTCTAAATATTGACAATACATAAATAAGCTGAGCACATGCGAAATGCGAGACATGCAAATCAGGTTAAGAGAATTCATAATTCTATACTTGTTAAAGTGCAAAGAAAATCAGGTCCATGATGGTTGTCTACGCATGATCAGGACATACAGCATCTAGAGTTAACACAGTACTAGAATGCTGACTCATAAGTTTCCATTTGTAACTAGGCAGAATAACGGCAGGCACTTGCAGGTAAGTACACTTCCAGTTTATAATAAAAATAAAATAGTGATTATACTACGGACTCACATTAATGATGGATCGTTTGATCACTTGTACACGTGAATTTTTACGATTTTGGTCACAGATGTATATGACATATTAATGTGTGAATACTGGAATATGAATTTTGTTTTCTTTTATAAACTTTTGTATATATACTGATTTGAATATTTTGATGATGGCACTAGTATAATTTGCATAATTGATGATTGTTACCACTTGTGCATTGCACTTAAATACTTTTGGCACACTATTGTTCACTGCTTGACAAAGGCTGCATTGAGCAGCTGAAACGTTGCGGAGGTGTAATAAAAGATCCACGTTTACTTTGGAGTGCTGCCTGTTGTTTCAACGTATATATATATATATATATAAATTTTAGTAAGTTCATCAATCAGTCCTGTACAATGCCAACTGCACAAGACCTTTTGACAAGGGAAGGCCAGATACGGTCCACACCGTGCTACAGCGTGAACCACAACATAGCCGCCCCAAACCACACTTAATTTAAAATAAAAAATAATAAAATAAAGTAAAATCATTTCATTTTGTGAATGAAGCCGAACAACACTATATAAAATGTCTTTTTAAAAAGATTATTTAAATAAATATTTATATGTCTAAATATTGACAATACATAAATAAGCTGAGCACATGCGAGAATGCGAAACATGCAAATCAGGTTAAGAGAATTCATAATTCTATACTTGTTAAAGTGCAAAAGAGAAAATCAGGTCCATGATGGTTGTCTACGCATGATCAGGACATACAGCATCTAGAGTTAACACAGTACTAGAATGCTGACTCATAAGTTTCCATTTGTAACTAGGCAGAATAACGGCAGGCACTTGCAGGTAAGTACACTTCCAGTTTATAATAAAAAATAAAATAGTGATTATACACGGACTCACATTAATGATGGATCGTTTGATCACTTGTACACGTGAATTTTTACGATTTTGGTCACAGATGTATATGACATATTAATGTGTGAATACTGGAATATGAATTTTGTTTTCTTTTATAAACTTTTGTATATATACTGATTTGAATATTTTGATGATGGCACTAGTATAATTTGCATAATTGATGATTGTTACCACTTGTGCATTGCACTTAAATACTTTTGGCACACTATTGTTCACTGCTTGACAAAGGCTGCATTGAGCAGCTGAAACGTTGCGGAGGTGTAATAAAAGATCCACGTTTACTTTGGAGTGCTGCCTGTTGTTTCAACGTATCTACAAGTTTCCATCCAGGACTTTTAAGGGATTTGCACCCATATTTATTCATGTGAGTGCTGCTATATCATCACTACAAGTATATATATATATATATATATATATATATATATATATATATTTGTTGTCACACGGATTTAGGATCTAACACGGTGTTGTCTGTCATTCTGGGAGGGATGGCTGACTTCCGTGTTGACCTCTCTACATGGTTGGGTGTGACTGGCGTTATACTAATCCGTGTGGAAATCCGGTTTTGTGAGTGGAGCCGTGTAGCAACATGTAAATATGTATAGGTACTTTTCTTGTTTATGTTACTTATTGGCAATTATGTATTGAGGATTTGCACATGCCAATTATATATAACCACTGCTTTAAGATTTTAAGTATAAACTGTGTACTATATGATGTTCTTGGAGCCATGTCACCGGTTAGAGAATTCATATAATCATAGTCAGGTAATGAATCACATGTTTCTATCTGTACGGCGGAAGCAATGCTACAACATGCAAACTATAAAAAAATTGGACGTTATCGAAGATCCATGCTGATTAGTTCTTACCCCTACCATTTTATTGTTCCAACATTGTTCCTTTTTTTTGTTTTATATTTCTGATAATAAGATTTGATTATAAATACATTTTGGGAATTTGTAAAAGTTAATAATTTTGCTAATTTGATAAATCAAACAAGGTTTTTTGTAGTCATTATTACTCTGTTCAAATTTTGTATTTTGTAGTTAATTGTTTGATAAAAAAAATACATTTATTATTTACGATAATTTGAAATTTATGTTAGTACATAAAATAATTTAGTTACTAGGAAAATTAACCAAAAAGTTTATTTTAAATGTTACTGTGGACTATTAGAATGCTTTGCTTTGTACTTAATATTTAATACACAACCATTACCAATGACTACTATTTTCATGATCCATTTGAGTTATGTGTAGGCCTCATACTACCTAATTTCTATATACCTGCGGATGCTGTATGTCAGGATACTGATGAGTTTGGGAATGGACTCTAGGGGCCTTTACTTAAAAAAAACATGTTTAACAATTACTGTATACCAAAAACTTTTAATTTAAAAAAATAAAACTGTAAACAATATAATTACAAAATAATAAAAAAACATTTAATTGAACAAATCTCAATAGGGCAATGCCCTCATTTGTTTGGTAATGTTTTTAAGACTCGTCACAGCCTTGGCGTGCCTCTCCTCCATTTCTCTTAGGCCGTTGGCAAACTGGAGCTTGAGCTCCCGGAACGCCTGCACGGCTTTCTGGTGCTCCTGCTCTAGGTCCTGAATGCTTAGTTGCATTTCTTTCAATACTGTAAAAAAATAAAAACAATAAATAAATAAATAAAATAGATGGTGTCGTTTCTGAAGAAACCACAGGATGTTGGCTTGAAATCTGATTGGCTGTTGGTGGCTCCACCTACTTTTTTGAATTTTAATCCCAGTCCTCCAGTGGCCAAGTTTGAAGACTGTGCCAATAAAAGTCTAACTTTTCCCATTTAAACAAATGCCTGAAATTTGATTGGGCGTTGTAGACTCCGCCCACTTTTTTAATAAATTTTAATCCCAGTCACCTACTAACCCACGGTGCCAAGTTTGGGGACTCTGGCTTAAAAATGTGAGAATGACAGCTTTTCAAGTTTTCACATTGAAGTCAACAGTTATTTGATAATTGCTAAATTTTCATTGGCCAATGGTAGCTCGGCCCACTTTGGGGTGTCTGAGATGTACCTGTCTATTGAAGTGACGGTACGGTATGGGGTGTAAGGCTGGTTCGCCTTCCCGTGGTGCACCCTGGGTAACGCTAAAAGAACCAGCAAGTACTAACTGTCAAACATTACTTCTCCTGACCAACGGGACAATTATTAGAATTGCACCACTATACGTCACATTACCACGTCAGCAACCACGTCACAACAGCGCCGCAGTCCCGTCACCGCTCAGTGACGCAATGTGGTCACGTGATGAAAACAGGAAGTCCACATTCACGTGAACCAGTATAACCATCACTCCAGTAACCGGGTAAATACATATTCAAAGGCCACAAATACAAGTCTCAGGGAAATAAATAGTCCACCCAATATGTCCATCTAGGGTTGCGATGACAAGGGATATTTAGTCCTAATGTCTCACCACCCCGAGTTTAAAGAGAGTGTATACCATGTTCCCATTGTATCACTCTCCCACTTTGTGGCCTTTGAATATGTATTTACCCGGTTACTGGGGTGATGGTTATATTAGAATGCTTTGCTTTGTACTTAATATTTAATACACAACCATTACCAATGACTACTATTATCATGATCCATTTGAGTTATGTGTAGGCCTCATACTACCTAATTTCTATATACCTGCGGATGCTGTATGTCAGGATACTGATGAGTTTGGGAATGGACTCTAGGGGCCTTTACTTAAAAAAAACATGTTTAACAATTACTGTATACCAAAAACTTTTAATTTAAAAAAATAAAACTGTAAACAATATAATTACAAAATAATAAAAAAACATTTAATTGAACAAATCTCAATAGGGCAATGCCCTCATTTGTTTGGTAATGTTTTTAAGACTCGTCACAGCCTTGGCGTGCCTCTCCTCCATTTCTCTTAGGCCGTTGGCAAACTGGAGCTTGAGCTCCCGGAACGCCTGCACGGCTTTCTGGTGCTCCTGCTCTAGGTCCTGAATGCTTAGTTGCATTTCTTTCAATACTGTAAAAAAATAAAAACAATAAATAAATAAATAAAATAGATGGTGTCGTTTCTGAAGAAACCACAGGATGTTGGCTTGAAATCTGATTGGCTGTTGGTGGCTCCACCTACTTTTTTGAATTTTAATCCCAGTCCTCCAGTGGCCAAGTTTGAAGACTGTGCCAATAAAAGTCTAACTTTTCCCATTTAAACAAATGCCTGAAATTTGATTGGGCGTTGTAGACTCCGCCCACTTTTTTTAATAAATTTTAATCCCAGTCACCTACTAACCCACGGTGCCAAGTTTGGGGACTCTGGCTTAAAAAATGTGAGAATGACAGCTTTTTCAAGTTTTCACATTGAAGTCAACAGTTATTTGATAATTGCTAAATTTTCATTGGCCAATGGTAGCTCGGCCCACTTTGGGGTGTCTGAGATGTACCTGTCTATTGAAGTGACGGTACGGTATGGGGTGTAAGGCTGGTTCGCCTTCCCGTGGTGCACCCTGGGTAACGCTAAAAGAACCAGCAAGTACTAACTGTCAAACATTACTTCTCCTGACCAACGGGACAATTATTAGAATCTATATACTAGGCATCCTCAAACTATGGCTCTCCAGCAAACTGTGGCCCTCCAGCTGTTTCTAAACTAAAAATCACATCATTCCATGACAGCCTACAGCTTTCATCCCATAGAGGGGCATCATGGGAGTTGTAGTTTTACAACAGCTGGAAGGCCGCAGTTTGAGAATGCCTGCTATAGACTGTGTATGTGTGTGTGTGTGTTGGGGGTGGGGGGTCTGGTGGTATGTATTGGTGGGTATATAGTGTGGGTATATTGTGTGAGGCGGAAGATTAGATGTGCAATGTGAATCATATATAGATTTGTCTGTTATCCATTTTTTTTGAACCATTAGAAAACGTAGTGTGGTGTTAAACAGGCAGAATATGCTCGAACCCACATGCGGTTGTGCATATATATAGGGGAGCATATCCTGCACTTGTAGTTTGTTGCTGATGGCAATCAACAGCAAAAAAATGCATACAATGGAAGATGCCATAAACAAATGATGTTTATAGACACTAAAACATCATTTTATTTTTCAAAACTGCTATTATTGTGCTAAAGTTAAATACATTAAAAAAATACACATATTAGGTATCACCACGTCCATAACAACCAGCTCTATAAAAATATAACATGACCTAACCTCTCAGGTGAACACCGTAAAAAAATAAAAATAAAAACTGTGTAAAAAAAAGTGCCATTTTTGTCACCTTACATCACAAAAATTGCAACAGCAAGGGTTCAAAAAGATGTATGCCCCCCAAAATAGTACCAATCAAACCGTCACCTCATCCTGCAAAAAATGATACCCTACCTAAGACAATCGGTCAAAAAATAAAAAAGCTATCACTCTCAGACAATGGACACACTAAAATATGATTTTTTTTTTGGTTATATTATGTATCATCGCGTCCGTAATAACCTGCTGTATAAAAATATCACATGACCTAACCCCTCAGATGAACACCGTAAAAAAACTAAAAAAATTAAAACGGTGTAAAAAAAAAGCCAATTTTGTCACCTTACATCACAAAAATTGCAACACCAAGCGATCAAAAAGGCATATACCCCCAAAAATAGTACCAATTGAACCGATACCTCATCCCGCAAAAAATGAGACCCTATATAAGGCAATGGGTCATAAAGTAAAAAAGTTATGGCTCTCAGACTATGGAGACGCTAAAACATCATTATTTCGGTTTCAAAAATGCTATAATTGTTTAAAACTTAAATAAATAAGAAAAAGTAGACCTATTAGGTATTGTCACGTCCGTAATGATCTGCTCTATAAAAATATCACATGACTTATCCCCTCAGGTGAACGCTGGAAAAATAAATAAATAAAAACTGTGCCAAAACAACCAATTTTTTGGTCACCTTGCCCCATAAAGTGTAATAATGAATGATCAAAAAATCAGCCCCTGCACAAGACGATCGGCTAAAAAATAAAAGAAACGGAGACACAAAAACATGTTTTTTTTCAAAAATGCTTTACTATGTAAAACTGAAACAAACATAGAAAGTAGACATATTTGATATCATTGCATCCATAAGAACCTGCTGTATAAAAATAGCACATGATCTACCCTGTCAGATGAATGTTGTAAAAAATAAAAAATTTAAATTGTGCCAAAACATCAATTTTTTGGTTACCTTGCCTCACAAAAAAACGTAATATAGAGCAATTAAAAATCATATGTACCCCAAAATAGTACCAACAAAACTGGCACCTTATCCCGTAGTTTCCAAAATGTGGTCACTTTTTTGAGTTTCTACTGTAGGGGGGCAACAGGGGAGCTTCAAATGGGACATGGAACCTAAAAACCAGTTCAGCTACATCTGCCTTCCAAAAACCATATGGCGTTCCTTTCCTACTGCGCCCTGTCGTGTGGCCATACATCAGTTTACGACCACATGTGGGGTGTTTCTGTAAACTGCAGAAACAGGGTAATAAATAATGAGTTTTGTTTGGCTGTTAACCCTTGCTTTGTTACCGGAAAAAATGGATTAAAATGTAAAATCTGCCAAAAAAGTAAATGTCTGAAATCTCATCTCCATTTTCCATAAATTCTTGTGGAACACCTAAAGGGTTAACAAAGTTTGTAAGATCAGTTTTGAATACCTTGAGGGTTTTTAAAATGGGGTAATTTTTGGGTGGTTTCTATTATGAAAGCCCCACAATCCTTAAAGAGTGGGTTTTGGAAATTTTCTTAAAAATTTCTAAATTTGCTTCTAAACTTCTAAGCCTTCTAACGTCCCCAAAAAATAAAATGTCATTTTCAAATTGATCCAAACATGAAGAAGACATATGAGAACAAATTTTTTGAAGGCCTCAGACTCTACCAGCTGGTATGGTAAAAGCTGGCGGGCTAAGAGTTCCGTCAAGCCAGCTGTCAGTCGCCGGGCAAGGGGGTGACTTTGTGACATTGGCTTCTTATGCTCAAACATGTCCTTGACAGACACCTGACTGTGGGCAGATGAGCAGGAACTGCTGAAGGTGAGAGATGGAGTGGCGGGTGGTTGAGAGGGGGCAGGGAGGACAGCAGTGGTTGACGTGGCTGAAGATGCTGGACCAGGAGGAGCATGGTGGCTTTGAGTTTGTGTGCTGCTTGTACTCATGTGTTGATCCCATAGGCGTTTGTGATGTGAGATCATGTGCCTTCGCAAAGCAGTTGTACCAAGGTGGGTGTTGGACTTCCCACGACTCAGTTTCTTTTGGCACAGGTTGCAAATGGCATTGCTTTTATCAGAGGCAGACACACAAAAAAATGCCACACTGCTGAGCTTTGCAATGACGGCATTCTAGTGGTGGCAACAGCATGCGTTGACTGGCGTGCTGTCTGGCTGACCCCAGGTGCCGATACATGCTGTCTGACTGTGCCACTAACTCCTTGCGACGACCTCCCCTGCTTCCAACTCGTCTCCTCATTCTCTCTGTCTCCCCTTCAGAACTTTCCCCCTCTTCTTCTCTTCGAGCAGGCACCCACGTGGCATCCGTGGACACATCGTCATCATCAACCGCTTCACTTGTATCTGACACCTCAGCAAAGGAAGCAGCAGCGGAGTACAACATCATCATCATCATCATCACACTGTACGTCCATGTGTGTAATCCTGCCTGACTGAGACATATCCCGTAATCTACATCATCTGGCAATAATGGTTGCGCATCACTAATTGCATCCAACTGATGTGTAAATAACTCCTCTGACGGATCAAGTGAAGCGGCTGTGGTGGCTGTGGTGGTAGTGGTGGTGGTGGCGACGGGCGGGTGCGTGGTAACTTGAGAGCAGGTGACCGAAGCTGAGCTGGAGGAGGATGGTGCGTCAAGGTTCTTAGCGGAAGCTGTTGAAGGTTGGGTGTCCTGTCTAAGCCAGTCAACTACGTCCTCTGAATTTTTCGGGTTCAGGGTACGTGGCCTCTGAAAACTGGGCATTATTCCAGGGACAGTGGAAATCAGAGCACCACGACCACGACGGCCCCTGCGAGTGTGGCCTGCCTCTGCCTGTCATTTTTTTAGATAAGTGGTACTACGCGTGCTAGGTACTGTGCCACCCGGTATGAGTGGTTGGCACTGGCAGTGGGCACACTACAGTCTGTGGAAGTGGGCCTGACACACACTGGCAGCAGGCAAGCAACTGAATTTAGACTACTGTCTAAAAATTAAATGCCTTATTTATCGGCAAGCTACTGTGCCACCTGGTATCAGTGGTTGGCACTGGCAGTGGGCACACTACAGTCAGTGGAAGAGGGCCTGACACACACTGGCAGCAGGCAAGCAACTGAATTTAGACTACTGTCTAAAAATTAAATGCCTTATTTATCGGCAAGCTACTGTGCCACCCGGTATCAGTGGTTGGCACTGGCAGTGGGCACACTACAGTCTGTGGAGGTGGGCCTGACACACACTGGCAGCAGGCAAGCAACTGAATTTAGACTACTGTCTAAAAATTAAATGCCTTATTTATCGGCAAGCTACTGTGCCACCCGGTATCAGTGGTTGGCACTGGCAGTGGGCACACTACAGTCAGTGGAAGAGGGCCTGACACACACTGGCAGCAGGCAAGCAACTGAATTTAGACTACTGTCTAAAAATTAAATGCCTTATTTATCGGCGAAGCTACTGTGCCACCCGGTATCAGTGGTTGGCACTGGCAGTGGGCACACTACAGTCAGTGGAAGAGGGCCTGACACACACTGGCAGCAGGCAAGCAACTGAATTTAGACTACTGTCTAAAAATTAAATGCCTTATTTATCGGCACAAGCTACTGTGCCACCCGGTATCAGTGGTTGGCACTGGCAGTGGGCACACTACAGTCAGTGGAAGCGGGCCTGACACACACTGGCAGCAGGCAAGCAACTGAATTTAGACTACTGTCTAAAAATTAAATGCCTTATTTATCGGCAAGCTACTGTGCCACCCGGTATCAGTGGTTGGCACTGGCAGTGGGCACACTACAGTCTGTGGAGGTGGGCCTGACACACACTGGCAGCAGGCAAGCAACTGAATTTAGACTACTGTCTAAAAATTAAATGCCTTATTTATCGGCAAGCTACTGTGCCACCCGGTATCAGTGGTTGGCACTGGCAGTGGGCACACTACAGTCAGTGGAAGAGGGCCTGACACACACTGGCAGCAGGCAAGCAACTGAATTTAGACTACTGTCTAAAAATTAAATGCCTTATTTATCGGCAAGCTACTGTGCCACCCGGTATCAGTGGTTGGCACTGGCAGTGGGCACACTACAGTCAGTGGAAGTCAGCCTGACACACACTAGCAGCAGGCAAGCAACTGAAATTACACTAAAGTGTAAAAATTAAATGCCTTTTTTGATGCAAAGTACTGTGCCACACGGGATGACAGGGGGTGGGCACTGGCAGTGGGCACACTACAGTCAGTTGAAGTCGGCCTGACACACACTAGCAGCAGGTGAGCAGCTGAAATTACACTAAAGTGTAAAAATTAAATGCCTTTTTATGCAAAGTCCTGTGCCAGCCGGTATGAGTGGTGGACACTGGCAGTGGGCACACTACAGTCAGTGGAAGTCGGCCTGACACACACTAGCAGCAGGCAAGCAGCTGAAATTACACTAAAGTGTAAAAATTAAATGCCTTTTTATGCAAAGTCCTGTGCCAGCCGGTATGAGTGGTGGACACTGGCAGTGGGCACACTACAGTCAGTGGAAGTCAGCCTGACACACACTGGCAGGCAACTAACCTTAGATTAAAGTGTAAAAATTAAGTGCCTTTTTTTAAGCAAAGTCCTATGCCACACGGGATGACAGGGGTGGGCACTGGCAGTGGGCACACTACAGTCAGTTGAAGTCGGCCTGACACACACTAGCAGCAGGCAAGCAGCTGAAATTACACTAAAGTGTAAAAATTAAATGCCTTTTTATGCAAAGTCCTGTGCCAGCCGGTATGAGTGGTGGACACTGGCAGTGGGCACACTACAGTCAGTGGAAGTCAGCCTGACACACACTGGCAGGCAACTAACCTTAGATTAAAGTGTAAAAATTAAGTGCCTTTTTTTAAGCAAAGTCCTGTGCCACACGGGATGACAGGGGTGGGCACTGGCAGTGGGCACACTACAGTCAGTTGAAGTCGGCCTGACACACACTAGCAGCAGGCAAGCAGCTGAAATTACACTAAAGTGTAAAAATTAAATGCCTTTTTTATGCAAAGTCCTGTGCCAGCCGGTATGAGTGGTGGACACTGGCAGTGGGCACACTACAGTCAGTGGAAGTCAGCCTGACACACACTGGCAGGCAACTAACCTTAGATTAAAGTGTAAAAATTAAATGCCTTTTTTGATGCAAAGTCCTGTACCACACGGAATGACAGGGGTGGGCACTGGCAGTGGGCACACTACAGTCTGTGGGCCTGCAGCTCCTCACACACAGGCAGGCCAGGCAACTGCAATATGTATATAAAGGAAAAAAAAAGCAGACTAATGTTGCAGCCCTAAAAGGGCTTTTGGGGTGCTGTCAGGACGCTGTCCTTACAGCAGAGATCAGATGAGTCTTTCAGGACTGGAGTGGACACTGAATTCACTAGCCTAGCTATCAATTTCCCAATTAAATCAGCAGCTACTACACTCTCCTTCCTCTCACTAAGACTGCAGCTTCAGAATGAATCTAAAATGGATGCTGTGCAGGAGGTGGGAGGGTCTGGGAGGGAGGGTATGCTGCTGATTGGCTGGAATGTGTCTGCTGACTGTGAGGTACAGGGTCAAAGTTTGCTCAATGATGATGTATAGGGGGCGGACCGAACATCGCATATGTTCGCCCGGCAGAGGCGAACGCGAACAAGCTATGTTCGCCAGGAACTGTTCGCCGGCGGATAGTTCGGGCCATCTCTAATAACTAAAAGGTATGGTACCTGCTGTCAGCATGGCAGCAGGAGGGAGTGCGGGAGCCCCGAGCCTTTGCCCGCTTGTAGGCATTGAGCGCTGGGTAACAATGTCTCGCTGTCACTTTAAGATTGCTAATTATGCCTTGGTGTTAAAAAGCTTGAAATGAGTTTCACACAGTCCTAGGAGAACACAGAATGTCATCCAAACTTTTCAGAGCAATTGGAGCAATTACAATATGGATTTAGTTAACCTCTTAAGGACTCATGACGTACCGGTACGTCATGGTGTCCTGGTACTTAAAGGAAACCTTTCACAGGTCCAAAGTTTGTTAGTCAAAGGTATGTATATGCAGAGCGGCAACCAGGGATGTCCCTGCACTTACTTGTATCCCTGGGTACCGCTCCGTTCGCCCTCTGTAGCCCCCGGTACTGGCGCACGCGCTGCTGCTAGTTTTGCCTTTGGCGTAGATATCCTCTTTTGCCCTGGGCATCTCCTTCTTCCAGGCTTGAGCGCTGGCCAATCGCAGCACGAGGTCATATCCTGGGATGTTGCACGATATGAGCTGAGCGCTGCGATTGGCCAGCGCTCCAGCCTGGGAGAAGGAGACGCCCAGGGCAAAAGAGGATGTCTCCGCCCAAGGCAAAACTAACAGCAGCACGTGCGCTGGTATCGGGGGCAACAACCGGCGAACGGAGTGGCACCCAGGGATACAAGTAAGTGAAGGACATCCATGGGTGCCGCTCTGCATGTACATACCTTTGACTAACAAACTTTGGACCGGTGAAAGGTCCTCTTTAAGGACTCATGACATACCGGTACGTCATGAGTATTTCAGATCACTGCCACGCAGTGTGGGGTGATCGGAGCAGAGTGCCTGCCGAAATAATTCGGCAGACACTCTGTCCCAATGCCTAGGGGGGTCCTGTGACCCCCCCCATATCGGCGATCGCAGTAAACCGCAGGTCAATTCAGACCTGCGGTTTGCTGCGTTTCTGGGTTATTCGGGTCTCTGGTGACCCGATAACCCGGTACAGAATGGTGATCAGTGGGGTGATAACACCCCACCAATCACCATGCTTAGATCTTGTGTGGTGATTTTTTTCACTGACCAACTGGAAAATCTAATGGTGGAGCAAACGAATCTGTACGCCCAACAGTTCGCAAAATATAGGCCCCTGGCAACCAGACAATGTAGAGGTCATTTGACAGCATAAAGAGGATAATGTCTCCCACCAATGCAGCAAGCAACTAAACGAAATATAGGCTCCTGACAACCAGACAATGTAGAGGTCATTGACAGTATAAAGAGTTTAATATCTCCCACCAATGCAGCAAGCGATGAAACGAAATATAGGCCCCTGACAACCAGACAATGTAGAGGTCATTTGACAGTATAAAGAGTAGTGATGAGCGGCAGGGGCAATATTCGAATTCGTGATATTTCGCGAATATTTGGGAGAATATTCGCCATATATTCGAAAATTCGCAAATTCGTAATCTCCAGACAATATCTTCTTGTTTGCGAAAATTCGCATAAAAAATTCGCATAAATTAGCATAAAAATTCACATAAACTGGCATTTAAAAGATACCTTTTAAATACCAGCTTATGCAAATTTTTATGCTAATTTATGCGACTTTTTATGCTAATTTATGTGAATTTTTTATGTGAATTTTCGCAAACAAGAAAATAATGACATTATTTTCTTGCATGCGAAAATTTTCATATAAAAATTCGCATAAAGCGAATATTCGCAATTCTCGAAGTGCTGATATTCGCGATTAAAATTCGCAATTCGAAAATTCGTGATCAACACTAATAAAGAGGAAAATGTCACCCAACAAAGCAACAAATGATTAAATGACATATAGGCCCCTGACACCCACACAATGGGGCAGTCATTTGACAGTAAAAAAAGTTAAATGTCTCCCACCAAGACAGCAAGCAAGTAAATGAAATATAGGCCCCTGACACCCACACAATGGGGCGGTAATTTGACAGTAAAAAGAGTTTAAAGGGATTCTGTCACTACTTTTCAGCCCTGTGAGCTAAACATATGCTCATGTTCAGGGTCTCATTATGATTCCTAATGTGGCCTTCTAAACGAGATCTGTGGCTTAAATTTGCAAAAGAAAACAGGTTTTACTAACCTGTCAATCATACAAAAAAGGTGCCCAAGGGGAGGTCCGGGGATGCAGGGTGCGCGGCTGCAGTCATCGCCATTCGTGCCCAGCGCCTCCTTCCCAGAGTTCTGCACCGCCTCCTACTCCTTTGTGCCGGCCTGATGCGCCCGTACGGACTGCTTGGATCGGGTTCTTGTACTGAAGTGTCGGCGCATGCGCACTATGCTAGAAGAAGCCGTTGCCAGCAGTCCGTTCGGGCGCATCAGGATAAGCCTGTGCACACGTGCGGCATCTCACAGCAGGAGGAGGGGAGGGAGGGAGGGAGAGCTGGCACAGAGGAGTAGGAGGCTGCGCAGAACTCTGGGAAAGTGGCGCTGGGCATGAACGGCGATGGCTGCACCCCGGGTACCCTGCATCCCGGGACCTCCCCCTTTGTATGATTGACAGGTTAGTAAAAACTGTTTTTTTGCAAAATTAAGCCACAGATTTTGTTTGTAAGGCCACATTGGGAATCATAATGAGACCCTGAACATGAGCATATGTTTAGCTCACAGGGCTGAAAAGTGGTGACAGAATCCCTTTCAAATCTCCCACTAAGACAACAAATGATTAAACGACATATAGGCCTCTGACACCCACACAATGGAATGGGGCAGTCATTTGACAGTAAAAAGAGTTACATCTCTCCCACCAACACAGCAAGTAAGTAAACGAAATATAGCCCCTGACACCCATGGCAATGGGGCGGTCATTTGACAGTAAAAGAGTTTAATATCTCCCACCAAGACAACAAATGATTAAACGACATATAGGCCCCTGACACCCAAACAATGGGGCAGTCATTTGACAGTAAAAAAAGTTAAATGTCTCCCACCAAGACAGCAAAAAATTAAACGAAATAGAGGCTCCTGACACCCAGACAGAGTAGAGGTCATTCAACATCAAAAAGAGGATAATGTCACCCACCAAAGCAACAGGCGATTATCTGAAATGTAGGCCCCTGACACCCAGACAGAGGAGAAAGGTCCCATAGCAGCAAAACAGGCATCATGTTACCTACCACTGGAACAGGCCACTTTCAGTAATTTAGGCACCAGCACCCAGACAGAGGAGAGAGGTCCCATAGAAGAAAAACAGGCATCCTGTTACCTACCAAGGAACAGGCCACTTTCAGATATTTAGGCCCTAGCACCCAGACAGAGGATAGAGATCCCATAGCAGCAAAACAGGCATCCTGTTACCCACCAATGCAACTGGCTACTTTCAGTAATTTAGGCCCCAGTACCCAGACAGAGGAGAAAGGTCCCATAGCAGCAAAACAGGCATCATGTTACCCACCAATGGAACAGGCCACTTTCAGTACTTTAAGCCCCAGCACCCAGGCAGAGGAGAGAGGTCCCATAGCAGCAAAACAGGCATCATGTTAATCACCAATGGAACTGGCCACTTTCAGTAATTTAAGCCACAGCACACAGACAGAGGAGAGAGATCCCATAGCAGCAAAATAGGCATCATGTTACCCACCAATGCAACAGGCCACTTTCAGATATTTAGGCCCCAGCACACAGACAGAGGAGAGATGTCCCATAGCAGCAAAACAGGCAAAATGTTACCACCCAACGGAACAGGTCACTTTCAGTTATTTAAGCCCCGAAACCCAAACAGAGGAGAGAGGTCCCATAGCAGTAAAACAGGCATCCTGTTACCCACCAATGGAACTGGCCACTTTCAGTAATTTAGGCCCCAGTACCCAGACAGAGGAGAAAGGTCCCATAGCAGCAAAACAGGCATCATGTTACCCACCAATGGAACAGGCCACTTTCAGTACTTTAAGCCCCAGCACCCAGACAGAGGAGAGAGGTCCCATAGCAGCAAAACAGACATCATGTTACCCGACAATGGAACAGGCCACTTTCAGTTATTTAGGCCCCAGCACCCAGACAGAGGAGAGAGGTCCCATAGCAGCAAAACAGTCATCCTGTTACCCACCAATGGAACAGGCCACTTTCAGTAATTTAAGCCCCAGCACCCAGACAGAGGAGAGAGGCCCCACCATAGCAGCAAAACAGGCATCATGTTACCCACTAATGGAACAGGCCACTTTCAGTAATTTAAGCCCCAGCACCCAGACAGAGGAGAGAGGCCCCACCATAGCAGCAAAACAGGCATCATGTTACCCACTAATGGAACAGGCCACGTTCAGTAATTTAAGCCCCAGCACCCAGACAGAGGAGAGAGGTCCCATAGCAGCAAAACAGGCATCATGTTACCCACCCATGGAACCGGCCACTTTCAGTAATTTAAGCCCCAGCACCCAGACAGAGGAGAGAGGCCCCACCATAGCAGCAAAACAGGCATCATGTTACCCACTAATGGAACAGGCCACTTTCAGTAATTTAAGCCCCAGCACCCAGACAGAGGAGAGAGGTCCCATAGCAGCAAAACAGGCATCATGTTACCCACCAATGGAACAGGCCACTTTCAGTAATTTAGGCCCCAGCACCCAGACAGAGGAGAGAGGTCCCATAGAAGAAAAATAGGCATCATGTTACCTAACAAGGAACAGGCCACTTTCAGATATTTAGGCCCTAGCACCCAGACAGAGGAGAGAGATCCCATAGCATCCTGTTACCCACCAATGGAACAGGCCACTTTCAGTAATTTAAGCCCCAGCACCCAGACAGAGGAGAGAGGTCCCATATCAGCAAAACAGGCATCATGTTACCCACCAATGGAACAGGCCACTTTCAATTATTTAATCCCCAGCACCCAGACAGAGGAGAGAGGTCCCATAGCAGCAAAACAGGCATCATGTTACCCAACAATGGAACCAAAGGTCCCATAGCAGCAAAACTGGCATCCTGTTACCCACCAATGGAACAGGCCACTTACAGTAATTTAAGCCACAGCACCCAGACAGAGGAGAGAAGTCCCATAGCAGCAAAACAGGCATCATGTTACCCACCAACGGAACAGGCCACTTTCAGTTATTTAGGCCCCAGAACACCGACAAAGGAGAGAGGTACCATAGCAGCAAAACAGGCAAAATGTTACCCACCAATGGAACAGGCCACTTTCAGTTATTTAGGCCCCAGCACCCAGACAGAGGAGAGAGGTCCCATAGCAGCAAAACAGGCATCATGTTAACCACCAATGGAACAGGCCACTTTCAGTAATTTAAGCCCCAGCACCCAGACTGAGGAGAGAGGTCCCATAGCACCAAAACAGGCATCATGTTACCCATCAATGGAGCAGGCCACTTTCAGTTATTTAGGCCCCAGCACCCAGACAGAGGAGAGAGGTCCCATAGCAGTAAAACAGGCATCATGTTACCCACCAATGGAACAGGCCACTTTCAGTTATTTAGGCACCAGCACCCAGACAGAGGACAGAGGTCCCATAGCAGCAAAACAGGCATCATGTTACCCACCAATGAAACAGGCCACTTTCAGTAATTTAGGCCCCAGCACCCAGACAGAGGAGAGAGGTCCCATAGAAGAAAAATAGGCATCATGTTACCTACCAAGGAACAGGCCACTTTCAGATATTTAGGCCCTAGCACCCAGACAGAGGAGCGAGATCCCATAGCATCCTGTTACCCACCAATGGAACAGGCCACTTTCAGTAATTTAGGCCCCAGTACCCAGACAGAGGAGAAAGATCCCATAGCAGCAAAACAGGCATCATGTTAACCACCAATGGAACAGGCCACTTTCAGTAATTTAAGCCCCAGCACCCAGACAGAGGAGAGAGGTCCCATAGCAGCAAAACAGGCATCATGTTACCCACCAATGGAACAGGCCACTTTCAGTTATTTAATCCCCAGCACCCAGACAGAGGAGAGAGGTCCCATAGCAGCAAAACAGGCATCATGTTACCCAACAATGGAACCAAAGGTCCCATAGCAGCAAAACCGGCATCCTGTTACCCACCAATGGAACAGGCCACTTTCAGTAATTTAAGCCACAGCACCCAGACAGAGGAGAGAAGTCCCATAGCAGCAAAACAGGCATCATGTTACCCACCAATGGAACAGGCCACTTTCAGTTATTTAGACCCCAGCACACCGACAAAGGAGAGAGGTCCCATAGCAGCAAAACAGGCAAAATGTTACCCACCAATGGAACAGGCCACTTTCAGTTATTTAGGCCCCAGCACCCAGACAGAGGAGAGAGGTCCCATAGCAGCAAAACAGGCATCATGTTACCCACCAATGGAACAGGCCACTTTCAGTAATTTAAGCCCCAGCACCCAGACAGAGGAGAGAGGTCCCATAGCAGCAAAACAGGCATCATGTTACCCACCAATGGAACAGGCCACTTTTAGTAATTTAGGCCCCAGCACCCAGACAGAGGAGAGAGGTCCCATAGAAGAAAAATAGGCATCATGTTATCTACCAAGGAACAGGCCACTTTCAGATATTTCGGCCCTAGCACCCAGACAGAGGAGAGAGATCACATAGCATCCTGTTACCCACCAATGAAACAGGCCACTTTCAGTAATTTAGGCCCCAGTACCCAGACAGAGGAGAAAGATCCCATAGCAGCAAAACATTCATCATGTTACCCACCAATGGAACAGGCCACTTTCAGTAATTTAAGCCCCAGCACCCAGACTGAGGAGAGAGGTCCCATATCAGCAAAACAGGCATCATGTTACCCACCAATGGAACAGGCCACTTTCAGTTATTTAATCCCCAGCACCCAGACAGAGGAGAGAGGTCCCATAGCAGCAAAACAGGCATCATGTTACCCAACAATGGAACCAAAGGTCCCATAGCAGCAAAACAGGCAAAATGTTACCCACCAATGGAACAGGCCACTTTCAGTTATTTAGGCCCCAGCACCCAGACAGAGGAGAGAGGTCCCATAGCAGTAAAAGAGGCATCATGTTACCCACCAATGGAACAGGCCACTTTCAGTTATTTAGGCCCCAGCACCCAGACAGAGGAGAGAGGTCCCGCCATAGCAGCAAAACAGGCATCATGTTAGCCACCAATGGAACAGGCCACTTTCAGCAATTTAAGCCCCAGCACCCAGACAGAGGACAGAGGTCCCATATCAGCAAAAGAGGCATCATGTTACCCACCAATGGAACAGGCCACTTTCAGTTATTTAGGCCCCAGCACCCAGACAGAGGAGAGAGGTCCCATAGCAGCAATACAGGCATCATGTTACCCACCAATGGAACAGGCCACTTTCAGTAGTTTAGTCCCCAGCACCCAGAAAGAGGAGAGAGATCCCATAGCATCCTGTTACCCACCAATGGAACAGGCCACTTTCAGTAATTTAGGCCCCAGTACCCAGACAGAGGAGAAAGATCCCATAGCAGCAAAACAGGCATCATGTTACCCACCAATGGAACAGGCCACTTTCAGTAATTTAAGCCCCAGCACCCAGACTGAGGAGAGAGGTCCCATAGCACCAAAACAGGCATCGTGTTACCCATCAATGGAACAGGCCACTTTCAGTTATTTAGGCCCCAGCACCCAGACAGAGGAGAGAGGTCCCATAGCAGTAAAACAGGCAACATGGTACTCACCAATGGAACTGGCCACTTTCAGTAATTTAAGCCCCAGCACTCAGACATAGGAGAGAGATCCCATAGCAGCAAAATAGGCATCATGTTACCCACCAATGCAACAGGCCACTTTCAGATATTTAGGCCCCAGCACCCAGACAGAGGAGAGATGTCCCATAGCACCAAAACAGGCAAAATGTTACCCACCAACGGAACAGGTCACTTTCAGTAATTTAAGCCCCGAAACCCAGACAGAGGAGAGAGGTCCCATAGCAGTAAAACAGGCATCATGTTACCCACCAATGGAACAGGCCACTTTCAGTTATTTAGGCCCCAGCACCCAGACAGAGGAGAGAGGTCCCATAGCAGCAAAACAGACATCATGTTACACGACAATGGAACAGGCCACTTTCAGATATTTAGGCCCCAGCACCCAGACAGAGGAGAGAGGTCCCATAGCAGCAAAACAGGCATCATGTTACCCACCCATGGAACCGGCCACTTTCAGTAATTTAAGCCCCAGCACCCAGACAGAGGAGAGAGGCCCCACCATAGCAGCAAAACAGGCATCATGTTACCCACTAATGGAACAGGCCACTTTCAGTAATTTAAGCCCCAGCACCCAGACAGAGGAGAGAGGTCCCATAGCAGCAAAACCGGCATCCTGTTACCCACCAATGGAACAGGCCACTTTCAGTAATTTAGGCCCCAGCACCCAGACAGAGGAGAGAGGTCCCATAGAAGAAAAATAGGCATCATGTTATCTACCAAGGAACAGGCCACTTTCAGATATTTCGGCCCTAGCACCCAGACAGAGGAGAGAGATCCCATAGCATCCTGTTACCCACCAATGGAACAGGCCACTTTCAGTAATTTAGGCCCCAGTACCCAGACAGAGGAGAAAGATCCCATAGCAGCAAAACAGGCATCATGTTACCCACCAATGGAACAGGCCACTTTCAGTAATTTAAGCCCCAGCACCCAGACTGAGGAGAGAGGTCCCATATCAGCAAAACAGGCATCATGTTACCCACCAATGGAACAGGCCACTTTCAGTTATATAATCCCCAGCACCCAGACAGAGGAGAGAGGTCCCATAGCAGCAAAACAGGCATCATGTTACCCACTAATGGAACAGGCCACTTTCAGTAATTTAAGCCCCAGCACCCAGACAGAGGAGAGATGTCCCATAGCAGCAAAACAGGCATCATGTTACTCACCAATGGAACAGGCCACTTTCATTTATTTAATCCCCAGCACCCAGACAGAGGAGAGAGGTCCCATAGCAGCAAAACAGGCATCATGTTACCACCAATGGAACAGGCACTTTCAGTATTTAGGCCCCAGCACCCAGACAGAGAGAGAGGTCCCATAGCAGCAAAACAGGCATCATGTTACCCACCAATGGAACAGGCCACTTTCAGTAATTTAAGCCCCAGCACCCAGACAGAGAGAGGTCCCATAGCAGCAAACAGGCATCATGTTACCCACCAATGGAACAGGCCACTTTCAGTAATTTAAGCCCCAGCACCCAGACAGAGGAGAGAGGTCCCATAGCAGCAAAACAGGCATCATGTTACCCACCAATGGAACAGGCCACTTTCAGTAATTTAAGCCCCAGCACCCAGACAGAGGAGAGAGGTCCCATAGCAGCAAAACAGGCATCATGTTACCCACCAATGGAACAGGCCACTTTCAGTTATTTAGGCCCCAGCACCCAGACAGAGGAGAGAGGTCCCATAGCAGCAAATAGGCATCATGTTACCCACCAATGGAACAGGCCACTTTCAGTTATTTAGGCCCCAGCACCCAGACAGAGGAGAGAGGTCCCATAGCAGCAAAACAGGCATCATGTTACCCACCAATGGAACAGGCCACTTTCAGTAATTTAAGCCCCAGCACCCAGACAGAGGAGAGAGGTCCCATAGCAGCAAAACAGGCATCATGTTACCCACCAATGGAACAGGCCACTTTCAGTTATTTAGGCCCCAGCACCCAGACAGAGGAGAGAGGTCCCATAGCAGCAAAACAGGCATCATGTTACCCACCAATGGAACAGGCCACTTTCAGTTATTTAGGCCCCAGCACCCAGACAGAGGAGAGAGGTCCCCATAGCAGCAAAACAGGCATCATGTTAGCCACCAATGGAACAGGCCACTTGCTAAACAGGCATCATGTTAAGCCACCAGCACGGAGACAGAGGCACTCAGTAGTCCCATCAGCCCCAGCACCCAGACAGAGGACAGAGGTCCCATATCAGCAAAAGAGGCATCATGTTACCCACCAATGGAACAGGCCACTTTCAGTTATTTAGGCCCCAGGACCCAGACAGAGGAGAGAGGTCCCATAGCAGCAATACAGGCATCATGTTACCCACCAATGGAACAGGCCACTTTCAGTAGTTTAGGCCCCAGCACCCAGACAGAGGAGAGAGGTCCCATAGAAGAAAAATAGACATCATGTTATCTACCAAGGAACAGGCCACTTTCAGATATTTAGGCCCTAGCACCCAGACAGAGGAGAGAGATCCCATAGCATCCTGTTACCCACCAATGGAACAGGCCACTTTCAGTAATTTAGGCCCCAGTACCCAGACAGAGGAGAAAGATCCCATAGCAGCAAAACAGACATCATGTTACCCACCAATGGAACAGGCCACTTTCAGTAATTTAAGCCCCAGCACCCAGACTGAGGAGAGAGGTCCCATTGCACCAAAACAGGCATCATGTTACCTATCAATGGAACAGGCCACTTTCAGTTATTTAGGCCCCAGCACCCAGACAGAGGAGAGAGGTCCCATAGCAGTAAAACAGGCAACATGTTACTCACCAATGGAACTGGCCACTTTCAGTAATTTAAGCCCCAGCACCCAGACAGAGGAGAGAGATCCCATAGCAGCAAAATAGGCATCATGTTACCCACCAATGCAACAGGCCACTTTCAGATATTTAGGCCCCAGCACCCAGACAGAGGAGAGATGTCCCATAGCAGCAAAACAGGCAAAATGTTACCCACCAACGGAACAGGTCACTTTCAGTAATTTAAGCCCCAGAAACCCAGACAGAGGAGAGAGGTCCCATAGCAGTAAAACAGGCATCATGTTAACCACCAATGGAACAGGCCACTTTCAGTTATTTAGGCCCCAGCACCCAGACAGAGGAGAGAGGTCCCATAGCAGCAAAACAGACATCATGTTACACGACAATGGAACAGGCCACTTTCAGTAATTTAAGCCCCAGCACCCAGACAGATGAGAGAGGTCCCATAGCAGCAAAACAGGCATCATGTTACCCACCAATGGAACAGGCCACTTTCAGTTATTTAGGCCCCAGCACCCAGACAGAGGAGAGAGGTCCCATAGCAGCAAAACAGGCATCATGTTACCCACCCATGGAACCGGCCACTTTCAGTAATTTAAGCCCCAGCACCCAGACAGAGGAGAGAGGTCCCATAGCAGCAAAACAGGCATCATGTTACCCACTAATGGAACAGGCCACTTTCAGTAATTTAGGCCCCAGCACCCAGACAGAGGAGAGAGGTCCCATAGAAGAAAAATAGGCATCATGTTACCTACCAAGGAACAGGCCACTTTCAGATATTTAGGCCCCAGCACCCAGACAGAGGAGAGAGATCCCATAGCATCCTGTTACCCACCAATGGAATAGGCCACTTTCAGTAATTTAGGCCCCAGTACCCAGACAGAGGAGAAAGATCCCATAGCAGCAAAACAGGCATCATGTTACCCACCAATGGAACAGGCCACTTTCATTAATTTAAGCCCCAGCACCCAGACAGAGGAGAGAGGTCCCATAGCAACAAAACAGGCATCATGTTACCCACCATTGGAACAGGCCACTTTCAGTTATTTAATCCCCAGCACCCAGACAGAGGAGAGAGGTCCCATAGCAGCAAAACAGGCATCATGTTACCCAACAATGGAACCAAAGGTCCCATAGCAGCAAAACCGGCATCCTGTTACCCACCAATGGAACAGGCCACTTTCAGTAATTTGAGCCACAGCACCCAGTCAGAGTAGAGAAGTCCCATAGCAGCAAAACAGGCATCATGTTACCCACCAATGGAACAGGCCACTTTCAGTTATTTAGGCCCCAGCACACCGACAAATGAGAGAGGTCCCATAGCAGCAAAACAGGCAAAATGTTACCCACCAATGGAACAAGCCACTTTCAGTTATTTAGGCCCCAGCACCCAGACAGAGGAGAGAGGTCCCATAGCAGCAAAACAGGCATCATGTTAGCCACCAATGGAACAGGCCACTTTCAGTAATTTAAGCCCCAGCACCCAGACTGAGGAGAGAGGTCCCATAGCACCAAAACAGGCATCATGTTACCCATCAATGGAACAGGCCACTTTCAGTTATTTAGGCCCCAGCACCCAGACAGAGGAGAGAGGTCCCGCCATAGCAGCAAAACAGGCATCATGTTAGCCACCAATGGAACAGGCCACTTTAAGTAATTTAAGCCCCAGCACCCAGACAGAGGACAGAGGTCCCATATCAGCAAAAGAGGCATCATGTTACCCACCAATGGAACAGGTCACTTTCAGTTATTTAGGCCCCAGCACCCAGACAGAGGAGAGAGGTCCCATAGCAGCAATACAGGCATCATGTTACCCACCAATGGAACAGGCCACTTTCAGTAATTTAAGCCCCAACACCCAGACAGATGAGAGAGGTCCCATAGCAGCAAAACAGGCATCATGTTACCCACTAATGGAACAGGCCACTTTCAGTAATTTAAGCCCCAGCACCCAGACAGAGGAGAGAGGTCCCATAGCAGCAAAACAGGCATCATGTTACCCACCAATGGAACAGGCCACTTTCAGTAATTTAAGCCCCAGCACCCAGACTGAGGAGAGAGGTCCCATAGCAGCAAAACAGGCATCATGTTACCTATCAATGGAACAGGCCACTTTCAGTTATTTAGGCCCCAGCACCCAGACAGAGGAGAGAGGTCCCATAGCAGTAAAACAGGCATCATGTTACCCACCAATGGAACAGGCCACTTTCAGTAATTTAGGCCCCAGCACCCAGACAGAGGAGAGAGGTCCCATAGCAGCAAAATAGGCATCATGTTACCCACCAATGGAACAGGCCACTTTCAGATATTTAGGCCCCAGCACCCAGACAGAGGAGAGATGTCCCATAGCAGCAAAACAGGCAAAATGTTACCCACCAATGGAACAGGCCACTTTCAGTAATTTAAGCCCCAGCACCCAGACAGAGGAGAGAGGTCCCATAGCAGCAAAACAGGCATCATGTTACCCACCAATGGAACAGGCCACTTTCAGTTATTTAGGCCCCAGCACCCAGACAGAGGAGAGAGGTCCCATAGCAGCAAAACAGGCATCATGTTACCCACCAATGGAACAGGCCACTTTCAGTTAATTTAAGCCCCAGCACCCAGACAGAGGAGAGAGGTCCCATAGCAGCAAAACAGGCATCATGTTACCCACCAATGGAACAGGCCACTTTCAGTTATTTAAGCCCCAGCACCCAGACAGAGGAGAGAGGTCCCATAGCAGCAAAACAGGCATCATGTTACCCACCAATGGAACAGGCCACTTTCAGTAATTTAAGCCCCAGCACCCAGACAGAGGAAGAGGTCCCATAGCAGCAAAACAGGCATCATGTTACCCACCAATGGAACAGGCCACTTTCAGTAATTTAAGCCACAGCACCCAGACAGAGGAGAGAAGTCCCATAGCAGCAAAACAGGCATCATGTTACCCACCAATGGAACAGGCCACTTTCAGTTATTTAGGCCCCAGCACACCGACAAAGGAGAGAGGTCCCATATCTGCAAAACAGGCATCATGTTACCCACTAATGGAACAGGCCACTTTCAGTAATTTAAGCCCCAGCACCCAGACAGAGGAGAGAGGTCCCATAGCAGCAAAACAGGCATCATGTTACCCACCAATGGAACAGGCCACTTTCAGTAATTTAGGCCCCAGCACCCAGACAGAGGAGAGAGGTCCCATAGAAGAAAAATAGGCATCATGTTACCTACCAAGGAACAGGCCACATTCAGATATTTAGGCCCTAGCACCCAGACAGAGGATAGAGATCCCATAGCATCCTGTTACCCACCAATGGAATAGGCCACTTTCAGTAATTTAGGCCCCAGTACCCAGACAGAGGAGAAAGATCCCATAGCAGCAAAACAGGCATCATGTTACCCACCAATGGAACAGGCCACTTTCATTAATTTAAGCCCCAGCACCCAGACAGAGGAGAGAGGTCCCATAGCAACAAAACAGGCATCATGTTACCCACCATTGGAACAGGCCACTTTCAGTTATTTAATCCCCAGCACCCAGACAGAGGAGAGAGGTCCCATAGCAGCAAAACAGGCATCATGTTACCCAACAATGGAACCAAAGGTCCCATAGCAGCAAAACCGGCATCCTGTTACCCACCAATGGAACAGGCCACTTTCAGTAATTTAAGCCACAGCACCCAGACAGAGGAGAGAAGTCCCATAGCAGCAAAACAGGCATCATGTTACCCACCAATGGAACAGGCCACTTTCAGTTATTTAGGCCCCAGCACACCGACAAATGAGAGAGGTCCCATAGCAGCAAAACAGGCAAAATGTTACCCACCAATGGAACAAGCCACTTTCAGTTATTTAGGCCCCAGCACCCAGACAGAGGAGAGAGGTCCCATAGCAGCAAAACAGGCATCATGTTAGCCACCAATGGAACAGGCCACTTTCAGTAATTTAAGCCCCAGCACCCAGACTGAGGAGAGAGGTCCCATAGCACCAAAACAGGCATCATGTTACCCATCAATGGAACAGGCCACTTTCAGTTATTTAGGCCCCAGCACCCAGACAGAGGAGAGAGGTCCCGCCATAGCAGCAAAACAGGCATCATGTTAGCCACCAATGGAACAGGCCACTTTCAGTAATTTAAGCCCCAGCACCCAGACAGAGGACAGAGGTCCCATATCAGCAAAAGAGGCATCATGTTACCCACCAATGGAACAGGTCACTTTCAGTTATTTAGGCCCCAGCACCCAGACAGAGGAGAGAGGTCCCATAGCAGCAATACAGGCATCATGTTACCCACCAATGGAACAGGCCACTTTCAGTAATTTAAGCCCCAACACCCAGACAGATGAGAGAGGTCCCATAGCAGCAAAACAGGCATCATGTTACCCACTAATGGAACAGGCCACTTTCAGTAATTTAAGCCCCAGCACCCAGACAGAGGAGAGAGGTCCCATAGCAGCAAAACAGGCATCATGTTACCCACCAATGGAACAGGCCACTTTCAGTAATTTAGGCCCCAGCACCCAGACAGAGGAGAGAGGTCCCATCGAAGAAAAATAGGCATCATGTTACCTACCAAGGAACAGGCCACTTTCAGATATTTAGGCCCTAGCACCCAGACAGAGGAGAGAGATCCCATAGCATCCTGTTACCCACCAATGGAACAGGCCACTTTCAGTAATTTAGGCCCCAGTACCCAGACAGAGGAGAAAGATCCCATAGCAGCAAAACAGGCATCATGTTACCCACCAATGGAACAGGCCACTTTCATTAATTTAAGCCCCAGCACCCAGACAGAAGAGAGAGGTCCCATAGCAACAAAACAGGCATCATGTTACGCACCAATGGAACAGGCCACTTTCAGTTATTTAATCCCCAGCACCCAGACAGAGGAGAGAGGTCCCATAGCAGCAAAACAGGCATCATGTTACCCAACAATGGAACCAAAGGTCCCATAGCAGCAAAACCGGCATCCTGTTACCCACCAATGGAACAGGCCACTTTCAGTAATTTAAGCCACAGCACCCAGACAGAGGAGAGAAGTCCCATAGCAGCAAAACAGGCATCATGTTACCCACCAATGGAACAGGCCACTTTCAGTTATTTAGGCCCCAGCACACCGACAAAGGAGAGAGGTCCCATAGCAGCAAAACAGGCAAAATGTTACCCACCAATGGAACAAGCCACTTTCAGTTATTTAGGCCCCAGCACCCAGACAGAGGAGAGAGGTCCCATAGCAGCAAAACAGGCATCATGTTACCCACCAATGGAACAGTCCACTTTCAGTAATTTAAGCCCCAGCACCCAGACTGAGGAGAGAGGTCCCATAGCACCAAAACAGGCAAAATGTTACCCATCAATGGAACAGGCCACTTTCAGTTATTTAGGCCCCAGCTCCCAGACAGAGGAGAGAGGTCCCATAGCAGTAAATGAGGCATCATGTTACCCACCAATGGAACAGGCCACTTTCAGTTATTTAGGCCCAAGCACCCAGACAGAGGAGAGAGGTCCCGCCATAGCAGCAAAACAGGCATCATGTTAGCCACCAATGGAACAGGCCACTTTCAGTTATTTAGGCCCCAGCACCCAGACAGAGGACAGAGGTCCCATATCAGCAAAAGAGGCATCATGTTACCCACCAATGGAACAGGCCACTTTCAGTTATTTAGGCCCCAGCACCCAGACAGAGGAGAGAGGTCCCATAGCAGCAATACAGGCATCATGTTACCCACCAATGGAACAGGCCACTTTCAGTAATTTAAGCCCCAACACCCAGACAGAGGAGAGAGGTCCCATAGCAGCAAAACAGGCATCATGTTACCCACCAATGGAACAGGCCACTTTCAGTAATTTAGGCCCCAGCACCCAGACAGAGGAGAGAAGTCCCATAGCAGCAAAACAGGTATCCTGTTACCCACCAATGAAACAGGCCACTTTCAGTAATTTAAGCCCCAGCACCCAGACTGAGGAGAGAGGTCCCATAGCACCAAAACAGGCATCATGTTACCCACCAATGGAACAGGCCACTTTCAGTTATTTAGGCCCCAGCACACAGACAGAGGAGAGATGTCCCATAGCAGCAAAACAGGCATCCTGTTACCCACCAATGGAACAGGCCACTTTCAGTTATTTAGGCCCCAGCACCCAGACAGAGGAGAGAGGTCCCATAGCAGCAAAACAGGCATCATGTTACCCATCAATGGAACAGGCCACTTTCAGTTATTTAATCCCCAGCACCCAGACAGAGGAGAGAGGTCCCATAGCAGCAAAACAGGCATCATGTTACCCACCAGTGGAACATACCACTTTCAGTTTTATAATCCTCAGCACCCAGACAGATGAGAGAGGTCCCATAGCAGCAAAACAGGCATCATGTTACCCACCAATGGAACATGCCACTTTCAGTTATTTAGGCCCCTGCACCCAGACAAAGGAAAGAGGTCCCATAGCAGCAAAACAGGCAAAATGTTACCCACCAACGGAACAGGCCACTTTCAGTTATTTAGGCCCCAGCACCCAGACAGAGGAGAGACGTCCCATAGCAGCAAAACAGGCATCATGTTACCCACCAATGGAACAGGCCACTTTCAGTTATTTAGGCCCCAGCACAGAGACAGAGGAGAGATGTCCCATAGCAGCAAAACAGGCATCCTGTTACCCACCAATGGAACAGGCCACTTTCAGTTATTTAGGCCCCAGCACCCAGACAGAGGAGAGAGGTCCCATAGCAGCAAAACAGGCATCATGTTTCCCATCAATGGAACAGGCCACTTTCAGTTATTTAGGCCCCAGCACCCAGACAGAGGAGAGAGGTCCCATAGCAGCAAAACAGGCATCATGTTACCCATCAATGGAACAGGCCACTTTCAGTTATTTAGGCCCCAGCACCCAGACAGAGGAGAGAGGCCCCACCATAGCAGCAAAACAGGCATCATGTTAGCCACCAATGGAACAGGCCACTTTCAGTAATTTAAGCCCCAGCACCCAGACAGAGGACAGAGGTCCCATATCAGCAAAAGAGGCATCATGTTACCCACCAATGGAACAGGTCACTTTCAGTTATTTAGGCCCCAGCACCCAGACAGAGGAGAGAGGTCCCATAGCAGCAAAACAGGCATCATGTTACCCATCAATGGAACAGGTCACTTTCAGTAATTTAAGCCCCAACACCCAGACAGATGAGAGAGGTCCCATAGCAGCAAAACAGGCATCATGTTACCCACCAATGGAACAGGCCACTTTCAGTTATTTATTTCCCAGCACCCAGACAGAGGAGAGATGTCCCATAGCAGCACAACAGGCATCATGTTACCCACCAATGGAACAGGCCACTTTCAGTTATTTATTCCCAGCACCCAGACAGAGGAGAGAGGTCCCATAGCAGCAAAACAGGCATCATTTTACCCACCAATGGAACAGGCCAATTTCAGTTATATAATCCCCAGCACCCAGACAGAGGAGAGAGGTCCCATAGCAGCAAAACAGGCATCATGTTACCTACCAATGGAACATGCCACTTTCAGATATTTAGGCCCCAGCACCCAGACAGAGGAGAGAGTCCCATCAGCAACAGGCATCATGTTACCCACCAATGGAACAGGCCACTTTCAGTAATTTAGGCCCCAGTACCCAGACAGAGGAGAAAGATCCCATAGCAGCAAAACAGGCATCATGTTACCCACCAATGGAACAGGCCACTTTCATTAATTTAAGCCCCAGCACCCAGACAGAGGAGAGAGGTCCCATAGCAGCAAAACAGGCATCATGTTACCCACCAATGGAACAGGCCACTTTCAGTTATTTAAGCCCCAGCACCCAGACAGAGGAGAGAGGTCCCATAGCAGCAAAACAGGCATCATGTTACCCAACAATGGAACCAAAGGTCCCATAGCAGCAAAACCGGCATCCTGTTACCCACCAATGGAACAGGCCACTTTCAGTAATTTAAGCCACAGCACCCAGACAGAGGAGAGAAGTCCCATAGCAGCAAAACAGGCATCATGTTACCCACCAATGGAACAGGCCACTTTCAGTTATTTAGGCCCCAGCACACCGACAAAGGAGAGAGGTCCCATAGCAGCAAAACAGGCAAAATGTTACCCACCAATGGAACAAGCCACTTTCAGTTATTTAGGCCCCAGCACCCAGACAGAGGAGAGAGGTCCCATAGCAGCAAAACAGGCATCATGTTACCCACCAATGGAACAGGCCACTTTCAGTAATTTAAGCCCCAGCACCCAGACTGAGGAGAGAGGTCCCATAGCACCAAAACAGGCATCATGTTACCCATCAATGGAACAGGCCACTTTAAGTTATTTAGGCCCCAGCACCCAGACAGAGGAGAGAGGTCCCATAGCAGTAAAAGAGGCATCATGTTACCCACCAATGGAACAGGCCACTTTCAGTTATTTAGGCCCCAGCACCCAGACAGAGGAGAGAGGTCCCGCCATAGCAGCAAAACAGGCATCATGTTAGCCACCAATGGAACAGGCCACTTTCAGTAATTTAAGCCCCAGCACCCAGACAGAGGACAGAGGTCCCATATCAGCAAAAGAGGCATCATGTTACCCACCAATGGAACAGGCCACTTTCAGTTATTTAGGCCCCAGCACCCAGACAGAGGAGAGAGGTCCCATAGCAGCAATACAGGCATCATGTTACCCACCAATGGAACAGGCCACTTTCAGTAATTTAAGCCCCAACACCCAGACAGAGGAGAGAGGTCCCATAGCAGCAAAACAGGCATCATGTTGCCCACCAATGGAACAGGCCACTTTCAGTAATTTAGGCCCCAGCACCCAGACAGAGGAGAGAAGTCCCATAGCAGCAAAACAGGTATCCTGTTACCCACCAATGAAACAGGCCACTTTCAGTAATTTAAGCCCCAGCACCCAGACTGAGAGAGAGGTCCCATAGCACCAAAACAGGCATCATGTTGCCCACCAATGGAACAGGCCACTTTCAGTTATTTAGGCCCCAGCACACAGACAGAGGAGAGATGTCCCATAGCAGCAAAACAGGCATCCTGTTACCCACCAATGGAACAGGCCACTTTCAGTTATTTAGGCCCCAGCACCCAGACAGAGGAGAGAGGTCCCATAGCAGCAAAACAGGCATCATGTTACCCATCAATGGAACAGGCCACTTTCAGTTATTTAATCCCCAGCACCCATACAGAGGAGAGAGGTCCCATAGCAGCAAAACAGGCATCATGTTACCCACCAGTGGAACATACCACTTTCAGTTTTATAATCCTCAGCACCCAGACAGATGAGAGAGGTCCCATAGCAGCAAAACAGGCATCATGTTACCCACCAATGGAACATGCCACTTTCAGTTATTTAGGCCCCTGCACCCAGACAGAGGAAAGAGGTCCCATAGCAGCAAAACAGGCAAAATGTTACCCACCAACGGAACAGGCCACTTTCAGTTATTTAGGCCCCAGCACCCAGACAGAGGAGAGACGTCCCATAGCAGCAAAACAGGCATCATGTTACCCACCAATGAAACAGGCCACTTTCAGTTATTTAGGCCCCAGCACAGAGACAGAGGAGAGATGTCCCATAGCAGCAAAACAGGCATCCTGTTACCCACCAATGGAACAGGCCACTTTCAGTTATTTAGGCCCCAGCACCCAGACAGAGGAGAGAGGTCCCATAGCAGCAAAACAGGCATCATGTTACCCATCAATGGAACAGGCCACTTTCAGTTATTTAATCCCCAGCACCCAGACAGAGGAGAGAGGTCCCATTGCACCAAAACAGGCATCATGTTACCCATCAATGGAACAGGCCACTTTCAGTTATTTAGGCCCCAGCACCCAGACAGAGGAGAGAGGCCCCACCATAGCAGCAAAACAGGCATCATGTTAGCCACCAATGGAAGAGGCCACTTTCAGTAATTTAAGCCCCAGCACCCAGACAGAGGAGAGAGGTCCCATAGCAGCAAAACAGGCATCATGTTACCCACCAATGGAACATGCCACTTTCAGTTATTTAGGCCCCAGCACTCAGACAGAGGAGAGAGGTCCCATATCAGCAAAACAGGCATCATGTTACCCACCAATGGAACAGGCCACTTTCAGTAATTTAAGCCCCAAAACCCAGACAGAGGTCCCATAGCAGCAAAACAGGCATCATGTTACCCACCAATGGAACAGGCCACTTTCAGTATTTTAAGCCCCAGCACCCAGACATAGGAGAGAGGTCCCATAGCAGCAAAACAGGCATCATGTTACCCACCAATGGAACAGGCCACTTTCAGTTATTTAAGCCCCAGCACCCAGACAGAGGAGAGAGGTCCCATAGCAGCAAAACAGGCATCATATTACCCACCAATGGAATAGGCCACTTTCAGTTATTTAGGCCCCAGCACCCAGACAGAGGAGAGAGGTCCCATAGCAGCAAAACAGTCATCCTGTTACCCACCAATGGAACAGGCCACTTTCAGTAATTTAAGCCCCAGCACCCAGACATAGGAGAGAGGTCCCATAGCAGCAAAACAGGCATCATGTTACCCACCAATGGAACAGGCCACTTTCAGTTATTTAGGCCCCAGCACCCAGACAGAGGAGAGAAGTCCAATAGCAGCAAAACAGGCATCATATTACCCACCAATGGAACAGTCCACTTTCAGTTATTTAGGCCCCTGACACCCAGACAGAGGAGAGGTAATTTGACATCAAAAACTGGTTAATGTCACGCACCAACGCAGCAGGCGATTAGCTGAAATTTGTGCCCCTCGCACCCAAACAGAGGAGAGGTTCATTCAACTTGGTGTTGCCCCCAAAATAATGGTACAATAAAAAAAAAGAGGATTCAATAAAGAAGTGCCCTGGAGTACAAAAATGTATGATTGAAGGTGAGGCAGTTATAAATGTTTATTCTGCACAAGGGATGGACAGGTCCTGTGGGATCCATGCCTGGTTCATTTTTATGAACGTTAGGTTGTCCACATTGGATGTGGACAGGCGGCTGCATTTTTCTATAATGACTCCCCCTGCCATGCTAAATGCACGTTCAGACAATACACTGGCTGCAGGACAGGCTAACACCTCCAAGGCAAAAAAAGGCTAACTCTGGCCATGTGTTAATCAGAGTAAGTATATACTGAACTTGCACTCATAGTACCTGCTAGTAACCATCTGGCTCCAGGATGAGTATATAGTGGGCTCAGCATGCATGTTGGTACCTGCATCCCTGAATCTAATGGAGGCTGTTATGGCACGAGAAAGGTTTAATAAACATGGTTGATCCGAGCATGCATGCTGGGCCCGCACTCCATGGACTCTATGTGGCTGTTGTGACCCATAACAGTTAGGCTTTAGCGTTAGGACCTCTCATAGAGGAGGCGTTGGCGTGGCGAGTGGCTTATTACTTTTTGATCAAAATGTACACTAATGACCTCTGATAGCTTCTAGCATAAAGGCAGGGCAAAGTGCTGGTTACAGAGTGCTGTTGCATTACTTTGTTTGTATGTATATTTGCCATAGCTGCGTGCACCTGCATACAGGGACGTGCTGACTGACCCCCCCTTGTGTTTCTGTTTAATATATGTTGGAGGTGTGGCAGCCTTCCTTTTTAGTCGTGCACACCTGACTAGTTTGTCTGCCCTAGAGGCTGGTTTTAGTCAGAGTAAGTATATAAACTGAACTTGCACTCATAGTTCCTGCTAGTAAGCATCTGGCTCCAGGATGAGTATATAGTGGGCTCAGCATGCATGTTGGTACCTGAATCCCTGAATCTAATGGAGGCTGTTATGGCACGAGAAATGGTTAATAAGCATGGTTGATCCAAGCATGCATGCTGGGCCCGCACTCCCTGGACTCTTTGTGGCTGTTCTGACCCATAACAGGTAGGATATAGCGTTAGGACCACTCATAGAGGCGGCCTTGGCGTGGCGAGTGGCAGATTCCAGCAGATTCTTCAAACAGCATAAGAGACTGCTGCATAACTTGAGACTCAGACAGGTTCCCTGATATGCATGGGGGTGATGTGACAGACTGATGGGCTTGGTTTTCAGGCGCCACCTGTGCGCTTTCTGCAGAAGACTAGTGGGAAATAATATGAACCTGCTGGATCCACTGTCGGCCACCCAATCGACTAACGCCTGTACTTGCTCAGGCCTTACCATCCTTAGAACGGCATAAGGCCCGAACAAATATCGCTGTAGTTTCTGGCGGCTACTGGGACCTGAGGGAGTTCGTTCACTAGGACGTGTAGCTGTGGCAGAACGACCACGTCCTCTCCCAGTACCAGAGGTTCCACTAACACCACCACGACCATGTCCGAGTCCCTTATTAGATGTTTTCCTCATTGTTACCGTTCACCATAATAAGGAAAAATTTATTTGGCCCAGTGTATAGAGTTCAAATTAAGGCCTTTTTTTTTACAGGCACCTAACACTATCTAGCTATCTATTTATGTACCGTATTACACTAATACAGGCACAGCAGAAACCACAGATTTAGGGGAATATCAATTTTAGGCCTAGTATTTAGGCCCTGGCTGAAAGGTATCCTTTTACTGACAGAATTACACTTGGAGATGCACAATAGCATGTGCAAATATAGAGGATTACGCTTTCAGGCCTTATATTTAGACACTTAGTGTAATATACCCTTTTACGGACAGAAATAAACTTGGAGATGCACAATAGTGTGTGCAAATATAGAGGATTATGCTTTCAGCACTTGTATTTAGACCTTGAGTGTAATATACCCTTTTATGGACAGAAATACACTTGGAGATGCAGAGTAGCTTGTGCAAATATAGAGTGTTTATTTTTCAGGAATTTTATTTAGACGCTGACACGCTGAATGTAATATACCCTATTGCGGACAGAATTACACTTGGAGAGGAACAGCGGAAAGCACAGATGTTTAGGATTTCTATTTCAGGGATTTTATTTAACCACTGAAAAATATCTATCCTTTGACAGACAGTATTACACTTGGACAGCCACAGCTGGAACCCCAGATTTAGGGGAATGGTATTTTGGCAATTGAATTTCACCCCAGAAAAAAATCTATCCTTTTACGGAAAGTATTTCACTTGGACAGCCACAGCTGGAACCCCAGATTTAGGGGATTGGTATTTTGGCAATTGAATTTCACCCCACAAAAAAATCTATCCTTTGACGGACAGTATTACACTTGGCCAGCCACAGCTGGAACACCAGATTTAGGAGGTTGGTATTTTAGCAATTAAATTTCACCCCACAAAAAATCTATCCTTTTACGGACAGTATTACACTTGGCCAGCCACAGCTGGAACCCCAGATTTAGGGGATTGTTATTTTGGCAATTTAATTTCACCCCACAAAAAAAATCTATCCTTTGATGGTCAGTATTACACTTGGCCAGCCACAGCTGGAACACCAGATTTAGGGGATTGGTATTTTAGCAATTAAATGTCACCCCAGAAATAAAAATCTATCCTTTTACGGAAAGTATTACACTTGGCCAGCAATAGAGATTTCGCGAACATAAAATTTTCCGTTCCGCGAATGTTCGCAAATGGGCGAATCGGGTGAACCGCCATAGACTTCAATAGGCAGACGAATTTCAAAACCCACAGGGACTCTTTCTGGCCACAATAGTGATGGAAATGTTTCAAGGGGACTAACACTTGGACTGTGGCATGCCGTAAGGGGATCCATGGCAAAACTCCCATGGAAAATTACGTAGTTGACGCAGAGTCGGGTTTTAATCCATAAAGGGCATAAATCACCTAACATTCCTAAATTTTTGGAATAACGTGCTTTAAAACATCCAGTGTGTGTATACGATCAGGTATGTGTAAGGGTTACGCCCGCTTCACAGTGACAGACCAAACTCTGACAGACCAAACTCCCCGTTTTAACGCACCGCAAACAACCGCAAACAGTCCATTTGCACAACTGCAAACTCCCCATTTGCACGAGGTTGGATACCAAGCTAGCCATGTCCCGTTCCTTGTCCTCACTGACATCATTGAACATCTCTTCCTCCACCCAGCCACTTACCACACCAAGGGTCCCCGAAAGGTGACAACAAGCCCCCTGGGACCCCTGCTGTGGTTGGTCTTCCACCTCCTCAAAGCCACCTTCCTCCTCTGACTCCTCTTCTTCAGACTCCTCTCTCTGCATTGCCGCAGGTCCAGCAATCGACGACGACAAGGCTGCTTCTGCTGGTGATGGTGACCACAACTCTTCCTCTTCATGCTCATCTACGACCTGATCCAGCACTCTTTGCAGGGCACGCTCCAGAAAAAGCGCATATGGGATGAGGTTGATAATGTTGCCTTGGGTTTGACTGACCAGATTTGTCACCTTCGCAAAAGTACGCATGAGCCTACAGCCATTGTGCGTGAGCGTTCAGTAACATGGCCAAAAAATACCCAGCTCCGCAGAGGCTGTCCTCTTTTTTTTAAATTAAAAAAATCTGTTCTTACCAGTTTAATCTCTGTTTTGTCCCCTATCAGGGGCCGGTGTATGGAATAGATTTTAGAAACCGGGAGATGGAAAAAGATGGTTGGTTGTTCCTCTTCCTTCCAAATTGGGGCACGGCGCGTGCGCCGTGCAATGTACTATGCCACCCTATATGAGTGGTGTGTTAAGTAGTACTATTCCTATGAGTTTAATCCCTGTTATGTCCCATATCAGGGGACGTGTATCGAATAGATTTTAGGAACCGGGAGATGGAAAAAGATGATTGGTCGGTCCTCTTCCTTCCAATTTGGGGCACTGTGCGTGTGCCATGCAATATACTGTGACAACCTATATGAGTGGTGTGTTAAGTAGTACTATTCTTTTCAGTTTAATCCCTGTTACGTCCCCTATCAGGGGACGTGTATCGAATAGATTTTAGAAGAGTTGTCAATAGTTGACACACTCATGACATACATTTTATTCCTCTATGCGTCAACCTTGGTGTAGTGATGACTGTGCTCGTGCGGATGTTTGGGAGATTGCAGGCGATGGCGGTTTTTCAAAGTCTATGGTCGTGCTGAGGTAGTTCAGTGACAGTTAAGTGACCCAGAAAACAATGATTCTGCAGTGTGGGCCCATTGTTGGCCTAGTAGGCTTTAATGATCACCTTAGATGATCACAAAGAAAATTAATGTTTTTTCTATGAAAAATTATCCGGCCGATCGCTTTTGGTCTGTTCACAATGAAGCAATGACCTTATCATTTGGGGTGTGCAAACATTGCCAACACACTCATAGAGGTGATCGCTTCATTGTGATACGCAAGCCCCTTCACCACAACAAGGTAACGATCACGAAGGGGAATTGACACATGTATGTGCCTTTTTTTTTGTTTTGTTTTTGCAGCCACAGTGCAGCACCAGAGGCCAGAAAAATTTGGCATGTACACATGCCTGAAAAATTAGGTATTGTTGCAGCCGCTGCTGTAGCAGCGACCAGAAAAATTGATGTTTTCCAGGCAGAAAGTGTGCTAAAACATTGCGGCTGGAACCCTAGTTGGTGGCGGAGAAGTTATGCAAGTCATCCAGCATGCAGAGAGTAAATACAGCAGCGTGGGGACCATTTTTAGCCCAAGGCATCTCATCAGGCCTTTTTTAGTCAAATGTATCCCCCACTGTCAGTCCCTTCGGTATCCACGCCTCATTCATATTAATTAAGGTGAGGTAATCTAGATTTTTTAACCTAGGCGACTTCTCTTGTCAGTGACAATACCTCCTGCTGCGCTGAAGGTCCTTTCTGACAGGACACTTGAAGCGGGGCAGGCCAGAAGTTCTATAGCAAATTGGGATAGCTCAGGCCACAGGTCAAGCCTGCACACCCAGTAGTGAAGGGGTTCATCGCTCCTCAGAGTGTCGATATCTGCTGTTAAGGCGAGGTAGTCTGCTACCTGTCGGTCGAGTCATTCTCTGAGGGTGGACCCTGAAGGGCTGTGGCGATGCGTAGGAGTCAAAAAGTTCCGCATGTCCTCCTTCAACAACACGTCTGTAAAGTGTCCTGCCCTTGCCGGTGTGGTCGTGGTAGGAGGAGGATTACTTTCACCTCTTCCCCTGTTATATTCCCGTTGTGCTCTGACATCACCCTTATACGCTGTGTAAAGCATACTTTTTAACTTGTTTTGGAACTGCTGCATCCAAATTCGGTAACATTTCAGCTACTTTCTGCTTATACCGGGGGTCTAGTAGCGTGGCCACCCAGTACAGGTTGTTCTCCTTCAGCCTTTTTATACGAGGGTCCCTCAACAGGAATGACAGCATGAAAAACCCCCTTTGCACGAGATTGGATGCCAAGCTACTCATCTCCCGTTCCTCATCCTCACTGATCTCATTGAAGGTCTGTTCTTCCCCCCAGCCACGTACAACACCACGGGTCCTAGATAGGTGACAACAACGAGCACCCTGGGATGGCTACTGTGGTTGGTATTCCTCCTCCTCAAAGCCACATTCCTTCTCTGACTCCTCTTCCTCAGACTCCTCTTCCAGCATTGCCGCAGGTCCAGCAAACAATGATGATAAGGCTGTTTCTGGTGGTGATGGTGACCACAACTCTTCCTCTTCACACTCATCTACGGTCTGATCCATCACTCTTCGCAGGGCACGCTCCAGGAAGAAAGCAAATGGGATGAGGTGGCTGATGGTGCCTTCGGTGCGACTGACTAGGTTTGTCACCTCCTCAAAAGGACGCATGATATGGCCACACACCTTCCTGGCCTGCTTGAGGACGTCCTGTAAGCCTGGATACTTATACATAAAGAGTTGAATGATCAGATTCAACACATGTGCCATGCACAGCACATGTGTCAACTTGCCCAAATTCAATGCCGCTAACAGATTGCTTCCGTTGTCACACACCACTTTGCCGATCTCCAGTTGGTGTGGGGTCAGCCACTGATCCACCTATGCGTTTAGGATGGACAGGAGTGCTGGTCCGGTGTGACTCAGGCTTTCAGGCAAGTCAACCCCAAGACGGCGTGACACTGTCGTATCTTGGATGTGGAATAGCCCCCTGGGAGCTGGAGGGAGGGGTGCAGTTGTTGTGGAGCAAGACGCAGCAGCAGAAGAGGACTCAGCCGAGGAGGTTAGCGTAGAGGATGAAGTAGGAGGAGTAGAGGAGGTGGCAGCAGGCCTGCCTGCAAGTCGTGGCGGTGTCACCAACTCCATGCTTGGCAGCCGTCAGCAGGTTGACCCAGTGCGCAGTGTACGTGATATACCTGCCCTGACCGTGCTTTGCAGACCAGGTATCAGTGGTCAGATGGACCCCTCCAACACTGTGTGCCAGACATGCCATGACTTCCTTTTCCACAATGGAGTACAGGTTGGGGATTGCCTTTTGTGAAAAAAAAAATCGTCCGGGTACCTTCCACTGTGGTGTCCCAATAGCTACAAATTTTTTGAAGGCCTCAGACTCCACCAGCTTGTATGGTAAAAGCTGGCGGGCTAAGAGATCCGACAAGCCAGCTGTCAGACGCCGGGCAAGGGGGTGACTCTGTAACATTGGGTGGTTGAGAGGGGGCAAGGAGGACAGCAGTGGTTGAGTGGCTGAAGATGCTAGACCAGGAGGAGGATGGTGGCTTTGAGTTTGTGTGCTTCTTGTACTCATGTGTTGATCCCATAGGCGTTTGTGATGTGAGATCATGTGCCTTCGCAAAGCAGTTGTACCTAGGTGGGTGTTGGACTTCCCAAGACCTAGTTTCTTTTGACAAAGGTTGCAAATGGCATCTCTGTTATGAGAGGCAGACACACCAAAAAAATGCCACACTGCTGAGCTTTGCAATGACGGCATTCTGGGGGTGGCAACAGCATGCGTTGATTGGCCTGCTGTCTGGCTGACCCCGGGTGCCGATACATGCTGTCTGACTGTGCCACTAGATCCTTGCAACGACCTCCTCTTGCTTCCAACTCGTCTCCTCCTCCTCTCTGTCTCCCCATCTGAACTTTCCCCCTGTTCTTTTTCTTTTTCTCGTGCACCCACGTGACATCCACGGACACATTGTCATCATCAACTGCTTCACTTGTATCTGACAACTCAGCAAAGGAAGCAGCAACGGGTACAACATCATCAGACATATCCCTGTTATCTACATCCTCTGGCAATATTTATTGCGCATCACTCATTTCTTCCAACTGATGTTAAAATAACTCCTCTGATTGATTAAGTGAAGCGGCGGTGCTAGTGTTGGTGGTGGCGGCGGGTGGGCGAGTGGTAACTTGAGAGGTGCCAAAAGCTGAGTTGGAGGAGGATGGTGCGTCAAGGTTCCGAGCGGAAGCTGTAGAAGATTGGGTGACCTGTGTAAGCCAGTCAACTATGTCCTCAGAATTTTTCGAGTTCAGGGTATGTGGCCTCTGAACACTGGGCATTATTCTAGGGCCAAAGGAAATCACAGCACCATGACGGCCCCTGCGGGGTGGCCTGCCTCTGCCTGTCATTTTTTTTTTATTAGTGGTACTATGCATGCAAGGTACTGTGCCACCCTATATGAGTGGTGGGCACTGGCAGTGGGCACAGTACAGTCTGTGGGCCTGGCACAGACTGGCAGGCAACAGCAATTATATTAAAGGGTAAAAATTAAATTACTTTTTTATCTGCAAGGTACTGTGTCACCCGATATGAGTGATGGGCACTGGCAGTGGGCACAGTACAGTCTGTGTGGGCCTGACACACACTGGCAGTGGCAGGCAACTGAAATTATATTAAAGGGTAAAAATTAAATGACTGTTTTATCTGCAAGGTACTGTGCCAATTTAAACAGATATTAGGTAGCTCATAAAACAACTTTTAATCAATCCTATATAATTAAGGCCCATAAACGTGTAATAAGTATAAAAAGTCAACACTCTCTGCTGGAATGTCAGTTGCAGACCGCAAAGGATAAGTTGAGGACCCCTCTACGGATAGCCAAAAATGTGGGATAGAGGAGAAACAGAGAGCAGAAGGACACAATGCTGGGTCTCTTGCCCTGTTGATCCCTACTGCTAGCTCTGTAGGGTTTCACTACACATAGCTAAGGAGTCCCTAAAATCAATATGGACTGCCCAGCTTCGTCTAAAGAGATGAAAAGGTCCTCAAACACCTCAAAAAGACGCTAGTAGTCACAAAATCGCACTCTTCCACCTGAGAGCAGCCTGTGTTGGCAATGTCTCACTAAGTTATTTCATAAAGACACTAGCACAGTTGCTGCTGTCAGTAGAGAGTGCAACGAGAACACTTGACTGTGCACAATGGACTGGTATTTGTGCACTGAAACAATTACAACATATCTGACCTGGTGTTCCGGTGTCAGAAGGAATTCACACAGATCAACACGTACAAGAAGGGATATATCGAGCATATGTTGATGCTCAAAACGACGTCCCAATGCGTTTCATCGGCATCTGCCAATTCATCAGGGGACTGATATCTTTGATAACCAGATAATGCCAAGATGTTGTTATGGCACTATTACACACTCAAGGGTCAGATTGCTGAACATAATCTACACCCAGGCCAATGTCAAGTGAAGAGGTGCATAAAAATGCTAACAAAACATAAGGATGCTAGCAAGGCATATCATCCATATTTTAAACTAGTCAGATCACCAGCAATATATACATGGATAATACTCTCAAAGCTCTGAGCAGCACTTCAATGATGACGGAAGACAGCTTGAGCGAGAGGATACTCATCTGAACGTCGATGCGTGTGAATCAGAGAGATGTCGTGCGGATGTCCTCCATGGCGTCCTGCATATGGCAGAGGCCTACTGGCACACTGACAGTGGCAGGCAAATTAAATTATATTAAAGGGCAAAAATGAAATGACTTTTTAATCTGCAAGGTACTGTGCCACCCTCTATAAGTGGTGTGCACACAGTACAGTCTGTGGGCCTGCGTGTCTCACACACGGGCAGGCAACTGCAATATAATATATATAGAAAAAAAAAGCAGACTGATGTACAGTTGTGTTCAAAATTATTCAACCCCCACTGAAATTGAGTGTTTTGGCCAGTTTGACATTGATTTTGATCATTTCAGTCATCTTGTTCACAATTAAATCAAAGAGGCACTTGTAAGTCAGACAAATATAACATAACATTTATAATGAAATAACCACAAATGCCTTTTCTGTGCTCACATCATTATCAGTTTTATTCAACCCCCAAGTGACATTTAATCTTAGTACTTAGTACAACATCCTTTTCCAGTTATAACAGCTTTTAACCGTGAAGCATAGCTTGACACAAGTGTCTTGCAGTGATCTACGGGTATCTTCGCCCATTCTTCATGGGCAAAAGCCTCCAGTTCAGTCACATTCTTAGGCTTGCGCACTGCAACTGCTTTCTTTAAGTCCTACCAGAGGTTCTCAATCGGATTTAAGTCTGGTGACTGCGATGGCTACTTCAAAATGTTCCAGCCTTTACTCTGCAACCATGCTCTAGTGGACTTGGAGGTATGCTTGGGTTCATTGTCCTGTGGAAAGGTCCAACGTCTCCCAAGCCTCAGGTTTGTGACGGACTGCATCACATTTTCATCCAATATCTCCTGGTACTGAAGAGAATTCATGGTACCTTGCACACGCTGAAGCTTACCTGTACCTGTAGAAGCAAAACAGCCCCAAAGCATGATTGACCCCCCGCCATGCTTCACAGTAGGCAAGGTGTTATTTTCTTCATAGGCCTCCTCCAAACATAGCATTGATCCATGGGCCCAAACAGTTCTAATTTTGTTTCATCAGTCCACAGAACACTATCCCAAAACTTTTGTAGTTTGTCCACATGACTTTTGGCATACTGCAGTCGACTTTTCTTATTCTTTGGAGACAGCAAGGGCGTGCGCCTGAGAGTTCTGGCATGGAGGCCTTCATTACGCAGTGTGCGCCTTATTATCTGAGCTGAAACTTCAGTACCCGCATCTGACAAATCTTTTTTCAGTTCCTCAGCAGTCACACGGGGACTTTTCTCCACTTTGCGCACAGCAGTCGAAGTCAGCATCTTCTTTCTGCCACGACCAGGTAGTGTTTCAACAGTGTCCTTTGCCTTGAATTTGCGAATGATGCTTGCTATGGTGTCTCTTGGTATGTTTAACATCCTTGCAATCTTCTTATAGCCATTGCCCTTCCTGTGAAGAGAAATCACCTCTTCTCTTGTCTTCCTAGACCATTCTCTTGACTTCACCATGTTTGTAAACACACCAGTAAATGTCTAGAAGGAGCTAAGTATCACAGTCATTTTAAATCTTCCTAATTGGTGCTTATTATGCTTGATTGCTGCTGCTTGACATCCACCGGTGTTTTCAATACCTGATCGAAAACACTTGAATGAACCTCTGTTCTTAAGAGTGGTAGTCTTTAAGGGGTTGAATAATTGTGTCAATGAAGAAATCACAAAAAGAACATTTAATACTTTATTACAAAAACAATTGATGTCATTTTAGTTGCATTTGGTTCTTTAAAAAGTCCTTGTAAGATTTCATTCTGAACACACTTACAAATGTACACTAAATTCCCTAAAACCCTTTACAGCATTGGGGGTTGAATAATTTTGAACACAACTGTACCAGCCCTAAAAAGTGAGTCTTTGAGGACTGGAGTGGACACAGAACACTAGTAGCTAACGCTTTCCCTAGAATCCCTATATTAACTCAGCAGCAGCAGCAGCACTCTCCTGCTCTAACTAACACTGCAGCTTCAGAATGAATCTAAGATGGATGCTCTCCTTACTTTTTGATATGAGGTAGGGGGGTCTGGGATGGAGGGTATGCTGATTGGCTGGAATGTGTCTGCTGACTGTGAGGTACAGGGTCAAAGTTTGCTCAATGATGATGTATAGGGGGCTGACTGAACATCGCATATGTTCGCCCGCCGCGGCGAACGCGAACAAGCGATCTTCGCCGGGAACTGTTCGCAGGCGAATAGTTCGGGACATCTCTAGCCAGCAACAGCTAAAACCACTGATTTAAGGGATTGGTATTTTTGCAATTGAATTTCACCCCAGGAAAAAAATCAATCCTTTGAAAGACAGTATTAAACTTAGCCAGCCACAGCTGGAACACCAGGTTTAGGGGATTGGTATTTTGGCAATTGAATTTCACCCCAGAAAAAAATCTATCCTTTGACGTACAGTATTAAACTTAGCTAGCCACAGCTGGAACACCAGATTTAGGGGATTGGTATTTTAGCAATTGAATTTCACCCCAGAAAAAAATCTATCCTTTGACGTACAGTATTAAACTTAGCCAGCCACAGCTGGAACACCAGATTTAAGGGATTGGTATTTTGGCAATTGAATTTCACCCCAGAAATAAAATCTATCCTTTTACGCACAGTATTAAGCTTAGCCAGCCACAGCTGGAACACCAGATTTAGGGGATTGATATTTTAGCAATTGAATTTCACCCCACAAAAAAAATCTATCCTTTGACGTACAGTATTAAACTTAGCCAGCCACAGCTGGAACACCAGATTTAGGGGATTGGAATTTTGGCAATGGAATTTCACCCCAGAAAAAAGTATATCCTTTGACGGACAGTATTACACTTGACCAGCCACAGCTGGAACCCCAGATTTAGGGGATTGTTATTTTGGCAATTGAATTTCACCCTAGAAAAAAATCTATCCTTTGACGTACAGTATTAAACTTAGCCAGCTACAGAAAAAAATCTATCCTTTGACGGACAGTATTAAACTTAGCCAGCCACATCTGGAATACCAGATTTAGGGGATTGGTATTTTGGCAATTGAATTTCACCCCTCAATAAATATAGCAATTTCTATCCTGTGTTTCAAGGTGTGACAATAAGCACTGCACAACCCCTGATGTAGGATATTGCAAAAAAAAAAAAAAAAGACTACCATTGAACCCAAAAGTGTATATTGAACTTGATGGCAACTCAAAACATGGTGCACCAAAAGATCACAAAATGGCCGCCGATCACCCCAGAAAAAAGTGACAGAAAAACGCTCTGGGCAGCCTAAAAACCAGTGAGCAATGAACTAACAGAAGTTGAATGATTCACAGCTGTAGATCGATCACTTCATTAAGTGGTTTTGCTGAGTCTTCCCTGCCTAATCTCACCCTCACAGCAGCTGCATCCTATCCCTACACTAATCATAGCAGAGTGACGTGTGGGGCTACGTGACTCCAGCTTAAATAGAGGCTGGGTCACATGCTGCACTTGGCCAATCACTGCCATGCCATTAGTAGGCATGGCTGTGATGGCTTCTTAGGGCAAGAAGCAAAACGCTAGCTGATTTGCTGCTGTGCAGCCCTTCAGAGAGCGGAAAGAAATCGCCGAACAATGGACCCGAACCCAAACTTTTTTGAAAATTGTTTGGGTCCGTGTGCGTGTCCCGAACACTCCAACATTCAGTACGAACCCGAACTATACAGTTCGGGTTCGCTCAACTCTACAGCCGAGATCAGGACATTTTGGGGCCTCGTGCTGCACATGGGCCTAGTCAAGAAACCCACTGCCAGGCTGTACTGGAGTGGGGACGTCCTCTACCAGACCCCAATCTACAGTATGGCCATGACACGTCCCAGATTTAAGGCCATCTGGAAATGCCTGCATTATGCAGATAATGCAGCATGTCCCCCCCAAGGTGATCCTGCCTATGACCGTCTGTATAAGATACGGCCGGTCATCGATCACTTTTGGGCCAAATTTGTGGAGGCCGCAGTAGATAAGTCTCTCATTTCTTTCAAGGAGAGACTCATTTTCCGCCTGTATGTTCCCTCAAAGCGGGCGAGGTATGGCGTGAAGCTGTACAAACTTTGTGAGAGTACCTCAGGGTACACTTACAAGTTTTATGTGTACGAGGGACGAGATTCCCTTATTGAACCCCCAGAATGTCCCCACACTCTGGGTGTTAGCGGTAAACTTGTGTGGGACCTTATGTACCCACTGCTAGATAAGGGTTACCACCTGAACGTGGATAACTTTTATACTAGCATTCCCTTGTTCAAGTCCCTCTCCGCCAGATCCACGTCCACTTGTGGGACCGTGCGGAAAAGTCAGCGCGGCCTCCCTACCGTCCCCCCCAGGGGTGAGACCCATGCCCTTACCAGTGAAAACCTGTTGCTGGTCAGATATAAGGACAAGAGGGATGTCCTTGTACTGACCACAATTCACAGTAACGGCATCTCCCCTGTCCCTGTGAGAGGTACCGCAGCAACGGTCCTCAAGCCAGATTGTATCGTCGACTACAATCGGTAAATGGGAGAAGTTGAACTCTCTGATCAAGTCCTCAAGCCATATAATGCCATATAATGCAAAACCCGGACATGTTACAAAAAAGTTGCGGTCTACTTGGTACATGTTGCCTTGTACAACTCTTTTATACTGTTCTGGAGCGCTTGCAACACAGGGAAATCCCTTCAATTCTATGAGGAAGTCCTCACGGACCTGATCTTTTCTGACCGGGAAAGAGCAGGCCGGAGTACCTCCGGAACTGAAGGCGCCCGGATCGTCCCTGGCCAACACTTTCCAGGTGTGGTCCCCCATACTGGAAAGAAGGGAAGAACCCAAAAAAGATGCAGAGTGTGTCACAGTAGGGGGATGCGAAAGGACACCACCACTCAGTGTGACACGTGCCCCGATCATCCGGGCCTCTGTGTTATTGGTTGCTTCAGGGAGTACCACACTTCCATGGAGTACTAAATTTATTATCCCTCTTTCCATGCCACTGACAATCGGATAAAAACTATGGTTCTCAGACTTGAGACACCAATTTTTTTTTCAAAAATGATAGTTTATAAATCTAAAATAATCTAAAAAATAATTTAAAAAGTAGACAAATTAGGTATCGCCGTGTCCGTAATAGTTTGGCCTATAAAAATACCCCATGACCTAACCCCTTAGATTAACACGTAAAAAAAAAAAGTGAAAAAAAAGGATTTTTTTTGTCACCTTACATAATAAAATACGCAATAGCAAGGCTTCCAAAAACCACACGGCGCTCCTTTCCCTCTACGCCCCGCCATGTGGCCGTACAGTAGTGTACGACCACATATGGGGTGTTTCTGTAAATGGCAGAATCAGGGCAATAAAGATACAGTCTTGTTTGGCTGTTAACCCTTGTTTTATTAGTGGAAAAAATGGTTTAAAATCGAAAATTGGGCAAAAAAATGAAATTCTGAAATTACATCTCCATTTGCCAATAACTCTTGTGGAGCACCTAAAGGGTTAACATAGCTTGTAAGATCAGTTTTGAATACCTTGAGGGGTGTAGTTTCTTAGATGGGGTCACTTTTAGGGAGTTTCCACTCCAGGGGTGCATCAGAGGGGGCTTGAAATAGGACATGGTGTAAATAAACCGGTCCATAAAAATCAGCCTTCCAAAAACCACACGGCGCTCCTTTCCCTCTATGCCCCGCCGTGTGGCCGTACAGTAGTGTACGACCACATATGGGGTGTTTCTGTAAACAGCAGTGTCAGGGCAATAAAGAAAAAGTCTTGTTTGGCTGTTAACCCTTGCTTTGTTAGTGGAAAAAATGGTTTAAAATTGAAAATTTGGCAAAAAAATGAAATTCTGAAATTTCATCTCCATTTGCCAATAACTCTTGTGGAGCACCTAAAGTGTTAACATAGCTTGTAAGATCAGTTTTGAATACCTTAAGGGTGTAGTTTCTCAAATGGGGTCACTTTTAGGAAGTTTCTACTGTAGGGGTGCATCAGGGGGGCTTGAAACAGGACGCAGTGTAAATAAACCGGTCCATAAAATCTGCCTTCCAAAAACCACACGGCGCTCGTTTCCCTCTACGCCTCGCTGTGTGGTCCTACAGCAGTTTGCCAATAACTCTTGTGGAGCACCTAAAGGGTTAACAACGTTTGTAAAATCAGTTTTGAATACCTTGAAGGGTGTAGTTTCTCAAATGGGGTCATTTTTGGGTGGTTTCTATTATGTAAGCCTCACAAAGTGACGTCAAACCTGAACTGGTACCTAAAAAAATGGGTTTTTGAAAATTTCTGAAAATTGCCAAGATTTGCTTCCCTTCCCAAAATAATGCTGGATCCGGCTTTCCGGCAAGTGTTCCAGAATTTTGAATGGAGAAAATACCGCTTCTGCAGTATTTTCTCTTCCAAAAACGTACAGTGACTGAACTGAAGACATCCTGATGTATACTGAACGGATTGCTCTCCATTCAGAATGCATTAGGATAAAACTGATACATTTTTTTTCCGGTATTGAGCCTCTAGGACGGAACTCAATACCGGAAAACTTCAACGCTAGTGTGAAAGTACCCTAAGATAAACAACATTTCTTGCGCTCCTTTCTTGCTGCTGCAAAGCCAATTAAGCAGGCTAGAATTATATTTAAATAATATGTAGTGAATCAGTGATAATTTCCCAGCAGATGTCACTCTGGTGCTTCTTATTCACCACAGTACAGCCCTGCTCTGAAAACCAGACACTATGTACAGTTTAGTGTATACAATACATCACTGTTACTGTTATGGCAATTTTTGGTTCAGACAAGCAGTAGAAAGGTTATCTTACATTAAGGGGTCATTCACAAGACCGTATGGTTGCTGTGCCCACTTTTTGATGTCCGCAATGCATGGGCACCTGCCGTGTGAATCCCGTATCGCAGCGTGGACCCTTTGACTTGAATGGGTCCACAATCTGCAAAACTGGCAAAAGATAGGACATGTCCTATCTTTTGCAGTGCTGAAGCATGGACACGAAAGCACACAGAACCGCTTCCTATCCATGCCCCCGCTATGTGGATCATGGACCCATTAGAGTCAATGCGTCCGCATCTGCAGCATGGAATTCATGCAGCTGGTGCTCGTGTATTGCAGACCGCAATTTGAAGTCCGGAGTACTGCCACCACGACAATACGGTTCGGTGAATGAGGCCTTGGTTGTATGACTGGACATTTTATAGCTTCACATTCATTTTGGCTCCTAGAAATGACACATATAAAAAAATATGGGGGGAGATTAATCAAACTGGTGTAAAGTAGAACTGATTTAATTGCCCATAGCAACCAATCAGATTAAAAGAAGCTGTGAAAAATGAAAGATAAAATCTGATTGGTTGCTATGGGCAACTAAGTTAGTTCTATTTTACACCAGTTTGATAAATCTCCCCCTTGATGTCATAAAAGTATCTACAAATTTGAACTACAAATGGTAACAAGTAGGTTCATAGTAAAATCTAAAGTTATATAACCCATACTTACCAAATCTCCAGTTAACATGGATTTCTTCTGAATAAAGGGGAACCCTTGTGACACAGTTGGCAAATATTCTGGGGGGGGGGGTCCCATTCTCATGATCAGTTAGGCCTTATTCACACGTCTGTAGTGTTTTGCGAATCCACAGAGTGAGCTCCCTTTAAGTCCTGCAGTGCAAACAGTACCCAAGAACACGTGGATATCCAGCTCACCTGTTAACTTATGGAGTTTACCCTCGGTGCAGCGGAACACGAGTAAGACCTCTTGACGATAGAAAGAAACAAAAAGGGTTTCAGCACATCAAGTGCTGGAACCCTTTTGTTTCCTTCCAAACAGTACCCAGTCTAAATGTCCACTGGGCTTCTTTCTGCAGGAAATGTTGTTCGAAATTGTCACCACGCAGGGACGGTCTCACAATTTAAATGCCCTGAAAGCAAATAGCCCGCATATTACCACCATGATGTAAATTAATGTGCTGAGCAATGGGGGTGCCAGCATTCTTTCTAATATCATTCAGATGTTCGCCTATCCGGTGACGAAATTCACGGATAGTTTTTATTGTAATCTACATATACATGTGGGCAGGTAAACTAGGCCGGAGGACCTGCAATTGACGGAACATCTGATGATGAAAGATTTGCAGGTAGTAGTGCTGATAAAAGTACGTCCTGTTTTAAAAGAATCACAAGCCACACATCCGCTGCAATGGAACGTGCCCTGTGTGGGATTTTCCAAACAAGTATCTGATTGCGGGGTCTGTAAAAAGCTATGGATCAGCCGATCCTTCAAATTGCGCCCCCTGCGATACGTAAGGTTGTGCGATCACCCACCAGGGATTCAATGTCAGTATCCATTTTTAAAATCCCCCAATGTCTACGCAGTATATTTTGAACCTGCCGATTGGCTACATCATAGGTGGCTATCAGATGGATCTGCTCACCTTCCATTTGTCTCCTCCTCTGGTTGAGAAGGGACTCACGTGTGCATGCAATAGAATGTTGGTAACCTGTTATAAGTACACCGTGGGGATATCCACACCTCAGAAACCCCTTCTCAAGATCTCTGGTTTGGCTCAGAAATCAGAGAAAGAAGAACAATTGCGACGGACCCGAAGGTACTGCCCTTTTGGTATCCCTCTTTTGAGAGGCAGAGGGTGGCAGCTGTCCCAATGTAAAAAAAACTGTTTGTCTCTGTTTTTTTAGGGAACAAACTAGTGTGGAGTTGTCTTGATAATGTTCAGATCTAAAAAGGTAATCTGGGTGCAATTAATTTCAGAAGTAAAGAAAAGGCCACATTTATTGATGTTTAATTTCCCTACTGTCCCTGTCCAAAAGATCAGAACATCATCAATGTATCTAAGCCACATCGAGATGTACACAGACTATGTCACATACTCATCCTCAAATACTACTTCCTTCTCCCACCAGGTACAGGTGTCACGGTCTCTCCCATGACAGAGGTGAGAAGATCTGAGAGACTGGCGGCACATGAGGGTATCTGACAATCTCTCTGTTTTCATCTTGCAGTGTTTGTTTGGTAATGACTAGTGTTGGGCGCGAATATTCGAATCGTGAATTTTAATAGCGAATATCGTGACTTTGAAAATTCGCGAATATTTAAAATATAGTGCTATATATTCGTATTCACGAATATTCTAGATTTTTTTTCCTTCTGAACCCATGATCCCTCCCTGCTTTTTGCTTGTGGGCTAATGGGAAGGCTGCAATGTATTTGTCTGAGCTTAGAAACATCCCTAGCAACCAATAGGAAAGTTGCCTACCCCTTTAGTATATGCCTACCCAGCTTGTGGGTCATTACTGAGGATCTATTTAGTTCTGACACTGCTTACCATGCGGTTGATATTTCCTTCTGGATTTGGTTGAGCTGGTGTGTTGTTCCTTTGGATCTCCTGCTTCTCCATTCTGCTTTAAGCTAAGTGCATTTTGTTTTGCATTTTGTTGTTCGCTTGTGTTAGTTGCTTTCTAGGCCTCAGGGAGAAGCTGTTCCTTCATCTGGGAAGGAACCAGTAGACTCATTTCCTGCCACCAGTCCTAGGGCTTTCCAGGGTCTCCAGGGCTTAGGTTCAGGTTTATGAGTATTCCCACCTTCAGGGTCTACTCATATTGCCAGGAGTCAGGGAGAGGTCTATTGATTCCTAGGAGGTCACCATCCCTCTTCTTTAGCTTTGAGGCCTAGACTCCTATTTACTTCTGTGTGTGTTCTGATGTTTTCCCCTCCCCTATACTTGTCACAACAAGTTGGAATGCGATGGAGCGCCTGGACTCCCCATGGCCACGCCCCTGAGCTGGTGGTAGAAGCAGCGGTTAAAGACATTATGATGGAGGATAAACCTCAAATCGATAACAAAGTCATTGTGAAGACTAGAGATGAGTGAATGGAAGCTGACAAAGTCAAATTAGTTTCGAATTTCAGGAAAAATTAGATTCTGAACAAATGCAAATTTCCTCGTGCTTCGTGGTAACAAATCGCAATTTTTCCTGACATTGCGGCTAGCCAGCTACAGTGGTAGCTAAAATGGAAGCTACACGTGTGTGGACATGGGGCAAGGAATCTGGGAAGGCGGGATGACCACTAATGCCATGCATGCAGCCAATCAGCAGCCAGCCAGCCCGGTGATGTCACAGCCCTATAAATACAGCGGCCATCTTAGATTCTGCCATTCACCATCGTACTTTGTTCAGGCACAGACAAGTATGCAGGTGCTAGGGAGAGTGAAACAAAAACTAATTGTTAAAAAGAAAAAGGAAAGAAGCTATTTATTAATGCAGGGAAAGGATAGTGAGAGGAATCATTTCGCAGGCAGATACAACCGTGCGCAGATGCTAGGGAGAGTCATAGGAAAATCCTCATTGTGAAAAAAAGCGATTTACAAGTGCAGCGAAACATTACTTGGGGATCCAGATAGTTTCATAATATAGCTATGTCATTCCAGCAATTAGTTATTGGGGTGCAAGTGCTATGTTGAAAAGCCTTTAGTGGCTTTTATCTGTGGAAAAAGATAAATATATTCACAGATCACTTTTGCTGTTAACTGTGCTGATATCATTTAGTGGCCTATTTCAATACAATACGAGAAATATTTACGCAGGTCACTTTTGTTATTTGCGTTAAAAGCGTTTATTGCCATATTTCTAGAGAAAAATTGGCTAAGTTCATATTTGCTGTTATTTGCTCTGAAAGCGTTTATTGTTATATTTCCCTACAATACGAGAAAAATAGACGCAGTTCACATTTGGTGTTATTTGTGCTAAAAGCATTTATTGCCATATTTCTAGAGAAAAAGAAAAAAATAGACTTACCATATTTTTCGCCCTATTAGATGCACCTTCCTATAAGACACACCTAGGTTTTTGAGGGGGGAAATAAGAAAAGAAATATTTTGAACCAAAAGGTGTGCTTTTGGTGGGTTTTGAACTTATGGTGGTCTGTGGATTACACTATTATGGGGGATCTGTGGATGTGTGGATGACACTGTTATGGAGGGGATCTGTGGATGACACTGTTATGGAGGGGATCTGTGAATGACACTGTTATGGAATGGATCTGTGGATGACACTGTTATGGGGGATCTGTGGATGACACACTTTTATGGGGGATCTGTGGATGACACACTGTTATAGGGGATCTGTGGATGAAACACTGTTATGGGGGATCTGTGGATGACACACTGTTTTGGGGGACCTGTGGATGGCACTGTCATGGGTGAATCTGTGGATGACACTGTTATGGGGAGGGGGATCTGTGAATGACACTGTTATGGAGAGCGGCATCTGTGGATGGCACTGTTATGGGGAAGGGTCATCTGTGGATGGCATTGTTATGGGGAGGGGGATATGTGGATGGCACTGTTATGGGGGGGATCTGTGTATGACACTGCTATGGGGGGATCTGTGGATGACACATATATAGCATCTTATGTTATATATGAGTAATCCACAGATTCCCCCCATAACAGTGTCCCCCAATACACCGGCCCCCGCCACTCACAGCAGTCTTCATATCTAAACTGTAATCCTTAACCTCTTGGTAACTTTAGTTAAAGTAGCGCTATCCCGTGTACCACTAGTTACAATCAAGCTCTCGTAGCAGGCAGAGCGGCCGGCAGCGTAACGTCACTCACTCACGTCATGCGCCTGCTCCATTAATAAAGTAGGAATCAGCTGACGAGGGTGTAAAAGGAGTGTGATTCTTCTTTACACTAACATCTACCTGTAAGGAGTTAATACTTGAATTGTGACTGCACAAATAAGTGAAGTGTGCAGTGTGATTCTAATAGCGATGCCTGTTATCTGCATGTCATACTGACTGACAGTATTTTTTCACTACCACAGCACATACTCTGTGCTTGTTACTGCAAAGCACAGTGTTCCACACCCATATAAAGGCACTATGAAGCACGGAAATAGACGTTTTTTATCGCGATTCACCGCAAATATATTAGGATTGAAGCAAATTTTTTTGGAAAATTCGGTGAACCGCCAAATCGAATTTTTTGGAAATTCACTCTTCTTTAGTGAGGACGGAACTCGATCCCTCTTTCTTGCAAGAAATAACGCACTGCCCCTAAACCTCCCTCACGGGGAATGGAGCTATAGAGGGCCTCTATGTTCAGACTAGCGAGTAATGTATTTCAACGCAAAGGCAATCCAATTTGTTGACTATCTCCATGGAATCTCTTACATAGGAAGGTAGGGCCAGGACAAAGGGCCTGGGTATGACATCGATATAATCACTGATTTGGTGTGTTAGACTGTTAGTGCCTAATACAATTGGCCTGCCTTTTAAAGGAAAGAAACCCTTATGTATTTTGGGCAAACTGTACAATCAGGCCAATTGTGGATACTTGGGTAGAAGAGCCTGATATTCAGTTTTACTGATGAGTTTGGATGCCAAGGCTGAGTTGGGTTTTCTGGGGGAAAATCATAACATTCACAATTTTCTGAATGTCCAAGCACATTTTAAGATATTGCTCGTGCCCCAACACAACAATATTGCCCTCTTATCCACAGCATTAATCACTATGGAGATGTCTCTCTCAAGTGATAACATACCTGCACTTCATCCTTTGTGATGTTAATATTCCCCCTGAAACCCCCCCAATTATGTCAAATCATCAATGACCAATTTCAGAAATACATCCATCGGGGTGGTATCATTGATGGGAGAGTTAGCTTGAGACCGATTTTTTTCTTATTCAAACATAAGAGAACGGTTAAATTCCTCACGTCGGCCAAATCAGTAATATCAATGCCCAATTCTGCACATTGGCGTCTGTCATGACTCATAAAGAACTTTTTCCAATTTAATTTTCTCACAAAGAGATTGAGATCTTTGACCCACCCAAACAGATCAAAAGCTTAAGTGGGTACAAAGGAAAGACCCTTTTGGAGGATACTGATTATTGCTTCTGTGAGTGTTCTTTCAGACAGATTTATCACTTGTAACTCATTAGAAGATATGTGAGAAAGGTTTCTAAGGATCCTTTCTCTCCCTCAGCAGATCAGCTGAGATGGGAGACCCATGGCCTAAAAAATTCCCTCTCGACTGTGTGCCTCTGCCTCTTCGTGAACCTCCCCCTATTACGATGACCTGTTGAGGATGACGGTATGGGGTGTTGGATATTACGTGTGGGTTCAATATCTACTTCTCCCTCAGAGGAAGACGGCTCAGTTTCAGCCTCAATCACCTTCACAGGTTTGGCTTAGTAATCAAAGAGTCGTCCCTCCCTAAAATCAGTAGTATCTCTCAAGCACTGGGAGTGCTTTCTCTCTTTTAGCTGTGCCGTTTTTTTCTGAACTGCCTGCTTTTGTGTTTGCTCCTTACGAGCAAAATCCGTGTGTGTGGAAAATTTATTAATGGCTTCAATTTGTTCTTGAAGGGCAACCATGCTTTTCTCAAAGAGGGATTTTCCTTCCTCTATTATGAGGCCCATCAGATGAAGGGAAGACTCAATAGACTCAGACTCCCACTTTTTAATAAAATCTGGGGACCTCAAACGAGACGCTGGGAATAATAGGATTCTGAGACCCCTTTGGCACAATCTTGTTCTTTAAATATGTGTCAAGGGTCTGAATCTCCCACCACCTCCGAATGTTTTCCTTATACGCACATATTTTCGAAATACGAGTCATATTTTCGTAAGCCCCTGTTAGCGTCACAGTGGGGCCGATAGTTGGCAATTGGGCCTCAGAGAACACCAATTTGGCTTCGGTATCCCATTGTTCCCTATTAATGTCACCAGCAAGGAAACCTGCCATCGCTAGTAGCAAACACAAAGAAACTGATTAACTGATTGCCACCTATGATGTAGCCAATCGGCGGGTTCAAAATATACTGTGTAGACATAGTTTTTTTTTCAAATGGATACTGACATCGAATTCCCGGTAGGTGATCGCCCAACCATTACGTATCGCAGGGGGGGCGAATTTGAAGGATCGGCTGATACTTGGTTGGCAAATCCCACACAGGACACGTTCCACTGCAGGGGATGTGTGGCTTGTGATTCTATTAAAACAGGATGTACTTTTATCAGCACCACTACCTCCAAATATTTCATCATCAGATATTTTGTCAATTGCAGGTCCTCCGGCCTAGTTTACCTGCCCACATGTATATGTGGTTTACAATATGTTGGAAAAACTATCCGTGAATTCCTTCGCCGGATAGGCGAACATCTGAATGATATTAGAAAGAATGCTGACACCCCCATTGCTCAGCACATTAATTTACATCATGGTGGCAATGTGCGTGCAATTTGTTTTCAGGCATTCAAATTGAGAGACCCTCCCCACGTGGTGGCAATTTCGATCAATTTCGAACAATTTCGCCCTGCAGGACTTAATGACCATATTTCTTTTGCCTGCTTCATTAATTAGTACACCATCTTTTGGGTTTCACTCATCACCTTTTTTCCTTCTTTTTATGGTCTCTCTGCCAGTCTATGTAATGAAATTTACATCATAGGGTGCTCATTTGAACTGTACACCGGTCCCATGGTTGTTCGTAAGGGTCCTTGTGCCTATTAACGCAGCATATATGTAATTGATATGTTATGCATCCATATTGATACATCAATGGCTTGGATTTACTCATTTGGTGTACACTCTGGGTGATGTTTAGTGAGGAGCGAGCACCAAAGTATTCGGATGTTCGGGCCGAACACATAGCTATGTTCGTGTGCTCAGCAGAGCACCCGAGTATAATGGAAGTCAATGGGAGACAACCAGGCACCCCCTGCTCTGAAGAGGGGAGGGTGCCTGGTCCATTGAAAAAGGTCTAAAAGTGACAGAAACACCACAGAAAAGGATCAGGGACAACATAGGGACGATGTCTGGATGCATCTTGGACTCCCAGGTCCCTCCTGAGAACCATGTTGTCCGAGTTGTACACCACTTTTACAGACTGACAAAAATACGCAGAACCCCCCACCCCCCAAAAAAAAATAATAATGTTAGGAAACATTCTTTCCTATATATTCAATTGTATATAAAGTGCAAGTGCTGCCAAAAATTACAAGCAAGAGGCACTCCGAAAAAGCCTGTATATCACATAAAGGAGGGCCCTGTTCACATTGTGGTACAATTGTTCAGGTAGTGGGACTTCTACACTCATAAAGCCTATGCACTAAGTGAAAGGGCTGCCAAAAATTATAAGGAACCAGCACTACAATACACCCTTTAATACACATAAAGGAGGGCGTCATACACACCCTTGAAAAATTATGACTGGTGGCCTGCTGGTGACCCTCAAAAACATTTGGAGCAAGGTCCTGCTGGTGACCCTCTACAACATTACGGGCGAGGGCTGCTGGTGAGCTGACCCTGTAAAACATTATGGTTGAGGGCCTGCTGCTGAACTAACCCTCTAAAACATTTGGAGTGAGGGGCTGCTGGTGAGCTGACCCTCTAAAACATTATGGTTGAGGGCCTGCTGCTGAGCTGACCCTCTAAAACATTAGGGGTGAGGGACTGCTGGTGAGCTGACCCTCTAAAACATTATGGTTGAGGGCCTGCTTCTGAGCTGACCCTCTAAAACATTAGGGGCAAGGGTCTGCTGGTGAGCTGACTCTGTAAAACATTATGGGGGAGGGCCTGCTGGTGAGCTGACCCTCTAAAATATTATGTTTGCGGGCCTGCTGGTGAGCTGACCCTCTTTAAAAATTGTAGTGGAGGGAATATATAAAATCTGGACGAGCAGGAGAAGGAGGAGAAAACAAGATTCAACCATATATACACTTTTTGTGTGGTGGAAAAGGTGCATGGGAATACACTACCGTATAGATTATAAACAATACATTGAAATTGCCTTTATGTTCATCATCAGCTCATTTCTCCTCTGGTGGAGTTGAGAAGTCAGGGGAAAGTCAATCTGCCAGCATTGTCAGTGGACAAGCGGATACGCTTATCAGTTATAATGCCACCAGCAGCACTACATACATGTTCAGACAAAACGCTGGCAGCAGGGCAGGCCAGCACCTCCAAAGCGTAGAGCGCAAGTTCATGCTACATGTCCAGCTTTGACACCCAGTTGTTGTAAGGCACTGAGGGATCATTTAGGACGCTGACATGGTCTGCGATGTATCCCCTCACCATCTTCCAAAACTTTCACCCCTTGTGCCACTAGGCTGCGCTTCAGGGTGAGGTTGCTGGCGGGGTGTGATGAAAGTGTCCCATGCCTTGAAGAGTGTTGCCCTGCCTTTGTTCGAACTGCTGTGTGTTCCTCTTCTCTCCCTTCATTGGTTGCCTAAGGAAGAACGGACTCTGCCGGCCGCTCTGTCAGATGGAAAATTTTGTACCTACTGGTATTGCACCGTTTTACTCGTCCTCTCCAGCACAGAAATGAGAGATGAAAAAAACTCTTTGTAGCAGGGGACAAGAAGGGTGAACACCCAGTAATCTGTGTTATCTAAAATGCATATAACGCAAGGGTCACGGGAAAGGCAGCCTAACATGAAGTCAGTCATGTGTGCCAGAGTACCAACAGGCAAGACGTCGATGTCAACATCAGAATGACTCTCCATCCCCTCATTCTCCTCCCCCTCTTCATGGCCCAATTCACGCTGAGAAGACGAACTGTGGTTGGTCTGGCTATCACCCGTGTAATGTTCTCCACCATTTCCTCATTCAAAGTGTCGTCCTTAATTGTGAGCAGCGATCGTTTGAGTAGACACAGCAGTAGGATGGTTACGCTGATAATAGCGTTATCACCACTATCCATCTATGTGGATTCATCAAAGTTTTATAAAACATCACAGAGGTCTGACATCAATGCCCACTCCTCGCTTGTGAATAGTGGCAGTTGACTGGAAAGGAGACAACCATTTTGCAGCTGGTATTCCACAACTGACTTCTGCTGCTCACAAAGCCTGGCCAACATGTAGAACGTAGAGTTCCAGCGCGTGCTCACGTCGCATAACAGTCGGTGAGCTTGAAGCCTCAAGCGCTGCCGCAGCGTTGACAAACCGGCTGAAGCTGTGGACAACTTGTGGAAATGGGCACACACGCGGCGCGCCGTCACTAGTAGCTCTTGCAAATTGGGGTAGGTTTTGATAAACCTCTGAACCACTAAGTTTAAGACGTGGGCTAAGCATGGGATGTGTGTCAGGTTGCCGAGCTCCAAAGGCACCACCAAGTTACGGCGATTGTCAGACACAACCATGCCTGGTTGTAGGTTGAGTGGCGAAAGCCACATCTCGGTCTGGTCCCTTATTCCCTGCCAAAGCTCTGCGGATCAGATCAGCTTCAGCATGGCCTGTTGACGCTTACCCACAGCAGTGCTACACTGCTTCCAGCTAGTGACTGATGGCTGACGGCTGTTGGAGGTGGAAGTGGAGGAGGAGGAGGCGGCTGAGGAGGATAAGTGGGGTGTTGGAGCCAGTAACATAGCTGCTGGAGGAGACCCTGATGGACGTAGGGCCTGCAATCCTGGGCGTGGGTAGCACCTCTGCGATCCCAGGGTACGACTCACTCCCGGCCTCCACAACAATTACCCAGTGTGCGGTCAGGAAAATGTAGCATCCCTGGCCACCAGCACTTGTCCATGTGTCCGTGGTGAGGTGGACCTTCCCAGTAAGTGCGTTGGTCAGGGCACGGGTGATGTTCTGGAACACATGCTGGTGTAAGGCAGGCACAGCACACCTTGAGAAATAGTGGCGGCTGGGGACTTCCTACCAAGGGATGGCTGCTGACATCAGGTTGTGAAAGGCCTCAGTGTCCACAAGCCTAAATGGCAACATTTCAAGGGCCAGTAATTTTGAAACTTGCGCATTTAGTGCTATGGCCTGTTTGGGTATTTGCACTTGAGTTCAAATGCCTGTGTTATAGACATTTTGAAGCTATGCTGGGACAGGGAAGTGGATGTTGTTGCTGACGGTTCATGCGAAGGTCCAGGTGCAAGGCGAGGGGCATCCGGGCCTGCGCCTTCGTCAGGGGATTGGCCAGCAGTGCATAACACAGAGGAAGAGGAGGCAGTGGTGTGACCTGCAGACCTAGATTGTGGATCCAGGCGTTCTGCCCACTTATTAGGATGCTTAGATGCCATATGGTGGATCATGCTGGTGGTGGTGAGGTTGCTGGTGTTCATGCCCCGGCTCATTTTGGTATGGCACAGGTTGCAAACTACCACTCTTTTGTCGTCTGCACTTTCCTCAAAAAAGCGCCATACTGCGGAACACCTACCCCTTGGCAAGGTAGATTTATGCATGGGCGTGTTCCGTGTTAAGGTTGTGGGCCTGTTTGATGTGGGTCGACTTCTCCCTTTTGCAATCCCACTGCCTCTTCCAGACTGTTGCGGTGCTGTGGATCCCTCCCCCTCTGTACTGCTGTCCTCGCTCGGCTTTTCACCTTCCAACAGATTTTGGACACTGTACTATGCACAGATTAATGGAAGTTTTAATATACACATTGTTTTTAGATGCTGTTCAGTATTTGATACAAAAACCAACAGATTTTGGAAGCTCTACTTTGACCAGTTTAATAGAAGTTTTAATATACACACTGTTTTCAGATGCTGTTCAGTATTGGTATAAAAAAACAACAGATTTTGGACACTATACTAGGCCCAGATTAATGGAAGTTGTAATATACACACTGTTTTCAGATGCAGTTCAGTATTGGATATAGAACACCACAGATTATGGACACTATTTTAGGACCAGATTATTGGAATTTGTAATACTGACAGTGTTTTCTCAGGCAGGACAGTATTGGTTGTAGAACACCACAGATTTTGGACACTATATTATGGACACTATATTATGCCCATATTATTGGAATTTGTAATACAGACAGTGTTTTATGATGCAGGGCAGTATTGGTTACAGAGAACACCACAGATTATGGACACTAGATGTGACCCAGATTATTAAAGAGTCAGTCTGCGGATGATGTACAGTATATGTCACTAATAGTTATAAAATAAAAATATATTGCTGGTGTGAAACACACACAGTACCCTTTAAAAGGATTTTGGGTTCTTTGAAAAGCTTTTGGTATTAAATACAGCAAATTTCTCTCCCTGGCCCTGACACTGCTGTTAAATATATTGTTGATCTAAAATGCACACACACAGTAGTCCTTAAAAGGACTTTTGGATCTTTGAAAAGCTTTCTCTAATCAAAATCGCTGAAATTTGCTCCCTGCTCTGTCTTTCCCTTCCTACCCGATGCTCTCCCTGTCTACGCCTGAGCCGAACATGCGTCATCGGGTGCTATATAGCACCCGATGACGCTTTCCGGCCAGCCAATCACTGTAATGCCAGCAGCCAACATGGCTACTTGCATTACTGTGAGGGCAGTACTTAACTACACCTTTATTGGCTGCTTAAAACCCGTGAAACATGCGGGGCGGAGACTTGGGCATTTTGCTCGAGCACATGCGGTACTCAGCCGAGAAATTCAGAAATTCAGAAATTCGGCTGAGCATGCTCGCTCCTCACTAGTGATGTTAACAATTCTGGCATATTGTTATTATGTTAAGGGAGAGCAGATTTATATTGTTTCGAGCTCTCTATTGGCAATTGTCCCTTTTCCCATTTACTGTATATATATTACCACTAGGCTCCCTGCCTATTTTATCTCTATTATTTGGTGGGTTGACATCTCATTATGTGGGGCGGGTTTGTGTCAGCGAGTGAACGAGCTGCTTGGTCCGCCTCGCCTGGCGCTAATCTGCCTCCACCTTTTCCCAACCCACATGTGGGTGTGTGTGTGGGGGGTGTCTATCCCCTATTTAAACTTGTGCTTTGCGCTGCCGCCTTACGGCCGTCATAGCTCCGGAGCGCTGTCACACACCACTAGCGTGACGTTGGTTGCTATCTTTCTCCATGGGCAATTGACATCTCTAGTTCCTGATGATTTTTATGATGATGAAACGTGTCAAACTGTTTTGGAGACGCGGCATGGGGGAGTGTTAGCTGTAGCTTGGGCTATTTGGAAACTTGATGGGTGGTAGGGTTATGTGTGGCTCCCGGCACATGTGAGTGCATATCCTGGTGAGGTGTTATACTTTTGTCCTTTGACCTGAAAATATTAGTTAGGGCAGCATACTGATCGCCTCCTTTTCTACACCCATCATACCATCAACCCGACTACTTTTCTTTGTGACTGTATCTTAATCGTTCTATGGTGATATTGACTAATCACCAGCGATTAAGTGGATAATATTATTCCTAATGATGGCCCCTTCTGACACAGTTGGGGCTTGTGCACATTAGTGGTTGTTCCAGGAGAGAATTTACCAAAAATACTTAATCTTTCCTGGCACACAATCTTTAGCCATCATTGTGTCAGATGTCATTTGATTACTTATCTATTTTGAGGATTTTCTGATACATTTCCCTCGATTTTAATATTTTTTAATAAAGTACATAATTTTAACTCAAAGCTGGAGCAGAGAGCAAGAACAGAAATGTAATATTTTTTAATAAAGTACATAATTTTAACTCAAAGCAGGAGCAGGGAGCAGGAACAGAAATGGGCGGACATTTCAAGGTGTACATGTTTAAATAGCTTTGAGGCATATGGGACAAGTGATATGGGGTGATAGCTAGACAAAGAAGATGGGTCAAGAGAAAGCTTTTTGAGCATGTGTGTGATGGTAGCATGTTTAAAACAGGACAGGAAGATACCAGTGGTTATTGATAGGTTGACGAGATAAGTTAGGGCTGGCATAAACACTATTTTGAGGTTGGAAATTAGGTTGGATGGGATCAGGTCAAGTGCACAGGTTGTGAGGTGTGATCTGTAGAGTAGGGTAGAGTAAAGGTTTTCTCTGTAATGGCGGAGAAGCGGGTTTTCAGAGAAGAGTTGTGTAAAGGGGCTGTATGGACTGTAGGCTGAAGCTTTCTCTGATGTTGTCAATCTTTTGTTTGAAGTATGTGGCAAAGTACTCAGCTGAGACAAGGGGTGAGGGTGGGGGCACTTGGGGACAGGGAAAAGAGTTAAAAGTGCAATAAAGGGAACATAAGGTAGAAAGTAGCAGAAGAGACCATGAAAGCGAGTCAAAGTTAAAATGTTTAAGTTTCCTGCAAGGGTGTGCTAGTGTGTGGACTGGTGTCATATGTTGCAGTCTGCTATACACTGTATGGACAAAGTATTGGGCCACACATCTTTATTAGTGATGAGTGGCAGGGTCTATATTTAAATTTGCGATATTTCTTGAATATTTGGGTGAATATTCGTCATATATTCGCGAATTCGCGGTTATTTTCTTGATTGCGAAAAATCGGCACTGTAATATTCGCATACTTTGGGTACATTTTTCTAGCTGCTAGAAGTTTACTGAGACTGGAGATAATGGTTGGCACGGCAGAACATTACAATAGCTTTATATGCAGATAGAGTGCTCCAATATATTCGCGATTGCGAAAATCGGCAAATAATGATGCACATATTTTGGCACAATATGTGCAACTGGTGACATCACAGCATGTCTGTAGCATGTATGTATATGGACAACACTACCTAACACCCTACACTAATCTAACCTACACTGACTATCTTCCCCTAACTATCTGAATTATATATATAAGTTAACTGTCTAATGTATATACAGCAAAGCACAGAGCACAGCAATCACACTGCTGTCTTTCTCAGAACTCAGAATGACTGCTGGGGAGGTTCTTATATAGTAAGGGGTAGGCAACTTTCCTATTGGTTGCTAGGGATGTTGCTAAGCTCAGACAAAGACATTGTAGCCTTCTCATTGGCCCCACAAGCAAGAGAGAAGTTACTGATGAAAAAAATCTAGAATATTCAAAATTGCGAATCTATAGCACTATATTCTAAATATTCGCGAATTTTTGAAGTGCCGATATTTGTGATTAATATTCGCGATTCGAATATTCGCACCCAACACTAGTCTTTATCATTGTTTTATTCAGTCCCATTACCGCAGGTGTATAAAATACAGCAGAGCCATGCAGCCTGCCTTTACAAATAAGAATGAGTTGTTCCAAAGACCTCACTGAATTTAAGCATGTCACTGTAATAGGATGTCACCACTGTAACAAGTCAGTTTGTGAAATTTCTTCTCTCTTAGTTGTTCCACAATTGCTACTCCGATGACTCAATAACTGCAGAGTTCCAAACCTCTGCCATAAACATCAGCACCAAAACCGTGCACCAGGAATTTCATTGTATGAGTTTACTTGGCTGAGCAGCTGCATGCAAGCCTTGAAGTGGTAGAAAGCACGCTGCCACTGAACTCTGGAGCAGTAGAAATATTTTCTGTGGACAAATGAATCACGTTTCTCTATCTGACAGCCTGATGGACGAGTCTGGGTTTGCCGAATACCAGGAGAATGTTAAGTGACTGACCAACTGAAAGGTTTTGTGGAGGAAGGATAATGCTGTGGGGGTGTTTATCAAGGGATTGCCTAGGACCCTTAGTTCCAGTGAAAGGAAATCTTAATGCTTCAGCATACCAAGACATTTTTGATAATTGTATGCTTCCAACTTTGTGGGAACAGTGTGGGGAAGGCTATTTTTGTTCCAGCATGACTGGGCTCCAGTGCACTTAGCAAGGCATGAGGCATGACTGGGTGAGTTTGGTGTGGAAGAACTTGACTGTCTGACAAAAAGCCATGACATCAACCCCATTTATCACCTTTGGGATGAACCAGAATGGAGATTGTAAACAACGCAATATTGATGCCTATGGGCTTACAATGGGATGTCATATAAGCACCTGTAGGTATAGTGTGTAGTTGTCTCAATATTTTTGCCCCTATTGGGTACATCTCAAGAGAAGGATATCATCTTAAAAGCGTATTATGATTTTAATTAAGAAGTTATTTGTTGCATAATAAAAGGTACACAACATGCTATCATGGTTTACTTCCAATGGATACAAATTTGTCTTGGTCATGTGACATACACACAGGTGCTCAGCTCTTTAGAGTTATGGTACAATTAACCTCAATTTTGTAACAAGCCTGTGTGTCTATCACATGATGAGGACAAAGCTTCACCATTTAGTGACATTAAGCAGGGATCTTAAAAATTATGAGGAATTCATAATACACCAAATATTTGCAGAAACCAACTATTGCAATGAAAACAATTTTTGGAATATAGAAATTTGGCATGATAGATATCAAGCCATATACATGTCTGTTTTGGTACATACTTGCATTTCTCATCAAATAACTCTGGAACATCTTCTTTTTTAATTCTATGTTGTGCTGTTCCTCTTAAAGGGCATCTGTCAGCAGATTGGTAGGTACAGATGCAGCAGGGTTAGCACTCCCGCTGTTAACTCAAATTTCTTAACTCATTTCATTATCTTGAGAAAAAAGCCATTGAAAAGCAATTGAAGGTGTTTGCTTAGATTAGATAACCAAACTCAGAAATCTCAGAAAAAAGGAGTGCTAACCATGCTACATCTGTACCGAAACAAGGTGACTACTGCATGTGCATTTGGCAGCTGAAGGTGTCTGTGTTGGTTCCATGTTCATATGTGCCTGCATTACTGAGAAAAATATCATTTAAATATATGCAAATAAGTCTCTAGGAGCGAAGGGGGCATTACTGTTACACCTAGAGGCTCTGCTCTCTTTGCAACTGCCTCGTTCTCTGCACTTTGACTGGGCTAGACAATGAAAACATCATCACACCTGGTCCTGTCAATCAAGGTGGAGAGTACAGAACCTTTAGGTGTAAAAGCAGTGACCCCCCCCCCCCATTACTCCTAAAGGCTCATTTGCATGTATTAAAAAATATGGCAAAACTCCATATATGGTTGTAAACTGCTGTATGGGCACACCGCAGGGCTCAGAAGGGAAAGAGCGCCATATAACTTTTGAAGGACAGAATTTGCTGTATTGGTTTTTGGGTGCCATATCATATTTGAAGAGGCCCTGAGGTACTCATAAAGCGAAAACCCCTAAAAAATGTGACCCCAAGGAATTTATTAAGGGCTTTAGTGAGTGGCTATAAAAATTTAATTTTGTATTTTTTCCAATAAAATGTTGGTTTAATCCTTGATTTTTCATTTTCACAAGGGGTAACAGGAGAGAAAGCATGCAAAAAATGTTCTCATGATTTTTCTCATGAATATGGTAACACTATTGTCACGGTGCGGTTCACTGTGACAGTTTTGTAGGCTTTCGCATACTGGCTGCAGGCTGTTTCCTGTGTATGCTGGTTTCTTGGGGCTGAGTGCTCGCTTCGGTGTTTTGTGGAACTGCTGTCTGTGAATGTTTGCTCTCCCCATGTCTGCTTCTCTGTGCAGTTCGTATCACTGTTGCCGTGCAGACTGGCTGCAGACTGACACCTCTGTATGCTGTTTGCTTGGGACTGCATGTTGGCTGCCATGTAGTGTGTAAACTGTGGCCTATGTTTTTGGATTCCCGTGTGTGCATCTCTGTGGCTCAAGTCTCTGGTGCCGTACAGGCTGGCTGAATGCTCTTTGTGTACTGGCTGTGGGTATCCCCATGCATGCTAGTTCTGCGATGGGTGCTGTCTGCAGCCTTCTGTGTGAACATGGCCTTAATATGGATGCATTTCTGTTGTGTCACAGGTTGTTTGTGCTCTGCCGTACTGTCTGCGGTGGACTTTATGTATGCTGGTTGCCAGGGGCAATGTCTAGTACTGCAGCCTGTGGGTTCACTTCCCTGTTCCTGCAGGCTCCCTTCCCTGTTTGGTTCTGATGGAGTTAACTTCCCCTGGTCAGTTCCTGGGTGTGGCTTATCAGGTGCCCTCATTATGCAGCTATATCTACCTGTGAGCTATGAGGCTTGGGGTCAGTCTATCTTCTGTCCTGTGCCTTACTGGGTGTAGCCCCTTGCTGCTGACCCGGGGGGGGGGGGCTTTGCCATCTGCCCTTGTTTGTGGTGTCACCTCGTAATGCATTGTTGTTGTTGCCTTGTCTGATCTCCTGCATCTGTTCTGTGATGTTGTTGATGTTATGTCCTTGCCTGTTCTTCTGTACCTGTCCTGTATGATGTTTATGTTATCCTTGTCTATGCTTTGCCTGTTCTTCTGTACATGTTCTCTGTCTGGATCCTTGTCTGTCCCATGTCTAATCAAGCAGTGCTCTAACAGCATCTGATAGCCTGGCAGTGCTAAACTGGTTCTGATCCTGTCCTATGCCCTGCCTGGCAGTGCCTACTGCTTCTGATCCTTGCCTGTTCTTGTCTGCCTGTAGTTCCTTTCTGCTTCGGTACCTATCCTGTGTTTGTCCTGCCTTCATGAGAGTCTAGTCTGTGTGTAGCTCTGCCTGAGACCGCCATGCTTCCATTCCACTTGGGGTCCAAACATCTGCTTCTGTGCTGGTTCCCGTTCATCTTATTGTGTGTTTCATGTCCTGTCTTTGCTTGGGTTCCAATTTTGTTGTCTTTCTGCAGTCTGGTTCTCTGCAGGTAGGGGCCAAGTGTACCGGGACCTTCCTGGAGGTGCGACCAGTGAGCCATCGGCCCAGTTCATCCCCATCACCAGGGGCTCTGTGAAGAATGGGGCTCACTGGCTCTCCGCTCTCTCGGTTTTGTCTCTGGTCTGCCAGTGCACTTGGTTCTGTGGTAGTTGTACCACTATTGCCTAACCATCTTTCTTCTGTCTTCATACACGTTCACACAGTGTGCAGTCTGACATTCAGCCTAAACCATTCCTGTCTTCCAAATAAGAGGACTGTTCTTTGTAGTCTAACTTTATTGGTAAAACAGGATTGTTGATTGGTAAAACTACAAGAATACAAATAGCATGTATAAATATAAAGTATAGATAACATCTACTACAACATTTTCATTAAAACTGAAGCACGGTAAAATGGCTGCCTTTACATAAGATTACATGTCTAGCTAACAGTAGTAACAACTCCCTAAGTAACAATTACAACTAGCTGAACAGCTCTGCATAACATATGTCCCTGAAACAAAAGTAGATCTCTCACCAGATATGATTTTACAAGGATGGTAGAATTTGAGAAGGAAATATGCAAAAAGACAGCTCTGCTGATGTGTCCTGGAGACTGGAGGGTCCTCTTTACAAGGATGCTTTTCTCTCCTACAATGCAGTGCACCACCCGCAATGCAGTAGTCTTTGTAACAGGAAAAGCAAAGTGTAATACAACTTAACACCGCTAGATGCTGCTATAACCACATTAAACACTTCAGAATTACCAAGGCTCTGGTAGAATGAACTAAAATAATTTTCTAACTCTGCTGGGCAGAACACTCCCTGTCTGGCATCAACAGACGCCACTACTGAATCCTTCTTTCTTAGCAACCCATTTTTCTCAATGGTGGGATCAAGCTTTTTCAAAGCGCTATCCTTGGAGACTGTTTGGCCTTTGCTGAGGTAGTCGATTTCTTTAGCATAACATTTGTGTTGTATAGTGCGAATTATTATACTCTTGAACCTTTCCATATTGGGAGCGTTAAAGTTGTATTTGCAGTGATGCCAACCTTTGCAGAGCTTCTGAGTCACAGGTAATGTCGACTTGTAAGACTGAGCTATATAAACTACACAGGCTATAGCACAAACAAGCAACATCCAGGTGGAGAAACTGTTGAAATGATGGAATTTGAGTTGGTGGGCCGAAGTCACCGTATGTAGAACAGATACTTCAGGTCGGATTTCTTCTTCGGCATCTGGGTCTACCAATTCAAATGTCTCAGATCCGATGCTGCAAGAAGTTGAACGGTACAGGAATGCAGAACCCGTAAAACCATGTTGTGTCCTTAAGGTGGCTTGGTGCGACGGATCTAGTCTTGTGATCCTCAGGATTATGCTATGTAGGCAAGTAGTGCCACTGTTTAGGACAAGTGGATCTCCTGATCCTTAGCATTCGATTGAAGACATAGACGTAAAAGCATCTGGTTACATTGCAAATACTGTATATCCTTGGACTACCTTGCTGTCCATATAAAACTCGACTTCTTCGATTTCCAGGTTCGTTCCTGATGTTATAAGTTCAGCCAATTCCACTGCAAGCACAGCAGCACAGAGCTCCAGTCTGGGAATCGTGTGTTCGTGGAGTGGCTCATAACAAACCGTTTATGGCATGGTTCTTTGACGTCTTTGGTCTTTAGGTATGCTATGGCTGCAATTGCCTTGACTGAAGCATCGCAGAAGATATACAGTCTTTGCATCTTGACTTAATTTGATGGCACAGAAGCATAGGGTCATGCCACGTGAAGGCTTGTCAAAGCTTCGAGAGACTTCTTCCAACCTGTCCACAGGCCTTTTTTCTCAGCAGGAAGTGGATCATTCCAATCAATCGTCTCTGTGGTGCAGTCTCTTAACATCATTTGACCTTGGATGGTAACAGGCGCTACGAATCCCAGAGGATCATTTAAGCGGCTTATGGTGGACAGGCCTCCTCTGCGTGTGAAAGGCTTTTCTTCCTTGCTGATTTGGAAGGTGAATGTGTTTGCCTTTAAATCCCAGAGCAATCCGAGGCTCCGCTGCATAGGAAGGGAGTAGGTGCTAAGATCCAAGTTCTTTAGATCATTTGAATGGTCTTGGGGTGAGAAGGCCTCCATTAACTCATGGCTGTTGGAGGCGATTTTGTGCAACCTCAAATTAGATAAAGCAAGCATCTCTTGAGCCCTTTTCAGGAGACTGATTGTGGCCTCGTTCGTGGGTGTGGATTTCAAGCGGTTGTCCACGTAGAAGTCTTTTTCCACAAAGGATCTGACATCTGACCCATACTTTGCTTCACTCTTTCAGGCTGAATGTCTGAGACCGTAGATAGTGACTGCAGGGGAAGGACTGTTTCTGAAGATGTGCACTCTCATTCGGTACTCTACTATACAATGTCTTCATTGGGGTCGTTGTTGCGGTACCAGAAGAACCTCAAGTAGTTTCTGTGTTCTTCCTTGACGAGGAAGCAGTGGAACATCTGTTGTAAGTCGGCCATAAATGCTCCGGAATCTCTGCGGAAGTGGAGAAGTACCTCTCGAAGTCTGGACCAGACAGTAAGACATCATTTAGCGAGATGCCTTCGCACCTGGCACTCGAGTTGAATGCTACTCGTATCTGCCCTGGTTTTTTAGGATGAGACACACTGAATATGGGTAAGTACCAACACTCCTCTGAGTCTTGTAGCGCGGGTGCCATTTTTGCATGGTTGTTCTGTGATATTCGTTCCATAAAGGTAAAGAAATGTTCTCTCGTCTCTGGTTTCCTCTGAAGTTTATGTTTGAGGGAGATAAATTGACTGTAGGCAAGTTCTTTGTTGTTAGGTAAGCGTTGTCTCCCGGGTTTAAGCGACCCAGCTTTTTGACTTGTCATTTACTATTCCTTTATCCATGATATTCAAGAACAGCCTGTCTTCTATTGACATTGCATCCCTGCTGTCTTCTCTTGTCCTGTGGAAGACTGTGCACCCTAAGTGATCTTGCTCACCATTGCAGGCGTGGTCTTCACAGGAGGTATGTGCAAAAGAACAAGGCACAGGAGAACTGTGTGGCAGTTCTTTTATCAGGAAACTACTGTGACATGGCTGGAATTGGGAAGGGCGTCCATTTTTAAGTGTGTTGGTGAGCATACTGTTAACTGAGGTCGGCTTGTGTGCTTCTCCTAGACAGACGTCTCCTATGATGACCCATCCTAAGTCTACAAAAAGAGGGAAGGTTACAGCAGCATCTCCAGAAGTTTCTTTATTCCATACCGCAGCAGGTGTGTACAAAAAAGCCAAATAGCAACGTTTCGGCTACCCAGTAGCCTTTATCAAGCATGATACTGCGTAGCTGAAACATTGCTATTTGGCTTATTTGTACACACCTGCTGCGGTATGGAAAAAAGAAAATTCTAGAGATGCTGCCGTAACCCTCCCTCTTTTTTTGTTAGCTAATCTGTGGACGGCTGAGGATCTGCGGTCCTGGGTGGGCTGATACTTTCCAGACTTTGGTGATTAAGGTCCATGAGTGCTGCTCTACAATACTGTTTTTTTGCCATCCTAAGTCAAGTCTCTGGGCGTATGGAGCATTTTGGGGATCGTTAATCTGTCTTGTAGCCTTATGATTTCATAGTATGTATCTTCTAAGGAGTAAGACTATTGGGGCTTTTGGGTCCAGTTCTGGTATCAAGTGAGCTATATGCCTCAGGTGGGGGTGGTATGCTGCTACCTCTGGCGTAGGTATCTCAGACCGGTCGTCAGATATATGATTGCACTCCAGTATCGTTGGCAATGACAAGCAGGTCAAACCATCTATGGACTTTACCTTGTACCCAGTTGCTTTTCTCCCTGCTGTCTCAGCGATACCAGCACATGTCCTTAAGATGTAGGGAGAACCATGCCCTACTATGTTGAAGGTGTCGAAATAGGTGGATTTAGCTAAAGACCTGTTGCTTTGATCATCTAAGATTGCATATTCCTTGATTGCCTTATCTCGGTGGCCAACTGGATAAACTCTGACAAGGCAGATTTTTGAGCAGGACTTTCCTCCTGAGAGTCCTTTACAGATCTCTGTACAGTGAGAAGTGACTACTTGGGTATCTATGTCGGTGTCTGTCTGCTTTTTGTCATGCTCCTCTGCTTAGGATGATACCTGAGAGAATGGTCCAGGGTGTAAACCGTGTTGTGTTCTGTGCTACTTCATTCTGTGCATGTCACACTGACTGTTCCTGGCGAAGTGCAATGTTGTAGCACAGCACCTGACGCAGATGTTGTTTTCTTTGAGGAATTCTTTGCAATCCTCTAAAGACTTCTCCCTGAAGTCTCTGCATTTTAGTAGAGGATGTGGTTTCTTGTGCAGGGGCATTCTTTGGTAAGATCCTTGGGTATGTTCTCTTCTTGAGAAGACTTAAACTGCCTGTAAGACGAACCTGTGGATGCAACATTAGTTTTGTGGACTGCCACTGGAATTTTTTGAGGTTTGACACCAGGTGTAGTAGAACATGACAATGTAAATTCAAAACTGGGGTCGTTTATGATCCTAGCCTGTTGAGTAACAAAGTCTACAAACACCTGTGAACCTGTTTATAATGGGAACCATGCGTGATCCACTTCTCCTGTAGATTATAAGGGAGTTTTTGGACAATCAGTTTGACGGTGTCCAAGGAATGCTAGCCCCGGCAGATCTCCTTCTGCCTGAGCAACCTGTACCTCTATCAAAAAGTCACTGACTTCCCTGAGCTTCTGGTAAACCCTACCCACTAACTTGGGAAAATTATCAATTCTCTTATATAAAGAATTTTCTATAGCTTCTATATTGACCCATAACGCTTATCAAGTCTTTCCCACACCATCTTTAGGCCTTTGCCCAGATAGTTTATGTTAATGTCTCTGATGCTTTTGGCATGTCCAGCAGACTCGCTTCCAGGCCACTTTACCAAGAGATCTAACTAGTGATGAGCGAGCATGCTTGGCCGAATATCTGTTCGGCTCAAGCATCGCTATGCTCGGCACATGGTGGTACTCGGCCGAGTACCGCATGTGCTCGAGCAAAATGCTTGAGTCTCCGCCCTGCACGTTTCACAGGTTTTAAGCAGCCAATAAAGTTGCAGGTAAGTACTGCCCTCACTGTAATGCCTATAAAGCACCCGATGACGCATGTTCGGCTCAGACGTAAACAGGGAGAGCAGAGCGTAGGAAGGGAAAGACAGAGTAGGGAGTGAAATTTAACAGATTTTATCAGTAACAAGATTTGCAAAGACCCAAATGTCCTTTTAAGGACAACAGTGTGTGTGTATGTGTGCGTTTTACAGCAGCAATCAATTTAACTCTTGCAGTCTCGGGGACAGTGCTTCTGAAGAGACATATAGTGCAGGGAGAGAAATTTGCTGTTTTTACTACCAAAAGCTTTTCAAACACCCCACAATGTTTTTTAATGACTACTTGGTGTGTTTCACGGCAGCAAGATATTTTTATTTTGTACCTATTAGTGACATATAGTATACATCATCAGCAGACTCTGGGCCAGATTTATCATTACACTTCCATCTTACCCCAATTTCACATAAGTCCAAAGTCACTTTTGGCTCAGTCAGATTTATTAATGGTCCTTTAATACTGTGATAAATGAGGTTTGATGGCAGCAGTTCATCCTTCAGTAAATGACTTTACAAAAGTCGCACATATTTACAAAAAAGTCGCATGTTCTATTAAAAAGTTGCATGAGATAAGCATGGTCCTCACTGGAGTGAAATTGGGACTTTTTTGCAACTTTTTTAAAAAGTCCCAATGATAAATCTGGAGTGAAACTCATTAACATGGCTATCCATGCCCATTTTTACAAAACTGGAGTGAGTGGTATACACATGTGAAAAAGTCGCAAAATCATGCGCAAATAAGTGTGAAAAGTCGCAAATGCCCTATTTTGGGACTTTTTGATGGCAGAATTCTGGAGTGAAGGTACAGTATGATAAATCATGGCCTTTGTCTTTAATAATCTGGCTCACATCTAGTGACCATAGTGTGTGGCTTTGTGTAAAAAATACAATACTACATTAGCAAATAGTGTCTGTAACGCAAATTCCATTAATCTGGGTCTAATAGTGTCCATATTCTGTGGATTTATGTGACATATACTGTCTGGCCTCCCCAAACAGTTTCTGTATTTCAAATTACATTAATCTGGGCATATTATACTGTCCATCTTCTGGGGGTTTATGTGACAGATAGTGTCCGGCATCCGAAAACAGTTTCTGTATTTAAAATTGCATTAATCTGGGCATAATATGGTGTCTATTCTCTGGGTTTATGTGACATATACCGTCCGGCATACGAGAAAAGTGTCTGTATTTCAAATTGCAACAATCTGGGTCTAATATAGTGTCCATATTCTGTGGTTTTATGGGACATATACTGTCCATCATCCGAAAAGAATGTCTGATGCGCAAATCTAAATAATCTGGGCCTAATCTAGTGTGCACAGCGTGTGCCTCTCTGTGTCAAATACTGTATAACTGTTGAAAACAGTGTATTTTGGAGAAATGTATATTATTTGTGTAACATTTAGTCCACAGCGTGTTCCTCTCTATGTCAAAACTCTATAACTGTTGAAAACAGTGTATTTTGCGAAAATGTACATTATTTGTACAACATTTAGTGTCCACAGCGTGTGCCTCTCTATGTCAAATACTGTACCACAGGTGAAAACAGTGTATTTTGGAGAAATGTACATTATGTGTGCATTTCATACATATCACTGACATGCTGTATGCTGTACTTTATCCGAAGACAGTGTATGCTACTCTGTGACATTATCAGGGCTACATCTCTTGTGTAAAGTGTGCGCATCCCAAATACCTGTTTTAATTTATTAGTGCATACACTTACAAATCCTACGCTACTGTACGTGTGACATACTTTTAAGCATATATAACATTTAATATTAAGAATGCGGCCAGTAAGGAACGTGCAAGTGGCCACGATGCTGATGGTGCGCACAGAGGCCAATGAAACTGAGTAAAAGAATGTAGCTGAGGGCCTACAGGTGCGCTATCCCTCTAAAACAGTGATGCCGAACCCTTTGCAGACTGAGTGCCGAAACTGCAACCCAAAACCCACTTATTTATCGCAAAGTGCCCACATGGTCATTTACCCTGAATACTACAGTCCAATATAGTATATCTTCCATGTTCCTTATCATTTAGCTATAGCTGTAGAGTGCCACGTGTCCTGTTTGGACACCCAGTAGTTGTAAGGCACAGAGGGATTACTAAGGACGCTGAAAAGGTCTGTTATGTACTCATTCACCATCTTTCACATTTTTTTCCATCCTTGTGACACTAGGCCACGCATCAAGGGGAGGGTGCTGGCGGGTTGTCATGAAACTGTCCTCAGGCCTTGGAGAGTGTTGTCCTGCCTCTGTTGGAACTAGTGTGTGTTCCCCTCATCTTACCTCCTGGGTTGCCCAAGGAACTACGTACTCTGCCGCCAGCGTTGTCAGATGGAAATTTATTGAGCAATTTTTAAAGAAAGACCTTCTAGTATTGCACCATTTTGCTAGTCCTCTCCACCACAGGAATTAGAGATAAGAAGTTCTCTTTGTAGCGGGGGTCGAGAAGGGTGAACTGAACAACCAGTAATCGCTGTTGTGCAAAATGCGTAGAATGCGAGGGTCACAGGAAAGGCAGCATAACAGAAAGTCAGACATGTGTGTCAGTGTGCCAACAGACAAGACTTTGATGTCCTAATCAGGAGGATGACTCTCAATTTCCTTATCCTCTTCCTCCTCTCCTGCCCATCTATGCTGAACAGATGTAATAAACCTGCTATGGTTACTACCCTCTGTAGCGGAGGCAACCATCTCTTGCTCCTCCTACTCATCCTTCTCCTCATCATCCAATTTACACTGACAAGACAAACTGAGGGTGGTCTGGCTATCACCCTGTGTAATGTGTTCCCCCTAGCACTCACCATCTATGTTTATCCTTCAAAGTTGCGTAAAACCTCACAGAGATCAGACATACTAGACCATGTTGCAGCTGGTATTCCACTACTGCCTTTTGCTGCCCACAAAGCATGGCCAACATGTGTAATGTGGAATTCCAGTCGGTTAGCTGGCAAATTCAAGTGCTGCAGCAGCGTTGCCAGACCGTCGGCAGCGGTAGATGACTTTCTGAGATGGTCACACACATGGCGCACCTTCACCAGTAGCTCAGGCAAATTGGGGTAGGTTTGGAGAAAGTTGAGAACACGTGGGCTAGGCATGGTATTGCCAGATCCCGGACATTAAGGAGGGATCCACATGGCCATATCAGCATTTGTCCGATTTAAAAGTTTGCCTTCTTCACTGGGCAGAGGTTGTTTTCTGCCCAGTGATTAAGATTAGGACAGGTTTTTGAGGGACAATTTCCCAACGTTTTGCTGTTGTCACTGGGCAGAATTGTCATTCTGCCCGGTGAGGGCTGTGCTTTCCTGAGGGTTGGTCCTGTTATGTTCCAGTGTTTGAGTTGTTATTGTTATGGTTTGAGTTTGAGTTTATGACTACGCTGTTAAATATGTTATGGTTACTTGGTTATTTATGAGTTCTTAAACAGGCCATGTCATTAGTTTACCTCCACTCTTGTGTGTTATGTTTTAATATATATTAATGTATACGTTTGGGATGTTTGTTGTGCATGGTACATATATGCTGTATGATTGCAATGTGTGTGAGCTTGCAGAGCTACAAAGCTGCCAACAAGGTATGGCCATTATCAGACACAACCAACCTGGTCCCTTATACCCTGACACAGCTCTGCTTGTCACCCAAGCAAATAAGTTTCAGCATGGCTTGTTGCTGCTTCCCCACTGCCATGCTACACTGCTTCCAGCTACTGACTGATGGTTGACTGCTGCTGCAAGATGAGAATTCTGAGTTTGCAGTGGAGGAGGTGGTAGAGGCGGAGGAGGAGAAGGGGGGGGGGGGGGAGTTGTAGCCACTAATGTCGGTAGTGGCGGAAATCCTGATGGAAGTAGGGCCTGCAATCCTTGGCGTCGTGGCACCTGTGCCATCCCAGGGTCCGACTCGCTAATGGCTTCCACAGAGTTCACCCAGTATGCCGCAACGGAAATGTATCGTCACTGGCCAAAAGCACTTGTCCATGTGTCCGTCATTAAGGGGACCTTCACAATAACTGCATTGGTCAGGGCATGAGCAATGTTCCGTGAGACAATTGCCGGCGTAACGGGGGGACGGCACACAGAGAAAAATAGTGGTGGCTGGGGACTGAGTAACGAAGGACGGCCACTGCCATGAGGCTGATGAAAGCCCCAGTGTCCACAGGACTAAATGGCAACATTTCCAGGGCCAGAAATTTTGAAAAGTGCGCATTTAGTGCTATGGCCTGTGGGTGGGTGGCTGGGTATTTGCTCTTACGTTCAAAGGCCTGGAGTAAGGACATCTGTACGCTGTGCTTGGACACAGAAGTGGGTGTGCTAGCTGATGGTGCCTGCGAAGGCCCAGCTGCAGGGCGGGAGTCATCCAGGCCTGCGTTTAGGACAGAGGATTGGCCAGCCCAGCATGTAACACAGGAGAGGAAGAGAAGGCAGAGGTGTGACCCACAGACACTGATTAGGGACCCAGGGGTTCGGGCCACCGGTTAAGGTGCTTTGATGCCTTGTGGCGGATCATGCCTGTGGTGGTGAGGTTGCTATTGTTCACAACCCCTACTCGGTTTGCCTCCGGTGTACTGTCTTCCTCCATTATATTCCCAGGTTTGAGTTTTTATTGTTATGGTTTTAGTTAGAGTTAATGAATAGGATGTAAGATATGTTATGGTTATTTGGTTAATTATGAGTTCTTATTTTGGTATAGCACAGTTACAGTTAGAAAATTACAATTCTTTTATCTTCCCCACAAAAAAGCGCCAGGCTCCGGAACACCTACCCCTTGGCAAAGGAAATTTCCATAAGGGGGAACAGTTGCGGGCCTATTTGGTGTGGCCCGCCTTCTCCCTTTTGCCAAACCACAGCCTCTTCCAGCCTGTTGAGGTGCTATGTATCCCCCCCCCCCCCTCTGTTCTGCTGTCCTTGCTTGGCTTACCATCTTTCCAGGTTGGGTCAGTGATGTCATCATCCCCCATCTCCTCTTCCACTTTCTCACTCTGGTCATCCTCCTGACTCGTGTTCACCTAACAAGACTCTTACTCATTGACAACTGTGTCTCATCCGCATCATCCACCTCGTGAAAAACTAATTGCCGTTCCCCACTGTTATCTTCTTCTGACTGTGGATGCTGAAGAGTTTGGGGATCAGTGCACAAGATCTCCTCATGTTCCTCTTTAGGGAGGGTCAGCTCACCTACAATATTTTACAGGGCAATCAAAAAATATTGTTAAAATTTCAATAACATTTTTTCGTAGTCGGTGCTGACCGCCATTCCATGCGCTAACTCTGCAATGTAACATTAGCGCAATCAAAAAATATTCTGAAAATTTCTATAAAATGTTTTCATAGCCAGTGCTGACCGCCATTCCCTGCGCTAACTCTGCAATGTAACATTTCCACAATCAAAAATATTGTTAAAATTTCTATAATATTTTATCGTGGCCAGTGTTTTTGATATTATCTTTCCAATATCCTTGCACTGGCAGCCGGAGGTGACATAACTCCTTAGAACGGAGGAATCTCTCGGAATGAACCACACAAATCGTCTCGATCCACCCGCTCACAACGGCCATGCTACAACACCCACAGAATCGAGAAAGGTATCAATCTGTCAATCCTTTCAGTGTCCAGGCCGGGTGAGGTTTCCCATGTGGAATCAAATTAAGCCACAGGCTCCACTCCCGGTGGTGCCCTTCCGTCAATTAGCTGATAAGTTTCAGCTTTGCAACCATACTCCCCTCCGAACCCAAAGACTTTGGTTTCCAGGAAAATTCTCGGCGCAGAATAGGAATAACGCCACCGGATCGTGTATCGGATCGTTTTCAAACCGGGCTACAAATTTCATCTTAGATTAATGAAAACATTCTTGGCAAACGCTTTCAGTGTGGTTCTTCTGGCGCCAGTCAGATAGCAGGGCAATACAGATACCTCTGGCCGTCCATTTTAACCATGGCCCCAATTCTGGAAAAAAACAAAATTTTTGGCAGCACTTGCACTTTACATACAATTGAATATACAGGAAAGAATGTTTCCTAAAATTTTTCCTCTAAATTATATATTTTTTTGTGTGTGTGGGGTGGGGTGGGGGGGTTGTTGGGCTTGTATTTGTCAGTAAGTGGTGTACAACTGGGACAACATGGTTCTCAGCACGACGTGGGAGTCCAAGATGTATCCAGACATTGTCCCCATGCTGTTCCCGGTCCATTTCAGTGGTGTTTCTGTCACTTTCTGACCTTTTCCAATGGACCTGGCACCCTCCCCTCAGGGGGTGCCTGGTTGTCTCCCATTAACGTCCATTAGACTCGGATGCTCGGCCCAGCACACGAACATAGCAATGTGTTCGGTCCAAACATCCGAATACTTTGGTGCTCCCTCATCACTAGATCTAACTCCTCAATACAGGAAAGATCTAAGTCCCTTATGGCGTTCTGGAAGGAGGCTCGCCATGCCCTGTAATTCTCGGGGCGATTGGTGAACTTTATAAGTCTTTTGGTAACCAGTTCCCGTTTAGCAAAGAACTTAGCAAAGTCCATGGCGGCCTAGTTAGCGCCAATACTATTCGGTGTGTTGTTGTTATGCTGCATGTGTGGTTTATCACTATACCTTTTCAGTGTTTCTGGCTTAGGAAAGTCTGTATAGTACCATTCTGACACGAAGGTTGTCCGTTAAAGCCGAAGCGAAGGTTGTAGCTTCTGTTCTGTAGGGCGGTAGTTGTGGCTGGCGTTGGTTTGTTTCATACCGTCCTGTTCGAGGTACTGTGGTTCAGGGTAGGATCTTTGGCACTCTGTATAAGTTGTCTGATATTCTGGATCATAGTCATCTTTTCTCTTGGGATGCTGATGGACGTATTCTGAGAAGCGCTGTCCTGTTGATCTAGGACTGGCCCAAGTACTTGGCTGTGTTTCTCAGATTCGGGGAACTCCAAAGCTTTTAGGAACTCTGCCTTGTTCACTGCGACTGCTATTTCTTTCTCTGCGGCGACTTTTTCTATGGACGCTTGCAGTTATGCTGTCTCTTCTTCCAGTGACGCTTGCAAGCGTGCTCTCTCGTCTTCCAGTAACACTCTCTCTTTTTCCTTTGATGCTTGCAGGCATGCTCTCTCCTCTTCCAGTAACGCTCTTTCTTTTTCCTTTAATTCTTGCAGGCATGCTCTCTCTTTTTCTCTTAACGCTCTCTCCTTCATTAGTTGCATCTCTTGTGCAGTAAAGGAAGACCTTACTTTTGCAGCCTCAGCTTTTGCACAGGCGAGGGCAGCCTTTTTTTTATTGAGGACTTGCTAGAACAGCTTGCTCGTGACCTGGTCCTATATGATGATGCCTGGCTAGAGGACATTGTGTGCCTTTTGCTAGCTGCTTAATGTCTCTGTGCAGACTTAGTCTATGTAGAAATGGACTTCAGCGTCGTCTGGATCGTACTGCACTTGCTGGGGGCTGCACTATCACTTCTTGTGACTGTATGTCAGCCACTGCAATCTTATACACAAGACCACGTGTGTGATGGCAGCTCCGTATAGTCAGATCCACTATTGCTGGTGACTAGCATCTATTTTACTGTTCTGTCTTCATACATGTTCATACAGTGTGCAGTCTGACATTCAGCATAAACCATTCCGGTCTTCTAAATAAGAGGACTGTTCTTTGTAGTCTAACTTGTTTATTGGTAAAACAGGATTGTTGATTGGTAAAACTACAAGAATACAAATAGCATGTAAAGTATAGATAGCATGTACTACAACATTTGCATTAACACTTAAGCACATGGTAAAATGGCTGCCTGTACATAAGATTACATGTCTAGCTAACAGTAGTAACAACTCCCTGAGTAACAATTACAACTAGCTGAACAGCTCTGCATAACCTATGTCCCTGAAACAAAGGTAGATTTCTCACCAGATATGCTTTTACAAGGATAGTGGAGTTTGAGAAGGAAATATGCAAAAAGACAGCTCTGCTGATTTGTCCTGGAGACTGGAGGGTTCTCTTTCCCAGGATGTTTTTCACTCCCACAATGCAGTGCACTACCCACAATGCAGTAGTCTTTGTAACAGGAAAAGCAAAGTGTAATACAACTTAACACCGCTAGATGGTGTTATAACCACAATAAACACTTTTGAATTACCAAGGCTCTGGTAGAGTAAACTAGAAGCATTACACTTTTAATGAAGCACTCTGTGGGTCCTTGGTCAGTTTTGCATGTGCCTGACATCCCGAAGGTCTGCCTTGGGCCTCCGGCACGTGACAACCAAATATGTGGCTGTAAACTGCAGGGCTCAGATGGATGGGAGCCCCATATGGCTTTCGAAAGGCACATTTTGCATAAGTTGTTTTCGGGGGCCATGTTGCATTTGAAGAGACTTGAGGTATCCCTACAGTGGAAGTCCCCAAAAAGTGACCCTATTTTGGAAATGACACCCTTCAAGGAAATTATTGAGAGGTGTACTGTAGTTAGTGCTCTGACCCCACATGTGGTTCATAGAATTTAGAATTATTTGGCTGTGAAAATGAAAAATAACATGTTTTTTCCAATTAAATGTTGCTTTAGCTCCAGATTTTTTATTTTCACAAGGGTAACCAGAGAAGAAGGATGCCACAATTTATCATTCATTTTCACCTGAGCATGGTAACCCTACCCCAAATGTGATCGTAAATGTGATGCAGCATGGGCACACGGAAGGATTCGGAAGAAAAAGAGCACTGTGTAGATTTGAGGTCTGGTTTGCAAATGCAGCGGTCTCCTCTGCTAGCGACCAACAGATTGTTGGGAAGGAATGGGTATGGCATTATCTTCAGATAATGAGGTATGGAGACTGGCAGTTATGGCCCTCTTTGTACACTATTCTGCTAAAGTCTCTCTCTATGGCTAGCAACACTACTTTGGCAATAATGGCTGTAGTGTCCACTGTGGGATACAGGGTTTTTGAAAGCACATCTAGTCAGGACATATCTAAGTGTGAAAGGTGTTTTAACAGTGTCCCTAACTTCAGCAAAGAATGGCTGTAGTAGTAGATCACCTTGCAGACTCCTATGCTTGGCCATGCAGATTCTAAGTTTTCCTCTTTCTGTTGGTCTAGCAGAGATCGGTGAGTCTCTGTAGATTGAGGCCAAAAAAGAAGACACATAGGTCAATGCTTCCTTCCTCCAGAAAATACAGTCTAGACTCTAATAAGGTTAAGAATGGGTGCAGCCCACATCTAACACTGTCTGTGTCATCCATACCATGCTATGCTGGGTACACATTACAGAACAATACAGTACATTACCCCTTAAGCCACAATAACTTACCTGTACGTCATGGACTGCTGTGCCTCAAGCCTCCATGACATACGGCAGCAATCTGTCACCATGTATGCAAACATGGTGACAGTGCTGAGACCCTGGCTGTTACATACAGCCAGATATCTCAGCTAACCGGCTCAGGACCAATGAGGGCAGTCCCAGGCCGGTGATCGCTCTGATTGGCTAGTCTGTACAGACTAACCAATCAGAGGATTAAATAGCTGCTAAAAGTTCTAATTCCCACAGTTCGTGACTGTGGGGATCAGAACTTTGTGTAATGTATAAAAATAGTGCATACCCCTTTACCTCCCTGTTCAGGATGGCCGTCAGCGGTCCCCCATACCACTTTCCCCGCCGCATTCTCTTTCAGGATGGCAGAGCAGTGCAGAGTGTTAGCTGTAACATACAGCTGACACTCTGCTTGAAACAGCCAGTGGTTTAACCCCATCCATGCCATGGTCCGTAGGGAAGTGGAAAAAAAATAAAAATAAATCTAATTTCTTATCATTGCTGCACATTGATAATTGCTTAAAAAAACTTAAAAATAAAATACAGGACACAATTTTTGGTATCGCCGCATGTTACTTTTACCGCTTGGTGAACGCGATAAAAAACTAAAAAAACTAAAAACTATGATGGAATTGCAATTTTGCCCACCTCACTTCCCAAACAAATGGTATAAAAAGTGATAAAAAAATCCATGTTTACCCAAAATTAGTACCAACCAAACCCTGACCTCATCCTGCAAAAAATATGGCTTTCAGAAAATAGAGACACAAAAATATGATTTTTTTTCAAAAATGCTTTTATTGTGTAAATCTGAAAATAAATAATAAAAATAGACATAATAGGTATCACCATTGTCTGTAACAAACCTGCTCTATAAAAATATCTACCCCCTAAGGTGAAAGGCATAAAAAAAATGTACAAAAAAACATTTTTGTCACTTTACATCAAAAAGCGTTATGCCAAGTGATCAAAAAGTCTAATTTATACCAAAATAGTACCAATCAAACAGTCACCTCATCCTGCAAAAAATGAGCCCCTACATGAGACAATCACTAAAGATGAGCGAATCGAAGCTGACGAAGTGGAATTCGATCCGAATTTCAGGAAAGATTCAATTCACACCGAATGAGAATTTCCTTGCGCTTCGTGGTAATGAATCACATTTTCTCCTAAAATGGCTGCTACAAGTGTAAGGACATGGGACAAGGAACTCTGGGAAGGCGGGATCACCCATACTGACATGCATGCAGCCAATAAGCAGCCAGTCATCCCTGTGATGTCACAGCCCTATAAATACGGCAGCCATCTTAGATTCTGCCATTCACCAGCCTGCGTAGTGCAGGGAGAGGCGTGTCTGCAGGTGCTAGGGACAGTGATAGGAAAGACTTGATTGGGTTAAAAAAAAATATTTACAAGTGCAGGGAAAGATTACTCAAGATGTAGGGAAAGGATAGGGAGGAATCATTCCACCAGCATTTGTGTTGAACAAGGTTCAGTGTATTAGTGGAAAAAGAAAAAATATCTTTGCAGCTCAGCGGTGCAGTGTATTAGTGGCGAAATAAAAATACATTAGCTGTCCAGCGTTGCACTTAATGGTTGAAAAGCCTGTTGTGTAAAAGTAGAAAAAAATTAGGGCTTAATTGTCATTCTGCGGTACAGAGATATATTCTGAAGCCCAGTTTGCCATGTATTAGTGGCGAAATAAAAATATATTCGCCGTCCAGCGTTGCATATATCTGTTGAAAAGCCTGTTGTGTGAAAGTGGAACAAAATTTGGGCCTAATTGACGTTTTGCGGTGCAGTGATATATTCTGAAGCCCAGTTTGCCATGTATTAGTGGCGAAATAAAAATATATTCGCCGCCCAGCGTTGCATATATCTGTTGAAAAGCCTGTTGTGTGAAAGTAGAACATAATTTGGGCCTAATTGACGTTCTGCGGTGCAGTGATATATTGTGAAGCCCAGTTTGCCGTGTATTAGTGGCGAAATAAAAATATATTTGCCATCCAGCATTGCATATATCTGTTGAAAAGCCTGTTGTGTAAAAGTAGAAAAAAATTTGGGCCTAATTGATGTTCTACGGTGCAGTGATATATTGTGAAGCCCAGTTTGACGTGTATTAGTGGTGAAATAAAAAACATTCGCCATTCAGTGTTGCATATATCTGTTGAAAATCCTGTTGTGTAAAAATTGAAAAAAAGTAGGGCCTAATTGCCGTTCTGCGGTGCAGTGATTTATTCTAAAACCCAGTCTGCAGTGTATTAGTGGTGAAATAAAAAAATATTTTATCTAACATTTGATTATTTGATCTAACAGTATGTCAGACAGAGAAGTGCCAGGCCCTGCACAGGGGAGTGGCAGAGGCGTAAATGTTTCTGGTGCAGTCAGAGGTCGCAGAAGAGTAAGGGGCCGTGGCAGCAGGAGTCACTTCGAGAGACCTGAGCTCCCAGTGTCAGCTAGCGGTCGTGTAGTGACCAGCATCCCAGTGGTTATTGAATGGTTGACTTGATCTTCGACTTTGTCGCAAGTGACATCAGACACCCCCAGCCAAGAGTCAGTGTGTTTGTCAGACACACCCCTTAGTTGGCATGGCCCGGGAGCAGGCCCTCTGCCCTCACCTGTCCTCAACCTGCCTCTGTCCTTTCCTCAACTAGGAGGGCAAGTACTGATGAGGAGAGTGGCGTGGGAGCTAGTGTTGCGAGCGGTCAGGCTCCTAACCCAGACACGGTTGAGGAGGACATCAATGACGTGCAGACAGTACTCGATGATAATGATGTAGCTGATCACACTTGGGAGCCGAGTGACAAAGGGGCTTCATTTTTTTTTTATGTATATAATAAAGTAATATTATAAAACCTGTTGTCTCCATGATAAATATGCAGTGTGGGGGCCCCTTGTGGCTTCCACACACTTTCAAAATAATCCTTCAGCGGGAAGAATAGATGGCCCATGAACTTCCCAGGAGCTGCTGTCGGGAGCAACGGCTCATTTCTGAGACGTCCATATAGTGCGGTGGAATCTGAAGACCCTCTCCATCTCCGTGCACCACAGGATGTCCTCCTTCCCATCCATGATGACTGGGAACTCGTGATGTTTTCCCTGATGTAGAGACCAGGGGCTGGTAGTTCATTCATGGTTTGAATCTTGATGAACTTCGCGACTCTTCCGGGCTCCAAGCAATCTTGAAGCTTTGTCTTCTCATTGTCTGTAGCTACTAGAGGCCTGTTCATACCAGGCAGATTCCCTCCAGAAGTATCTGGCTCGATGAGCAGCCAATACCGCACTTGCATTAATCTTGACAGGATTTGTCTCCAGCTGGAGAGATATACTGTAGTTTTTTGGAATGTTTTCTCCATCACAACCACGTTCTCGAATAACCAGAAGACTGGCCAATTCTCTCCTCAAGGTAAAAAACTTTAATCCAGGAACCGCGCTTGTATCATCAACATGCAGCAGGATCTTGCACAAGGTGGCTGATGTTCCACGCCACTTTAACACACCATAAAGCCGACCAAACAGATCACCAAATCTTCTGTACCTCGAAAGAACAATCACATAGTGCAGAACGCCAAATTATGTAAATTCTTAAATGCTTTTAATATACTCACAGCTGTAAAAAACAATCGCGCATAAAACATCAAACAACCGCTCTGCCCGACCCGGGTTTCGCCTAGTTGGCTTCGTCAGGGGCTTGATAAGAGAGTGAACCCGGAGGCTATTTATATGTCCGGGACACTACTTCCGTGTCAGTTGCTTGAGGCTACTAATAAAGCTTGCGCTCATAAAATTTACAATAAATAACACTAAAAAAATTCATAAAATGAGAATTCGATCCACACAATTTTTTTTAAAATCAGATAATTTTTATTGAAATTTTTCAAAACTGTAAGAGATAAGACACCCCTTAATCCCCCCTACCCCCCTCCCCTCCCACCAACATAACCCCTTGAGACATAAGCAGTTAGGTGCAATCTCGGTAATAAGGTCCGATATCTCTACATAATAGCATCACAAAGCTGGAGGCACTAGAACAATTTAACATACATGTTCGGATAATGAGATAGCTCAGTTGGAGACATAGATTCCCATTTACAGTAAGTCGTCAAACCACAGTTCTAATATCTCTTTAGGTATAAGATTTAGTTAAACATACTCGTCATAAGTCTTCGTCCCCCTTAACTGATCCCACATATGCTAACGATCCATAACAAATTTAACATATACAAAATACAATAAGGCTTAATCTAAAATAATCCTAAACACGACAAAAAATGCATTCTGTGGCCACCTGGTGCTGCTGCCACCTCCACAATCTCTCGTCCTCGTGCCACTATGTGGCCTCTTGATGCTACTGCCACCTCCGCAATCTCTTGTCGTCATGACACTCTTTAGCCTCCTCATGCTGCCACCACCTCCAGTCATTGGGCCACTCTGTTGTCACCTCATGCTGCTTCCACCTCACCACTATTTCATAGGGCCACTCTGTGGACTTCTCATGCTGTTCTCACCCTCCCCACTTCATGACTGGGCCACTATTTTGCCTTTTTGGCTTGGCTGATATCTTCTTTTATTGAACCCGTTTTCTGTTCTGTCAGAAGGAAGGAAAAATGAGACGCACAACGGATCCTCTCTGTGTAGCAGCTGTAAGGCCTGTATAGACCCATCAGAATTGGCTTGTGATTTGGTAGCCAAAAGCCGGAGTGGGTACAAAACACAGAAGACATGCAAATATTCGATTCACGTGTCATCTCTGTTTTGGATCCACTCCAGTTTTCTCTGGTATTAGCAATACTGATGGATTACTGACCCAATGCTGACCGAGTTAAGGCAAATGCTCAACAGACAGGATCCGTTTTTTGGGGGGTTATTGTTCTGATGGATCAGAGGAAGGGCAAAATAATCAGTGACATCAACACAAACTTACTGCTGACACCCTCTTCACTCTGTCGGGGGGCTCTACTTGTATAAGCGTTTAATAGAACAGGTTCTGTTTAAATCTATGTGGAATCAGCTGACGACGGTGTAAAAGGAGTGCGCTTCTTCTTGACACTAACATTGACCTCTAAAGCTGAGTTCATACTTGAGTTATTTGGTCAGTATTGGCCCCGTGACTGCCCAAATAAGTGAAGTGCGCAGTGATTCTAAGCGCGACACCTGTCATCTGCATGTCATATGGACTACATGTCATATGGTATTATTTCACTACCAAAGCAGCCTCCCTATGCATGTTACTGCAAGGCACAGTGGTCTACACCACTATAAAGGCTCTCAGCAGCCAGGAAATATCAGTTTTTAACATAATTCGCCGAGAATATATTCGGAATGAACCAAATTTTTCCCAAAAATACAGCGAACCGGCAAATCAAATTTTTAAAAATTCGCTCATCTCAAAGAATCAACCAAAATATAAAAAATATGGCTTTCAGAAAATGGAGACACAAAAACACGATTTAAAAAAAAATGCTTTTATTGTGTAAAACTAAAATAAAATAACCTAACAACCTGCTCTATAAAAATATCACATGATCTAACCTTTCAGGTGAACATTGTAAAAAAAAAAAAACAGAAATGCCAGAACAGCCATTCTTTGGTTACCTTGCCTCACAAAAAGCATAATATTGAGTGTTCAAAAATCATATGTATCCCAAAATAGTACCAATAAAACTGTCACCATTTCCCGTGGTTTCCAAAAGGAGGTCACTTTTTGGGAGGTTCTACTGTAGGGTGCATCAGGGGGGCTTCAAATGGGACATGGTGTCTAAAAATCTGTTTAGCAAAATCTGCCCTCCAAAAACCATATGGCGCTCCTTTCCTTCTGTGCTCTGCATTGTGCCCTTACAAGAGCTTAAGACCAAATATCGGATGTTTCTGTAAACTGCAGAATAAGGGTAATGGATATTGAGTTTTGTTTGGCTGTTAACCCATGCTGTGTTACAGGCAATGGATTAAAATAGAAAATCTGCCAAAAAAGTGAAAGTTTTATTTTAATTCTTGTGGAGCACCTAAAGGGTTAACAAAGTTTGTAAAATCAGTTTTGACTAACTGTTTCTGAAGTATCACTATCTGTCTTAAAAGCCAAGAAATAAAAATTTGGAAAATTGCTAATTTTTCTAAATTTTTCAGGAAATTTATAAATAAAGGTGATTTATATTGACTCTAATTTACCACAGTCATGAACTACAATGTGTCACAAGAAAAATCTTAGAATGGCTTGGATAAGTAAAATTGGTACTAAGTTATTACACATAAAGTGACTTCCAAAATTTGGCCTGGGACTTAAGGCAAAATATGGTTTCTTACTGAAGGAGTTAAATAACAAACCATTTGCAGATTCCCCCTGTTCTTGGGTATTGCAAATGTATTTTCACTGTATTGGGAATTGGGAAACCAGCTTAGTTATTGTGCCCTACATAGAAGGAGGACGGCTTTTCCTGCCCTCTTTGGGTTAGGAGGAAGGGAGACAAGTCTAGCCTAGGCAGCCGAATTGTGCAGACCTGCGTGTGCCTGTGCTGTTTAAGGCCTACTACAGGGATCCTACAGTGCAAAACCTCTCAGAGAACGGAATTTACAGACTTTAGACTTTAATATGATTGTGTATTGATTCCAGAGAAAACCACTTATTACCACCAGTGTCTGTGCTTATGAGCTTCCAACACTACCTCAGTAAAATGCCTTGGATTTGTTAACCACAAATACGCCTGGATTATTCTCTTGTACCCCCCTCAGCCATAATCCAGCGCAGGCCTCCCGTCTTCTTCCCATCAACACATACATCTAATCTCAAGACACTTCAGCCACCATCAGGAAAGTTCCCCAATTCCATGGGAAGAAGGATTGCTCCACACAATTCACTGCATATTCCAGTGAGTGTTGGAGTGAAGGCAGCCACCATAAACCACACAACTCCCAGTGGCAGATCTACCACTCCACTCCTCCCAGCTCTCCCCCTGTGAGTCACTGCACTAGTCCATAAGATGTTTTTCCATAGACACTTCTATTTCATAGTACTAGAGGAAATGGGGTAACTTAATAACAGTGCCACTACTGACAGGTTGGCCTCCTCCTACGATTTTCATTTCTGTCTTTCCTTTTTTGGCTTGTGTGGCAAGCATCATACTCTTTAAAGGATTTTCTCAGATTCTGAGGAGATTCCTCAGGATAGGTCATCAATATCAGATTGGTAGGGGTTTAACACCTGGGATCCCACCAATCAACTGTTTGAAGAGGACGCAGCACTCCAGTGAGGGCTGTTCCGTCTTGCTAGGCCAGTTACATCATGTTCATCAGTCACATGGCCTAGGTATAGTTAAGTCCCATTTAAGTGAATGGGACTGAGCTGCAATGCCAAGCACGACCACTATTAAAAGGACAGTGTTGTGCTTGGTACGGGAACAGGACTTAGCGCTCACTGGAGTGCCACAGCCTCCTCAAACAGCTGATAGGTCATTAATATCAGATTGGCAGGGGTCAAATACCTGAGGATAGGTCATCAATATAAGAATCTCAAAAAAAAAACTTTAATCTAACGAGCACAAACATTTTTCTCATACTCCTTCCTGGTGCCTCCTCGTGAATCACTTCTTTTTCCTTTCACTATTTGATTCAGATGCTCTTACTTGCATGACCTTTTTTGGCACCTTTTTTGGGCACTGAAAACAGAATGCCCCTGAGCAAGAACAATATATGGACCCCTTGTTTTCCAGCGGAATTACAAACTGTTTGAATAACATATCATTGATGAAGAGTAGACAGCATTTTTCTAGGGATCCATGTGTAAGCATCAACACAATGCTTTGAGACTCCAGTTAACTAGTCTGAATGAGTTAACTGTACACATAGTAAAGTTGGACAATGCCAACAGAATCCCAAGAAAGCCATAAGTCTGAAACTATTCTCTTCACTTACTTTTCAATAAAGGTAAGTATTGTTTTATTGCAGCGATGGGAATCTGGATCCAATTACAGCTGGCAGAGTGTTTTGTCCTCCGTCACTAGGTTCAGCATAGTCGTAATATGTTTGAGAAGTAATTCATGAAATTGTGCTGTAGAAAATCACATTATATCGCAGCTTGAAGACCTTGTTGTTTCGTGTATAGCAGATTTGTGTATGTGTCATCATGGCTATAACTGGCATTGCATACACTTGTTTTCGTGGGCATATGATTTCCAACCTATGTTCCTATACAGATATTTGGTCACTCCCTTGGATATATACATATATCTAGTCTGGATTGGAATATTAACCCCTTCAAGCCCAGCGCCCCTTCAAGCCCAGAGCTGTACATCGCTGCTTAAAGACCTTGTTGTTTCGTGTATAGCAGATTTGTGTATGTGTCATCATGGCTATAATTGGCATTGCATGGACTTGTTTTAGTGGGCATATGATTTCCAACCTATGAGGACAGGTTCGTGTTTGTTTTCAAACATAGCCCGATGGCAGATGACATAAAGAAGGTTATCTGGAGTAATTGGGAGATTTTGAGAGCAGAAGAGAGTCTGGGCGGGGCAATGGACCAAAAACCTATATTAGCCTTTAGGAGGTGCCGTACATTTAGAGATATTCTAGTACAGAGCCGCTACAGTGAGCCTGAATCACGAGATTGGCTTTCGTCTGGGCGACCGACGGGTAACCACAGGTGTGGGCATTGCTCACTGTGCAGGTTCATAATACAAGGCCGCCACCTTTTCTTTGGAGGTCTTGAACACCATGTGGGCCACTTGATTACCTGTAGAACAGCATTTGTAGTTTATGTATTGGTCTGCTTGTGTGGGGCCTTCTACGTAGGGAAAACGAAGAGGCCTTTAATAGAATGCATCCGGGAGCACCGCAACTCCATAAAAACAGGAAAAGGGCGTACTCGCCTTATTGAACATGTACGTGTCCAACATGGAGGTGATGCCAATGTATTAAAGTTTGCGGGAGCCGAGGCCATTCCCCCTATGTCGCAGGGAGGGGATCGCCATCGCCTCCTGCTTCAGAGGGAGGCTCGCCTAATCATAAAAACATGCAAAAAAAAAGATGCTACTGGTTCTTTAAGCTTGAATGACCGCAATGATTTATTTGTTTTCACATGAGTGGCCTTATTGTTACTTTTTCTTCTAATGTTTGTATCCATATTCTTTCATGTTTGTGTATCGGGACTAAATCCTCATGATTATTCACTCAGCTATCGCTGTTGCCATTTAGCTGCAGACCTCTGCTTCATTGTAACACACGCGCTGCTTGCTTAGCGTCGGGGGTTGCTAGGTGATGGTGTGGATCCACACTCCATCCCCTATGACGCTTTTGAGCTGCGTGCAATCTTTTAATTGTTTGTAGCAGCCGGAGAAAGCAGGACACCTTGAAATGGCCGTCGCAGTTTTTTTTGCATTGATGTGAGTGCTTACCCCCCACCAAAGCAATTTTGTCTTGAGCCCTGAACAATAATAAAGAGACATTTCCTCTACGGATGGTGAGTGCGGCTCATCTTTACTCTCTTGTTACTACTACATGATTTCCAACCGTGTTCCTATACAGATATTTGGTCACTCCCTTGGATATATACATATATCTAGTCTGGAATATTAACCCCTTCAAGCCCAGTGCCGTTTATGTACGGCACTGGGCGGGTGTTTAATGATGGCGCCCACTCCTGCCCGATGCGGGCACCATAGCCGCGGGTGGCTGCCTGCCTTTTATAGCAGACATCCGCGCTAATGTCCACAACCGGCAGTGATGCCGATCGCAGACATTTAACCCCTTAGATGCCAGGGTCAATCCTGACCACGGCATCTGAGAGTGCTGAAAACCGAAAGTGAAACCTTTTGGTGGTGCTCCGGCTCCCCCGTGGTGGCGATCGGAGGAGCCGGAGCGTGAATGCAGCAGCCCGTGTCTTCATGAATGACACGAGGCTGCTGCATAGTATTTCCTATGAGCCCATTCCTGTAATAGGAAAGTAGTAAAATCATCATAGATTCCAATGCAAGTGCATTGGAGTCTATGATAATAGCAATCAGATGATTGCATGTTATAGTTCCCTACGGGAACTATAAAAAAGTGTAAAAAAAAGAAAATTTTTTTTTAAAAAAAGTGTAAAAAAAACATAAAAATTCAAATCACCCCCCCTTTTCCCAAAATATAATTAATAGAACTAAAAAAATAAAAATAATACACATCATGGGTGTCGAAATGTTCAAAAACGCCCATAGTATAAAAATATTAAAATATATTCCCCATACGGCAAACAGCAAAATGGAAAAAGCGTCCAAATAGCCGATTCGCCGTTTTTGGTCGCTTCATTTTTTACAAAAAATTAAATAAGCAGTGATCAAAAAATCATACACACCCCAAAATGTGCAGATTCTCCGTACAGTATCAGAATGTATTGGCTCCGATGAGCCGAAGTTATTGCTTTGCAATAACTTTATAAATTAATTTGTACTGTAAAAAAACATTTCCTCAACTCGGGTTCGGTTCCAAATGGTACCTTGGAACCGATCCCGAGTCCGGGAAATGTTTTTTTACAGTACAAATTAATTTATAAAGTTATTGTACAAAGCCTCTTTCAGATAGATTTTAACCTCTTCAAGACTGGACAAGTCATTTTTTCATTATTGTTTTTTAACCCCAGCCTTCCCAAATCCATAACTTTTTTAATTTTCCATTCACATAGCCGAATGAGGGCTTGTTTTTTTGCGGGACAAGTTTTATTTTCTAATCACACCATTTACCATTGCATATAATATTGTGGGAAGCGGGAAAACATTCCAAATGAGGTGGAATTATAAAAAAATAAAATTCCGCCACAGTTTTATGGGTTTTGTTTTTACGGTGTTCCCTACAATATATGGTAAAACTGACCTGTTCCCTTTATTCTCTGCATCAGTATAATTACAACGATACCACATTTGTACAGTTTTTCAAATTTTTATTTTGCATTGCCATATTCTGACCCCCATAACGTTTTCATTTTTATGTGTACGAGCTTTGTGAGGGCTCATTTTTTGCGGGGCAATCTGTACTTTTTTTATATACCATATTGTCGTGTGTTTGACTTTTTGATCACTTTCTATTCAATTTTTTGTGGGAGGTGAAACAACCAAACAATTGCGAATCGGCCATTTTGACTCCCCCCCCCCCCTTTTTCTCTGTTTGCTGTATGGGATTAATATTTTTTTATATTTTAATACAGGCAGTTTCACATGTGGCGATGACCATGATATTACTTTAGATATATTTTCTTTTTTTTATATTTTTAAAAACTTTTTTTTACACTTGTTCCCATGGCAAACTATAACAAGCAATCATTAGATTCCTTCTCTCATAGACTCCAATGTGTTAGCATTGGAGTCTATTAGAATTGCATTAAGGGGATCATTTACAAACTGATACACGGCATCTGAGGGGTTTAATATGTTTCGACTAATGTTAAAATAGAAAGCACCTGGCAGCTATGGAGCCCTTTGCGCTTGCTACTAGGCGCCATATTTAAAGTGCCGACCACTAATATAAATTTATGTAAGGCAGTCTGGAAGGGGTTATACATATCAATTAATATAAAATAAGTTTTATATCTAAGAAAAATGTAGAGGAGACAGGAAACATATCTGCATTTTTTTATTTTACCAAATTGAAACCAATTTGGCTTAATTTTATAAGCCTCATCTCAGGTAAAATGGACAGAAATAATACAAAATGCAGTTTCCATTTGTACTATTGTGGTTGACAACATCTTTAGGGCCTCTACACACAAATCTGGTCTGGTGTTTTTTATCACTTAAAAAAGCAATGGAAACACATTATTTCCAAACTGCATGTAGTTTTTTTTAGAAAATTAGTGTAAAAATGCTTAAAAGCTTCAGCATGTTGGCTTTTAAAGAAGAGAGACAATAACTGAAGCAGCCGCCGGCTCACTGCGTACAGTGCTTCTACTTGCAGCTGCTGCTTTATGAGTTACTATCGCAGGGATCGCAGGTCAGTGAATGTACCGGAGCATTAGATTGCATAGAAAGGGGGAATATTAATGCAATTTTAACTCCTAAGACTCCTGTGCCCAACAGGGAAGCACAGGAGGCAGAAGCACAGCGCCTGCACAGCCCGTCTCCCCTTTTCGAATAGGAGACGGATGGCCCTTAGCAACGCTCATTTCAGAGAGTGCTGCTAAGGGCCATTTCAGCCTCAGTTTTCTACCAAAAATAAACCTTTTGGTTAAATAAAGTCTATTGCAAAAATGTTACCTATCACTTGCCCTACACTTTAGCAAAAAAATAAAAAAATTACAGTTATCCTTTAAAAGCTTCAGCATGTTGGCTTTTAAAGAAGAGAGACAATAAAGCCACCAATTAGCATAAATGCGTCTGCCCTGCATTTTCAGATTTGAATTCTAAATTCCAATATATAGCTATATTTTTCTCTAGACAGTGGAGAAGGAAATTGTGAGGGATGCATGGTGGCTCAGTGGTTAGCAGTGGTGCCTTGCGTTGGCCAGCTCTTTGCGATCAAACGGATGAGGTGAGTATGATTTTATTTTTAATTTTTAATGCCAATCAGAGTAAATCGATTAGTTACCACGAAGCACGAGAAAATTTGGTTTCACGGCAAATCTAATTTTTCCGTGAAGTTCAGATTGAATTCCACTTCATGGCGTTCAATTCGCTCAACACTAATGCCAACATCTGTAAAGCGCTGTGGAATATGTCAGCCCTATATAAGTGAGTACGATAATAAATACTGATAGATTGTGAGCTCCATTGGAGACAGCAAGAAATGATAATGTCTTTTAAGCAGTTTTTATTGTTATCATTTTGGGTTGAGTACGACTTGAATCACTTTTATTCTTTCTTTTTTTTTGGGGGGGGGGGCAACATGACACAAAGACAGCAGATTGGCTAGTTAACATTTTTTCTGAATTTTTTTATCTTTATTTTCTAAATTGGGCATTTTTGGATGTGGTGATACCTATTATGTTTATTTTTTTTTTGTCTAAAATTGGGAAGGAAGGAGTGATTTGAACTTTTAACACTTTAGTCCTTTAGTCCTCTTAGGGGACTTGTACATGAGATCTTCTGATTGCCAGTTCCATAGACTGTAATAGTACACAGTCGACTCACATTATTATGACCACTTACTAATTTCAAAGTCAGCAATGCGTAGCTGATAAAGGAAATCATCTGTCTTAAGCTTGCTTGGAGATAAGATGTGTGATAAGCTGTCCGCACATATATGCTTAATTGTTGTTATCGATAAAAGGGATGATTATTTGCTCTAGGGTCAAGGGCAGGATTTCTAAAAACTGAGCAGTTTGTTAACTGTTCACATGTTGCTGTGGTGAAAGTGTATCGTGACTAGAGATGAGCGACTCAAAGTTGATGAAGTGGAATTTAATCCGAATTTGAGGAATTATTTGATTCACACCGAATCTGAATTTCCTCACGCTTCTTGGTAACAAATTTAATTTTTTCCTAAAATTGCTGCTGCATATGTGAGGACATGGAGAAAAGAACTCTGGGAAGGCGGGGTCACCCATAATGCTATGCAGGCAGCCAATCAGTAGCCAGGCAGCCCTGTGATGTCACAGACCTATAAATAGTCTTAGCCATCTTGGATTCTGCCAGACGTCAACAGGCGCAAAAACAATTTACAAGTGCAGGAAAAGATTATTCAAGGTGTAGGGAAAGGATAGGGAGGAATCATTCCACAGCATTTAGGTTGAACAGGGTTCAGTAGGGAAGGTTACAGCCTGGGTAATTGGAACAATCCTATTACACCTTGCTGCACTGATGTCACATAGTTGAGGGAAGTGAAGAAAGCCAAATACAACAACAGTAACAAAACACCAGAATAGGCCCCAAAGCTAGGGAAGAGGGGAGGGTCACTCACCACCTGACAATTCCTGAGCCTTTCCCTGACTGCTGAAAGCATAAGCAAATCCTAGAGGTGGAAGTACTCATGTGCTGGAACCTAAGTTCTGCTGAAACTGAAACAAACCCTCAGCTAGGAAGCAGGTGATAGACAACTGGTTCATTCCACCGTGAAAGAACCAGCGTCTCCCTGAGGCCTAGTCAGAACACACAACAAAAGGGAAGGAAGGAGGACTTAGCTAGTGTTTGGTGGATCTCCTGCTCCCCGTCCGTCTAAAGCTGAGAACTCCAGAAGGAAATATAAACCGCAAGGGCTGCAGTGAGAGGCGGGTATAAATAGAGCCACTAAACAACTAATGAGCAGAGCCTGTGGAGAGGTGGGATCCTGCCCACAACAACTAACAGCAAGTAAAAAGAGAAAGATATGTCAGATAGACTCACGTGCAGCAAGTCTATCAGATCTTCTCAGGCCTCTCACAGCAGGGAAGGCAGTGACTGGGGACCCAAATTGCCATTATACAGCTCTATAATTCCAGCAAACCGTTCTTGTTATTGGGGTGCAAGTGCTGTTTAATACAGCCATCATCAGTGGGGAAAAAAAGGGCTTATTAGCCGTTGTATGGTGAAATGCGAAGATTACAGTCCTTTTTTTCATGCATAAGTGGCAAAAGAAAAATTATATCTGCGATTCAGTGGTGCAGTTATATGTTCTAAAGCACTTTTTGTCATGTATTAGTGGCAAAAGTAAAATATATTTGCCATTCAGCGGTGCAGTTATATGTTCTAAAGCACTTTTTGGCATGTAATAGTGGCAAAATAAAAATATATTTGCCGTTTAGCGGTGCAGTTATATGTTCTAAAGCCCATTTTGTCATGTATTAGTGGCAACGGAACAATATCTTTGCCGTTTAGTGGTGCAGTTATATGTTCTAAAGCTCATTTTGACGTGTAATAGTGGCCAAATAAAAATATATTTGCCGTTCAGCGTTGCAGTTATATACTCTAAAGCCTTTTGTGTTGGGTATAATTGGGAAAAAGAAAAAAATATTTTCCATTCAGTGGTGCAGTTATATATTCTAAAGCCTTTTGTGTTGTGTATAAGTGGAAAAAATAAAAAATATATTTGCCATTCAGCGTGGAAAAAATATAAATATATTTGACGTTCAGCGGTGCAGTTATATGTTCTAACGCCATTTTTGGTGTGTACTGGTAGGGAAAAAGAAATAGGGCTTATTAGCTGTTGTGTGTTGAAGTGAGAAAATTACAGCCCTTTTTGGAGTATATTAGTGAATTAGCAACTAGCAGAGTTTGCCCTGGAAAAGCTGTCCTGTCCAGCCAGTAGTGTGGCATCAGAGCGAGTATTTAGTGTGGCGGGGGCCGTAGTTACCCCAAGAAAAACTCGCCTGTCCACCAAAAATGTGGAGAGACTGACCTTTGTCAAGATGAATCAGGCCTGGATCAGCCAGGATTTCCACCCACCAATGCGTGATGCATCAGACTAGATCATCCATGGTGCCACACCAACACTTTGACAAAAGAGACCGGCTTCTTCTGGCTACCTTCCTCAGCTACTATTCTGATGCTGCCACCCACCTGATGCCACACACCTGATGCCAAGTGCTCCTTCTTTAACCCATCATCTTCAATTGGTACTCGTATTGCCACCCATCTCCCCACTCTGTCACCCCGTCACTCTGTGGTCTCTTGATGCTGCTACCAGCTCCCCACTATGTCACCTTGCCACTCTATGGTCTCCTGATGCTGCTGCCACCTCCACACTATGTCACCTTGCCACTCTGTGGTCTCCTGATGCTGCTGCCACCTCCACACTATGTCACCTTGCCACTCTGTGGTCTCCTGATGCTGCTGCCACCTTCACACTAGGTCACCTGGCAACTCTGTGGTCTCCTGATGCTGCTGCTACCTCAACACTATGTCACCTTGCCACTCTGTGGCCTCCTGATGCTGCTGCTGCCACCTCCACACTGTCATTGTGCCACCCTGTGGCCTCCTCCTGATGCTGCTGCAACCTCCACACTATGTCACCTTGCCACTCTGTGGTCTCCTGATGCTGCTGCCACCTCCACACTATGTCACCTTGCCACTCTGTGGTCTCCTGATGCTGCTGCCACCTCCACACTATGTCACCTGGCAACTCTGTGGTCTCCTGATGCTGCTGCTACCTCAACACTATGTCACCTTGCCACTCTATGGTCTCCTGATGCTGCTGCCACCTCCACACTATGTCACCTTGCCACTCTGTGGTCTTCTGATGCTGCTGCCACCTCCACACTATGTCACCTGGCAACTCTGTGGTCTCCTGATGCTGCTGCTACCTCAACACTATGTCATCTTGCCACTCTGTGGTCTGCTGATGCTGCTGCCACCTCCACACTATGTCACCTGGCAACTCTGTAGTCTCCTGATGCTGCTGCTACCTCAACACTATGTCACCTTGCCACTCTGTGGCCTCCTGATGCTGCAACTGCCACCTCCACACTGTCATTGTGCCAACCTGTGGCCTCCTCCTGATGCTGCTGCCACTGCCTCCACCGCCACACTCTGTCATTGTGCCGCTCTGTGGCCTCCTGATGCTGCCGCCACCTCCATGCTCTGTCATTGGGCCATTCTGTGGTCTACACATGTCATCTCTGTTTTGGATCCACTCCTGTTTTTTTTTGGCATTAGCAATACTGATGGATTACTAACCAAATACTGACTGAGTGATTGCGGATGATCAACAGACAGGATCCGTTTGTTGCGGGTTATTGTTCTGACAGATCAGAGAAAGGGCAAAATAATCAGTGACGTCAACAGAAACTTAGTGCTGACACCCTCTCCACTCTGTTGGGTGGCTCTACTTGTATAAGCATTTAATAGGTACTGTAGACATCTATGTGGAATTAGCTGACTCACAGTATTATTTCACTACCACAGCAGACTCCCTATGCGTGTTAATGTAAGGCACAGTGTTCCACACCACTATAAAGGCTTTCTGAAGCCAGGAAATAGCTGTTTTTTACGTGATTCACAGCGAATAAATTTGGATCGAACCTCTCTTTTCAAAAAAATTGGCGAGCCGAATTGAATTTTTTAGAAATTCGCTCATCTCTAATTGTGACACCATTGCCAAAGAGGTATGGAAACTGCGTAGCACTTGTGCCATTGATTTTAGAGTTGAATATTGGCTACGAATGTGTGCGAGGGCAGTGGAGCAGCTCACTGCAAAAGTGAACCAGAGGCTACCAGACCGCAGACTGTTAGCATGGCTTCAGATACGTGTGCCAATCTACCTGGATCTTATAGAGTCACTCCCAGCTCATCTAGCTGCTGTTCGTGCTGCATATAGCGTTTACTCTGAATAGTAGCTGGTAGTCATAATAATGTGACTGAGTATAATTTTGCAGTCTATGAGATTTTTAAAGGCTACCTGTCAGACAGTGCCTTGGGCATGTTTTTTCAGGCAGCTCACTATGACATCACTGGGAGCCATAGCAACCGATCAGAACCCTGTGATTTTACTGTGGGTGATACAATTGAAAGGCAGAGGGAGCCCTGCACCTTTGTCTAACCCCATAGATGCCTTGGTCGCTATTGACAGCAGCATTTGAAGGATTAAATGACCAGGATCAAAGTCATCTCTGATCCCAGTCACTGCTGGCAGGTGTGAGCTGTATTATACAACTGGCACTCGCTGTGTATGGAGCAAATTCAGTGTGTGTGCTTGTTCCATACAACACCTTAAAATCAGTAATCTACAAAGAGCTTGTGGCATGTTAGAGTCTGAGAAAAGTGGCAAGGATAATGACAATAATGATTGTGTGTTGGACAAAACGTAGGAATCGAATCAGGGTGATAAGAAGGTGATGACATAAGGGACAGATCTGTTTCTGCTTGGGTGAGCTCAAGAGCAGGAGATGTCACTGCTGCTGTTGTTGTACGATCAAAAGGTGTCAGATAGTGGAAGCATGCGTGGTGGAGACAGAAATGTTGTGAGTGCTGCTGGTGTCAACTCTGTTTTGTTACCACTGCCTTTAGGCAACTGATGGCATGTGCTCAGACTTGATGGAGGATACTTTGCCACCATAATATAAAAAGAGCCATCACTGCCTTATACCCTTATGTGGGCCGCTGCCAGGAATTTGTTGTGTGGCAAGTTGCATTCCACCATCCACACATGGAGCAGCAATTACAGCCTGGCACAGTACATGTCCCACTAGGTGTCACAGTGCAGTTGTTCCTTTTCCTTGCAGGCTGTCTCATGTGAATGCTGGTTGCTTGGGGCTGTTTTCGCTGTAGCCTTCTAGTGTGTGTGAACTGTGGCTTTTGAATGTGTGTATTCCCCGTGCCTGCATCACAGTGTATTTCCTGACACTGTTGCCATGCAGGCTGGCTGCATGTTCTTTCGTGTATTGGCTGCAGGCTTTCTCCTGTGATTGCTGTTTGCTTGGGGCTGCGTGCTGGCTCCGGCCTTCTGTTTGTGAACATGGACCTGTAAATGTATATACTGTCTGTGTTTGGATCATAGGACAGTTTGCGGTTTACAGTTGTTGCTGTGTATGCTGGCTGCCTCCACCTTTGCGTACTGGCTGTGGGATGACCTCCGATTGCTGGTCACTTGGATGGTACATGCTGGCTTTCGCTTCTGTGTGTCAACTGTGTTCTGTGTATTCCCTGTAATTTGTATGCTCTGTGTTACTTGTTTGCCCTGTCTTCACATAGGTTTAATGTTTCTCTGAGTTTGTGTCTGATCATCAGGTGGTCAGCTGCCTTAATTGACCTGGCTATTAAGGCTAGGTCTACATGACAACATTTTTCGCGCGACAATTTTTATAATAGTAGTCTATGGTGTCGCACTGCGACATGCGACACGACAGTCGCAAAAAATCCATTCAAGATGGATTTTTCTGCGACTGTCAGATCGCAGTCGCAGCATATCGCATGTTGCAGTGCGACACCATAGAGTACTATTATAAAAACAGTCGCGCCACATTAATGCAACTAAATGTCGCCCTGTAGTTATACCGCATGTGTCGCGCGACTTACTGTCGTGCAACACATGTCGTTGTATAGACCTAGCCTTAGACCTGTGTGCTGCATGCCTGGTAGCCTTTCTCCAGCTTGGCTGTGTGCATTGTGTATGCTCCTGACCTGGGTGTTTGCCATTCTACCCTGATCTGTGTGGTCGCCTGGTAATTCTTTGATTTACCATGTCTCAATGACCTCGGTTCATGTCTATCTGTTTGGTGTCCAATTTTTTCTGGCCTTGTCTGTTGGGGAGCACTTTGCTCCTCATTCCGCATGGATTGTGATGTCATGCCTGTGCAGCTCTGTGATTGCCATGCATCTGTTCTGCATGGGGTCCAGGCATCTGCCTGTCTCCTGTCTGTTAAGCTCTGTCTGTGATCACCAGGCATCTGTTCCACATGGGGCCCAGGCATCTGCCTATCTGTTCTGTGCAGCTCTGTCTGGGACCAGCATGGATCCATTCTGCATGGGGTCCAGGCATCTGCCTGTTCCATATCTGTGATCTCATCTGTGTTCCAGCATATGTCTTGTGTCTGATCAGTGTCCTATGAGGTTCCAGTTTTGCCTTGGTTCCAGTTAGTTTTCTTGGTTCCCTGTTATGTAGGTACCTGGACCGCTGGTGCTCTCCCCAGTGGCTTTTGCCTTGCAGGTATTGGCCAAGTGCACCTGGACCATCCCAACAGGTAGCGACTTTTGGACCCTTGGGAAGCATATCCCCACTATCAGGGGTATTGTGAAGAACGGGGTTCACTTAGACAATGCACTTAGGGTTTGGCCCCTAGTCAAACCTGTGCACTTGATCCAGTGGTTTTTCATCTGCCACTGTTACTTACCTCATTGTCCAGGTTTATTCCGGTTATATTCTGTCTTGTCTTGTTTTATAAAGTATGAGTTTTGGCTTTTCTCTTATCTTTTCTGGTTCAGTATGCTCTGTAGATGTTCAGTGGTCTGTTGACCACTAGAACATGTCACTGGGCTAATGTTTTGCGTGGCAATGGCCAGGTGCTTATCCACCTCCCACAAGTCCTCCTCAATGGACATATTCCCATCCTGAACAGAAATAGGGCAAAGTGTTGCTTCCAACTCCCCTCCCTCTTGTTATATGTGTAAGCTGGATCATTGCCATTCTGTATTACAACTGATGAGCCTGGGCTTAGGAAGTCACAAAGTAGATCAGTAGGAACTGTATTGTGCATCAAGCAGCAAACTTCTGGTTCGATATCTACCCCTTAACTACAACTGGAAAACATAGTCAGCGACAATGGCATGAGCATTGTGCATGCTTTGCATTTGGGGAACATAACACATACTTCCAGCATGGCACATGTCAATGTTTTTGTTTAAAATGTATAGTGGATTGAATTGAATTATTGTGTGTGGATTTAACCCATTCTGAAATACTTGCTGGACTTGAATGGACAGAATGGTCTACCTTTGCGCCACTTGATCTGCAACTTGCTAGAATTCCACCTTTCATATACTGGCTAATCTTTAAGATAATCATAAAATGGTCATATCATGCACCAGACCACCACAGCAGGTCCTTTCAAGAGGCTTCCAGATTTGTGAGTATGGATAACAGCGGCATCAATGATGTAATTCTGTTAGAATTAGTTTTGAGTTAAAGCTCACACTCAAGAATAACTTCCTTGCTTGCTGCCATGTGGTTGTTGGGGACCCACACTTGCAGAAAGAAGTGGAGAAAGAATGAAAAGCTTGTACTGTAGAAGATGGAGGATGAGTTTTGGTAGAGCAGATCATGGAGTTTTTACAGGCACAAATAGAGGACGAGGCTGATACTCACCTGGAGGGGAGGAGAGGATGGAAGGAGTAGTAGTGGTTACGGTGTTGGTGGTAGTACTCACAGTCCACAGTAGCGTGCTTCACCCTGGTGCTCCTTAGGGCTGTGCAGTAAATGAAGGATGCACCTTTCAGAGGCAGAGAATGAAATAGTAGCGTGAGTCTTCGGGCACGCTGCTTAGCATGGCAAGTTTCATGCTTGGTTGCTTACTTGCTAACTAACATTTCATTAGCATCAAGCAAAAGGATGCTTTAAAAAGGCCATGGCCATGCTTTTAGACTCAGGGAACTTTCACACTAGCGTTATTCTTTTTTGGTATTGAAATTCGTTTTGTCCTAATGCATTCTGAATGGAAAGCAATCAGGATGTCTTAAGTTCAGTCCCTTTTACGGTATCTGACCGGACAAAATACAGCACCTTGCTGTGGTTCTTTTTCCGAACAAAATATCGGAACAATGCCGCACTTGCCGGATCTGGCATTAATTTCCATTGAGATGCATTAATGCTGGATCCAGTACCAAGTGTTCCGGAAATTGATGCGTCGCCGGATCCGGTTTTTCAGTCTGCGCCTGCGCCATGATATAGGAGGAGCTGGTTTTGCTGCTTCCTGTTTGCTTCTTTGCTCCAGCCTGCGAGGGAGAAGGCAGCACGCCATTGAAGGCGAGTATAATTTTATTTTTTGTTGTTGGGCAACAATTAAAAAATAAAATATAAGCAGCTCCTATGTATTTATACATAGGAGATGTATGTTATAAGTACATAGGGGATGCTAGGAGTAGTAGTCCTAGGTACTACTACTCCTAGCATCCCCTATGTACTTATACTACCTGCACTCCCTATGCAATAGTACATAGGGGATGCTAGGAGTAGTAATCCTAGGTACTACTACTCCTAGCATCACCTATGTACTTATACTACCTGCATTCCGTATGCAATAGTACATAGGGACTGCAGGTAGTATAAGTACATTGGGGATGCTAGGAGTAGTAGTACCACTCCTTGTATTAATTTTTTAGAAAAAACAAGGCAAGCCTGGCATAGCCCACCCGCCTGGCAGACAGCCCGCCTGCCTGGCAAACAGCCCACCCACTAGATATAAATTTCCATCAATAGAAAGTAAGTAATATTTACGTGGGTTTGCTTGTTGTGTGTAAAGTTCAAATATATATATCTTTTTTTAATAGACATATCATCTTCATGTGAGGCCGGGAGCACTCCTTCTCGCCAAAGTCGCCGAGATGATACGGTATGTCAAGTTGGTTTATAGCCAGCCCCACTGTAATATTTTGTCATTATTCTAATTATGTTTTTTATTTTTTCTCAGTCATCGTCTGTGGAGGAGATGCATCCCGGCCAAGAAGGGTCAGCAGAGGAGGAAAGTGGGAGTGGAGGAAAGCAAATGGTAGGTGTTTACTTTAATTTTTTCCCCCAAAAAATACATGTATTGTATGTTCTCAAATTATAATTTTTTTCCTGTTGCCTCTCAGAGAGGTTCTCGAGCCTCCGCCAGAGGAAGTCAGGGAGCGCACGGCGGTCGGGGTAGTCTGAGTATTTAAAATCAAAGTCTTTTAAATTCAAAAGGTTTCAAACTGTATTTTATTTTTATTTTTTTTAGGGTTCCTGAGTCTCCACCAGAATGGACGTCAGTTTTTTTTTTTTATAGACAATGAACTCCTCATTCAGATGGTGGAGGCGTGTTCAGCAACCCGGCTCCTCTGGCATGAAATCGGTGAGGCAATTGTGCCGAATTGGGAGGAGCTCAGAGACAGGCAACAGGAACAGTTCTGTAAGTATACAGTATTTCATTTGGAGATTGCATACACGTATGCTCAGGAGTGGTTTACCGTCTAGGTGATGTGGGTAACTGCCACCGATAGTTTTACAGCAAATGTATTTTCATTGTCGTTGTGGCTATAGCAAATAAATAGTAAGCCATTTTTGATGTCACAAAATCACGTATTTTAAAGACTAACCTTTTTCTTCTTTTTTTTTCCCCAGAGGCGACAATCATGGTTCGGTGGTGGTCCATCAGGGACCGCTACAAGAAAGATTACAACGAGGAACTTCGGGCCCCTAGTGGTTCGGGAGGAACCTCAAGGCGGGAATATCGCTATCATTCCGCCTTGTGGTTCCTGAGAAGAACCCTAGAGCAGCGAAAGAAAGAGATTACGTTTATAGATTCTGAATTATGTTATCCAATCTGTCATTTGGCAGTCTGTCTTGGACATCCACATAGTATTTATGGAGTAGAGATGATTGAAGCATGCTTCGGATTATAGATCTGAAGTTGCTTTACCCCAAAAATTTCATACTGTACATAGAAACTTCTCTGTACACTAATAGAACATATGGGATCTATCTATGTACAGTATTTGTATGAAGTTTTTTTGCAATGCAACTTCCTATGTAGCATCAGAAGTCGCTTTGCTCAACTCTATTCCAGAGGTTCGCCACCAAAATCCAATTGCTAATTGTGTTTTTTTTTCTTTTCTTTGCTTTACAGAACATCAAGCAGTACTCGGGCGCCTGAAGTTCCTCAGGAGGCGGTCCCTGATGAGCCGGCCACCGTAGGCCCCTCTCCTTCTGCTCAAGCAACTGGTCAGAACTCCAATGTTCCCCTTCCTCTGCCCCCTGGCGACGCAACGATGGCCCGATTAGCCCCATTATTTGAGGTCATTGTGCGTCGCCAGAGGGCAGTTAGGAGCCGTCAGGCAGACTACGAGGATCTCACAAGGCTAGTTTACGAGTCCTTGATGGGATTCACAAATAGAGTTGCCACATTAGAGGATAATTTGCGGCGTCTTCAGGAGGGGCGGTGTTGATGTCTCAAATGAGTCCGGTGCAACTGTATTTGAATTTGTTAGTCCCCGTGATGAAACAGTTTACACCTGTCCAATTGTTTGAGGCCAGAACACTAGTGGACTGCGACTTGTGGCAAGTGCAACACCGCCCCAGCACTATCCCCCAGCCCTATCACCACCCCACACCTATCTCCCTTCCCAGCCCCATCTCCCATCCCAGTCCCAAGTTCAACCCCCATCCCCCTCCCAAACCCCCAAGCTATTTTCTCACCACTTTTCTCCTTCTCCTCCTCATTACTATCTTACAACCTCTTTCCAAACTCCCTCTACCCTAGCTTGGCAAACTCCATCTCCTGCCCTATAAAAACTGACACAGTGAGTGTCACAATGACAGAGTGAGGAGGTGTCGGCCAGCAGCAGCATCAGGAGCAGTCCAAAGAGTGGTAAAATGACAGAGTGCGGAGGTGGCAGCAGCATGAGGAGACCACAAAGCGGCACAATGACAGAGTCTTTAAGTGGCGCAGTATGAGGAGGCCACCGAGTGGCACAATGACCGATTCTGAACGTGGCTAAAGCATGAGGAGACCATGAAGCGGCACAATGACAGAGTCTTGAGGTAGCAGCAGCATAAGGATACCACAGAGCGGCACAATGACTGAGTCTGGAGGAGGCAGAAGCATGAGTAGGCCACAGTTTTGCACAAAGACAGTCTGGAGGAGGCAGCAACATAAGTAGGCCACAGAGTGGCACAATGACAGAGTGTAGAGGTGGCAGCAGCATGAGTAGGCCAGAGAATGGCACAATGACAGAGTGTGGAGGTGGCAGCAGCATGAGTAGTCCATAGAGTGGCACAATGACAGAGTCTGGAGGAGGCAGCAGCATGAGTAGGCCACAGAGTGGCACAATGACAGAGTGTGTAAGGGGAAGAAGCACGAGTAGGCCAGAGAGTGGCAACATGATATAGTCTGGAGGTGGTGGCAGCAGCAGCAGAATTAGGAGAAGGCCACCGAGTGTCACAATAACAGAGTGTGGAAGTGGCAGCAGCATGAGGAGACCACAGAGTGGCACAATGACAGAGTGGGGAGGTGGCAGCAGCATGAGTAGGCCACAGAGTGACACAATGACAGAATGTGGAGGTGGCAGCAGCAGCATCAGGAGGAGTCCAAAGAGTGGTACAATGACAGTGTGTGGAGGTGGCAGCAGCATGAGTAGGCAACAGAGGGACACAATGACAGAGTGTGGAGGTGGCAGCAGCAGCATTAGGAGAAGACCACAGAGTGGCACAATGACAGAGTCTTTAAGTGGCGCAGTATGAGGAGGCCACCGAGTGGCACAATGACCGATTCTGTAGGTGGCTGCAGCATGAGGAGACCACGAAGCGGCACAATGACAGAGTCTTGAAGTAGCAGCAGCATGAGGACACCACAGAGCAGCACAAAGACTGAGTCTGGAGAAGGCAGCAGCATGAGTAGGCCACAGTTTTGCACAAAGACAGTCTGGAGGAGGCAGCAGCATGAGTAGGCCACAGAGTGGCACAATTAAAATAATAGCTTATCTCAAGGAGACCAGCTACATTACATAGAGAAGACCACAGGGTGGCACAATAACCGATTCTGTACATGGCTTCAGCATGAGGAGACCACGAAGCGGCACATTGACAGAGTCTTGAGGTAGCAGCAGCATGAGTAGGCCACAGTTTTGCACAAAGACAGTCTGGAGGAGCCAGCAGCATAAGTAGGCCCCAGAGTGGCACAATGACAGAGTGTGGAAGTGGCAGCAGCATGAGTAGGCCACAGCGTGACACAATGACAGAGTGTGGAGGTGTCGGCAGCAGCAGCATCAGGAGGAGTCCAAAGAGTGGTACAATTATAGAATGTGGAGATGGCAGAAGCATGGGGAGACCACCGAGTTGCGCAATGATAGAGTGTGGAGGTGGCAGCAGCATGAGAAGGCCAGACAGAAAGTGGGACAATGACAGAGTGTGGAGGTGGCAGCAGCATGAGGAGAGCACATAGCGGCACAATGACAGAGTCTTTAAGTGGCGCAGTATGAGGAGGCCACCAAATGGCACAATGACCGATTCTGTAGGTGGCTGCAGCATGAGGAGTCCACGGAGCGGCACAATGACAGAGTCTTGAGGTAGCAGCAGCATGAGGACACCACAGAGCGGCACAAAGACTGAGTCTGGAGGAGGCAGCAGCATGAGTAGGCCACAGAGTGGCACAATAACAGAGTGTGGAGGTGGCAGCAGCATGAGTAGGCCACAGAATGGCACAATGACAGAGTGTGGAGGTGGTAGCAGCATGAGTAGATCATAGAGGGGCACAATGAAAGAGTGTGTAGGTGGCAGCAGCATAAGTTGCTCAGAGAGAGGCACCATGACAGAGTTTGGAGGTGGCGGCGGCAGCAGTAGAATTAGGAGAAGGCCACCGAATGGCACAATGACAGAGAGTGGAGGTGGCAGCAGCATGAGTAGGCCACAGAGTGGCACAATGACAGAGTGGAGGTGGCAGCAGCATGAGTAGGCCAGAGAATGGCACAATGACAGAGTGTGGAGGTGGCAGCAGCATGAGTAGGCCAGAGAATGGCACAATGACAGAGTCTGTAGGAGTCAGCAGCATGAGTAGTCCAAAGAGTGGCACAATGACAGAGTGTGGAGGTGGCAGCAGCATGAGTAGGCCAGAGAGTGGCACCATAATAGAGTCTGCAGGTGACGGCAGCAGCAGCAGATTTAGGAGAATGCCACCGAGTTGCACAATGACAGAGTGTGGAGGTGTCGGCAGCAGCAGCATCAGGAGCAGTCCAAAGAGTGGCACAATGACAGAGTGTGGAGGTGGCAGCAGCATGAGTAGGCCAGAGAGTTGCACAATGACAGAGTGTGTAGGTGTCGGCAGCAACAGCATCAGGAGCAGTCCAAAGAGTGGCACAATGACAGAGTCTGTAGGAGGCAGCAGCATGAGTAGTCCACAGAGGGGCACAATGACAGAGTGGAGGTGGCAGCAGCATGAGTAGGCCAGACAGAGAGGCACAATGACAGAGTGTGGAGGTGGCAGCAGCATGAGTAGGCCAGAGAGTTGCACAATAACAGAGTGTGGCGGTGTCGGCAGCAGCAACATCAGGAGCAGTCCAAAGAGTGGCACAATGACAGAGTGTGGAGATGGAAGCAGCATGAGTAGGCCAGAGAGTGGCACCATGATAGAGTCTGCAGGTGATGGCAGCAGCAGCAGAATTAGGAGAATGCCACCGAGTTGCACAATGACAGAGTGTGGAGGTGTCGGCAGCAGCAGCATCAGGAGCAGTCCAAAGAGTGGTACAATGGCAAAGTGTGGAGGTGGCAGCAGCATGAGGAGACCACATAGCTGCACAATGACAGAGTCTTGAGGAGGTTGCAGCATAAGGAGACCACAGAGTGGCACAATGACAGAGTCCTTAAGTGGCGCAGTAGGAGGAGACCACCGAGTGGCACAATGACAGATTCTGTAGGTGGCTGCAGCATGAGGAGACCACAGAGCGGCACAAAGACTGAGTCTGGAGGAAGCAGCAGCATGAGTAGGCCATAGTTTTGCACAAAGGCAGTCTGGAGGAGGAAGCAGCATGAGTAGGCCACAGAGTGGCACAATGACAGAGTGTGGAGGTGGCAGCAGCCTGAGTAGGCCAGAGAATGGCACAATGACAGAGTGTGGAGGAGGCAGCAGCATGAGAAGTCCACAGAGTGGCACAATGACAGAGTGTGTAGGTGGCAGCAGCATAAGTTGGTCAGAGAGTGGCATCATGACAGAGTCTGGAGGTGGCGACAGCAGCAGCAGAATTAGGCGAAAGCCACCGAGTGGAACAATGACAGAGTGTGGAGGAGGCAGCAGCATGAGAAGTCCACAGAGTGGCACAATGACAGAGTGTGGAGGTGGCAGCAGCATGAGTAGGCCAGAGAATGGCACAATGACAGAGTGTGGAGGAGGCAGCAGCATGAGAAGTCCACAGAGTGGCACAATGACAGAGTGTGTAGGTGGCAGCAGCATAAGTTGGTCAGAGAGTGGCATCATGACAGAGTCTGGAGGTGGCGACAGCAGCAGCAGAATTAGGCGAAAGCCACCGAGTGGAACAATGACAGAGTGTGGAGGAGGCAGCAGCATGAGAAGTCCACAGAGTGGCACAATGACAGAGTGTGGAGGTGGCAGCAGCATGAGTAGGCCAGAGAGTTGCACAATGACAGAGTCTGGAGGTGGTAGCAGCATGAAGAGACCACAAACCGGCTCAATGACATAGTCTGGAGATGGAAGCAGCAGGAGTATGCCAGAGAGTGGCACCATGATAGAGTCTGGAGGTGGCGGCAGCACCAGCAGAATTAGGAGAAGGCCACCGAGTGGCACAATGACAGAGTGTGGAGGTAGCTGCAGCATGAGGAGACCACATAGCGGCAAAATGACAGAGTCTGTAGGAGGCAGCAGCATTAGGAGAAGACCACAGAGTGGCACTATGACAGAGTCTTTAAGTGGCGCAGTATGAGGAGATCACCGAGTGGCACAATGACCGATTCTGTAGGTGGCTGCAGCATGAGGAGACCACGGAGCGGCACAATGAGAGAGTCTTGAGGTAGCAGCAGCATGAGGACACGAGAGAGCGGCACAAGACTGAGTCTAGAGGAGGCAGTAGCATGCGTAGGCCACAATTTTGCACAAAGACAGTCTGGAGGAGGCAGCAGCAGGAGTAGGCCACAGAGTGGCACAATTACAGAGTGTGGAGGTGGCAGCAGCATGAGTAGGCCAGAGAATGGCACAATGACAGAGTGTGGAGGTGGCAGAATGAGTAGTCCATAGAGTGGCACAATGATAGTGTAACGCACCAAATTGATCAGTTAGGATCTCAACTGCGGAGTCCTTTGACATCCACTCCTATCACACTACTTGAGTGTTGATGGAGTCTTTTGCGGCTGCTCAGTGTGTACCCCAGGCGGCTCTCTCAGTCTTAAGCGGAGAGTATGGGGTAACAAAATCATGTACCGCGTACTAAAGATAGAGTGTAAAACAAATAGTGAGGAGAGTTTGTTTTAGGAATCAGAGTACAGATTAAAGTTCATGAATAGCAGCTCTAGGCAATGTTCAGAAATCCCAGGCCTGCAGTACTAATAGTCACCAGCGCGTGTCCCTTCCTTTCAGTGAGCAATGTCAGTGAACAAAATGACAGGCTGATACTTGCTGTTAGAAGTCATGCAGGGATCCTGCGGTGGTGGAGCTGGATAAGGTAGGTGAGGGTTTCTCCTGGAGGTTCAGAGTTGCAGGTAGTTAGAAGCTTGCGTCCTCGTGGTGAATGGAGCAGGCAGGGTGCGCACTCCATTAGTGGAACACCCTGTGCAGCACCTGGCTCCTATTTATTGACCAAGTGTGGATGGGCGGAGCCACCTTAGACGGCCCAGCGGCCACTGCTTCCAGCCTGGGAGGCAAACAGCTATCGTTGTCATGGTTACACAGGGCATGGATCCAGGCTGGAGCGCAAACCACCGTATCCTTACAGATAGAGTCTGTAGGAGGCAGCAGCATGATTAGTCCACAGAGTGTGTAGGTGGCAGTAGCATAAGTTGGTCAGAGAGTGGCATCATGACAGAGTCTGGAGGTGGCGGCAGCAGCAGCAGAATTTGGATAAAGCCACCGAGTGGCACAATGACAGTGTGTGGAGGTGGCAGCATCATGAGTAGGCCACAGAGTGGCACAATGACAGAGTCTGGAGGTGGTAGCAGCATAAGTTGGTCAGAGCGTGGCACAATGACAGAGTCTAGAGGTTGAAGCAGCAGCAGAATTAGGAGAAGGCCACCGAGTAGCACAATGACAGAGTGTGGAGGTGGCAGCAGCATGAGGAGACCACAGAGTGGCACAATGACAGAGACTTTAAGTGGAGCAGTATGAGGAGGCCACCGAGTGGCACAATGACCGATTCTGAACGTGGCTAAAGCATGAGGAGACAATGAAGCGGCACAATGACAGAGTCTTGAGGTAGCAGTATGAGTAGGCCATAGTTTTGCACAAAGGCAGTCTGGAGGAGGCAGCAGCATGAGTAGGCCACAGAGTGGCACAATGAAAGAGTGTGGAGGTGGCAGCAGCATGAGTAGGCCAGAGAATGGCACAATGACAGAGTGTGGAGGTGGCAGCAGCATGAGTAGGCCAGACAGAGAGTGGCACAATGACAGAGTGTGGAGATGGCAGCAGCCTGAGTAGGCCACAGAGTTGCACAATGACAGAGTGTGGAGGTGTCGGCAGCAGCAGCATTAGGAGCAGTCAAAAGAGTGGTACAATGGCAAAGTGCGGAGGTGGCAGAAGCATGAGTAGGTCACAGAGTGGCACAATGACAGAGTGCGGAGGTGGCAGTAGCATGAGTAGGCCAGAGAATGGCACCATGATAGAGTCTTGAGGTGACGGCAGCAGCAGCAGAATTAGGAGAATGCCACCGAGTTGCACAATGACAGAGTGTGGAGGTGTCGGCAGCAGCAGCATCAGGAGCAGTCCAAAGACTGGTACAATGGCAAAGTGTGGAGGTGGCAGCAGCATGAGGAGACCACATAGCTGCACAATGACAGAGTCTTGAGGTGGTAGCAGCATAAGGAGACCACAGAGTGGCAAAATGACAGAGTCCTTAAGTTGCGCAGTAGGAGGAGGCCACCGAGTGGCACAACGACCGATTCTGTAGGTGGCTGCAGCATGAGGAGACCACGGAGCGTGACAATGACAGAGTCTTGAGGTAGCAGCAGCATGAGTACATCACGGAGCGGCACAAAGACAGTCTGGAGGAGGCAGCAGCATGAGAAGGCCACAGAGTGGCACAATTACAGAGTGTGGAGGTGGCAGCAGCATGAGTAGGCCAGAGAATGGCACAAGAGAAGGTGGTAGCAGCATGAGGAGACCACAAAGCGGCTCAATGACATAGTCTGGAGGTGGAAGCAGCAGGAGTATGCCAGAGAGTGGCACCATGATTGAGTCTGGAGGTGGTGGTGGCAGCAGCAGAATTAGGAGAAGGCCACCGAGTGGCACAATGACAGAGTGTGGAGGTGGCAGCAGCATGAGGAGACCAAATAGAGGCACAATGACAGAGTGTGGAGGTGGTAGCAGCATGAGGAGACCACAAAGCGGCTCAATGACATAGTCTGAAGATGGAAGCAGCAGGAGTATGCCAGAGAGTGGCACCATGATAGAGTCTGGAGGTTGTGGCAGCAGCAGAATTAGAATAAGGCCACCGAGTGTGGAGGTGGCAGCAGCATGAGGAGACCACATAGAGGCACAATGACAGAGTCAGGAGGTGGTAGCAGCATGAGTAGTTCACAGAATGGCACAATGACAGAGTGTGGAGGTAGCAGCAGCATGAGTAAGCCTGAGAGTGGCACGATGATAGAGTCTGGAGGTGGCGGCAGCAGCAGCAGAATTACGAGAAGGCCACCGAGTAGCACAATGACAGAGTGTGGAGGTGGCAGCAGCATGAAGAGACCACATAGCGGCACAATGACAGAGTCTGGAGGGAGCAAAAGCAGCATTAGGAGAAGACCACAGAGTGGCACAATGACAGAGTCTTTAAGTGGCGCAGTATGGGGAGACCACGCAGCGGCACAATGACAGAGTCTTGAGGTAGCAGCAGCATGAGTACACCACAGAGCAGCACAAAGACTGAGTCTGGAGGAGGCAGCAGCATAAGTAGGCCATAGTTTTGCACAAAGACAGTCTGGAGGAGGCAGCAGCATGAGTAGGCCACAGAGTGGTACAATTACAGAGTGTGGAGGTGGCAGCAACATGAGTACGCCAGAAAATGGCACAATGACAGAGTGTGGAGGTGGCAGCATGAGTAGTCCATAGAATGGCACAATGACAGAGTCTATAGGAGGCAGCAGCATGATTAGACCACAGAGTGGCACAATTACAGAGTGTGTAGGTGGCAGCAGCATAAGTTGGTCAGAGAGTGGCACAATGACAGAGTCTGGAGGTGGTAGCAGCATAAGTAGGCCAGAGAGTGGCACAATGACAGAGTCTGGAGGTGGCAGCAGCAGCAGAATTTGGAGAATGCCATCGAGTGGCACAATGACAGAGTGTGGAGGTTGCAGCAGCATGAGTATTACACAGAGTGGCACAATGACAGAGTCTTGAGGTGGTAGCAGCATAAGTAGGCCAGAGAGTGGCACAATGACAGAGTCTGGAGGTGGCAGCAGCAGAATTAGGAGAAGGCCACCGAGTAGCACAATGACAGAGTGTGGAGGTGGCAGCAGCATGAGTAGGCCACAGAGTGGCACAATGACAGAGTCTGTAGGAGGTAGCATCATGAGTAGGCCACAGAGTGGCACAATGACAGAGAGTGGAGGTGGCAGCAGCATGAGTAGGCCAGACAGAGAGTGGCACAATGACAGAGTGTGGAGATGGCAGCAGCATGAGTAGGCCAGAGAGTTGCACAATGACAGAGTGTGGAGGTGGCAGCAGCAGCATCAGGAGGAGTCCAAAGAGTGGTAAAATGACAGTGTGTGTAGGTGGCAGCAGCATGAGAAGGCCACAGAGTGGCACAATGACAGAGTGGAGGTGGCAGCAGCATGAGTAGACCAGACAGAGAGTGGCACAATGACAGAGTGTGGAGGTGGCAGCAGCATGGGTAGGCCAGAGAGTTGCACAATGACAGAGTGTGGAGGTGTCGGCAGCAGCAGCATCAGGAGTAGTCAAAAGAGTGGTGCAATGGCAATGTGCGGAGGTGGCAGAAGCCTGAGTAGGTCACATAGTGGCACAATGACAGAGTGTGGAGGAGGCAGCAGCATGAGTAGGCCAGAGAGTGGCACCATGATAGAGTCTGGAGGTGACGGCAGCAGCAGCAGAATTAGGAGAATGCCACCGAGTTGCACAATGACAGAGTGTGGAGGTGTCGGCAGCAGCAGCATCAAGAGCAGTCCAAAGAGTGGTACAATGGCAAAGTGTGGAGGTGGCAGCAGCATTAGGAGACCACATGGCAGCACAATGACAGAGTCTTGAGGTGGTAGCAGCATGAGGAGACCACAAAGTGGCACAATGACAGAGTCCGTAAGTGGCACAGTAGGAGGAGGCCACTGAGTGGCACACTGACCGATTCTGTAGGTGGCTGCAGCTTGAGGAGACCACAGAGCGTCACAATGACAGAGTCTTGAGGTAGCAGCAGCATGAGTACACCACGGAGCGGCACAAAGACAGTCTGGAGGAGGCAGCAGCATGAGAAGGCCACAGAGTGGCACAATTACAGAGTGTGGAGGTGGCAGCAGCATGAGTAGGCTAGAGAATGGCACAATGACAGAGTGTGGGGGTGGCAGCATAAGTAGTCCATACAGTGGCACAGTGACAGAGTCTGTAGGAGGGAGCAGCATGATTAGGCCACAGAGTGGCACAATGACAGAGTGTGTAGGTGGCTAGGTGACAGCAGCATAAGTTGGTCAGAGAGTGGCATCATGACAGAGTCTGGAGGTGGCGGCAGCAGTAGCAGAATTAGGAGAAAGCCACCGAGTGGCACAATGACACAATGACACAATGAGTCTGGAGGAGTCAGAAGCATGAGTAGTCCACAGAGTGGCACAATGACAGAGTGTGGAGGTGGCAGCAGCATGAGTAGGCCAGAGAGTGGCACAATGACAGAGTGTGGAGGTGGCGGCAGCATGAGGAGATCACATTGCGGCACAATGACAGAGTATGGAGGTGGTAACAGCATGAGGAGACCACAAAGCAGCAGAATTAGGAGAAGGCCACCGATTGGCACAATGACAAAGTGTGGAGGTTGCAGCAGCATGAGGAGACCACATAGAGGCACAATGACAGGGTGAGGAGGTGGTACCATCATGAGTAGGTCACAGAGTGGCACAATGACAGAGTGTGGAGGTAGCAGCAGCATGAGTAAGCCAGAGAGTGGCACCATGATAGAGTCTGGAGGTGGCGGCAGCAGCAGCAGAATTAGGAGAAGGCCACCGAGTAGCACAATGACAGAGTGTGGAAGTGGCAGCATGAGTATTCCATAGAGTGGCACAATGTCAGAGTCTGTAGGAGGCAGCAGCATGATTAGGCCACAGAGTGGCACAATTACAGAGTGTGTAGGTGGCAGCAGCATAAGTTGGTCAGAGAGTGGCACAATTACAGAGTCTGGAGGTGGTAGCAGCATAAGTAGGCCAGAGTGTGGCACAATGACAGAGTCTGGAAGTGGCAGCAGCAGCAGCAGAATGAGGAGAAGCCCATCGAGTGGCACAATGACAGAGTGTGGAGGTGGCAGCAGCATGAGTAGGCCACAGAGTTGCACAATGACAGAGTCTTGAGGTGGTAGCAGCATAAGTAGGCCAGAGAGTGGCACAATGACAGAGTCTGGAGGTGGCAGCAGCAGCATTAGGAGAAGACCACAGAGTGGCACAATGACAGAGTCTTTAAGTGTCGCAGTATGAGGAGGCCACCGAGTGGCACAATGACCGATTCTGTAGGTTGCTGCAGCATGAGGAGACCATGGAACCGCACAATGAGAGAGTCTTAAGGTAGCAGCAGCAAGAGGACAGTCAGGAGGAGGCAGTAGCATGAGTAGGCCACAGTTTTGCACAAAGACAGACTGGAGGAGGCAGCAGCAGGAGTAGGCCACAGAGTGGCACAATGACAGAGTGTGGAGGTCGCAGAAGCAGGAGTATGCCAGAGAGTGGCACCATGATATAGTCCGGAGATGGCGGCAGCAGCAGAAGAATTAGGATAAGGCCACCGGAATGGCACAATGACAGAGTGTGGAGGTGGCAGCAGCATGAGGAGACCACATAGCGGCACAATGAGAGAGTCTGGATGTGGTAGCAGCATTAGTAGGTCACAGAGTGGCACAATGATAGAGTGTGGAGGTGGCATCAGCAGGAGTATGTTAGAGAGTGGCACCATGATAGAGTCTGGAGGAAGCGGCAGCAGCAGCAGAATTAGGAGAAGGCCACAGAGTGGCACAATGACAGATTCTGAAGGTGGTAGCAGCATGAGTAGGTCACAGAGTGGTACAATGACAGAGTGTGGAGGTGGCAGCAGCATGAGTAGGCTAGAGAGTGGCACAGGGTGTGGAGTTGGCAGCATGAGTAATCCATAGAGTGGCACTATGACAGAGTCTGTATGAGGCAGCAGCATGATTAGGCCACAGAGTGGCACAATGACAGAGTCTGGAGGTGGTAGCCGCATGAGTAGGTCAGAGAGTGGTACTATGACAGAGTGTGGAGTTGGCAGCAGCATGAGTAGGTCAGAGAGTGGCACCATGATAGAGTCTGGAGGTGGCGGCAGCAGAAGCAGAATTAGGAGAAGACCACCGAGTGGCACAATGACAGAGTCTGGAGGTGGTAGCAGCATGAGGAGACCACATAGCGGCACAATAACAGAGTCTGGAGGTGGCAGCAGCAGCATTAGGAGAAGACTACCGAGTGGCATAACGACCGATTCTGTACGTGGCTGCAGCATGAGGAGACTACAAAGCGGCACATTGACAGAGTCTTGAGGTAGCAGCAGCATGAGGATACACAGAGCGGCACAATGACTGAGTCTGGCGGATGCAGCAGCATGAGTAGGCCACAGTTTTGCACAAAGACAGTCTGGAGGAGGCAGCAGCATGAGTAGGCCACAGAGTGGCACAATGACAGAGTGTGGAAGTGGCAGCAGCATGAGTAGGCCACAGCGTGACACAATGACAGAGTGTGGAGGTGTCGGCAGCAGCAGCATCAGGAGGAGTCCAAAGAGTGGTACAATGACAGAGTGTGGAGATGGCAGAAGCATGAGTAGGCCAGAGAGTGGCACCATGACAGACTCTGGAGGTGGCGGCAGCAGCAGCAGAATAAGGAGAAGGCCACCGAGTGGCACAATGACAGAGTGTGGAAGTGGCTGCAGCATGAGGAGAACATATGCACATTGACAGAGTCTGGAGGTGGTAGCAGAATGACGAGACCACAGAGCGGCTCAATGACAAAGTCTGGAGGTGGCGGCAGCATGAGGAGACCACAGAGTTGCACAATGATAGAGTGTGGAGGTGGCAGCAGCATGAGGAGAGCACATAGCGGCACAATGACAGAGTCTTTAAGTGGCGCAGTATGAGGAGGCCACAGAGTGGCACAATGACCAATTCTGTAGGTGGCTGCAGCATGAGCAGTTCACGGAGTGGCACAATGTCAGATTCTTGAGGTAGCAGCAGCATGAGGACACCACAGATCGGCACAAAGACTGAGTCTGGAGGAGGCAGCAGCATGAGTAGGCCACAGTTTTGCACAAAGACAGTCTGGAGGAGCCAGCAGCATGAGTAGGCCACAGAGTGGCAAAATGACAGAGTGTGGAGGTGGCAGCAGCATGAGTAGGCCACAGCGTGACACAATGACAAAGTGTGGAGGTGTCGGCAGCATCAGGAGGAGTCCAAAGAGTGGTATAATGATAGTGTGTGGAGATGGCAGAAGCATGAGTAGGCCAGAGAGTGGCACAATGACAGAGTCTGGAGGTGGCAGCAGCAGCAGAATTAGGAGAAGGCCATCGAGTGGCACAATGACAGAGTGTGGAAGTGGCAGCAGCATGAGGAGAACACATGCACATTGACAGAGTCTGGAGGTGGTAGCAGCATGAGGAAACCACAGAGCAGCTCAATGACAAAGGCTGGAGGTGGCGGCAGCATGAGGAGACCACAGAGTTGCACAATGATAGAGTGTGGAGGTGGCAGCAGCATGAGTAGGTCTGACAAAGAGTGGCACAATGACAAAGTGTGGAGGTGACAGCAGCATGAGTAGGCCAGAGAGTTGCACAATGACAGAGTGTGGAGGTGTCGGCAGCAGCAGCATCAGGAGCAGTCCAAAGAGTGGTACAATGGCAAAGTGCGGAGGTGGCAGAAGCATGAGTCAGCATAAAACTGAGTCTGCTTTATTGAACTTACCAGAAGCCATTTGGTTCCAGGAGAAGTACTAGTGGGCTCAGCATGCATGTTGGTATTTGCATCCCTTGATCTGATGAACGCTGTATGGCACCAGACGAGGTTACAAGCGGAGTGTATCTGGCATGCATGCTGCACCTGCACTCCCTGGGTTTTGTGTGGCTGATATGGCCCATAATGGTAAGAATAAATGTTAGGGACCACTCGAGAGGCAACCGTGAAGTGGTGGGTGGCTTACATAATTTGGCCAAAATATAAACTAATGCCTCATCTAACATCCAGCATAGTGGCAGGACGGAGCTCTAGCAGCAGTGTGCCATTGCACCTTTGTTTTTACGTTTGTATGTGTATTTCACCATAGCAACGTGCACCTGCGTATTGGGTTGTGCTGACTGCAATCCCCATTTTATTCCTTTGTAGCATATATGGGAGGTGTGGTGACCTCCATGCAGTCATGCACACCTGACTAGTGAATCCGCCCTGTAGGCTGGTTTTAAAGTCAGTATAAAACTGAGTCTGCTTTATTGAACTTACCAGAAGCCATTTGGTTCCAGGAGAAGTACTAGTGGGCTCAGCATGCATGTTGGTATTTGCATCCCTTGATCTGATGAACGCTGTATGGCACCAGACGGGGTTACAAGCAGAGTGTATCTGGCATGCATGCTGCACCTGTACTCCCTGGGTTTTGTGTGGCTGATATGGCCCATTAAGGTATGAATAAATGTTAGGGACCACTCGAGAGGCAACCGTGAAGTGGTGGGTGGCTTACATAATTTGGCCAAAATATAAACTAATGCCTCATCTAACATCCAGCATAGTGGCAGGACGGAGCTCTAGCTGCAGTGTGCCATTGCACCTTTGTTTTTACGTTTGTATGTGTATTTCACCATAGCAACGTGCACCTGCGTATTGGGTTGTGCTGACTTCAATCCCCATTTTATTCCTTAGAAGCATGAGTAGGTCACATAGTGGCACAATGACAGAGTGTGGAGGTGGCAGCAGCATGAGTAGGCCAGAGAATGGCACCATGATAGAGTCTGGAGGTGACAGCAGCAGCAGCAGCAGAATTAGGAGAATGCCACCGAGTTGCACAATGACAGAGTGTGGAGGTGTCGGCAGCCGCAGTATCAGGAGCAGTCCAAAGAGTGGAACAATGGCAAAGTGTGGAGGTGGCAGCAGCATGAGGAGACCACAGAGCAGCACAATGACAGAGTCTTGAGGTAGCAGCAGCATGAGTACACCACAGAGCGGCACAAACACTGAGTCTGGAGGAGGCAGCTGCATGAGTAGGCCACAGAGTGGCACAGTGACAGAGTGTGGAGGTGGCAGCATGAGTAGTCCATAGAGTGGCACAATGACAGAGTCTGTAAGAGGCAGCAGCATGATTAGGCCACAGAGTGGCACAATGACAGAGTGTGTAGGTGGCAGCAGCATAGGTTGGTCAGAGAGTGGCATCATGACAGAGTCTGGAGGTGGCGGCAGCAGCAGCAGAATTAGGATAAAGCCACCGGGTTGCACAATGACAGAGTGTGGAGGTGGCAGCCGCATGAGTAGGCAACAGAGTGGCACAATGACAAAGTCTGGAGGTGGTAGCAGGATAAGTAGGCCAGAGAGTGGCACAATGACAGAGTCTGGAGGTGGCAGCAGCAGCAGAATTAGGAGAAGGCCACCGAGTAGCACAATGACAGAGTGTGGAGGTGGCAGCAGAATGAGGAGACCACATAGCGGCACAATGACAGATTCTGGAGGTGGATGCAGCATGAGGAGACCACAGAGCGGCACAATGAGAGAGTCTTGAGTTAGCAGCAGCATGGAGGACACCAGAGAGCCGCACAAAGACTGAGTCTGGAGGAGGCAGTAGCATGAGTGAGGCCACAGTTTTGCACAAAGACAGTCTGGAGGAGGCAGCAGCAGGAGTTGCCACAAGTGGCACAATGACAGAGTGTGGAGGTGGCAGCAGCATGAGTAGGCCAGAGAATGGCACAGTGACAGAGTGTGTAGGTGGCAGCAGCATGGTAGGACACAGAGTGGCACAATGACAGAGTGTGGAGGTGGCAGCAGCATGAGTAGGCCAGAGATGGCACAATGACAGAGTGTGTGGGTGGCAGCAGCATGAGTAGGACACAGGTGGCACAATGACAGAGTGTGGAAGTGGCAGCAGCATGAGTAGTCTATAGAGTGGCACAATGACAGAGTCTGTAGTACAGAGTGTGTGAGGTGGCAGCAGCATGGAGTAGGCCACAGAGTGGCTAGTGACAGATTGTGGAGGTGGCAGCAGCATGAGTAGAGCCAGAGAATGGCACAATGACAGAGTGTGTAGGTGGCAGCAGCATGGGTAGGCCACAGAGTGGCACAATGACAGATTGTGGAGGTGGCAGCAGCATGAGTAGGCCAGAGAATGGCACAATGACAGAGTGTGTAGGTGGCAGCAGCATGAGTAGGCCACAGAGTGGCACAATGACAGAGTGTGGAAGTGGCAGCAGCTTGAGTAGTCTATAGAGTGGCACAATGACAGAAGTCTGTAGTAGGCAGCAGCATGATTAGGCCACAGAGTGGCACAATGACAGAGAGTGGAGGTGGCAGCAGCATGAGTAGGCCAGACAGAGAGTGGCACAATAACAGAGTGTGGAGGCAGCAGCATAAGTAGTCAGTGGCAGCAGCATCAGGAGGAGGCCACAGAGTGGCACAAGGACAGGAATGTGGAGGTGTCGGCGGCAGCAGCATCAAGAAGGAGTCCACAGAGTGGCACATTGACAGAATGTGGATGTGGCAGCAGCATGAGTAGGCCAGAGAGTGTCACAATGACATAGACTGGAGGTAGCGGCAGCAGCATTAGGAGAAGACCACCGAGTGGCACAATGACCGATTCTGTAGGTGACTGCAGCATGTGGAGACCATGGAGCGGCAAAATGACAGTCTTGAGTAGCAGCAGCATGAGGATACCACAGGCGGCACAATCACTGAGTCTGGAGGAGGCAGCAGCATGAGTAGGCCACAGAGTGGCACAATGACAGAGTGTGGAGGAGGCAGCAGCATGAGTAGGCTAGCAGAGTGGCACAATGACAGAGTGTGGAGGAGGCAGCAGCATGAGGAGACCACAGAGCAGCACAATGACAGAGTCTTGAGGTAGCAGCAGCATGAGTACACCACAGAGCGGCACAAACACTGAGTCTGGAGGAGGCAGCTGCATGAGTAGGCCACAGAGTGGCACAGTGACAGAGTGTGGAGGTGGCAGCATGAGTAGTCCATAGAGTGGCACAATGACAGAGTCTGTAAGAGGCAGCAGCATGATTAGGCCACAGAGTGGCACAATGACAGAGTGTGTAGGTGGCAGCAGCATAGGTTGGTCAGAGAGTGGCATCATGACAGAGTCTGGAGGTGGCGGCAGCAGCAGCAGAATTAGGATAAAGCCACCGGGTTGCACAATGACAGAGTGTGGAGGTGGCAGCCGCATGAGTAGGCAACAGAGTGGCACAATGACAAAGTCTGGAGGTGGTAGCAGGATAAGTAGGCCAGAGAGTGGCACAATGACAGAGTCTGGAGGTGGCAGCAGCAGCAGAATTAGGAGAAGGCCACCGAGTAGCACAATGACAGAGTGTGGAGGTGGCAGCAGAATGAGGAGACCACATAGCGGCACAATGACAGATTCTGGAGGTGGATGCAGCATGAGGAGACCACAGAGCGGCACAATGAGAGAGTCTTGAGTTAGCAGCAACATGAGGACACCAGAGAGCCGCACAAAGACTGAGTCTGGAGGAGGCAGTAGCATGAGTAGGCCACAGTTTTGCACAAAGACAGTCTGGAGGAGGCAGCAGCAGGAGTTGGCCACAGAGTGGCACAATGACAGAGTGTGGAGGTGGCAGCAGCATGAGTAGGCCAGAGAATGGCACAATGACAGAGTGTGTAGGTGGCAGCAGCATGAGTAGGACACAGAGTGGCACAATGACAGAGTGTGGAGGTGGCAGCAGCATGAGTAGGCCAGAGAATGGCACAATGACAGAGTGTGTAGGTGGCAGCAGCATGAGTAGGACACAGAGTGGCACAATGACAGAGTGTGGAAGTGGCAGCAGCATGAGTAGTCTATAGAGTGGCACAATGACAGAGTCTGTAGTACAGAGTGTGTAGGTGGCAGCAGCATGAGTAGGCCACAGAGTGGCACAATGACAGATTGTGGAGGTGGCAGCAGCATGAGTAGGCCAGAGAATGGCACAATGACAGAGTGTGTAGGTGGCAGCAGCATGAGTAGGCCACAGAGTGGCACAATGACAGATTGTGGAGGTGGCAGCAGCATGAGTAGGCCAGAGAATGGCACAATGACAGAGTGTGTAGGTGGCAGCAGCATGAGTAGGCCACAGAGTGGCACAATGACAGAGTGTGGAAGTGGCAGCAGCTTGAGTAGTCTATAGAGTGGCACAATGACAGAGTCTGTAGTAGGCAGCAGCATGATTAGGCCACAGAGTGGCACAATGACAGAGAGTGGAGGTGGCAGCAGCATGAGTAGGCCAGACAGAGAGTGGCACAATAACAGAGTGTGGAGGCAGCAGCATAAGTAGTCGGTGGCAGCAGCATCAGGAGGAGGCCACAGAGTGGCACAAGGACAGAATGTGGAGGTGTCGGCGGCAGCAGCATCAAGAGGAGTCCACAGAGTGGCACATTGACAGAATGTGGATGTGGCAGCAGCATGAGTAGGCCAGAGAGTGTCACAATGACATAGACTGGAGGTAGCGGCAGCAGCATTAGGAGAAGACCACCGAGTGGCACAATGACCGATTCTGTAGGTGACTGCAGCATGTGGAGACCATGGAGCGGCAAAATGACAGTCTTGAGGTAGCAGCAGCATGAGGATACCACAGAGCGGCACAATCACTGAGTCTGGAGGAGGCAGCAGCATGAGTAGGCCACAGAGTGGCACAATGACAGAGTGTGGAGGAGGCAGCAGCATGAGTAGGCTACAGAGTGGCACAATGACAGAGTGTGGAGGAGGCAGCAGCATGAGTAGGCCAGAGATTGGCACAAGGATAGAGTAGGTGGCAGCAGCATGATTAGGCCACAGAGCGGCACAATGACAGAGTGTGTAGGTGGCAGCAGCATGAGTAGGCCACAGAGTGGCACAATGACAGAGAGTGGAGGTGGCAGCAGCATGAGTAGGCCAGACAGAGAGTGGCACAATAACAGAGTGTGGAGGCAGCAGCATAAGTAGTCCATAGAGTGGCACAATGAAAGAGTGTGGAGGTGAAAGCAGCATGAGTAATCCACAGCACAGAGTGGCACAGTGACAGAGTCTGGAGGAGGCAGCAGTTTGAGTAGGCCACAGAGTGGCATAATGACAGAGTGTGTAGGTGGCAGCAGCATGAGTAGGCCACAGAGTGGCACAATGACAGAGTGTGGAGGTGGCAGCAGCATGAGTAGGCCATAGAGTGACACAATGACAGAGTGTGGAGGTGGCAGCAGCAGCATCAGGAGGATTCCAAAGAGTTGCACAATGCCAAAATCTGGAGGTGGCATCAGCATGAGTGGGCAAGAGAGTGGCACGATGACAGAGACTGGAGGTGGCGGCAGTTCCTAATGGTTGTATTGCTAGAATATAACGAATATTGAGAATATAGTGCTATATTCGTGATATTCGTTATCTTCGTCAATTCTAGCAATACAAGTTACAACGATTAGGAACTCAGCTCTAAGTTTAATTCGCAATGCGAATATAAATTTGCTTAACATTCGCAATATATAGAATCACGAATATTCAATTTCGACGAAGATATGACGAATATTCAATCGAATATTTGCAAAATATTGCGAAATCGAATATGGCACCTTCCGCTCATCACTAATCAGTATGTCACAGAGTGACACAAAGACAGAATCTGGAGGAGGCAGATGCATGAGTAGGCCACAGCGTGGCACAATGACAGAGTGTGGAGGTGTCAGCAGCAGCATCAGGAGGATGCCACAGAGTGGCACAAAGACAGAATCTGGAGGAGGCAGCAGCATGAGTAGACCACAGAGTGGCACAATGACAGAGTGTGGAGGTGTCGGCGGCAGCAGCATCAGGAGGAGGCCACAGAGTGGCACATTGACAGAATGTGGATGTGGCAGCAGCATGAGTAGGCCAGAGAGTGGCACAATGACAGAGTCTGGAGGTAGCGGCAGCAGCATTAGGAGAAGACCACCGATTGGCACAATGACCGATTCTGTAGGTGACTGCAGCATGAGGAGACCATGGAGCGGCAAAATGACAGTCTTGAGGTAGCAGCAGCATGAGGATACCACAGAGCGGCACAATCACTGAGTCTGGAGGAGGCAGCAGCATGAGTAGGCCACAGAGTGGCACAATGACAGAGTGTGGAGGAGGCAGCAGCATGAGTAGGCTACAGAGTGGCACAATGACAGAGTGTGGAGGAGGCAGCAGCATGAGTAGGCCAGAGATTGGCACAAGGATAGAGTAGGTGGCAGCAGCATGATTAGGCCACAGAGCGGCACAATGACAGAGTGTGGAGGTGGCATTAGCATGAGTAGGCCAGACAGAGAGTGGCACAATGACTGAGTGTGGAGGTGGCAGCAGCATGAGTAGGCCACAGAGTGGCACAATGACAGAGTGTGTAGGAGGTAGCAGCATGAGTAGGCCACAGAGTGGCACAATGACAGAGAGTGGAGGTGGCAGCAGCATGAGTAGGCCAGACAGAGAGTGGCACAATAACAGAGTTTGGAGGCAGCAGCATGAGTAGTCCATAGAGTGGCACAATAAAAGAGTGTGGAGTTGAAAGCAGCATGAATAATCCACAGCACAGAGCGGCACAATGACAGAGTGTGGATTTGGTAGCAGCATAAGTAGGCCAGAGAGTGGCAGAATCACAGAGTTTGGAGGTGGCAGCAGCATGAGTAGTCCATATAGTGGCACAATGACAGAGTCTGGAGGAGGCAGCAGCATGAGTAGGCCACAGAGTGGCACAATGACAGAGTGTGGAGGTGGCAGCAGCATCAGGAAGAGGCCACAGAGTGGCACAATGACAGAGTGTGGAGGTGTCGGCAGCAGCAGCATCAGGAGGAGTAAAAAGAGTGGTACAATGACAGAGTGTGGAGGTGGCAGCAGCATGAGTAGGCCACAGAGTGGCACAATGACAGTGTGGAGGTGGCAGCAGCATGAGTAGGCCAGAAAGTGACACCATGATAGAGTGTGGAGGTGGCAGCAGCATGAGAAGACCACATAGCGGCACAATGACAGAGTCTAGAGGTGGCAGCAGCATGAGGAGACCACAAAGCGGCACAATGACAGAGTCTGGAGGTGGCTGCATCATCAGGAGGCTACAGAGTGGCAAGGTGACATACTGTGGAGGTGGGTGGCAATACCAGTACCTACTGAAGATGATGGGTGAAAGAAGGAGCACTTGGTATCAGATGTGTGGCATCAGACGGGTAACAGCATCAGAATAGTAGCTGAGGCAGGTAGCCAGAAGAAACCGGTCTCTTTTGTCAAATTGTTGTTGTGGCACTATGGATGATCTAGTCTGATACATCAGGCATTAGTGTGTGAAAATCCTGGCTGATCCATGCCTGATTCATCTTGATGCAGTTTCACACTACGTGCTATATGTGGGCACTTTAAACTCTTGCTAAATGTCCTATCAAATGCATTGTGGTATCATGCTGTAATTCTCTTTAACAGGCTGGAGGTGTCATTAAACTTTTTCGCTCCTAGAATTTTATATATATAGCTGTGTGTGTGTGTGTGTGTGGGGGGTTGTGTGTAAAGTTAGTGTGTCCAATGATAATGAAGATAAATAATTCAAAAGAGACTTTACCGCACCTACAGTGCTTAATGATGAGTACAAGATTTTTTCCACCAAAGTATTTCAAACAAGATTTTTCCGCATATAAGTGCTGCGCTTAATGCTGATTACAATTTTTTCACCACCAACATAATTCAAAAAAGATTTTACCGCATAAATCTGAATCCCGAATATCTTTTTATTTTTTTACTGATATACGCCACTAAAGGCTTTATCACATATAACTGGAACAGTGAACGCCAAATATATTTTTCTTTTTCCATGTATATATGCCACTAAAGGCTTTTCAACAGAGGGTTATAGGCTGTCAGTTTAAAAAAAACAACAGCGCCTGAGGTGGAGTGATCTGAAGTGAATGGGACATAGCGGACAAAGTAGGTCCACGCTGGAAGAGAGAGACACGGTCCTCGTGCGGTTTCTGTGCTGCAGAAAAGTCCCCGTAGTGCCCAGTAAGCAATACCGCATACAGATGCGGGCTGGTGTGAATTAGTTCGCATTTTTGTGCAGGGTTAGTGCATAGTGTATTCACCTGAATTTGTGCGCCGCTCTTATGTACGTCGTCACGTAATCGCATAGTGTGTGAAACGTAAATGCAAAATATCAACACAATGCAATTCAGTCCATACCGCAAATAGGACTTTCCCACATATATCTGCAGCGTTGAACACTAAATATATTTTTATTTTTATACTGATATATGTCAATAAAAGTTTTTCAAGAGATAAATGCAGCCTCGAATGGCGAATGTATATTTATTTTTGTACTCATATACGTCACTAAAGGATTTTCAAGATATAAGTGCAGGAGCGAATGGCAAATGTATATTTATTTTTCTACTGCTATACGTGAATAAAGGTTTTTCAAGATATAAGTGCAGCAGTGAATGACGAATGTATATTTATTGTTCTACTGCAATACGCCAGTAAAGGCTTTACCAGATACAACTGCAAAAGTGAACTGAGAATATATTTTTCTAGTAGTGCTGAAATACGCCCCTATACGCTTTCACCAGAAATAACTGCAGAAATGCCCTGAGAATATATATTTCTTATTGGACGGAAAAAGGCCACTATACGCTTTAACCAGAAAACAATTAAAGAGTGAAGTGCGTATATATTTTTCTTCTTTGAATGAAATACGCCCCTATACAGTTTCAACAGAAATCACTGCAACATTGCAGGGCGTCTATGTATTTTAGTTTTTTTTACTGTAATAGGCCCCTATACACTGTCACCAAAAATAAATACAGAAGTGCCCCGAGAATATATATTTCTTGTTGGACGGAAAATGGCCACTATACGCTTTAACCAGAAAAAAAATTGAAGAGTGAAGTGTGTATATATTTTTCTTGTAGTGCTGAAATACGACCCTATACGCTTTCACCAGAAATGACTGCAAACTACAGTGCGTTTATATTTTTCATGTATTACTGAAATACCTCCCTAAACTCTTTCACCAGAAATGACTGCAAACATGCAGTGCGTTTATATTTTTCGTGTATTTCTGAAATACCACCCTCTACACTTTCACCAGAAATGACTGCAAATGATTTTAGCGTAAATAACAACAAAAGTGACCTGTGTATATATTTATCTATTTCCACAGATAAAAGCCACTAAAGGCTTTTCAACATAGCACTTGCACCCCAATAACTAACTAGTGTGGAAAACATTACATTTGCAAAAATGAATCAGTCATGCATCTGTGAGGATTTTCACACAGCTTCCGCTGATGCCAGTAAATAGATTTGCTATTGCTGACAATGGGGTCTAGCTAGTTATCACTGACCCAATAATGGCACTGCTGCCATTTGCCTATTCATAAGATAGTGTTGCTGCTGCAGCTACTGCTGCCACTACTACACAACTGCATATCTCCTGCCTTGTCCATCAGGTTCCATACTGTGCTGCTGCTACTATTGCCCTTACACAGTTGCCCATTTTCTGTCATTTCCATCATGTTCCACACTGTGTTGCTTTTGCTGCTACTACTATCCCTACACAGCCTCACTACTCCTCCTATGTCCATTCTGTTCCATACTGCTGGGAACACCACCCTGTAAACTTGAAACTGCCCCCAAAGAGAGCAGGCTTTTGCATATAGAAAAAAACTAAACTAAACATTGTTTCTTCACTTTCCTGGATGATATATATGTTCTTTAAAATTACACCTTACCTATTACTCCCCAAAATGTGTTAAGTTTTGAATGGCTTGGTAAAAACAATCTATTGCTTTTTCCAGTTGCACCAGGTGTGTATAAACACTGGCAGACATCTGTCTCCAAAATGGGGTAATTTTTGGCTCATTTTTTTTATTTTAAAAAGCATAACAAATCTGATGCAGTATACAGTATGTACAGTATATTTTTAAGCAGCCAGTTTGTTATCCCCCGCTACCATCCGTGTATTCAAAGCCATATATGTCACTGTCCCTTTGATATTACTAATGCTGCCTTGGCTCTAAAGAGTTTAAAAAGGATTAGGTACAGTCCTAGGAGATCTAGGACAGGGTAATTGGGGCATATTCTATTCTGGACGATTTTATTTGAACTGAATCAAATCTGCTGACCGAATTGATAGAATCAGATCAATAAGAATAAGCTAAACTAAGTTCAGGAAATTTGTTCATTTCTAGTAGTGTTTTTTTCAGGTGTTGGCCCCTGACTTCTTGACATGACTGTCCTTTAGTGTTCCTTTAGTGTTCTTGCATACCTTAAATAATTTTATCACATCTCTCATGTGTAGAAGGGATCATGTAGTGGAAGGAAAAGTGGCCTTGAAAACTCAGGTGTCTCCTGAGGAAGCTGGTTGACCCAGCGATACGCGTGGGGCACTGAAACTATGCACCATGCTCGCCTCCTTATATACTTGATAAGTATTTATTTTATTTAGCATTATTTTGATGTCATATTTATCGCTTATTCTGAACTTTGCACTTCTCTGGTGGCTTACATTTGTCCATATTTAGGTTTTGGTGATCATAGGGATGTGTGTAGGGCGTATTGTTTTTGTCCTAACACATTGTCTTGATTGTATACAATATTTTTACTTTTGTCTGGTGTTGTTTAATAAAATATAATTTTTAATGTAGAGATGTGCAACCTTTGCATGCGGTCTTGCTTCTTCTTATTACATATGCAAATTCGTAAATGGTCACTAACTTTCACATAACTCTACATAACTCAATAGTACAAGCGACTATAAGAAAAACTGTAATTTATCTTATTAGAGAGAAATGTCTAGTTCTCATGTTACACAAGTCAATACAAGTTTATGAATAGGGGAGAGGGGAGGAGTGAACAGGAGCTGAGTGACAGAAGAGAAGGAAAAGACAAAGAGATTGCTGCAACTAAATAGGAAGTTTATATATCAGTCACAATCATACAGGTCAGTACTTATCTGTAATGCCCTCCATGTTCCGGGGGCTGCTTCTGAATGAATAAGAGAAGGTTAGGTAACAGGTTCTCCAGTACGTTCTATGTGAGGGAACTAGTCTCCACCCACCAGATCTAGAAGAACTACAAACTAGACATTCAGCATGCACAGGGAAAAACAAGTAAAAAATGCTAGGTACAGTACAAGAGAAATAACGGCCAGAAATAATTTTATTTCTCATGTACACACTGTAATATTGATTAATGCAAAGTTTGCTGAAGGGTTTGGTCAGCTTTAAGTACACAGGTGGGGACTTTTGTTCAGCATAAAGATTACTCTGCATGACATTTCATTCCAGGACTCTATCATGTGCAAACAAATACATTTAAAAATATATCAGAGTGTACCAGTTGTGACTTTGGATATTTATTTTTGGAGACACTTGGGGAGAAGTTGAAAAATCCTATACTATTGAAGAAAACCAACACCGGGCTGTGAACATGAGAATTCAGCAGTGGTGACTAGTGTTGAGTAAACTTGTGTTTTAAGTTCTGCGTCCAAAGTTCGGGTTCTGGTTTTTGAAGAATCCCGTTATGGATTCTGCTATCACGGACCATAACGGAATTTGGAATCCATAACGGTATTCTTCGATAATCCGAACCCGAACTTTGGACGCAGAACTTAAAAAACAAGTTCGCTCAACACTACTGGTGACTTTTTCTACCAATATACAGCTATGAAGTCCAGTGATAGAAACAGACCTTGAGCCACCACTGTCTGAATATATTTACGCATTTGATGCAGTATCCATTTCACCCTCTGAGCCATTTTTCTTACACATTTTGTAATGGATGGCATAGTAATAGTATAATAGCAAACCCGGTAATGGACACCTAGCAATGAAAAGTTACAGAATGCCAGTAATGGAAATTAATAATACAGTAACAGGCGGAAACAGACATCCAGTAAAGGATATTAACATATGCCCAGTAACGGAGGCTGCAGTGGTGGGGACCCGATGGCTGGGAAGGCAGCCCTTTGCCTTCCAGAGGTATTGGGGCTTGCATTCTATGGAAGTCTGTGAGACCCTGCCCCCTGAATCTCACAAGCAGGCAGGCTGTCAGTGTATTACACTGGTAATACATGAGTAGAGATGAAGCTTTGGATGCTTCATCCGAAGTCGCTTTGTTCAAAACCTCCAAATAATACTGTACGGAGATCCATCTCCGTACAATATTAGAATGTATGGGCCAGTGGCAGATCCAGAGCTTGATTTCGGGTGGGGCACTTCCAGATTGTTTTGTGGTGGCGGACAGAAAATAATGTGGTGCTTATAGAACAGACTATTTTATTTAAATAGCAGAAGAAATGCTCTGTCTATAACTAAGAAGGGTATATTATACAGGGGGTAATATAACTGAGGAGGGTTATCAGGGTACATTATACAGGGGTAATATAACTGAGGAGGGCTATCAGAGGACATTATACAGAGGTAATATAACTGAGGAGAGCTGTATAATATATTATACCTCAGTATAATGTCCCCTGATAGCCCTTCCTCAGTTATATTACCACTGTATAAATTACCCTGATACCCCTTAGTTATATTACTCCCTGTATATAACTGAGGGGTATCAGGGTACATTATACAGGGGGTAATATAACTGAGGAGGGGTAGCAGGGTACATACTTTATATGCGTTATATACTGTATATATATATATATATATATTTACCGTATATATATATATATATTCAATGAGCCAAAGTTAGTTATTCACAAAGTCACATGTGACTTCTTTGAATAACTTCGGTAGTTGATTTTTAAAGTGTAAAACCACTTTAAAACTGGAAACCGAACTCAGCTTCAGTTCCTAGGTACTAGTCGAAACCGAGTTTGGTTCCAAGTTTTAAAGTGGTAATGTGAGGCAACAGCACAAGTAAATTCATAGGTATGTTATTAAAACAATATACCGTACAGTGCAATGTGAGAAAATGCCCATAGTATAAAAATATATTCCCCATACGGCAAAGAGCAAAACGGAAAAAAGCGTCCAAATAGCCGATTTGCCATTTTTGGTCGCTTCATTTTCTACAAAAAATTAAATAAAAAGTGATCAAAAAGTCATACACACCCCAGAATGGTATCCATGAGAAGTTCAGATCGCCCCGCAAAAAATGAGCTCCCATACAGCTCCGTACACATAATTACACAAAAGTTTTTTTTTCCACTTTTTAATTTTTTTTATCACTGTCAAAACGCAAGAAAAACTATACATATAAGGTATCGCCGGATTCGTACTGGCCTGTAGAATAAAAGTAACTGGTCAGTTTTATCGCACATCGAATGTCCTAAATAAAAAATCCGTAAAACTGTGGTGGAATTGCTTTATTTTTTTTGCAATTTCAGCCCATTTGGAATTTTTTCCCGCTTCCCAGTACATCATATGCAATATTAAATGGTGGCGTTGAAAAGTACAAGTTGTCCCGTAAAAAAAAAGCTCTCATATGGCTATGTAAGCAGACAAATAAAAAAGGTTATGGTTATGCAGTGAGAAAAAAAAGAAAACGGAAAGAAAAAAACCTCTGGGCTTGAAAGGGTTAAGGCTGTTTAGAGACAGATCTCCATACAACATTAAAACGAAGTGTTTGAATGAATCGACATCAGATCTATGATCCGAAGCTCGATTCACTCAACATTAATTGTCTTCATCCCCACCACTTACTTTTCTCAGACTGTGATATGTTATGGGCTCCTTGCCCCCCTCATGATTCTCACCTCCATATTTGCCCCGAGTACCACTAGCACCTTCCTTAGTACCTGTGGGACTGTCCCTTAAGAGGCAAAATGGCACCCCACTTGGAAGGGTTGGTGAAGATAGAGAAGATGGAAAAGAAATGATTCTATCAGGCTTCAACTTAACTGTTACACTGGGTTCAGACCTGAGCGTTTTGAAGCCTAGCGTTTTCTGAGCGTTCAAGACAGGCGTTTACGCGCGTTTTTTTCTAGCGTTTTGGTAAATAGTGTAGGCGCGTTTGACGCGCGTTTATGTGATTGACTGCATAGTTGGCCAATGACCAATGATATAGTTTGGCCAATCTGAGTGCTTTAGAGGTGTGACATTCCATGGTGGCTGATTCAGCATGTTGCAAACTTTGTAAAACGCGCATCCATAGGTGCGTTTTATGCTGCACAAACGCCCGAACAACACGCCTATCGCGTTTCCCATTGAAGTCTATTGCCACCAAACGCTCGAAAAACGCCTGAATTAACGCGAACATACTTGCTTATGCGTCGGACGTTTTTAGGCGCCTTCGAACGCGCATAAAAACGCGCAAGTGTGAACCACCCCCATAGGAATGCATGGTTCCTGTACTGTTGTGCGTTTTTTTGCGCGTTCGAACGCGGCGTTTTACGCGAAAGTGTGAACTGAGTGTTATGGAGGAGGAAAGGCAGGAATGCTTTGAGCACTGGCTCAAAGGTTTGCTGTCAGATTCAGAGATAACATCAACATTATCCTGTGTGGCTGAAACGATAAGTAAAGGTACCTTTACACAAGGTGATTCAGAGCAACGAATGTTTCAACAAATAATCTTTAGACGTGACGCTTATTGTTCACAAAATTGTAATTTTGAGCACATATTCCATCATTTGTAAAACAGACTGTTGCATTTACACAAAGCAAAATCTATCGATTGTCGGTTGTCACTCTATCGTTCGTTGCTTTTATGAATCGGAGAACAGATACCCTCCAACGATTTCTGGAAGAACACAAGCTGGTGATGACAGTGTTAGTCTGGGGAATGTTTTTGTGGCATTCTCTGTGCCCACTTATGCACGTGGAATGTACTGTCCACTGATTTGAGTATGAATCCATCTTTAAAGGTCACGTACATCCATACATGCTAATATCTCTTCTCTGGGGCACATGAGATCTTCCTGCAATGTGACATATCACACAACTAGAAGTGTCTGAAATTGGTTGGAGGAGCATGACCAAGACTTCCAAGTACTACCCTGACCCCCCTAATTCCACAGATCTGAACTTGTTGACAGCAATGCATTTCAAAATAAGTTGTGACAGGTCCATGTCTACCATTGTGTAGTATCCCCTCTTATTTTAACAACAGTCTGTAAACATCTGGGAAGTGATGAGACCAATTGCTGGAATTTTGGGAGAGGAATATTGACCGTGAATATTCACGGTTGCACCACCAATGAGCCCAGGTGAGACCTCAGGCAGCACCAGATAGGGGCATGAGGGGGACAGCGGAAGGGCTATGGGCAATGAGCGCTTTCATTGTGGCAAAGGGGTTAAGTTAAGAAATGGGCATGGTGGGGGGCACCATTTCAGTTTTCGCCTCAGGCAGCAGAAAGGCTAGGTGCACCCCTGGTCCCATTCCTTTCTAATGTAGGATTCTAGCGGCTCAACAGCCAGATTATTCATTTCATGATGCGTCAAATGTATTCTGTTTGTCTGGACTGCAACCAGGACTCATCTGTTATGATGCCATGCTGTTGAGGTGGATGAAGTACGTGGTTTAACATTGTCTTGCTGAAATATGCAAGGCCTTCCCTGAAAGAGATGTTGTTTGAATGGGAACATAAGATGTTCCAAAACTTCTATATACTTGTAAAGGCACTAATGCAACCCCATACTATAAAAGATGTAGGCTTTTGAACTGTGCGATGATAACAAGCTGGATGGTCCTTCACCTCGAGTCAGCAGAACACAGTGTTTATATTTTCCAAAAAGAATTAAAAATTTTAATCATCTGACCACAAAACTGTTTTTCATTTTTCCTCTGTTTATTTTGAATGAACTTTGGCCTAGAGAAGATGGTAGCCTCTCTGGAACGCATTGCTATATGCTCCTTCTTTTTTCTTTGCATGATACAGCTTTAGGGCTCATGCACATGACCATTGTTGGCCGTTGCTCGTATTCACTTAAATGGGTCTGCAATCTGGAAGGTGTGGTGTGGAACGGACGCACAGAACCCCACAGAAGCACTACGGAGTACTTCAGTGGGTTTTCTGTTGTTCTTCTGTGCCGCAAAAAAATAGAACTTGTTCTATTTTTTGTGGTGTGGACGGATCATGGACCCATTTAAGTTGAATGGGTCTACATCCGTCTGTGTCAGCCACATGGACAGTGCCCGTGTATTGGGGACTGCAATTTGCAACACATGCGACGACACGTAGCTATATATGTCAGTGTCACTCTATTTGCTATAGTGGTCTTTGCGTTGAAGAGCGTATGGAAAGGGTAGAAAATTTGTAAAAAATTAACCAAAAGAGACAACTTTTATAGAAATTCCACAGAGTCAAAGGAGACTAGAGGGTGTTTTATGCCAATTTTCAGGAGAAGCTTCGATTCAAGTAGAATCAAATTGTACACAATTAAACTTTTTTGGACTTGAAACAATATTCAAGAAATTCGCTGGTCTCTATCTGCACACTGGCAGAGTCTGTCCTACTAAACACTGGTCCTTGTCTGTTAACTGCTCTCCTTATATACACTTTCTAACTGAACTAGAACCTTCTAAAGGGATGGGTAGAGTTTAGAATCACAACCTAAACAGAAACAATGTTGTAATTTCAGTCTGTCATAGACTTATTTAGAGTTATAATACAAGTCTATGGGAATGACTAAGCAGTTTTCAGACCTAAACAAAAGAGCTAAACCAGACAGTCATAAAATCAGTGTGTCTATTTTTCTTCCTCCAAAACTTTGCATAATCACTTATAGTAACTGTGGGAGATATTTACTGTAGCTTCTCTCTGTATTGGCTGGTAGAGATGGCCCGAACTATGTGCCGGCGAACAGTTCCCGGCGAACATAGCTTGTTCGCGTTCGCCGCAGCTGGCGAACACATGCGATGTTCGGTCCGCCCCCTATACATCATCATTGAGCAAACTTTGACCCTGTACCTCACAGTCAGTAGACACATTCCAGCCAATCAGCAGCATACCCTCCCTCCCAGACCCTCCCATCTCCTGAACAGCATCCATTTTAGATTCATTCGGAATTTGCAGTCTTAATGAGAGGAGGGAGAGTGTAGTTGCTGCTGATTTAATAGGGAAATCGATAGCTAGGCTAGTGAATTCAGTGTCCACTCCAGTCCTGAAAGACTCACCTGATCTCTGCTGTAAGGACAGCGTCCTGACAGCACCCCAAAAAGCCCTTTTTAGGGCTGTAACATTAGTCTGCTTTTTTTTTTCTCCATATACATATTGCAGTTGCCTGGCCTGCCTGTGTGTGAGGAGCTGCAGGCCCACAGACTGTAGTGTGCCCACTGCCAGTGCCCACCCCTGTCATCCCATGTGGCACAGGACTTTGCATCAAAAAAAGGCATTTCATTTTTACACTTTAATCTAAGGTTAGTTGCCTGCCAGTGTGTGTCAGGCTGAGTTCCACTGACTGTAGTGTGCCCACTGCCAGTGCCCACCACTCATACCGGCTGGCAAAGGACTTTGCATAAAAAGGCATTTAATTTTTGCACTTTAGTGTAATTTCAGTTGCTTGCCTGCTGCTAGTGTGTGTCAGGCCGACTTCCACTGACTGTAGTGTGCCCACTGCCAGTGCCCACCCCTGTCATCCCGTGTGGCACAGGACTTTGCATCAAAAAAAGGCATTTAATTTTTACACTTTAGTGTAATTTCAGTTGCTTGCCTGCTGCCACTGTGTGTCAGGCCGACTTCCACTGACTGTAGTGTGCCCACTGCCAGTGCCCACCCCTGTCATCCCGTGTGGCACAGGACTTTGCATCAAAAAAGGCATTTCATTTTTACACTTTAGTGTAATTTCAGTTGCTTGCCTGCTGCCACTGTGTGTCAGGCCGACTTCCACTGACTGTAGTGTGCCCACTGCCAGTGCCCACCCCTGTCATCCCGTGTGGCACAGGACTTTGCATCAAAAAAGGCATTTAATTTTTACACTTTAGTGTAATTTCAGCTGCTTGCCTGCTGCTAGTGTGTGTCAGGCCGACTTCCACTGACTGTAGTGTGCCCACTGCCAGTGCCCACCCCTGTCATCCCGTGTGGCACAGGACTTTGCATCAAAAAGGCATTTCATTTTTACACTTTAGTGTAATTTCAGCTGCTTGCCTGCTGCTTGTGTGTGTCAGGCCGACTTCCACTGACTGTAGTGTGCCCACTGCCAGTGCCCACCCCTGTCATCCTGTGTGGCACAGGACTTTGCATCAAAAAAAGGCATTTAATTTTTACACTTTAGTGTAATTTCAGTTGCTTGCCTGCTGCCAGTGTGTGTCAGGCCGACTTCCACTGACTGTACTGTGCCCACTGCCAGTGCCCAGCCCTGTCATCCCGTGTGGCACAGGACTTTGCATCAAAAAAGGCATTTCATTTTTACACTTTAGTGTAATTTCAGTTGCTTGCCTGCTGCTAGTGTGTGTCAGGCCGACTTCCACTGACTGTAGTGTGCCCACTGCCAGTGCCAACCACTGATACCAGGTGGCACAGTAGCTTGCCGATAAAAAAGGCATTTAATTTTTAGACAGTAGTCTAAATTCAGTTGCTTGCCTGCTGCCAGTGTGTGTCAGGCCCACTTCCACTGACTGTAGTGTGTCCACTGCCAGTGCCAACCACTGATACCGGGTGGCACAGTAGCTTGCCGATAAATAAGGCATTTAAATTTTAGACAGTAGTTTAAATTCAGTTGCTTGCCTGCTGCCAGTGTGTGTCAGGCCCACTTCCATAGACTGTAGTGTGTCCACTGCCAGTGCCAACCACTGATACCGGGTGGCACAGTAGCTTGCCGATAAATAAGGCATTTAATTTTTACACATTAGTCTAATTTCAGTTGCTTGCCTGCTGCCAGTGTTTGTCAGGCCCACTTCCACAGACTGTAGTGTGCCCACTGCCAGTGCCCACCACTGATACCGGGTGGCACAGTACCTAGCACGCGTAGTACCACTTATCTAAAAAAAAATGACAGGCAGAGGCAGGCCACCCCGCAGGGGCCGTCGTGGTCGTGGTGCTGTGATTTCCACTGTCCCTGGAATAATGCCCAGTGTTCAGAGGCCACTTACCCTGAACCCGAAAAACCCTGACTGGCTTAGACAGGACACCCAATCTTCAACAGCTTCCGCTAAGAACCTTGACGCACCATCCTCCTCCAGCTCAGCTTCGGTCACCTGCTCTCAAGTTACCACGCTCCCGCCGCCACCACCACCACTACCACCACAGCCACCACAGCCGCTTCACTTGATCCGTCAGAGGAGTTATTTACACATCAGTTGGATGCAATTAGTGATGCGCAACCATTATTGCCAGATGATGTAGATTATAGGGATATGTCTCAGTCAGGCAGGATTACACACATGGACGTACAGTGTGATGATGATGATGTTGTACCTGCTGCTGCTTCCTTTGCTGAGGTGTCAGATACAAGTGAAGCGGTTGATGATGACGATGTGTCCACGGATGCCACGTGGGTGCCTGCTCGAAGAGAAGAAGAGGGGGAAAGTTCAGAAGAGGAGACAGAGAAAATGAGGAGACGAGTTGGAAGCAGGGGGAGGTTGTCGCAAGGAGTTAGTGGCACAGTCAGACAGCATGTATCGGCACCTGGGGTCAGCCAAACAGCACGCCAGTCAACGCATGCTGTTGCCACCACCAGAATGCCGTCATTGCAAAGCTCAGCAGTGTGGCATTTTTTTTGTGTGTCTGCCTCTGATAACAGCAATGCCATTTTCAACCTGTGCCAAAAGAAACTGAGTCGTGGGAAGTCCAACACCCACCTTGGTACAACTGCTTTGCGAAGGCACATGATCTCACATCACAAACGCCTATGGGATCAACACATGAGTACAAGCAGCACACAAACTCAAAGCCACCATACTCCTCCTGGTCCAGCATCTTCAGCCACGTCAACCACTGCTGTCCTCCCTGCCCCCTCTCAACCAACCGCTACTCCTCCTCTCATCTTCAGCAGTTCCTGCTCATCTGCCCACAGTCAGGTGTCTGTCAAGGACATGATTGAGCGTAAAAAGCCAATGTCACAGAATCACCCCCTTTTCCGGCGACTGACAGCTGGCTTGACAGAACTCTTAGCCTGCCAGTTTTTACCATACCAGCTGCTGGAGTCTGAGGCCTTCAAAAAATTTGTCGCTATTGGGACACCACAGTGGAAGGTACCCAGCCTAAATTTTTTTTCGCAAAAGGCAATCCCTGATATGGGATGTAACAGGGATTAAACTGATGAGAATAGTACTACAGAAAATACCACTCATATCGGGTGTGACAGTAAATTGCACGGCGCAGACGCAGTGACCGTGGATTAAAACAGAGTGGAGGGAGCCAGCGTTTTTTTAACCATCTCCCCGTTCGAAAAATCAATTCAATAAATGGCCCCCAGATTGGGGACGTTAGAGGGATTAAACTGATGAGATTAGTACTACAGAAAATACCACTCATATCGGGTGTGACAGTAAATTGCACGGCGCAGACGCAGTGACCGTGGATGAAAACAAAGGGGAGGGAGCCAGCGTTTTTTTAACCATCTCCCTGTTCGAAAAATCAATTCAATTCACCTTTCGGGGACTCTTGGTGCTGTACGTGGCTGGGTGGAGGAAGAAACCTTCAATGACATCACCGGGACGTGGCTAGCTTGGTATCCAACCTTGTGCAAATGGGGAGTTTGCGGTTGTGCAAATCAACTGTTTGCGGTTGTTTGCGGTGCATTAAAAGGGGAGTTTGGTCTGTCAATGTCTGTGAAGCGGGCGTAACCCTTATCGATACAACCCCGTAACCGTGATCGATACAACATCATACCTGATCGTATACACACACTAGATGTTTTAAACCACGTTGTTCAAAAAAATTTAGGATTGTTAGGTGATTTATGCTTTTTATGGATTGAAACCCAACTCTGCGTCAACTATGTAATTTTCCATGGGAGTTTTGCCATGGATCCCCCTCCGGCATGCCACAGTCCAGGTGTTAGTCCCCTTGAAACAACTTTTCCATCACTATTGTGGCCAGAAAGAGTCCCTGTGGGTTTTAAAATTCGCCTGCCTATTGAAGTCTATGGCGGTTCGCCCGGTTCGCCCGTTCGCGAACATTTGCGGAAGTTCGCGTTCGCCGTTCGCGAACGGAAAATTTTATGTTCGTGACATCACTATTGGCTGGCTGTGCATTAACCCGTTACACAGTGCAGTGCAGATACAGTGCAATAACAGTATATATGGCTATATGAAAAAAAATTAAATGCAGTTCAACATTATTAAATAGTATGTGCAAACAATGGCATAAATCAAAGTTAACACTCCCAAGTTGGCTACAGTAGTGAGTTGATGGCTTTGCATAGTAGCAATAGAGTAAAATTTCCACAAACATCCATTGTCCAAAGTACCAATACCATTGATTCAGGGCACTACGAATAGTGCCTAAGACATGTTGACTGACATCACAACTATAGTCCATCATGATTGGCTGAGGCTGACAAGATATTATGGGCAAGCCCATTGGGAAAAGGTCATGTGATCCTCCTTCTGAATTTTCTCATCTTTCCTGTATTTGGAGATGTAAAATGGTGACATCATTTTCAATGATTCAAGCAGGACTAATTCCAAAAACCTTGGATTCAGAGTATACTGCAGTTTTTGGAAAATGTGTTAGTAATTCAATTAATTTAGAATATATTCACTCGTCTCTAGGATTAACTATTTGTTATTACTGCTGTAATGATATAAAAACACTGAAACAAATATATATCCCATGCACCACTTGAGGACCTGCATAATTTATGATGAGGCACAGGCCTTGTCATAAATTAAGCACATCTACCAGGAGTCCATGAGCCTAAACTAAAATCTAGGCCAGCTCATAGCTGGGCTAGAATTCGAGCATCATCCATGCCAGGAAACTGGTATAAATGATAATGAATGTGTCAGGGCCAATGGCCATGGTAACATCTTGCCTCACAACTCCCCCTTTTTCGAAAGTAGCGAGGGTGGCATAGAAATGCAAAAAGGCACAATGGCATTTAAAAAGTTGCAAACCAGCAGTTTGCAACATTCTTACACTAGAATTTAGGTGTAAGGAGATAATAAATTTTCTTCTATATCATTTTTCATTGAACCCCTTCTATGGGCTAAAATGCTACTGATATGGATCTGTTGGAATATGCTGCACAGAAAAATGGCAATTGCATAAAATAGTACATATAAAGAATGTGAATGAAGCCATTAAAATGTACTGCATTGTTTTTTCAATAAAAAAGAATTAATACTGATCTGTAGTATGGACCAGTGAATGATGAACCCAAATACTGCTAAAACGTTGTCATTATGCTTATGCTATACATCAAGTTTACTTTCTTGTTTATGGCTACATAAGAAAACAGGCAGGACTGAGGCTGGCTACTGATTTCTCCAGTGGCTAATACACACTAACTGTTCTGTTCTAATGGCAAGAAAAATCCACCGGGTATAGAGGAATATTACTATCCAGGATGATTATACTCTCATCTATGATTCTCTCTCTACTGCTAACCTTATGAAACATTTACATTAATATATCTTTGATGGCAATGTTGGGTTCAGTGATCCACCAAGTTGTCTTCATCAAATGTTATGTCTCTTGGAGCAATTTGTGAATATGGTCTATGGGAAATGTTCACCAATACCAGGTATTTAGTCTTATCGCACCTTTAAACGTATCAAGAGAGTAAAGCTTAGCTGAGTAAATAAAGATTAAGCTTTGAATACTGAAATAAGGATTTTCATCTGAACTTCAGACATTACCGTAGCTGTCATGCTGGAAGGAATATAAGACGCATGCAGTATATTGTCTTATGACTGACAGTGTTAGGTTGGCATGCCTGTCCAAGGAGCTTCATTAAGCAGCTGGTAAAATTGCTTCCCTTGGCATGGATAATACTAAGAGATGAACATTTGTTTCCAAATATTTATACAGCTTTTGGAGTACAATGCACATTTTTTCAGTTTTAAAGCAGCAATGCTATTGTGGTTACAAAGATGTAATGATGATAGAATGTATTTCTAGGTATCCAATCTGTAGTGAATGGTAGGAGTGGTAAAGGGGAACAAGAGAGCAACTACCCGTAGGCAAAATTTCTTTCAATAGATGATGGTTAGTACTAAGCGGTTGTCAGGAATAATTCATTCCTGGCAATATCCAACTCTGTTAAAAAATGAGCTGTCAAAATGTCATGGCTACGACAATTTGCCAGAAAGATACAAGCATTAATAATTTATGACTAGCTACACCACATGGCCCTAAATACATTACAAGGGGTGCAATAAGGCAAGATTCCCTAGATTACTCCCATGGAAGTGTTGATGTAGCGGATGTAATCATGATGTCCCATAGTTTGATATTTTCACTTTATATAAAAAAAAAAGCATTTAAACGCTGGTACTTGATTTTTTTCCTGGATGAATGGGACCACATCAATGATATTCATTATGATATTAAAGCTGTATATGAGGGTACAGAGAGCATCTATATCCTCTGTAAGAGGGTGCAAGGTGTTGTATTTGATAGCAGGTACGTGTCACCGAGGTTGCTGGCCTCGGTGAGGTGAGAGCCGGGTTTTTGTCTGCAGCAGCTAGTGCTGCTCTGTTAAATAGCATGGCTGCAAAGCCGATCCGGGCCGGCTCTTACTGGGAGCAGCTAAAGAGTAGGGTGGGTGGCTGCTCCCCACGGTCCAGTCCATGTTTTGGGCTGGATATAAAACGCAGCCAGCAGCTGTGTCTGAGGGTTGTGATTATCCTGGAGCCTGCAAACAGGGCTGAGGAATTCTCTGTCCTGGAGGAAGGAGCTCAGCAAGGTGGTGTTTCCCTGTGACCTGAAGGTGGAATCGCCTGCGGCTGAGCCGACTGCTAGGTGTGAACCCGCACCTAAACCACCCAAGGTGACTGGACCCTGTGTTGGCCTGTTTTTGTTTTGCCACAGTATTTTCGTTGTGTGTGAACTGTCACCAAGAGACTGCTTTTCATTTTATGGCGTGCAAGTGTGAATAAAACACTGTTTGATGCACCATCTGGACTCCTTGTTTTGCCTCTAAACTGCACCCGCACCGCTGTCTACCAGAGCGACTCCCCACATTTGGTGGAGGATGCGGGCATGCGCAGTGAGGCTGGCGTGAACGCCGAACTTTGTTTGCTGAGCAAAAGTGTATGTCCTATATTAGGCCGGCAAAGTTGCAGCCTGTGATTTCTGGCAACATGGAGGCTGCTGTGAAAGCCCTCATAGAGGCTAACGTGCAGCAGCGGGAGACCAACCAGTTATTGCTGCAACATGTGATGGCATTACAGGCGGCAGGAGCGTCCCACCACGTCCATGATGCCCGGAAGCGGTCCGTGCGGCGATCCCAAAGATGACCCCCGCTGACGACGTGGAGACATACCTAGCCGTCTTTGAGAAGGTCGCCGTGAGGGAAAAGTTACCCGTGACCAGTGGGCCGAGGTGGTTGCTCCGTTCCTGGCAGCCGGACCCCAGCAAGTTTTTCGATTTGGCAGATGTCCAGGCAGCTGACTACCCGACCGTGAAAGGTGAGATTCTAGCAAGACTGGGGGTGAATGTTTTGGTCCGGGCCCAGCGGATGCATCAGTGGGAATTTAACCCGGCTGAACCCGCCAGACCACAATACTATGACCTGCTACATCGGTTGCAAAAATGGCTGCAGCCAGACATACTGACTCCCACTGCTATGCTCGACCGTCTGTTAGCAGATGTATTCTGGAGGTCTTTGCCATACCCTCTCCAGCACTGGATCGGCCAGGTATCCCCCACCAATGCCCTTGAGATGGTCGACCTGGTGGAGCGATATGAGGCCACCAGAAACCTGCAGGGGGTTCTTTTGGGAGGAGGCCAGTCAAACCCCGGAAACCTCCACCCCAGTCCCGGCGGCCGGCCAAACCCGCCCGGGATGTACCCTGCAGATCCCTCCCCAGTAGTCTGCTGGCGGTGTCATGAGCCTGGCCACGTAAGGGCCGACTGTCCACAGTGGGGGAACCCATGGAGACTAATTATGGGTACCGGGCTTCCCTGTATGCCCGGAGACTGTGTGCGACCGGCACCCCGAGACAATAGACAATCGACATCTGTGCCAGGTGCAAATCGGGGATAACCTGGCAGTGGCGCTGTTGGACTCAGGGAGCCTGGTAACCCTGGTAAGTGCTGCCCTGGTACAGCCCACCCAGTATACGGGCCGGAAAGTTGGTGTGGTGTGTATACATGGAGACTTAAAGGACTATCCCACTGCTGTAATGTCTCTGTCCACGGCGGCCGGCACCTGGACTTGTGAAGTGGCGATCTCCACAAAGCTGCCCTATGAACTAATAATTGGGAGAGACTTCCCTGGTTTTCCGTCACTGTGGCCTGAGATGAAAGTGACTAATAGCCCTGAGACAGGGGTAACCCTAGCAGAGTGGCCTGATACCCCTGGAAGGCCAGAACCCTGGGAGCCCGAGTCTGAAGGGCCAGCGGTAGAGGTGACCACTGCTGCAGCGGTAGTGGGGAGACAACCCCACTGAGTGTAATGGTGGGAGACACGGAGGACTTGCCACCGGGGCCTGAGTTGGCAGACCTCAATGTCTCCGGGGAAAATTTTGGGACCGCACAACACCGGGACCAAACCCTAACCAGGGCCTGGGAGAATGTGCTGGAAATTGATGGTAAACCCCAGAAACCAGGGGCTGAATTAATGTTCCCACGATTTATTGTTCTGCAGGATATGTTGTATCGGGTGAACCAAATCCGAGGTGAACCTGTTGAACAGTTGGTGGTGCCCACAGCGTATCGCAAGCTTGTCATGGAGCTTGCCCACCAACATGTTCTTGGGGACACCTGGGGTGGCAGAAAACCCAGGACCGCATACTGCAGCGGTTTTATTGGCCCAGTGTGTTCAAGGAGGTAGAGAATTATTGTAAGTCCTGTCCGACCTGTCAGATAACTAGCCCCAGCCACATTTCCGTAGTCCTCTGGTACCTCTGCCAATTATTGAAGTACCGTTCGAGCGAATCGCTATGGATTTAATTGGGCCTGTACCAAAGTCTGCCAGGGGCCACCAACATATTCTGGTAGTTCTCGACTATGCCACTCGGTATCCGGAGGCGGTGCCTCTGCGACATACCTCAGCTAAGCTCATTGCCAAAGAGTTAATGGAGATGTTTTCCCGTGTGGGCCTGCCAAAAGAGGTTCTGACAGACCAAGGGACCCCTTTTATGTCCAAAGTAATGAGGGAACTGTGTAAATTGTTGCGTATAAAGCAGCTACGGACGTCCGTTTACCATCCGCAAACAGACGGTCTTGTTGAGAGGTTTAACCAAACTCTAAAAAATATGTTAAAGAGGGTGGTGTCTAGAGATGGGAAGGACTGGGACCTGCTTCTGCCCTATCTCATGTTCGCAGTGCGAGAGGTACCCCAGGCCTCTACTGGGTTCTCGCCCTTCGAACTGCTTTATGGCAGACACCCTCGGGGCCTGTTGGATATCGCCAAGGAAGCATGGGAACAACAGCCTGTCCCCCACAAAAGTGTCATTGAGTATGTCACCCAGATGCAGGAACGGATAGAAAGGGTGTTGCCGCTGGTCCGGGAGCATATGGAGGCAGCACAACAAGCCCAGAGTAGGGTGTATAATCGTCAGGCTCGGGTGCGGGGCTTCAATCCGGGAGATCGAGTGTTGGTTCTGGTACCCACCCTTGACAGCAAATTCCTAGCTAGGTGGCAGGGCCCCTATGAGGTGATCGAGAAGGTAGGGAAGTAAATTACAAAGTACACCAGCCAGGGCGGCGCAAGCCGAGCAGGTGTACCACGTGAATTTACTTAAGCCTTGGAAAGATAGGGACACGGCCGGCGACCACAGCCCCGGCCAGGGCTTCTAGGTGAAAGGGTCCAGCCCCACAGTTCGAGGCCTGTGAAGCAGTAACCACGGTAAAAATTGCAGACAGCCTGTCTTCCAAACAAGTTCAGGAAGTCAGGGAGTTCATCAGTCGGAACACGGATGTGTTCTCGGACCTCCTGGCCGCACGTCTCTCATCCAACATGACATCGTCACTGAGCCTCAGGCCAAGATCCGGTTAAAACCATACCGGGTACCCGAGGCTCGGCGACGGGCCATCGCGGAGGAAGTACAGTTAATGTTGAAGCTCGATGTCATTGAGGAATCGAAGAGTGAGTGGGCCAGTCCCATAGTCCTAATACCCAAGCCGGATGGGACGTTGCGGTTCTGTAACGATTTTCGCAAGTTAAATGAAGTGTCCAAGTTTGATGCGTATCCCATGCCCCGGGTAGACGAGCTTGTTGAGAGTTTAGGGCAAGCCCGTTATTTTTCTGTGCTAGACCTCACCAAAGGGTACTGGCAGGTACCCTTAACGGAGTCGGCTAAGGAAAAAACCGCATTTGTTACCCCGCAGGGCCTGTATCACTACAAGGTGTTACCCTTTGGCCTGCATGGCGCCCCGCCACTTTCCAAGGTTAATGGACATAGTGCTGCGACCACATCGTCGGTACGCCTCGGCCTACTTAGATGATGTAGTCATCCACAGCACCGACTGGGAAAGCCATTTACCCAAGGTGCAGGCGGTAGTGGATGCCCTGAGGAAAGCCGGACTGACCGCTAACCCAAAGAAGTGCTCCATAGGGTTAGAGGAGACAAAATATCTGGGATATGTAATTGGGCGGGAGTCATCAAACCTCAGGTAACCAAGGTAGAGGCCATTCGTAACTGGCCCCGACCGGTCACCACCAGGCAGGTAAAGTCGTTCCTGGGGATTGTAGGTTACTACATGAGGTTTGTGCCCCACTTTGCCACAATAGCAGCGCCGTTGACAGACCTGTTGAAGGGCGAAAGTCTGGGAGGGTTAGCTGGAGTGAGAAGGCGGAGGAGGCTTTCGCCGCGTTGAAGTCGGCCCTGTGTGGGTCCCCGGTTTTGGTGACACCCGACTTCAACAAGGAGTTTGTCGTACAGACCGACGCCTCGGAGGTAGGCCTCGGTGCGGTACTGTCTCAGGAGGTCAACGGGGAAGAACATCCCGTTGTCTTCCTGAGCCGTAAGCTCAATCCCGCCGAGTCCAGATATAGTATAGTGGAGAGGGAGTGCCTGGCTATCAAGTGGGCACTCGAATCTCTCCGCTACTACTTGTTAGGGAGGAGGTTCCGTCTGGTGACCGACCATTCCCCCTCAAATGGATGAGTCAGGCCAAGGAGAGGAATGCTCGGGTCACCAGGTGGTTCCTATCTCTTCAGAATTTCAAATTCTCCGTGGAACACAGGGCAGGCCGCTTGCAGGGCAACGCAGATGCCCTGTCCCGCGTCCACTGCCTCACGTGTGTTCACCCCCTCAGGGTTGAACAAAGGGGGTGTGTAAGAGGGTGCAAGGTGTTGTATTTGATAGCAGGTACGTGTCACCGAGGTTGCTGGCCTCGGTGAGGTGAGAGCCGGGTTTTTGTCTGCAGCAGCTAGTGCTGCTCTGTTAAATAGCATGGCTGCAAAGCCGATCCGGGCCGGCTCTTACTGGGAGCAGCTAAAGAGTAGGGTGGGTGGCTGCTCCCCACGGTCCAGTCCATGTTTTGGGCTGGATATAAAACGCAGCCAGCAGCTGTGTCTGAGGGTTGTGATTATCCTGGAGCCTGCAAACAGGGCTGAGGAATTCTCTGTCCTGGAGGAAGGAGCTCAGCAAGGTGGTGTTTCCCTGCGACCTGAAGGTGGAATCGCCTGCGGCTGAGCCGACTGCTAGGTGTGAACCCGCACCTAAACCACCCAAGGTGACTGGACCCTGTGTTGGCCTGTTTTTGTTTTGCCACAGTATTTCCGTTGTGTGTGAACTGTCACCAAGAGACTGCTTTTCATTTTATGGCGTGCAAGTGTGAATAAAACACTGTTTGATGCACCATCTGGACTCCTTGTTTTGCCTCTAAACTGCACCCGCACCGCTGTCTACCAGAGCGACTCCCCACACCTCATAGGAAAAATGATAGTTGGCTCCTCTGGTGTGTGTTTGTGGTCAGGCTTTGCAGTAGGATTTTTTTTACACTGATTGGTACGCATGCCTCGCCACTCTGAGATGATGGAAGGAATGAGGTGGACACAGCTGTAACTGTAAAGCAATGACTTTCCTGACCTCATTTGAGGCATCAATCTTGGCAGTTATAGAGTTCTCACAAGTATACTGGTGTTCCACAGCAGATTAAGTGACCACAAATACATCTTTATTCCAGTCACTAACGGTTCTTAGGCTAGGCTGCCACATTTTTATAAAGGCCTAGTCTAAGCACTGCACTAGTCTCCCATACAGTGGGGCGCAGAAGGCCTGTGAGAGAGCCAGACTCCTTCTCTATCAGCCTGGATCAGCAGAAGAACCGATCCGGGCTGCTAAACCCCTTTGATACCCCGGTCAATAGTGACTTTGGCATCTAAATGAATTATAGTAATCAGTAGATCGTGTGTCAAAGTGTCCTTGTGGGACTAGTAAGTGGTAAAAATAAAAGTTAAATCAAGTTTTATGAAATAAAAAACACCTCCAAGTTAAAAAATATATACTTTTTTTAATTGAAAAAATGTTTTTCAATGAAAAAAAAATGCAAAAATAAAAACCCCTCCACATATTTGGTATTGCCGCATCTGCAACAACCCGCACTAAACTATTATCATGTAATTTATCCCAGACTGGGAAAGCCATAAAGAAAAACTGTGGCAATTGCTGTTTTTTTGCTTATTCACAACCAAAAACACAGAATAAAAACATGTTTTGCACCTCAAAATGATACCAATAAAAACTACAAGAAACAGAAAAATCTTATGGGTCTTGTGTTGATGCAAAAATACTTTCTTTTTTTTTCTAAAGGGTTTTTATTGTGCACAGGTAATACAACTTAAAAAATATGTATTTTGTACCACTGTACACAATCATACTGCCCCAGAGAGTAACGTTATCATCACAAAATTTATACTGCAAAAACTCAGTGGCAGTATTGTTATTTCCATCCCCCCAAGAAAAAGTTAAAAAAAAGTTAATTAGTTAGTTATGTGCACCCCATGAACAAACTACAACTTGTCCTGCAAAAAACTAAAAAACAAGCCCTCGTATAGCTACAGAGACCAAAAAAATTTAAAAAATTGCTTGGTCAATAAGACCCAAAACAGACTGAGGGGTTAAAGTAACATCACATGGCATATCACATAGCATATCACAACATGGTGTTGGCATATAACATATACATTACTGTCATATTTATCAGTAATCTGTTAGATTATATAGTCATATAGCAGCTCAACAGTTCAATTCACTGTACTGAGACACACGGGAGGGGACTATGTAAAACAGATGTCTAGGGCAGAAACCAGATGGATCTATGAATTGAATATTTTGGCACCTGAGGGGTTAAATCGGGAAATATAATTATTTGCCTTTTAGGATTTAGATACCATAGGAGGCAAATTAATAAAGGAATTTTAGCAATAATTAAGGAGGAGCATGGATGCAATATTCACCATAATTAATACAGAACGGGTGTTCCTGGAGGCAAATTATATGACAACATGGAAGATGGAAGGACCAGTATCCCTGACGAAAGAGACCGAGTTCTTTGAAACGCATTGGATTTTTTTTTTCTGGTTCCCAGACTCTGCTGTACATGTGTGACGTCACACCAACACTTCAGGAAGCCCGTACTGACTTCTAAGACACGAGCGAATGCCACCGCCGGCGTAGCCACGTGCAGAAGCCGAAGATGCAAGCAAGCAGGATTAAGCATCAGAGCTCATTGGCAGAACTAAACTACAGGATCGTGACAAATATAAATACAAACAAGGCAAGTGACCGTAGTAGACTATTGTTTAGCATGTTGGAACATTGTACTAAATTGTATATATCGGAATAAGGCACAGAAGTTTCTTTGTGGGGTCTTATTTCTATTTATATTGCAGTTAGCGCAATAGTTATCTGTGGGTTTGGAATATTAATATTAACACTAGCATCAAACTGATATCAGCACCAATACTCCACAAGAAGTGATAGGTGCTTACTAGTAAGCGCAATTTGATTACTATTTGTTGTTGTATATTCACTATATCAAGTATGGGCAGGTTACGTTTATTACAACCCAGCAGTTACACAGAAGCCAATAGGAAAATTATTTTTATATACACTGATAGGATATTTGCTACAGCACACTTAAAATATTAAGGAGCGCAGCAGTGGAACGTTATTTAATGTCTGATAATGGTTTTTGTTGATGCTTGCTGCATTAGAGGGGGTAAATGGGTCAGAGAGGTTCTGGTGGCATTCACTAGTTTGTAGTTGTGTGGGTGGGGCTCAGAAGATGACATGGCCAGTGCCCTATTGAGGAAGCCTCTGCTGCCATCACAACCGTGTCTGCTTTTATTTTTTTACTACACAGTGACACTTCTCCAGGTCTGTATGCTGAGTGTGGTTCTAAGCATCTGCACTAATTTTGCATGTAAATACACTGCACAGTACCACTTCTCTTGTCCTGTATGCAGGGCCAGTTTTAGACAAAATGTGGCCATAGGCAAAATCAAAAGAGGTGGCCCACATCTTGTGATAATGTGTTAAGCACACAGTCCGACGTCCGACACCCCCGCCGATCAGCTATTTGAGGAGACGGCATGTGCTGTTCACTGCTGCTGTCCCATATACATGCAGCAGCAGAGCAGGAAGAGAGAAGGGAGATGGCATGTGCGCATGGCGTCTCCTCAAACTGCTGATCGTCGGGAGTTCCGGGTGTCAGACCCCAGTCGATCTAATATTGATGAGCCATCCTAAGGATAGGTCATCAATATGAAAAAACCCAGAGAACCTCTTGAAGCTACCCCAATACTGTTTCTGTTGTGCTCCCCCCCCCCCTCATGTCCACAAACACTATACTATACACCCAGACTGCCCTTATTAGTAATGGTGCCCCCAATAGTGATAATACTCCCCAAGATAGAACCCATTAGTAGCAATGCCCTCCATATTGCGTCAAATAATTATAATACTGCCCCTACAATACTCTAGTAGTAATAATATAACCATAATACTCCTAGTGGCTCTAATGTCCCCCTGTAGTGCCCCCCATTACTTTCAATATATAATGCTTCCCCCCATAGTGCCAATATATATATATATATATATATATATATATATATCTAATGTTCCACCGTAGTGCCAGTATGTATATAATGCTCCTCCATCCCTCCCAGTAGTGCCAGGTATATATAAACTATTTCAACAAGTGACCTTGTGGACCCGGGAAAAAAGGGGTTAAGTGATAATAGGTTCAGATTAGCCCTAGGGCTAAATAGTTCCCCTTTACGGTCAATATTTAAGACTTAACATTTATTGATTGTTATTAAAAAGTGTAACGAAAAACAACAGAAAAGACCATTTAAAATAATATATGGCCGGACACCATGACAGAGGAAACTCCAGTCACACTGTGGTTAATTTGTATGGTTATTAGAGAGATGGCCTGTGGGATATTAACAGCATATCCCCGTGGTCACTAAAATTATGCAGTCTGTATATATGTTGTATAGAGTTATAGTATTACCACTAGTTGGTGTGACAATAAATTATCCTCGGTATAGTCAGTATTGTTATTGGCGTTGCGGATGTATTAAACCTAATTGGATACTGGTAACACTTAACCATGGGCTATCTTGCCCTAAATCCACGGTGACAACCGCATACACGCACAGGCTATCTTGCCCTGTATCCGCTGTGTCTAATTGTATTCAATTGATTGATATAACTCGTTAAGATTGTGCCTGACTATATCCTAAAGATAAATTAACCCTGTCTTGTGCATATGCTCAGTGCCTGCAGTGCACGTTGCTCTATGCACTTATGTTCAGCCATATGTATTTAAAAACTAAACAAGCAGCTCCCCCGACATGTTTCGCCACACATGTGGCGTCCTCAGGGGAAATGGAGCTACTGAGAGGTATATATAAAGTTTTATCTGTGGCTTGTGTTGCTGCGTCCTGATGCATGCCGTCCCAATGACATCACCACTCCTGCTTCGTGTCTCACGTGATGACGTCAGCATGCGAGACCCAGCAGAGCAGGAGATTGCAGTGATGTCAATGTGGCTTCTTGCTCTGTTCGAACACCTCACAGCAGAGCCGGACTGGCCATAGGCAGATCGGGCATTTGCCCGGTGGGCCGGGCCGGGCCCAGGGCCGTTTTTATGGGCGGTAGCAGTGGCAGCGGGCCGGCGGCAAGTTACAGGAGATGAACGCTTCCACTGTGGAAGCGTTCATCTCCATAGTGATCTGTATCGCTGTCCTCTGGACAACGATACAGATCGCTGTGCTGTGCGGCACAAGGCCCGCAGCCTATCAGAGCGGTGCAGCAGGCAGCGCGATGACGTCATCACGCCGCCTGAGCAGTACAGAGCGGGACAAAGGCCGGAAGAGGCCTGCATCACAGCGCTTCCAAGGAGGTAAGTATGGGGGAGGAAGAAATGGAGCCTGCACATAAATGGGGGAGGGGAGAGAAGAAGCCTGCTCATGAATTTGGGGGAGAAGAAAGGAGCCTGCACATGATTGGGGTGGGTGTGGGAAGAAAAGGAGCCTGCACATGAATTTGGGGGGAAAGGAGCCTGCACATGAATTTGGGGGGAGAAAAGGAGCCTGCACATGAATTGGGGGGGTAAAGAAAAGTAGCCTGCACATGAATTGTGGGGGGAGAGAAGAAAAGGAGCCTGCACATGAATTTGGGGGAAAGAAAAAGGAGCCTGCACATGAATTGGAGGGGGAAAGGGTCTGCACATGAATTTGGGGGGGAAAGGAAAGGAGCCTGCACATGAATTGCGGGGGGGGGGAAGAAAAGGAGCCTGCACATGAATTTGGGGGGGGGAGAAGAAAAGGAGCCTGCACATGATATTGGGGGATGGGGGGGAGGGAAGGAAAAGGAGCCTGCACATGATTGGGGTGGGGGTGGGAAGAAATGGAGGCTGCACATGATTGGGGGGGGACGGGGACGTAGCCTGCACATGATTGGGGGGGGGGGAATAGAGCCTGCACATGATGGGGGGTGGCAGAGAGGAGACTGGCACATGTTGGGGAAATGGCACTTATTACTGGCACATGATTGGGGAGAGAGGAGACTGGCACATCAGGGGGGAGATTGGAGAGGCACTTTTCACTAGCACATGATTGGGGGGCACTATGGGGACATTACTGAGGTATTTTATATGGGGGCTCTGTGTGGTACTAGTATTATCAGGGGTTTATCTGTTTCTGCAGTGTAGTATTGGGGCGCACAGCGGCACAGTATTGGGGGTAGTAGGATGATTTGTCCAGAATATGGGAGGATGATGGAAAAGTAGTAAACTAAGATTTATTTTGTTGTCAAACTGCAGAGACGAAAACTGGTGGTCTGGTCTGCAGGTCTGAAAGGAGAAGATGAGGACAGAGAACATCTACTGTACATCACAGGAGACGTCACTGGATGTAAGAGGTAAGTGGGGCTGTATTTCTGTAGTGATCGGAGCAAGGGCGTATCGATTGCTGGAAATGTCCCTCCTGAGACCAGGCTCTGGATCCGCCACTGCATCGGACTGGCCTGTGCCCAGTGGCAGGCCCAGTTGACATTAGGCAAGTCATCAAGATTAGACTAAGTGAGCGGGGCCCTAGAAATTCTACTACATGGGGCCCTGCTCACTTAGTCTAATCTTACCTAACCTGAATGTAGGCATAATAAAAATGATCTTTCATGCAGCCTGCATCCACAGGTTGGTGAGCGGGCCTCATGTAGTGAAACAAAATCTATGGTGAGAGTGTTGCAAGTTCTCTTCTGCGGTGCGCTGCTGCCTGTGAAGATGTAGGAGGCTAGGAGGCGGAGCTGACTTACCTCACGCTCCAGCTTGCGGAGAGAGACAGTCGTGGAGGTGTGCTGCCGCCAGACTACCGCTACTGGCACATTATAGGGAGGCCTATCATACTGGCACATTATAGGGGGGACCTATGGCTACTGGCACAACATAGGGGGGCCTATGGCTACTGGCAGATTATAGGGGGGCCTATTGGCTACTGGCACATTATAGTGGGGGCTATCACACTGGCACATTATAGGGGGGCCTATTGGCTACTGGCACATTATAGGGGGCCTATCATACTGGCACATTATAGGGGGGACCTATGGACACTGGCACAACATAGGGGGGCCTATGGCTACTGGCAGATTATAGGGGGGCCTATTGACTACTGGCACATTATAGGGGGGCCTATTGACTACTGGCACATTATAGGGGGGGCTATTGGCTACTGGCACATTATAGGGGGGCTATTGGCTACTGGCACATTATACATGGGCCTACAGGAAAAAGCTGTCAGTGAGGTGGTGTTGTGGTTCGCCTGTGTCGATGGAAAAAGCAGCTTGGTCGGTCCTCTTACTCCCAAATTGGGGCACTGCGCGTGCACAGTGCAATGTGCTGTGACACCCTATATGAGTGGTGTCTTAACTAGTACTATTCCTATCAGTTTATTCCCTGTTACGTACCCTATCTGGGGACGTGTGTCAAATTGATCAACCATTGTCGAATTAACGAACCATTACGACATCATGAAATAATTTAGTTCTGAGCTCTGTACTTGCTTTGTATTGGAATTGATGGGGATTTTTTTAATTGTCTGCATTATTTCTAATAAACTATTAAGATACTTTATTATGATTTTTTATTTTATGTATTAAAAACCCATACAACTTAAAAAAAAAAAAAAGGTAAATTAATGTTTTATCTATGAAATATTAAAATATTATCCAGCTGATCGCTTTTGGTCTGACCATAATGAAGCAACGGCCTTATCATCTGGGGTGTGGCAACATTGCCAACACACTCATAGAGGTGATGATTGGTGTTGAGCGTGAATATTCGAATAGCGAATTTTTTTAGCGAATATCGGCACTTCGCTAATTTGTGAATATTTTGAATATAGCGCTATAAATTCGCTATTTCGAATATTCGTTTTTTTTTTGTATTTTTTTAGTTATATTTTTTTCTTTCCCACTTCCCAAAAGTAGTTCTTACCTGTCCTGAGGATTCCTTGCTTCCTGGCTGCTCTAGTCAGTGCCCGTTGCCGCTTCTGCCGACTTCCGTGCTCATGGAGCATCCCCATCACCATGGGAACGTCTCCGTATACTAAAATGTACTGTCGGATTTGAGGAATTACGTTGAAATCGCAATGCGATTAATTCAACTTATATTAATCGCATTGCGATTACAACTTAGCACTGCTATCTTACATAGGCTAGAATTAACGAATATGGAATATAGCACTAGCAGTGCTAAGTTGAAATCGCAATGCGATTACTTCAAGTTAAATTAATTGCATTGCGAATTCAACTTAGCACTGCTGCTATATTCCATATTCGTTAGTTTTAATTCTAGCAAGCTGACCCATTATAAACCCAGCTCTAAGTTGAAATCGCAATGCGATTAATATAACTTGAATTAATCGCATTGCGATTTCTGCTTAGACCTGGTTTACTAAACTATGGTTGGCTTGGTAGTATTAGCGAATATGACGAATGTATTCGTCATATTCCTCAAAACGAAGATAACGAAGTATTCTACATCTTCGTTTTAGCAACCTATTCGTCAACTTCGCTAATTCTAGCAATCAAATAGGAAGGTTGACTATAGAGACAGCTGTGTTAAATTAGCTATGCGATTTTTATTTTTATTTTTTTAATAGAATAATTATATTACTTGATAATTATTATAATTATTCTATTTATTAAAAAAAAAAATCGCATAGTGAATTAAACACAGCTGTCTCTATAGTCAACCTTCCTATTTGATTGCTAGAATTAGCGAAGTTGACGAATAGGTTGCTAAAACGAAGATGTAGAATACTTCGTTATCTTCGTTTTGAGGAATATGATGAATACATTCGTCATATTCGTCATCTTCGCTATAATTCTAGATATGAAACCACTAGGAAAGTAGCCTAAGTTAAAATCGCAATACGCGATTATTTAAATCGCATATTAATCGTGATAACTAGAATAATGACGAATATTCGATTTCGACGAATATGAAACGAATATTCTTTCGAATATTCGCGAATTTCGTCGAAATCGAATATGGCACCTGCCGCTCATCACTAGTGATGATTGCTTCATGTGATACGCAAGCCACTTCACCACAACAAGGTACCGATCACAAAGGGGAATTGACACTTGTATGTGCTTTTTTTTTTGTTTTGTTTTTGCAGCCACAGTGCTGCACCATAGGACAGAAAAATTAGGCATGTACACATGCCTGAAAAATAATGACATTGTTGCAGCCGCTGTTGTAGCAGCGGATGGAAAAATTGATGTTTTCCAGGCAGAAAAGTGACTAAAACATTGCGGCTTAAACCCTAGTTGGTGGCTGAGAATTGACGAAAGTCATCCGGTATGCAGACATTAAATACAGCAGGGGGACCATTTTGAGGCCAAGGCATGTCATCAGGCCTTTTGTTAGTCAAACGTATCCCCCACTGTCAGTCCCTTTGGGATCCATGCCTCATTCATCTTTATGAAGGTGAGGTAATCAACACTTTTTTGACCGAGGCGACTTCTTGTCAGTGACAATGCCTCCTGCTGCACTGAAGGTCCTTTTCTGACAGGACACTTGAAGCAGGGCAGGCCAGAAGTTCTATCGCAAACTGGGATAGCTCAGGCCACAGGTCAAGCCTACACACTCAGTAGTGAAGGGGTTCATCGCTCCTCAGAGTGTCGATATCTGCTGTTAAGGCGAGGTAGTCTGCTACCTGTCGGTTGAGTCGTTCTCTAAGGCTGGATCCCGAAGGGCTGTGGCGATGTGTAGGACTGAAAAACCTCCCCATGTCCTCCATCAACAACACATCTGTAAATCGTCCAGTCCTTGCCGTCGTGGTAGGAGGAGGATTACACTCACCTCTTCCCCTGTTAGATTCCCGTTGTGCTGTGACATCCCCCTTATAAGCTGTGTAAAACATTTCTGCCACTTTTTGCTTATACTGGGGATCTAGTAGCGTGGCCACCCAGTACAGGTCGTTCTCCTTCATCCTTTTTATACAAGGGTCCCTCAACAGACATGACAGCATGAAAGACCCCATTTGCACAAGGTTGGATGCAGAGCTACTCATTTCCCGTTCCTCATCCTCACTGATGTCATTGAAGGTCTGTTCTCCCCCCCCAGCCATGTACAACACCACGGGTCCCAGATAGGTGATAACAACGAGCACCCTGGGGTGCCTGCTGTGGTTGGTCTTCCTCCTCCTCAAAGCCACATTCCTCCTCTGACTCCTCTTCCTCATACTCCTCTTCCAGCGTTGCCGCAGGTCCGGCAAGCGATGATGACAAGGCTGTTTCTGGTGGTGATGGTTACCTCAACTCTTCCTCTTCCTCTTCACGCTCATCTATAGCCTGATCCAGCACTCTTCGCAGGGCACGCTCCAGGAAGAAAACAAATGGGATGAGGTCACTGATGGTGCCTTCGGTGCGACTGACTAGGTTTGTCACCTCCTCAAAAGGACGCATGAGCCTACAGGCATTGCGCATGAGCATCCAGTAACGTGGCAAAAAAATTCTCAGCTCCGCAGAGGCTGTCCTAGCACCCCGGTCATACAAATACTCGTTGACGTCTTTTTCTTGTTGGAGCAGGCGGTCGAACATTAGAAGTGTTGAATTCCAACATGTCGGGCTGTCGCAAATCAAGCGCCTCACTGGCATGTTGTTTCGCCACTGAATTTCGGAAAAAAGTGCGCCATGGCCGTGTAGGAACGCCTGAAATGGCAACACACCTTCCTGGACTGATTGAGGATGTCCTGTAAGCCTGGGTACTTAGACACAAAGCGTTGTACGATGAGATTCAACACATGTGCCATGCACGGCACATGTGACAACTTGCCCAAATTCAATGCCGACAACAAATTTGTTCCATTGTCATACACCACTTTGCTGATCTTCAGTTGGTGCGGGTCAGCCACTGATCCACCTGTGCATTCAGGGCGGACAGGAGTGCTGGTCCTGTGTGGCTCTCTGATTTCAGGCAAGTCAACCCCAAGACAGCGTGACACTGTCGTATCTGGGATGTGGAATAGCCCCTGGGGAGCTGGGGGGGATTCAGTTGATGTGCAGCCAGACGCCGCAGCAGAAGAGGACTCAGCTGAGGAGGATATCAAAGAGGATGGAGTAGGAGGAGTAGAGGAGGTGGCAGTAGGCCTGCCTGTAAGTCGTGGCGGTGTCACCAACACCACTGCAGAGCCACGCATTCCATGCTTGTCAGCCGTCAGCAGGTTGACCCAATGCGCAGTGTACGTGATATATCTGCCCTGACCATGCTTTACAGACCAGGTATCAGTGGTAAGATGGACCCTTGCCCCAACACTGTGTGCCAGACTTGCCATGACTTCCTTTTGCACAATAGAGTACAGGTTGGGGATTGACTTTTGTGAAAAGAAATTTCGGCCGGGTACCTTCTACTGTGGTGTCCCAATAGCGACAAATTTTTTGAAGGCCTCAGACTCCACCAGCTAGTATGGTAAAAGCTGGCGGGCTAAGAGTTCCGTCAAGCCAGCTGTCAGACGCCGGGCAAGGGGGTCACTCTGTGACATTGGCTTCTTACGCTCAAACATTTCCTTGACAGACACCTGACTGTGGGCAGATGAGATGGAACTGCTGAAGGTGAGAGGCGGAGTGGCGGGTGGTTGAGAAGGGGAAAGGAGGACAGCAGTGGTTGACGTGGCTGAAGATGCTGGACCAGGAGGAGGATGGTGGCTTTGAGTTTGTGTGCTGCTTGTACGCATGTGTTGATCCCATTGGCGTTTGTGATGTGAGATCATGTGCCTTCGCAAAGCAGTTGTACCTGCTATGTACTGTTATCAGAGGCAGACACACACAAAAAATGCCACACTGCTGAGCTTTGCAATGACGGCATTCTGGTGGTGGCAACAGCATGCGTTGACTGGTGTGCTGTCTGGCTGACCCCGGGTGCCGATACATGCTGTCTGACTGTGCCACTAACTCCTTGCGACGACCTACCCCTGCTTCCAACTCGTCTCCTCCTTCTCTCTGTCTCCCCTTCTTAACTTTCCCCCTCTTCTTCTCTTCGAGCAGGCACCCACGTGGCATCCGTGATCACATCGTCATCAACCGCTTGACTTGTATCTGACACCTCAGCAAAGGAAGCAGCAGCGGGTACAACATCATCTTCATCAACATCATCATCACACTGTACGTCCATGTGTGTAATCCTGCCTGACTGAGACATATCCCTGTAATCTACATCATCTGGCAATAATGGTTGCGCATCACTAATTGCACCCAACAGATGTGCAAATAACTCCACTGACGGATCAAGTGAAGCGGCTGTGGTGGTAGTTGTGGCGGCGGGCGGGAGCGTGGTAAATTGAGAGCAGGTGACCGAAGCTGAGCTGGAGGAGGATGGTGCGTCAAGGCTCTTAGCGGAAGCTGTTGAAGATTGGGTGTCCTGTGTAAGCTAGTCAACTATGTCCTCAGAATTTTTCGGGTTCAAAAATGACAGGGGGGGGGGGGGGTTAGCTACTGATGAAGGGGAAGTCAACCCCGAAACGCGTCTAGCGCCCTACAACCCCGCTCGAATAGATCTTACATTCCATGGACAATTGGGAATAAAGATTTTGCTTTTCTCGGGAGCGCTCCTGAATGAAAAATATTATTACCGAACTTTCTGAACAACCACAAGTCTCTTCTCGCGAGCCTAGCCCTGGCCCATGTGACATACCCGGAACTGACTCTAGCGTGAGTGCCAGAGAGCAGTGGCCTCGAGAGAGGCTGCATAGACGGCGTCCATCGAAATACCACCAAGACCGCGTGGATATTAAGAGCGCCCAGCTTGAGCTCCAACAACACACGCCGCTCATTAACAAGTAAGACGCCACCAAACCTATGGATAACAGATCTCCACAGAATCGGTAAGATTGAACCAATTTTATATAATCAGGACAATATTTAACTATAGGAAGAGTCTCAACATCTAATACCTAAGGTCAGATATACGGTATACCATAATAAGGAAGACAAGTAACACCATATTTTCCTAAATATCTACACTGAATCTTGCATCTATTGGAAGTTGGATATTAGGACTGTTATTCTGCTAGGTCCTTTTTCAGAGTTTTGACACGATTTTTTTACTGTTATATGTTTCATATTGTATTACATATGTTTTAATTAATTGATTTATCATTTGATTTTATTAAATTTTCCTATATATCTATTTGCCATACGCTAGAGTGACAATCTCACCTTTATGATTTACACACAAAAAATGCCACTCTGCTGAGCTTTGCAATGAGGGCATTCTGGTGGTGGCAACAGCATGCGTTGACTGGCGTGCTGTCTGGCTGACCCTGGGTGCCGATACATGCTGTCTGACTGTGCCACTAACTCCTTGAGACTACCTCCCCCTGCTTCCAACTTGTCTCCTCCTTCTCTCTGTCTCCCCTTCTGAACTTTCCCCCTCTTCTTCTCTTCGAGCAGCCACCCACGTGGCATCCGTGGACACATCGTCATCATCGACCGCTTCACTTGTATCTGTCACCTCCGCAAAGGAAGCAGCAGCAGCAGGTACAACATCAACATGATCATCATCACACTGTACATCCATGTGTGTAATCCTGCCTGACTGAGACATATCCCTGTAATCTACATCATCTGGCAATAATGGTTGTGCATCACTAATTGCATCCAACTGATGTGCAAATAACTCCTCTGACGGATCAAGTGAAGCGGCTGTGGTGGTAGTGGTGGTGGTGGTGGCGGCGGTGGGCGGGAGCGTGGTAACTTGAGAGCAGGTGACCGAATCTGAGCTGGAGGAGGATGGTGCGTCAAGGTTCTTAGCGGAAGGTGTTGAAGATTGGGTTTCCTGTCTAAGCCAGTCGACTATGTCCTCAGAATTTTTCGGGTTCAGGGTACGTGGACTCGGAACACTGGCCATTATTCCAGGGCCAGTGGAAATCACAGCATCACGACCACGACAGCCCCTTCGGGGTGGCCTGCCTCTGCCTGTCATTTTTTTTTAGATAAGTGGTACTATGCGTGCTAGGTACTGTGCCACCCGGTATGAGTGTTGGGCACTAGCAGAGGGCACACTACAGTCTGTGGGCCTGACACACACACACTGGCAGGCAGGCAACTGAAATTAGATTAAAGTGTACAGATAAAGTGCCTTATTTTAGGCAAAGTCCTGTGCCACCCGGTATGATTTATGGGCAGCACTGGCAGAGGGTACACTACAGTCTTTGGGCCCTGACACACACACACTGGCCGGTAGGCAACTGAAATTAGATCAAAGTGTACAGAATGAACGATATGTGGTGGGCACTGGCAGTGGGAACAGTACAGTCTGTGGGCCTGACAGACACTGGCAGGCAACTGAAATTATATTAAAGGGTAAAAATTGAATGCCTTATTTATCGGCAAGCTACTGTGCCACCCGGTATGAGTGGTGGGCACTGGCAGGGGCACACTACAGTCAGTGGAAGTCGGCCTGACACACACTGGCAGCAGGCAAGCAACTGAAATTAGACTAAAGTGTAAAAATTAATTGCGTTATTTATCGGCAAGCTACTGTGCCACCCGGTATGAGTGGTGGGCACTGGCAGTAGGCACACTACAGTCAGTGGAAGTCGGCCTGACACACACTGGCAGGCAACTAACCTTAGATTAAAGGGTTAAAATTAAATGCCTTATTTATCGGCAAGCTACTGTGCCACCCAGTATGAGTGGTTGGCACTGGCAGTGGGCACACTACAGTCAGTGGAAGTCGGCCTGACAAACACTGGCAGGCAACTAACCTTAGATTAAAGGGTAAAAATGAAATGCCTTATTTATCGGCAAGCTACTGTGCCACCCAGTATGAGTGGTGGGCACTGGCAGTGGGCACACTACAGTCAGTGGAAGTCGGCCTGACACACACTGGCAGGCAATTAACCTTAGTTTAAAGGGTAAAAATGAAATGCCTTTTTTTATGCAAAGTCCTGTGCCACCCAGTATGAGTGGTGGGCACTGGCAGTGGGCACACTACAGTCAGTGGAAGTCGGCCTGACACACACTGGCAGGCAACTAACCTTAGATTAAAGGGTAAAAATTAAATGCCTTTTTTGATGCAAAGTCCTGTGCCACACGGTATGAGTGGTGGGCACTGGCAGTGGGCACACTACAGTCTGTGGGCCTGCAGCTCCTCACACACGGGCAGGCCAGGCAACTGCAATATACCTTCACCTAAAGCATTATTAGGAACACCTGTTCTACTTCTCAGTAATGCAATTATCTAGTCAACCAATCACATGGTAGTTTCTTCAATGCATTTAGGGGTGTGGTCCTGGTCAAGACAATCTCCTGAACTCCAAACTGAATGCCAGAATAGGAAAGAAAGGTGATTTTAAGCAATTTTGAGCGTGGCATGGTTGTTGGTGGTAGACGGGCCGGTCTGAGTATTTCACAATCTGCTCAGTTACTGGGATTTTCACGCACAACCATTTCTAGGGTTTACAAAGAATGGTGTGAAAAGGGAAAAACATCCAGTATGCGGCATTCCTGTGGGTGAAAATGCCTTGTTGATGCTAGAGGTCAGAGGAGAATGGGCCGACTGATTCAAGCTGATAGAAGAGCAACGTTGACTGAAATAACCACTTGTTACAACCGAGGTATGCAGCAAAGCTTTTGTGAAGCCACAACACGCACAACCTTGAGGCGGATGGGCTACAACAGCAGAAGACCCCACCGGGTACCACTCATCTCCACTACAAATAGGAAAAAGAGCCTACAATTTGCATGAGCTCACCAAAATTGGACTGTTGAAGACTGGAAAAATGTTGCCTTGTCTGATGAGTCTCGATTTCTGTTGAGACATTCAAATGGTAGAGTCCGAATTTGGCGTAAACAGAATGAGAACATGTATCCATCATGCCTTGTTACCACTGTGCAGACTGGTGGTGGTGGTGTAATGGTGTGGGGGATGTTTTCTGGGCATACTTTAGGCCCCTTAGTGCCAATTGGGCATCGTTTAAATGCCATGGGCTACCTGAGCATTGTTTCTGACCATGCCCATCCCTTCATGACCACCATGTACCCATCCTCTGATGGCTACTTCCAGCAGGATAATGCACCATGTCACAAAGCTCGAATCATTTCAAATTGGTTTCTTGAACATGACAATGAGTTCACTGTACTAAAATGGCCCCCACAGTCACCAGATCTCAACCCAATAGAGCATCTTTGGGATGTGGTGGAACGGGAGCTTCGTGCCCTGGATGTGCACCCCTCAAATCTCCATCAACTGCAAGATGCTATCCTATCAATATGGGCCAACATTTCTAAAAAATGCTATCAGCACCTTGTTGAATCAATGCCACGTAGAATTAAGGCGGTTCTGAAGGCAAAAGGGGGTCCAAAACCGTATTAGTATGGTGTTCCTAATAATTCTTTAGGTGAGTGTATATATGGAGAAAAAAAAATAAAAGCAGACTAATGTAGCAGCCCTAAAATGGGCATTTTGAGGTGCTGTCAGGACGCTGTCCTTACAGCAGAGATCAGATGAGTCTTTCAGAACTGGAGTGGACACTGAATACACTAGCCTAGCTATCGATTTCCCTATTAAATCAGCAGCAGCTACACTGTCCCTCCTCTCACTAAAACTGCAGCTTCGAAATGAATCTAAAATGGATGCTGTCCAGGAGATGGGAGGGTCTGGGAGGGAGGGTATGCTGCTGATTCGCCGGAATGTGTCTGCTGACTGTGAGGTACAGAGTCAAAGTTTGCTCAATGATGATGTATAGGGGGTGGACTGAACATCGCATATGTTCACCCGCCGCGGCGAATGCGAACAAGCTATGTTTGCCGGGTAATGTTTGCTGGCGAATAGTTTGGGACATCTCTAATGGTAATGTACTAGCAATCCTTAGATGAAATACTAAACAGAATAATCGCGTTTCACAACTATATGTCAGAGGGGAAAGGGCAAATTATTAGCCCCATGCTAGTTATAGCACTATTGGATATCCACAATACTTAGGCTGGTACTGTCAATAATTGCCCACTCGCACTGGCATATGTGTGGCATTCAAACCACAGTAATGTGTATTCAGCGATGCGATATACAGTACAGTACAAATCCAATAGGTGTCATACAGGGTCTGATATCGATTGTCCAGAAAGTGAACCTGTGGCAGCGTGACAATTGATTGTGATTAATGTCCTGCTTGGATGATATCTTTATGTTGGACTAGATGTACAAGGTAAACCGCAATCCCTTTTATAAGAGAAAGGAAAATTGGAAGTCCAACTGGACACTTGAAGGAACTCACCCCATGCAATGCAGCGATTCACAGTGGCGTCCCACCTCTTGTGTTTGCGATGTCAGCCGCTTACCTTAATGGTGGTTCGGGTTGTTACCTCACGTTTGCACTCGAGGTACCTTTGGCGTCTCATATGGAAATCTTAGTATGAGCTTGAGCTTGAAGCTGTAAGCCGGAATGATCTTTCGCACGTCCCACGTGAGCTACAGAGACAATTCTTTCATGCAGTATAGCGTGTCCCACGTGATCGGGGAGGAAACTGGTGAATTCAGCTAAGTTCCTAATGGTTGTATTGCTAGAATATAACGAAGATGACGAATATCACAAATTCACGAATACAGCACTAAATTCTCAATCTTCGTTATATTCTAGCAACAACCATTAGCAACTCAGCTCTAAGTTTAATTCGCGAAGCGAACATATAATCGCATTGTGAATTGATCTTAGAGCTAAGTTCCTAATGGTTGTATTGCTAGAATATAATGAATATTGCAATGCGAATAATTCAGGTTATATTAATCGCATTGCGATTACAACTTAATAAAATTTGTGAGATCGTGATTCTCACATCCGACAGTACATTTTAGCATGGAGGCGTTCCCATTGGGATGGGGACGCTCCATGCACACAGGTAATCGGCAGAAGCGGCAACGGGCATTGACTGGAGCGGGCAGGAAGCCAGGAATCCTCCGGACAGGTAAGAACAGCTTTTGGGAAGTAGGAAGACAACCAGAGAGCAACAAGGATTAACAACTAAAAAAAAAAAGCGAATATTCGAAATAGCGACTATATACCGCTATATTGACAATATTCGGGAATTATTGAAGTTGCGATATTCGCGATAAAAATTCGCTATTCGAATATTCACACTCAACACTAATATATAACACTGCACAGTACCACTCCTCTTGTCCTGCTTGCAGGGCATAATTCTCGGTATCTGCTCTTATTCTGTATATATAGACACTACACAGTACCACTTCTCTTGTCCTGCATCCTGGGTGTAATTCTCAGTATCTGCTCTTATTCTCTATATATATGGATACTCCACAGTACCACTTCTCTTGTCCTGCATCCTGGGTGTAATTCTAAGGATCTGCTCTTATTCTGTATATATAGACGCTGCATAGTACCACTTGTCCTGTATGCTTGGTGTAATTCTTAGTATCTGCTCTTATTCTCTATGTATGTACACTGCACAGTACCAATTCTCTTATCCTGTATACTAGATGAAATACTCAGTATCTGCTATTGTTACTTATGAATGACAATGCACAGTACCACTCCTCTTGTCCTTTAGGCCATATGCACACAACAGTGTTTTTTTGCGGTCCGCAAAACTAGCTACCGTGTTCCGTTTTTTTTCTCATCCGCATCCATGCCGTGTGTCCGCATTTCTTTCTGTGTAGTTTCCGTGTGGCTTACGTTTTTTTTGCGGTCTGTGTTCCATGAAAAAAACAGAAGGATGGCCAAAGTAAAATTTACATATCCCCACCCTGGATCCATCTATATATCCTGCTGCTTTGATTGTTTGGTGGCTTCAGCCTTCGGGCCGCTTTTTCCCACGCAGCATCTTTCTTGACCTTATCATGATACTGATTCCCACAACTCAGGGTGGTCCTGGACCAAAGTTAACAGCTTTTCAGTATCCCAGCGGGGCATTTTTCCAGACACACTTCACCTCACAGCTTGGCACACACTCCTGTCTGGTCCAAACTAGTTTTTACACTTCCTGGCCAAGTTCACTGGTTACCAAGCAACCATCCGCAAAAATAACGGATGTGGATGGAAAACGGAAGGCTTCAGTGTGGCTTCCGTTTTTTTGCGGACCCATTGACTTCTATGGGTCCGCAAACCGTTTTTTACGGACAAGAATAGGACATGCCATATTTTTTTTGCGGACATGAAATGCGGAATGCGGACGCGGACAGGAAACGGAAGAGGCATCTTTTTTTTGCGGATCCATAGAAATGAATGGGATCCGCAAAAAAACGGAACGGAAGCCGAAGAAAAAACACTGTCGTGTGCATATAGCCTCAAGCTGGGTGTAAGTTTCAGTATCTGCTCTTATTTAGTATATTTGGACACTGCACGGTACCAATTCTCTTGTCCTGTATACTGTGTGCAATTCTCTGTATCTGCTCTGTCTTAATCTGTAAATATGGACACTGCACAGCACCACTTTTCTTTTCCTGTATACTGGGTGAAATTCTCTGCATCTGCTCTTGTTCTGTATATACTGTATAGACACTGCACAGTACTGTATCTCTTGTCCTGTATACTAGATGTAATACTCAGTATCTGCTATTGTTCTGTATATATAATATAACAATGCACAGTACCACTCCTCTTGTCATTTATGATGGTTGTAATTCTCAGTATCTGCTCTTATACTGTATATATTGTGGGGCAAAACAAAGAGTCCAGGATGTGCAATAAACAGTGTTTTATTCACACTGACACAAAAATAAACAGCAAACAGTCTTTTGGTGGTAATTCACACATGTCAGAAACAAGAAGGCAAAGCAAAACAGGCCTACACAGGTTCAGTCACCTGGGAGGTGTAGGTGCAGATTCGCACCAGGCTGTCGGCCCAGCCGCAGGAGAATCCACCTTCAGGTAGCCAGGAACAAAAGCCACCTCCTTGCTGAGCTCTTTCCTCCAGGACAGAGAACTTCACACCCTGTTAGCAGGCTCCAGGATAATCACACACACCCAGCTGCTAAGGAGGCTGCCTTTAAAAGGCCCGGATAAAGTCCGGCCTGGACCGTGGGGAGTAGGCACCCACCCAACTCTTTGCCTACTCCCAGTAAGAGCCGGCCCGGATTAGCTTTGCAGCCAAACTAACTAACAGAGTCCAGCAGCACTAGCTGCTGCAGACAAAAAAAACCCGGCTCTTACCTCACCGAGGCCAGCAACCTCGGGGACACGTACCTGCCATCGAATATGACACCTTGCACCTTCTCACAATATGGACACTGTACAGTACCATTTCTCTTGTCCTGTATACTAGATTTAATACTCAGTATCTGCTATTGTTCTGTATAAATGACAATCCACAGTACCACTCCTCTTGTCATTTATATTGTGTATAATGCTCAGTATTTTATCTTATTCTGTATATATGGACACTGCATATTACCACTTCTCTTGTCCTGTATACTGGGTGCAATTCTCTGCATCTCATCTTATTCTGTATATTTCAATATTGTAGATACCAGTTCTTTTGTTATGTAGTTATTTCTCAGTGTCTATTCTGTTTGTATGCTGGGTGTACTTTGTCATTTCTACTTATACTTTGTATATATGGAAACTGCGCAGTACCACTTCTCTTCTAGTGTAAAAGGCTGGGTGTAATTCTCAGTTTCTGCTTTTACTCTGCATATGGACACTCTCATAGCTACAGTATGTCTTGTTCTTGGTCTTTCCTGCAACCCTCCATCGGGTCTGATTATATTTTTATTTATCCCCTCCAGGGACATGCTAGCTTAAATTTGTCACAGCAATCACAATGAACTGTGACTTCAGTTCAACCTTATGCCACATTTCAGGCAGTTATGTATCTCTTTCCACTACCACAATGGACCGTCATATACAATGCCGCAGACCACACAGAGTGACCCACCAGCCACACAGTACATTTTTTATATGCAATGCCCATCGACATCCTGCTTAAGGTACACAACCCCCAAAGTGTTGGCACACCATGACATGGTACTTGTAGCATAACAAATACACCTCCTGCCTTAAAGGCATATTACATGACATACTAAATAGCAAATCCATAAATAGCAAATGTGGAAGCATAAAAGCATGCATAAGAATAACATTTTCAATGCTGGTGTTCTCAGCAAAAGTCACATAACAGCTCAACAGGGTCAATGGTATCCCATAGCAACTGAACTAATAAAGGATATGTTTCTTCTTGAAAGAGGTACAGGGATATTTTCATCCTTCTTACAGATGCCTTTCCCATACCTCCCATCTGTCCTGAACCCAGCAGGACAGTCCCAGATTTTGGTGGCTGTCTTGCTGTCCTGGAATGGCTCAGGTATGTTCTGTTCTCATCTGTCTCTGCATTCTTAGGACGCAGAAACAGTTGTCTGTAATGGTTAAGCAGGGAGCCGTCCACTCCCTGCTTCACCATTCAGCTCAGCTGCCGGCACCCCCCAGCAGGCACGATATGATGTCACACATCGCACTGCTAATCAGTTTAGGAAGAGCAAGGCAGGCCTGGGAATCAGCCTGTTCTCCTCCTACACATCCCAGCAGCGCGAAGTGTATACTGCTGGGAAGCGCAGATCATTAGAGGAACTAGGTGAGAATCTACTGTTTTGTTTTGTTTTTTTTTTGCTTTTTTTTTTACTTCCTATGAAGGGGGCACATATCTGGGCATAATTATTGTGAAGGGGGCGCTTGTGGGCATAACTATTGTAAAGGGGGTACATCTGGGCATAACTACTATGAAAGGGGCAAATCTGGGTATAACTTGTGAGGGGGTACAATATGGGCATAACTATTGTGGAGGACACACCTAGGCATAACTACCGTGAAGGGGGCACATATCTGGGCATAGCAACTGTGAAGGTGGCACATATCTGGTCATAGCTACTGTGATGAGGGCATATCTGGGCATACATACTGTGAAGAGGGCACATGTGGGCATAGCTACTGTCAGGGGTGGACTGGCCATAAACCTTGTAGGGAAGTTTCCCGGTGGGCCGATGCTCAGGGGGCCACCTGGGCCCTCTTCACGACCGGCCAGTGGAAGTTTTTGTGGATGTATTTTGTGCTGCTGGCAGTATTTTGTGATGGACTGTAGTATTTGGCTCTGTTGGGGTGGTATAATGTGCCACAATATGGTATTGCTGGCCCTGCCTTCCATCAACTTGGACCCAATTACAAAACGGGGCCACCTTTAGTATTTCTTCCAGGGCCAATTTAATTTCACTGTCCGCCCCTGACGGCTGTAAAGAGTGCACAAATTACTACTGTGACGAGACACAATGTGGGCATAACTACTGTGAAAGGGGCACAATGTGCTCATAACTACTGTGTGGTGGCATAAAGGGGGAATAATTACTATGTGGGGGCATTAAGGGGACTGAGTGGGATTGGGTGTGTATAGTTATGAGTTAGAGGCGTGGTCTAGTAAGAAAAAATTTGCCATTGCGAGCAGGGTACACCACACATTTTGTGCCTCATTGTGCTTTTCAAAAGTTGGGAGGAATGCTTCCTGTTGGCTAGATTTATGCTGCCTGAAATCTACAAAAATAAAAATAAAGAAACACCCTGCTATTATCTATATAATAATATTTCTTTCCCTCTATATCTATTTACTTATGAGGGATACATCCATGTATATCCAGTACACCCTGAGAGGCCATAGAATCACAGGCTAGTACTGAGACTCAATGCTAATGAATTATTATCACTCAAAGCCTTGATGGTATTATCCTGCACCATACTAACCATTAGGAACTATACAATAGGTAGACCCTGCCATCATCCATTTACTTACTGAGAATAGTAATGGCTACTCCTAGTGTTTCCTAATAGTAATCTATCAAGAAACTATGCAGCACATCAGATGTTACATATAATGTTCATTTAACCTATGTCCTGAACCTGTACTCTGCAAAGAAAGAAATGTTTAAAATACATCTGGTAAGAATGAACAATGCACAACCATAAAGAACATGTCCAGTTCATCTCCCGGTGGGTGATGACCACAGCTGAGTAAGAGTCAATTTTACACTAGAGGGAAAGTTGTCATATATAAATGTATTTTATTTTCACATTTTTCATATTTAATATATGAATTTGAAGCATGGCTCAGTTTGCTGCTATCTAAAATCTTTGAGATGAGAGAAAATAAAGTTTTATGGCTACGCAGCAGATGGTCAGTGTGGTATATGTCTTCCAAAGAGATAGCTCACATTTAAATTTTATAGGAAGGCACTTCAGAAGCAGCCGTATGAGACAGATGCAGAATGGCAAAATGAGAGCTAAAAAAAGAGAGAATACACTTTCTCATTTGCATGTATAAATATTTAAATTGGCACCACATTTCAGCAACTGGTAAAGTTAATGACCTTTTGATAACCTTGAACCAGAAATCACCAAAAGCTGAATATAATATGTCAGAGTATTTAAATTATAGAGATTTCATGTAGTATGCAAAACACACACTTCAGAACTTGATGAAATATGGCATAATATATCAAGATAATGCAGCTTTCTCCATGACACAGTGCAGGAATGTTCTCTTGTAAGCAATATATGTTTCCATCAAATGTGAGAAAATTTAGGGCTATGAAGGGAGGATTAAAGAATGAACATAAAACTTAGTTCAATGAATAGGGCACAGTTAAAGAAACACCAACCTCCGAAATAAAGTGATGATAGATGAATCTATAGTTTTATATTTATTTCAGTATTCTTAGCAATGCCAATCACAAAGTTGTATGTGATGTAGATGTACTGTAACTCATACCTGAAAAAATGGAATGTAAGTGTTTTAAAACGAAGTAAAAAAATAAGAGAACAAATAACCACTTCTCAGTAATGTGGTCTCAGGATGTAACTACCCCTAACCAACTACATTACAATGAAGAATTTATTACACAGAATTTTAAGGATAATATAAAATAGGCAGAATTAAGGGGACAGAACCAATCAGTACTCCAAATTTTCTTTACAACACAGTAACAAACATATATCAACATGTGCATGGTACCTAAATCAAGCAATCTTGCTTTTGCTCAAAACGCTCATGTAATTAAATGATTAGATGGATTTTTACCAGGACTTCTATATTAATAGCTTGTCCATCGGACAGGCAATACGTTTGATCAGTGGTGGTCTGACCACTGGAGCCACCACCAATCAGCATAATCAAGAGACCATGGCACTGGGGTGAGTCACCATTCCTGTGTAAACAGTGAAAGGGACACAAAAGTCAATGCTGCAGTCCCTTCCTTCACTGTTCTGTTATGGTTAGATGATCAACTAAGTCCTAAAACAGGATTGGATCTGAAGGAGAAAAGTAAGACCCCATAAATGGTTGTATTACAGATCTATGCACCCACAGTGTTCTAAGGGCCAATACCGTATCTCCACATACCTTTGACTAGAGATGAGCGAATTTCTCCAAAATTAGATTTGGTCGGTTTGACGAATTTTCCAAAAAGATTTGATTCGATCCGAATTTACTCATGGCGAATCGCATAAAAAAAAAAAACAGCTATTTCCTGGCTGCATAGAGATTATATAGTGGTGTAGAACACTGTGCCTTGCAGTAACATGCATAGGGAGTCTGCTGTGGTAGTGAAACAATACTGTGAGTCGTCGCTCTTAAAATCACTGCACACTTCACTTATTTGGGCAGTTATGGGGCCAAAACTGACCAAAAAACTCAAGTATGAACTCAGTCTTACAGGTCGATGTTAGCGCCAAGAAGAAGCGCACTCCTTTTACACCATCGCCAGCTTATTCCACATAGATGTATACAGAACCTGTTCTATTAAACGCTTATACAAGTAGAGCCCCCCAACAGAGTGGAGAGTGTGTCAGCAGTAAGTTTGTGTTGACGTCACTGATTATTTTGCCCTTCCTCTGATCCATCAGAACAATAACCCCCAAAGAACGCATCCTGTCTGTGGAACATTCGCCTTTACTCAGTCAGCATTTGGTCAGCAATACATCAGTATTGCTAAAGCCAAAAAAAGCTGGAGTGGATTCAAAACAGAGATGACAAGCGAATGGAATATTTGCATGTTTTCTGTGTTTTGTACCTTCTCCTGCTTTTGGCTACAAAATCATAAGCCAATTCAGATGCAAAATAGAGACCATGTCATACAGGTCTTACAGCTGCTACATAGACAGGATCCGTTGTGCATCTTATTTTTCCTTCCTTCTGACAGATCAGAAGGAGGGTCAAAGAAATGATGATGTCAACCAGGTCAAAAAGGCAGAATAGTGGCCCAGTCATGGAGTGGTGAGGTGGCAGCAGCACGAGGAGACCAGAGAGTGGCCTAGTGAAGAAGAAGTGGTGAGGTGGCAGCAGCATGAGGAGACCACAGAGTGGCACAGTGACATAGTGGTAAGGTGTCAGCAGCATAAGGAGACCACAGAGTGACCCAGTGACATAGTCATGAGGTAGCATCAGAATGAGGAGACCACAGACGGGCCCAGTGACATAGTGGCAAGGTAGCAGCAGCATGAAGAGACCACAGAGTGGTGAGGTGGCAGCAGCATGAAGATACCACAGAGTGGCCCAGTGACATAGTGGTGAGGTGGCAGCAGCATGAGGAGTCCACAGAGTAGTGAGGTGGCAGCAACATGAGGAGACCACAGAGTGGTGAAGTGGCAGCAGCATGAGGAGACCACAAAGTGGCCAGTGACATAGTGTTGTGGTAGCAGCAGCATGAGGAGACCACAGAGTGGTGATGTGGCAGCAGCATGAGACGTCCACAGAGTAGTGATGTGGCAGCAGCATGAGGAGACCACAGAGTGGTGATGTGGCAGCAACATGAGGAGACCACAAAGTGGTGGTGAAGTGGCAGCATCATGAGGATGCCACAAGGTGGCCCAGTGACATAGTGTTGAGGTGGCAGCAGCAAGAGGAGACCACAAAGTAGCGATGTTGCACCATTATGAGGAGACCACAGAGTGGTAAAGTGGCAGCAGCATGAGACCACAAAGTGGCCCAGTGACATAGTGTTGAGGTAGCAGCAGCATGAGGAGACCACAGAATGGCAATGTGGAAGCAGCATGAGGAGACCACAAAGTAGCCCAGTGACATAGTGTTGAAGTGGCAGCAGCATGAGGAGACCACAGAGTGGCCCAGTGACATAGTGTTGAGGCAGCAGCAGCATGAGGAGACCACAGTGGTAATGTGGCAGCAGCATGAGGAGACCACAGAGTGGCCCAATGACAGTGGGAAGGTGGGGGGCAATACCAGTACCAGCTGAAGATGGTGGCTGGCAGTAGGAGCACCTGGCAGCAGGTGTGGCATCAGGAGGATGGCAGATTCGATGTGGGGTGGCAGGGTGCACTCCAAGTATGCCACAACCTGTTGGTTCAGGTTCTGCTCTATGTCTAGCTGCTGCTGCTGGTGAGTAGTTTCTTCAGGAGGCGGATGAAGAAAACTGCTTATCAGTGACTCTAGACTTAAATTGCTGCTGATGGAGCTGGTACTGCTTCCTGACCATTTTCAGGATGTCATGAGGATGGGGTGAAGACTTCAGGAACCACTTTACAACCAGATTGAACTCGTGCGCCATGAGGGCGCATGGCTCAGCCCTCCTTGACGCAGCGCCGACACCATGTTCTTCCCGTTGTCGGTCACCATGGTTCCGATTTTGAGTTGTTTAGGAGAAAGACAGGATTCGATTTCTTGATTGAGGACGCGGAGCAGTTCCTCCCCTGTGTGACTCCGTTTGCCCAGGCAAACTAGGTGCAAAACAGCGTGACACCTCCGTGCCCTGCACACGTGGTATGCTGGAGGGGCATTGTGAATTGTCCCTGCAGTGAAGGCTGAGGACACGGTGGAGGATGAGGAAGCAAAGGTGGACATTGTCGCAGGAACAACAGCGTGAGAACATGGAGGCGTTACCTGGCCAAGTTGCTGGTGTGGCTGGGAAGGAACCACATTTACCCAGTGGACCATAAAGGACATATATTGTCCTTGACCGTAGTTACAGCTCCACATGTCGGTGCTGCCGTGCACTTTGGCAGACACCAACAGGCTCAAGGAATGGCCCACCTTCTGTTCTACATATGTGTGTAGGGCAGCTACTTCCATTTTCGCAAATAAATTGCGTTTTGGGGTGGCGGACTTGCTAATGGCGCCGTGAGGAGCGTTCCTGCTGAGCTCCTGAACCACTCCGGCACTTTATAGCCCTATAGGGCTTTGCAGAACCACTATTACCCATGAAGGGACGCAGGAGACGAATCTCTTCAACCCCTGCATCGTCCCAGCGATCCTCCGGGGCCATATCCCGCTTCTTCAGCCAGCGCAGCCAGCCTGAGGACGACATTGACGGTGAGGAGACAGCAAAGATGGCGGCGGCCGGCAGCCGATTTCCCTCCCGCTCGGCTCACACCTCCCGCTCCCAGGCGGTGGAACCCGACATACCCAGCGCTCAGATAACTGGGTCCCCTGAGGGCCGTCGCACCACAGATCCTCCACCAGCAGTTGACGGTCAGCGTTTTCACGCCTCCTCCTCCCGGACCATGTCATCTTCCTCAGCCTCACCAACAGGTGCCTCGCCCGTGCATAGCGGCTCTGCTGACCAGCCACTCATGCCCCCAGCTGATACCTGGAGACCCTCTAGAGGACATGGGGGACTGGGACTGGAAAGCTCACTTAAAGGTTCTTCCCACAAGGAGTGATATGGACTCTCTGTTTCATCAATTAGAGGTGTCCCATAAACATGATATGGAGGCCCTACATCAAGACCTCCTGCACATAGGCCAGAGAGTGGATGATATTGAGGCCTCGCAGGAGCAAGTGTACTCAGCCTTAGCCTCGCACCAAGCTGTTCTCTCTGAACATACAGCGCAGATACAAGACGTCCTAGCTCACTTAGGTGACTTGGAAAATTGCAATAGTAGGAATAACCTCCACATACGGGGCCTCCCAGAGTCTATTCAGGCACCAGATCTGGAGCCCTGGGCTGTCTCCTTCTTCGGCAAACTGTTAGCGAGGCCAGCAGATCAACCAGTGGAAATAGATCGTATCCATAAGGCTCTGGGCCCTAAATCTGGCGACCCCTCTCACTTTTTTAAGGATAAAGAGGCGATCCTGAAAGCAGCCAGGGGAGCGGATCCAATAACCCTTGAGAATAAAGAGATTATGATCCTTCCGGATTTAGCCAGGCGCACCCTGATGCTCCGTAAAGCCTTGAGGCCGCTTCTGGAAGTGCTTAAAAATCATGACATCGTGTACCGCTGGGGTTATCCCTTCCAGTTGTTTGCATCCAGAGGTGGAAAATCTGCGGTCTTTAAATCCCTTCTGGACTTGCCGCGTCTTCTGGCGACGTTTGATCTTCCCCAGGTGGAATTGCCGGACTGGCCGACCCCTAAGGAAGTAGATACACTCCGCAACGAGAAAGATGGCAGAAATCATCGTCCAAGCAGAGAAGATCTACTAGGAGATCCCAGGTCCCGGTGGGCTGAGGGGACCACAAGAGAGACTTTCGCAGTCACTGAATATATCAAGCTTCCAGCCGCTTTTGTTTCCTGAAGCTGTCTACATCTTTATTTGACCCCCTTTATGGTCCTTTATGTTCTTATGTTCTTTATTCATATAGTTCTGCTTGCCCTATTTATATATCTGATGTTTTCAGTATATGCCGTCGAGTCTAGTAGGGTGGTTCTGTGACTTTTCTTCTCTTCCCTCACCTAGGGACGATGACTACAGTTGTCGCTTGTGACAAGTGTCACTTATTAGAATACTGTTGAGCCCATTTTCCCGGCTCTTTTTGGTTTTCCCTTTATCTCAGTTGTTACCCCTTATCTGTGTGATTGTGTGTCTGTGAGTCTTGTGCTCCCTTGTTTGTCCTACATCCTTGTGTATCTTCCCACTGTTCTTTCTTCTAGTCCATTTTCCGTATACTCTAGAATTTAGTAGGTCCTCCACCTAGTTAGATGATGACATCTCTCTCATTTTGTACGTATAATGTCCGTGGCTTTAATAAGCCGGAGAAACGGAGTCAGGTCCTTTATCGCTTTCACAAAAAGAGGATCATGATAGCCATGTTCCAGGAAACACACTTTAAGGCCTCCTCCATTCCGCAATGTAGCAACAGATATTATCGCACGTGGTTCCACAGCCCCAATCCGACCAGTAAATCCAGGGGAGTATCTATAGCAATCCATAAGCATCTACGGCACTCAATTATTTCCTCTGATGTAGACCCTAATGGTCGATTTCTCTTTCTGAAGCTCTCTGTCGATCAAACGGTGTTAACTGTGGCTAATGTTTATCTTCCCAACCAGGGCAAGATTTCCTATGGGATCAGACTTCTAAGACGCCTCGCCAGATTTGCTGACGGTTCCTCGATGATTCTTGGTGGGGATTTCAACCTGGTGTTGGATCCTGATGTTGATTCCTTGGCTGGTAGGTCCTCAGTCTGCTCGGTGTCTCTGCGTAAATTCAAAGCTGAACTCTCGTCTATGAGGTTGGTCGACCTGTGGTGGGTCCTGCATCCCGGTGTTAGAGACTATAGCTTTCACTAACAGGTACATAACAGCTACGGGAGACTCGATATGTTGTTTGTATCCCAGACACTACTGGACTCGAGCCCTAAATGCTCTATAGACAACTTTCTGTGGTCGGACCATGCCCCTGTATATGGCCTTCTTGCCTGTCAGAATGACCGCACACGAGGGTTTTCGTGGCGTTTAACGACAATCTGCTTAATGATGTTTCCTGTCTAGCTGACGTCAGGAAGGCCATAAAATATTTTAATTTAGACCATCTTAATGACCTTACTGCCCCACCGCTTAAATGGGAAGCCCTGAAGTGTGTGCTTCGTGGGATTTTCATATCCCATGGCACCAGGCACAAAAAGGAACTTACCAGTAAACTGTCAACACTTTTAGCTGACCTTGACCGGAAAGAAATCCAAAATAAATCCTGTCCCAGTGATGTCCTCAAGACAGATATTTCCCTCATACGCCATCAAATCCTACAGATATTAGATCAGAAGGCCCTCTGTGCTAGGGACAAATTTAGAAGGGGGTGCATTGAATACAACAATAAAAGTGGACGGTGGCAGCTAGGACGCTACATCGTAAAGCCCCTTTAACTTATATAGAGTCCCTCCAATTCTCCTCTGGGAGTTTACTACATGCCCCGTCGGAAATTTCTGAAGAATTTAGATCTTATTATTCTTCCTTGTATAATCAGCAATCTAATGCTGACCCTCAAATCTCTCGCTCGAACGTTGATATTAAAAACTATATCTCTCAGTTTGGCCTGAAACGCATCCCCATAGAAGAAGCTGCCTCCCTAGAGGTCGACTTCAACCTCTCAGAGATCAAATGTGCCATTAATAACCTTAAGATTGGTAAATGTCCTGGCCCAGACAGGTTTTTACCCCGTTTCTATAAGGTGTTGGATGATGACATTGCCCCCACCCTAATATCCACCTTCAATTCTATTTCTGGGAACTGCCGCTTCCCTTTCCAATCCCTGCAGGCACGGTTATCCCAAAACCGGGTCGGGACCATACTATCTGTTCCAATTATAGGCCCATATCTATCTTAAATATTGACATAAAGCTCTACGCTAATCTCCTTCCCCAGAGACTATACCCCTTTATCCCCAATTGTATACACAGGGAACAAGTTGGTTTTGTCCCGGGACGTGAAGCCCGAGACAACACCCTCAAATCCCTGAGCTTGATTGCCAGGGCTAAGCTATAAAAGGTCCCCCTGTGCCTTCTTGCCGTTGATGCCGAGAAGTCGTTTGACAGGGTCGGCTGGTTGTTTTTGGAGGAAACTGATACATCTGGGTTTAGATGTTAAAATGGTCCAGAGGATTCTGGCGTTGTATTCCAATCCCTCAGCCTGTGTGCGGGTTAATGGCCTCCTATCCTCACCTTTCCTGATACGAAACGGAACTCGGCAGGGCTGTCCCCTGTCCCCCTTCCTGTATATTCTAGTAATGGAATTCTCGCAAATTCCCTCAGGAAGAACCCTTCTGTTAGCGGTTTTAAAATAGGCGACTCTGAGCACAAGTTGTCTTTGTTTGCTGATTGCTCCTATATCTCAAAGCCCCTAGAATTGGGCTACCTACTGTCCTGCAGGAGTATGAGCTCTTTGGTAGGCTCAGCAATTTCAAAGTCAATGTCCAGAAGTCCGAGATACTGAACATATCACTACCGAAGAGAGAGGAAGCCTCCCTTAAAGACTCCTTTTTATTCCAATGGGCCTCCCAGTCTATCAAACACTTGGGGGTACATATCCCATACAAACCTCTCCCACCTGTTTAAGCTAAATTATCAACCCATGTTGAGGACAATAGAATTAGATCTTGATAGGTGGTCTCCCCTCTACATCTCTTGGTTTGGTAAAATGAATGCTGTAAAGATGGACATTTTACCCAGGCTCTTATATATATTCCAAACCATACCGTGTGAAGCCCCTCTCAACTACTTTCATAGACTACGAAAATTAATATCCCGATATGTTTGGCAGTCATCTAAAGCCAGGCTTAGCTATTCGATGCTCACTAGGGCCAAACCCACGGGAGGGACAGGGTTACCAAACTTCCTCACCTACTTCAGGGCTACCATTATAAATTGTATCATAGATCTGTATAACAATCAATCCTCCAAGCTATGGGTAGACCTTGAACTTTAGGAAGCCCCCAACTTAGCGACCGGGTTTTTTGGATGCAGAAGACGGCGTTTTACAAGTTGCCTTTATCCCATTCTAATCTGCTACTATACACCCTAGCTAGATCCTGGCACAAATTCGCGGGCAAGCTCCGTATAGCCACCATTCCTGGCCCTCTCACTGTTCTGTCAGAACATCCTGATCTACCACATGGCCTTTGGAACACCCCGGCCCTGGGACCCCTCAGCGCTTCTCCATTGAGGATTCGTGATGTATGTAATCAACAAGGGTTCTTACCCTTAAATGACTTATCTCATATTTTTCCACCTTCCCCGGGACAATGGTTTCGATATCTCCAGTAGTGATGAGCGGCAGGTGCCATATTCGATTTCGACGAAGTCGCGAATATTCGAATGAATATTCGTTTCATATTCGTCGAAATCGAGATATTCGTCATTTTTCTAGTTATCGCGATTAACATGCGATTTAAATAATCGCATATTGCGATTTGTACTTAAGGCTACTTTCCTATTGGTTTCATATCTAGAATTAGCGAGGATGACGAATATGACGAATGTATTCGTCTATTCCTCAAAACGAAGATAGCAGTATTCTACATCTTCGTTTTAGCTACCTATTCGTCAACTTCGCTAATTCTAGCAATCAAATAGGAAGGTTGACTATAGAGACAGCTGTGTTAAATTAGCTATGCGATTTTTTTTTTAATAAATAGAATACTTATAATAATTTTATCAAGTAATATAATTATTGTATTAAAAAAAAAAAATCGCATAGCAATTGCTACAACTGTCTAGTAAGTCAACCTTCCTATTTGATTGCTAGAAGTAGCGAATAGCGAAGTTGACGATGACGAGGCGAATAGGTAGCTAAAGCGAAGATGTAGAATACTTCGTTATCTTCGTTTTGAGGAATATGACGAATACATTCGTCATATTAGCTATTAAGCTAATTCTACCAAGCCAACCATAACTTCTGTGCTCATGGAGCGTCCCCATCACCATGGGAGCGTCTCCATATACTAAAATGTACTGTCGGATTTGAGGAATTACGTTGAAATCGCAATGCGATTAATTCAAGTTATATTAATCGCATTGCGATTTCAACTTAGAACTGGGTTTATAATGGGTCAGCTTGCTAGAATTAACGAAGTTAACGAATATGGAATATAGCAGCAGTGCTAAGTTGAAATCGCAATGCGATTAATTTAACTTAAAGTATTCGCATTGCGATTTCAACTTAGCACTGCTAGTGCATAGCTATACTCCATATTCGTTAATTCTAACCTATGTAAGATAGCAGTGCTAAGTTGTAATCGCAATGCGATTAATATAACTTGAATTAATCGCATTGCGATTTCAACGTAATTCCTCCAAATCCGACAGTACATTTTAGTATATGGAGATTCTCCCATGGATGGGGGCGCTCCACATGAGCACGGAAGTCGGCAGAAGCGGCAGCGGGCACTGACTAGAGCAGCCAGGAAGCCAGGAATCCTCAGGACAGGTAAGAACTACTTTTGGGAAGTAGGAAGAAAAAATATAACTAAAAAAAAAAAAAAAACGAATATTCGAAATAGCGAATTTATAGCGCTATATTCGAAATATTCGCGAATTAGCGAAGTGCCGATATTCGCTAAAAAAATTCGCTTTTCGAATATTCGCGCTCAACACTAATCTCCAGCTTCGTAGCTTTGTAGGGTCCCTCACTCTGGGTTTGCATGTGTGCCTTGGATTGACTGACTTTGAAAAACTATGCATCTCTGGCAGTACGCCTAGACACACCATCTCCTTGTTATACGCTATGATAAACACAGAGGAGGCAGGGGGGCGCTGCCACTGAACCCTTATGTTCCAAGCTTAAATTCATGATCGAGTGGGAGGCTGAACTGGGGTCCTCATACACTATTGCCCAGTGGAAGAAATCGCTACTCTTCACACATGCTATTTCGATTTCTTGCAACTTGCAGGAACTCAACTACAAGGTGTTAACTAGGTGGTATAGGACCCCAGTTTGACTCCACCAATTCTACCCGACAGTATCTACCACTTGTTGGAGATGCTCCTCGGCGGTTGGGACCATGTTACACATTTGGTGGGAATGTCCTGGGGTTGCAGGCCTGTGGGACGAGGTATTTGCCCTATACAACCATATATATGGTTCTAATATGGCGGCGTCCCCCTCCAATGCCCTGTTGTCTATCTTCCCTGTTGTCCCGGGTCAAAAAAGGGTCCCTCCGCCTGTTCGTACTAGCAGTGAAACAAATACTTCCGCGGAAATGGCGATCGACGGAGAGCCTGAGACGATCTCAATGGGTCACAGCTATTGACTCGTTGGTACACATGGAGAAATTGGGTGCCGTTGATCGCAATGCTTCTTTGGTCTTCTATAAGACGTGGGATCCATGGATTCAGTTTAGTGCTTCAGCGGCTTTCTCGGCCTGGGTGTCCTCTGGGGTGCTCCCCTTGGGAACTTCATGAGCTATGTGCCTTATAAAATACTTTGAGATATCTACCTTATTACCCTTCCCCTTCCCTCCTTTCCCTGCTCCTTATGTGTTTTCCTGCCCTGTGGTGTCCGTTCTTATCGCTCTATGTTTACCTGGGATTATCCTAGGCCTTCTTGCTCACTTTTGCTCTTCTTGCAGCAGACGATCATGGACGTTTTCATGAGGAGAGCTCTCATTTGTTAGCTATTTCCTACACTGAGTCGCCATCGCATATGCTTGGGAGTTTATAATTGTAACCATATGCTACATCCAATGTACTTACTTGACTATGTCTCATTGTTTGGTGAACTTATTAAAATTCCTGCCTTAATAAAATCTTTTTGAACCATAAATTGCGGCTTGGGACTCTCCACCTCGGCTCAGCACAAGCCATCAGTTCTCTGAAAGGTGCAGAGTTCACTACTTGGAAATGGAGGGACTGCAGCACCAGCAACTTGGCCAGGAGCACGTTCAGCTTCTGCGCCGTTGGATGAGTGCATGCGTACTGTTGTCTCTTGGCAATGGCTTCAGGGAGCGATTGCTAACTGAATGACTGACGAGGAGTAGGAGGAGCAGGAGCATCAGGACCAGCAGATGATGGGAAGGACAGACAGCTCCCTTCGGCTGAGGTGGTGGAGCCTTGACTGGAGCTTTGTCTGCTGTGGCAGACTCGACCACCACATCGGAGCCATGGTTCTCCAGGACATTTTACGGTGCATGTGTTGACGCAGGGCCGTGGTGCCAACATTAGCACCCTGGCCACGCTTCACCTTCTGCCCACAAATTTGGCAAATGGCCATCTTAACCTACTTCAGCGGCCTAACAAAAAATTGCCACACAGCAGAGTATGGCATTTTCCCCCCAGCACTCTGCTGTCACCGCCGGTTCTGGGAGACGGTCGGTCAGAGGTTCCTCCCTGTCTTGTGTATGACGTTCTTTGTTTTAGTTTCACTTTGCTCAGTTCCTTTCTCTCCCTCAGCTGCCTCTTATCTTGATTAATTGGTTTGCTTTATATTCCCTCCCTTACTGCTTCTCCGTGCGGTTTATATTACTTCCTGGATGAAGTGTGTGCTGCTGGAGGCTGCAGTTGTTTTGCTCTAAGATAAGTGCATTCCGTTTACTTTGTGTTTTGTTTGCTGGCTTGATTCTAGGTGACCCTGACTCACTCCGTATTCTGTGCAGGGAGTCGGTGGCCGTTCCCCTCACTACTATAGGGAATTCAGGTGTCACTCAGTTATAGGTACGAGGGCATGTATTTGTCTACCACTGGGACTTGTACATGTGCACAGTAGTTTGGGAGAGTTCTTAGGGATTTATAGGGCCCTCCTATATTTTCCTTAGTTTGGGATCAAGCCAGTCTGTCGTTATTTATCAGTTCCTGCTAACTGTACTCCATCCCTGACATTATAAACCGCCATAGCCGTCTCAAGCATGGATCCGGTTTCAGCCTTGATTCACCGCATGCAAGGTCTTTCTCTGGAGGTAGCAGATCTCCGTGAAACTGTTTCTCAGCTTCAGGTGACCGGTTCTGCTGGCGCTCATGGAGTTTGTTCCGAGCCTAAAATCCCTCTTCCGGATAAGTGTTCTGGGTGTAGTAAGAATTTTGTTAGTTTTAGAGAGGCTTGCAAACTCCATTTTCGCTTACGTCCCCATTCCTCTGGTGATGAGGAGCAGAGGGTGGGGATCATCATCTCGCTGCTCAGGGATAACGCTCAGTCTTGGGCCTTTTCGCTGCCGGCGCGGGTACGCTCCCTCCGATCGGTAGATTAATTTTTTTATAGCCCTGGGTCAGATATATGATGATCCGGATCGTATTGCTCTGGCTGAATCTAAACTGCATCTTTTATGCCAGGGTAAACAGTCCGCAGAGATATATTGTTCTGAATTTCGGAGATGGGCAGCTGATACTGGTTGGAATGACGCTGCACTCCGAAGTCAATTTTGTCATGGTCTTTCTGAGAGACTAAAAGATGCATTTGCTTTTCATGAGAGACCAGTGTCGTTAGAGACTGCCATGTCCTTAGCTGTTCGTATTGACAGGCGCCTTAGAGAGAAAGGAGACAACTCTTTCATGTCATATTCAGTCCAAGGACAGTGGAGCTGTCTCATTCAGTGCGCAGGGGTCTCAGTCTGTCTCAATCCCCTCTGAGGAGAAGGCCATGCAGCTAGGTTTAGTTGCCTCTGATACTAGAGGATTCAGCCCTCAGAGGAGGGTATGTTTCTGTTGTGGAGGTATTAACCATTTAGCTAATGTTTGCCCTTCTAGGAGGTTCATGGGGTTTTCTGAGGGTAATAAAAAGAAAAGGGAAAAGAAACCCTCTAAAAACTTTCCATTTGCTACAATTGGCAAGGTTAATGCAGAAATTGAAGATTTGCCGTTTGCTTGTAGTTCCCGTTTTCTCCTACCTGCCAGGGTGGCGCTAGACAGCAAGAACATTCTTTGTGAGATTTTTGTAGATAGTGGAGCAGCTGTCAATCTCATTGATAGTCAATTTGCTACAACACATGGTTTCCAGGTGTGCACTTTGGAAAAAGCTTTACCTGTTTTTGCTATCGATTCCGCTCCACTTTCTCAAAAATCGTTAAAGGGCATAGTTCACAATATCCGTTTGACTGTGGGTGACACTCATGTTGAGGATGTGTCATGTTTTGTCTTAAGCGGATTACCTACTCCTCTAGTGTTGGGGCTACCCTGGCTCACTAAACATAACCCCACCATTGATTGGCAAGCAAGGCAAATAAATGGTTGGAGTGAGTTTTGCAGAGAGAATTGCCTCACGGCAACTCTCGCAGAGGTTTCTACAAAGACTGTACCTTCTTTTCTCTCTGAATTTTCTGATGTGTTTTCCGAGAGTGGCGTCCAGGAGTTGCCCCCTCACCGGGAATATAAAGCAAACCAATTAATCAAGATAAGAGGCAGCTGAGGGAGAGAAAGGAACTGAGCAAAGTGAAACCAAAACAAAGAACGTCATACACAAGACAGGGAGGAACCTCTGACCGACCATCTCCCAGAACCGGCGGTGACATCCGCGCTGACTGCCCGCTACTGCTGCCTCCGTGAACCCCTGCCCCGCTACTTTCCGGGCCGGTAGGCTTCTGCAAATCGGGTGGTCTACACCAGGCACGTTTGACTCCAGACCACCCACCGCTGCCACCCTGCTGGCTCAGCCGCTACCTTATGCACAAGCTGCCATCTCCTGATGAAGATGAAGAAGCCCCTTTTTCACCCAGCTTCCAAGTAAGATCGGCTACATCATCATCATCCGCTACTGTCTGCATGTCACTGATGTCCCCCTCAATGGTCTCAGGGCCAGGAGCCTGACCGCTCGCAAGTTCGCAACACCTGCTCCCACGCGACTCTCATCATCACTACTTGCCCGCCTACCGGAGGAAGCGGCGGATGTCTCCTCCAGAACTTTGCTGGGCAGTAGCTGCTGACTGTCCTCTAGTAGCTCGCCCTTGCTAAAAAGTGAAGCCCAGCCTACGGCATATAATACTTCTCTCGCTGAAAATGACAGAGGAAGGTTCAGGATAGGTGGGGGCACAGGGCCTGCTCCCGGGCCATGGTAACTAAGTGTCGTGTCAGAGGAACCCACCGACTCCTGTGACAAAGTCGAAGACCAAGTCAACCATTCAAGCACCGCTGGGTTGCTGGTTAAGGCACGACTGCTAGATGACACAGGGAGCTCAGACCTCTCGCTGCGACTCCCGCTGTAACCCCCCCCCTTTTCTTCTGATGCGTGCGACAGAAACATTTTGCCCACTGCCCGTTCCCTTTGAAGTGTCTGTCTGACATATTTTATACATAATTTAAGAATTAAAATTAAAATAATACCCCCCAAAAAAGGCTGTAGTACAATGTTACTTCACTGCTGAATGGCAATTAAGACATATATATTTTTTTCAGATTAATAAACCCCTCTTCCTCAAAAACAAAAATCACAATTCACCGCAGAATGGCAATTAGGACATATTCTGTTTCCTATAACTACATCCCAAAAAAAAGAAATTTAACAATCACAATTCACCGCCGAACGACTAATAGGACGTACCTATATTTCTTTTTCTACACCACGTAAATGGCTGTTGTACAATGTTACTTCACCGCAGCACGGCAATTAAGACGTATTCTTTTTCCTATTTCTACACCCCAAAATAAGAAATATAACAATCACAATTCACCGCTGAACTGCTAATGGGACGTACGTATATTTCCTTTTTCTACACCACGTAAATGGCTGTAGTACAACATTACTTCACCGCAGAACGGCAATTAAGACATATATATTTTTTTCTGATTAATAAATTTCCCCCCCAAAAAATAATAATAATTACAATTCACCGCAGAACATTACCGTTCTGCAGTGAATTGTAACTCTTTTTCCTATTTCTACACCCCATCGTATTCTTTTTCCTATTTCTACACCCCAAAATAAGAATTATAACAATCACAATTCACTGCTGAACGGCTAATGGGATGTAAGTATCTTTCCTACTACTACTACACCCTATAAATGGCTTTAGAATGTAACTTGACCCCCGAACGGCACTTATGACTAGAGTTGAGCGGACACCTGAAAGTTCGGGTTCGCCGGGTTCGGACGAACTTAGTCGCAAAGTTCAAGTTCGGGACCCGAACTTGACCCTGAACCCGAACCCTATTGAAATCAATGGGGACCTGAACTTTGGGGCACTAAAATGGCTCTAAAACAGTAATAGAAAGGGCTAGAGGGCCGCAAAAGGAAACAAAATGGGGATAGAGCTGGAGAACTGCCCTAAAAAACAAATAGGGAAATGACTTAAAATAACATAAAATACCTAAAAATTTAAAATAATAATCTTGAACTAGGAGGAGGAGGTCCATATGGAGTAGGAAGTTGAGGAGGCGGTTGACGTGGCGGTGTAGGTGGAGGCAGTGATGGAGGAGGTAATCACCAACAACATTGTTTTTTTTTTTGTTTTTTCTATTTTTTTTATAAATTTGGGTAGACCCCAAAACATTGGGAAATATAAAAAAGAAAACAAAGAGAAAGTGTGCTGGAGTATAACAATTGCTGGGTGAGGCCAGTATACATGCTCTTCTGCACAAGGTACGGGCAAGTCCTGTGGTATCCATGCCTGGTTCATTTTAATGATCGTGGGCTTGTCCATATTGGCTGTCGACAGGCGGCTGCGCTTGTCTGTGATAACGGCCCCTGCCGTGCTAAACACAAGTTCAGACAATACACTGGCTGAAGAGCAGGCCAGCACCTCTAAGGCATAAAGGGACAGCCACTGCCGTAAGGTTTTTAAAAGTGTCCGTCTCCACCAGACGGAATGACAGCATTTCAAAGGCCAGGAATTTTGAGATGCTGGCATTCAGGGACAGGGATTGCGGGCGGGTAGAGGGGTACTTCCTCTTTCTCTCCAGTGTTTAGGAGATGGACAGCTGAACGCTTCCATGGGACATTGTGGAGATGCTTGGTGACGGTGACAGACAAGATGGCGCTGCCACATCCTCTGTTTGCTGGGTGGCAGGTGCCACTGTCACTCCGTCACTCCAGAGGGGGAGGAAGAGGCCGAGACTCCAACAGAAGAGGGAGCAGGAGGAGCCCGAGACCTTTCTTGGTTTTTGAGGTGTTTACTCCACTGCAGCTCATGCTTTGCATTTAGATGCCTGGTCATGCAGGTTGTGATCAGGTTTAGAACGTTTATGCCTCGCTTCAGGCTTTGATTGCACGGTGCGCAAACCACTCGTGTCTTGTCATCAGCACATTGTCTGAAGAACTGCTACGCCAGGGAACTCCTTGGAGCTGGCTTTGTTGTGCTCGGTCCCTGGGTGCGGAGGGCAGTAGCAGGTGTACTGTCTTGGGGACGGCCGCTCTGCTTTCGCACCCTCTCTTTCTGTGCTGGTGGCTCTGTTCGACCACTACCTCTTCTTACAAACTGCACACGTCACTCGCATGACCTTGATTTCATGTGGGGTCTAGGAACTCATCATATTCCACATCATCTTCCACCCACTCTTCACCCCTGCCCTCCTTGTCAGTCTGTACACTGCAGAATGGCGCAGCAGTTTGCACCTGTGTTTTGTCATCATCAGAGACGTGCTGTGGTGGTCCTCCCATGTCCACATCCTTAAATATAAGTGTTTGGGCATCGGTGCACTTAATTTCTTCCACTTCTGGGGCAGGGCTATGTGCATGGCCACCGAAAACCCTGCCAGCAGAGTCATCAAAAAGCATAAGAGACTGCTGCATTACTTGGGGCTCAGACTGCTTGGCTGATTTGCAAGGGGGTGAGGTGAAAGACAGATGCCCATGGGCTGCAGGTGCCAACTCTGAGCTTTCAGCAGAGGACTGGGTGGGAGACAATGTGAAGGAAATGGAGGCACTGTCAGCCACCCAATCTACTATTGCCTGTACTTGTTCTGGCCTCATCATTTGTAGAGCGGCATTCGGGCCTACAAAATAACTTTGAAAGTTCTGTCACTTACGCGTACCTGAGGAAGGTGTTTCATTTGGGCGTGTAGCTGGCACAGATCGACCACGTCCTCTCTCTGCAACAGGAGCTCCACCAACACAAGCAGCACCATGACCAGGGCCATGTATTTCCCTGTCAGGTATGCAGTGCCAGTGTACTTAAGAGAAAAAATGGATTTATGTCACCCAACAATGTAACAGACGAATTTAAGAAATGTATTTCCTTGTCAGGTATGCAGTACCGGTGTACTTGAGAGAAAAAAATGGGAAAATCAGGTATGCAGTGCAGGTATACTTCACAGAAAAATTGGTTTATCGTCCACCTAACTAACAGAGGCATTACATATTATATTTGTGTGGCAGGGGTACAAAGATGTTGCATTGCACTCACAAAAAAATCACAGTAGGAAGGTCACCCACATCATTAACAGCCAGATAAATTATCTTTCTGGCTGGACACTTGTGTACCTGGCCTATGTTGGTGCAGGAACCCACCCTCAGAGCCACTTGTGAATGACTGGCCTGATAACCGTGGAAATGTCCCCCCACAATCCAACAGATGGATTTACTGAATTTATTTCCCTGTCAGGTATGCAGTGCAGGCCGCAGGGGTATTTCAAAGCAAAAAAAATTAATTTGTCACCCCACACAATCTAACTGATGGATTTACTGAATTTATTTCCCTGTCATATATGCAGCGCAGGCCGCAGCAGCATTTCAAAGCAAAAATGTGAATATGTCACCCCACAATCTAACAGATGGATTTGCTGAATTTACTTTTCTGTCAGGTATGCAGTGCGAATTTACTTTACAGCAAGAATGGGAATATGTCACCCACCGAACTAACAGCCAGATTAATTTCTGTGTCAGTGGTACAGAGTTGGAGGATTGCACCCACAAAAATTTGCTATAGGTCACCCATAGAATTAACAGCTAGATTATTACTGATATTTCTGTGTCAGTGGTACAGAGTTGGAGGATTGCACCCACAATAATTCGCTATAGGTCAAACCACAGAATTAACAAACAGATTATTACTTATATTTCTGTGTCAGGGGTTTGGTGGATTGCACCCACAGAAATTCGCTATAGGTCAAACCACAGAATTAACAGGCAGATTATTACTTATATTTCAGTGTCAGGGGTGTGGTGGATTGCACAAAAACTCATCCAACACCTGTGTGCACGTATATGTGCCAGGATGTAAGGTCACACTCCTAAATGTATTCGCAATTCCAATGTTGACCAGGTATACTAAGTCTAAAATATAACTTTTACTAGATATGCCATAAAACAATTCAAAATGTTAAAAAACACCACAGATCAGTGAGCAGATGAGAGGACTGAACCTCTACCAACACATTCCACTTGATATCATGTCATCTAATAGTCTTATGGTTAGAGAGAGGATACAATCCTACCAGTTCCAGACGTGTAGATTGAGAATGGTTGTTCGGTGTGTATAGAACGAAAACCCTTAGGCTGGGAACACACCTAGGCGTTTCTGAATCGCGCGTATGACGCGCGTTTTACGCGCGTTTTTGGATGCGCATTTTTTGGTAACTAAGAAACACGCATCATAAGCGCGATTCAGTGATTCTCCCCTATGGCATCATTGTCCATAGGCGCGTTAAAACGCCCCAAAGAAGCTCATGTACTTGTTTGGGCGTGGGGCGTTTTACAGCGCGTTCAAACGCGCTGTAAAACGCCCAAATGTGAACCTTGCCCATAGGGAAGCATGGCTTTTCACATGTTGTGCGTTTTACAGCGCGTTTGAACGCGCTGTAAAACGCTTAGGTGTGTGTACCTAGGGTTACTGCAGTGGCCGAGGATATTGGGGACGGGTGCTTTGTAACAGTGATAATAGGTGGTGTGGACTGATGACCCTAATCAAAGGTTCCCTCACAATTAGATCAATTAAGGGGACTGGTACATTCGCTACCTAGAAGACACAGAGCACCCGCCCTGCGTGTGGTGGATTGCACCCACAAAAATTCGCTATAGGTCACCCAGAGAATTAACAGCATACTGGACTTAGTATTAACCAATAGACCTGACAGAACAACAGATGTGCAGGTTGGGGGACACCTGGAAAATAGTGACCATAAAGTAATAACCTTCCAATTTTCATTCAAAAGAGCATTTCTACAGGGAGGAACAAAAATACCAAACTTCAAAAAAGATAAATTTAGCCAACTAAGCGAGGTCATAGGCCTAATTAACTGGGACGATGTCCTCAAAAACAAAAATACAGCCACAAAATGGGATATCTTTAAAAGCATCCTAAAATCTCATTGTGAGAGGTACATACCGCATGGGATATAAGGTTAAGGAACAAGAAGAAACCAATGTGGATAAATAGAAGTGTAAAGAAAGCAATAAATGACAAAAAGAAAGCATTTAAATCACTAGAACAGGAGGAGGGTAGCCAGGAAGCACCGAAAAACTATAAGAAAAAAAATAGAACATGTAAAAAACAAATAAAAGCGGCCAAACTAGAGACCAAGAGATTAATTGCCAAAGAGAGTAAAATTAACCCTAAAATGTTCTTCAATTATATAAATGTTAAAAAGTATAAATCTGAAGGTGTCAGCCCTTTAAAGAGTAATGAGGGGGGAATTGCAGAGAGCGACGAGGAGAAAGCAAAGCTGTTAAATATTTTTTTCTCCAATGTATTCACTGAGGAAAAAAAAATGTAATATGAAATGCTGAATGTAAAAATAAATCCCCAATGACCCAAGAAGAAGTAAATCAGCAACTTAAAAATAGTGTTGATTACGAATATTCGAATTACGAATTTTAATTGAGAATATCGGCACTTCGAGAATTCGCGAATATTTAGAATATCTCAAAATATATATGTAATAGCGAATATTCTTTTTTTTTTTTAAATGCCAGTCTATGCGAATGTTATGCGAATTTTAAATGCGAATTTTCGCAATCAAGAAAATAATGCCTGAAGATCAGCAATTCGTGAATTCGCGAATATATGGCGAATATTTGCACAAATATTCGCGAAATATCGCGAATTCGAATATTGCCCCTGCCGCTTATCACTACTTAAAAAGATTAAAATAGACAAATCGCCAGGACCGGGTGGCATACACCCCCGTATCCTAAGGGAATTAAGTAATGTGATAGCCAGACCCTTGTTTCTGATATTTGTGGACTCTATACTGACAGGGAATGTTCCACAGGATTGGCGCATAGCAAATGTGGTGCCAATATTCAAAAATGGTCCAAAAACAGAGCCCGGAAACTATAGGTAAGTTTAACATATGTTGTAGGGAAACTGTTTGAAGGTTTTCTTAGAGATGCTGTCTTAGAGGAAACGGAAATAAGCAAAAACGCCATATCAGCATGGCTTCATGAGGGATCAGTCATGCTAAACTAATTTAATCATTTTCTATGAGGAGGAAATTTCTAGACTTGACAGGGGTGAATCAATGGATGTCGTATATCTGGGCTTCTCCAAAGTATTTGACACTGTACCACATAAAAGGTTCGCATATAAAATGAGGATGCTCGGGCTGGGAAAAAATGCCTGTAAGTGGGTAAGTAACTGGCTGAGTGACAGAAAACAGAGGGTGGTTATTAACGGTACACACTCAGATTGGGTCACTGTCACTAGTGGGGTACCTCAGAGGTCAGTACTTTCAATATATTTATTAATGATCTTGTAGAAGGCTTGCATAGTAAAATATCAATTTTTGCAGATGACACTAAACTGTGTAAAGTAATTAACACTGAAGAGGACAATATACTGCTAGAGAGGGATCTGGATAGATTGGAGGCTTGGGCAGATAAGTGGCGGATGAGGTTTAACACTGACAAATGTAAAGTTATGCACATGGAAAGGGATAATGCAGTGAACAGTTCAAAGTTTTTGCTAAGGAACATTTAAACTAGGAAAGGGGGGCACAAAAGAGACAATCTATCAGTTCGGCTGCCCCCCGAAAAAACAATGCCAGAAGATGCCAGGAGCTGATAGGATAAGAAATGACAAACTGAGAGTCTTGTCTACAAATGCTCGCAGTTTAGGGAATAAGATCAACGAACTTGAGTCTGTAATGGCATCTGAGAATATAGATTTAGTGGCTGTTACTGAGACATGGTTCAATGAGAGTAATGACTGGGATATAACAATACCTGGGTTCTCTCTATATAGAAAAGACAGAGAAGGCAAGAAAGGGGGTGGAGTGGCCCTATATGTGAAAGATAGCATAAAATCTAATCTAATACAAGCCAGCGAAACCAATTTAGAGTCAGTTTGGGTTACATTGCAGCTTGGTAATCATAAGGTAACTCGTGTAGGTGTCATATACAGACCACCAAGCCAAGTCAAAGAAATGGATGATCTACTAGTTGAGGAAATGGCTAAAATGACATTGAAAGGGGAAGTTGTCATTATGAGAGACTTTAATCTTCCTGATATAAACTGGAAAACCAAACTAGCTAGTTCTGCCAGGAGTACAGACATTCTAAATTCCCTACTGGGATTATCTCTACAGCAAGCAGTTGAGGAGCCAACCCGGAAGGAGGCCATTTTAGATTTGGTATTTACAAATGGCAATTTGGTATCTGATATTACTGTAGGGGAAAGCTTAGGATCCAGTGATCACCAGTCAGTGAGGTTTACTATAAGTACAATGACTGAGTCACTCCACACAAAAACAAAAGTTTTAGATTTTCGAAAAACAGACTTTTCTAAAATGAGATCAGTGGTATACGAGTCCCTATCAGACTGGAACAATTTCAATGGAGTCCAAGAGAAATGGGACTACTTAAAATTGGCACTACTGAAGGCAACAGAAAAGTGCATTAGACTTGTCAGTAAAGGCAAAAAAAGGAAGAGACCACTGTGGTACTCAGCAGAAGTGGCCAAAATCATTAAAAACAAAAAGATGGCATTTAGCAAGTATAAAAACACCCAAAACGAGGATGACCGGAAATCTATAAGATGAGGCAGAGAGAGGCCAAGCAAGTTATAAGAGCTTCTAAAGCTCAGGCAGAAGAGAAATTAGCTCAGTCAGTGAAAAAAGGTGATAAGACATTCTTCAGATACATAAATGAAAAAAGGAAATTAAAAAAAGGAATTACCAAATTAAAAACAAAAGAAGGAAGGTATATGGAAGAGGATAAAGAACTAGCTGACTGCCTCAATGAATACTTCTGTTCAGTTTTTACAAAGGAAAATGAAGGAGAAGGACCTCAGTTAGGGAGGAAGACTAATGAATCCTTTGATGCATGTGTCTTTACAGAGGAAGAGGTTCTAAGTCAGTTGTCTAAAATTAATACAAATAAATCACAGGGGCCTGATGGGATACACCCAAAGCTATTAAAATAGCTTAGAGGTGTACTAGCAAAACCATTAACAGATTTATTTAACCAATCACTGGTAACAGGTGTCGCCCCAGAAGATTGGAAATTAGCAAACGTTGTGCCAATTCACAAGAAAGGTAGTAGAGAGGAATCGGGCAACTATAGGCCAGTAAGCCTGACATCAATAGTGGGGAAATTAATGGAAACCATACTCAAGGAGAGGATTGTGGAACATCTAAAAACCCATGGGTTGATTGATAAAAACAGCATGGGTTTACTTCAGGGAGATCATGTCAAACTAATCTTATTGACTTTTTGATTGGGTGACTAAAATAATAGATGGCGGAGGTGCAGTAGACATCGCTTATCTGGACTTTAGTAAGGCATTTGATACTGTCCCACATAGAAGGCTTATCAATAAACTGCAGTCTTTGAGCTTGAGCTCACATATTGTTGAATGGATTAGGCAGTGGCTGAAGGACAGAAAACAGAGGGTTGTAGTCAATGGAGTATATTCAGACCATGGTATTGGTACCAGTGGGGTACCTCAGGGATCTGTTCTGGGACCCATATTGTTTAATATCTTTATCAGCGAAATTGCAGAAGGCCTCAATGGTAAGGTGTGTCTTTTAGCTGATGACACAAAGATTTGTAACAGGGTTGATGTTCCTGGAGGGATACACCAAATGGAAAAGGATTTAGGAAAACTAGAGGAATGGTCAAAAATCTGGCAACTAAAATTTAATGTCGATAAGTGCAAGATAATGCACCTGGGGCGTAAAAACCCAAGAGCAGAATATAAAATCAGTGATACAGTACTAACCTCAGTATCTGAGGAAAGGGATTTAGGGGTCATTATATCAGACGACCTAAAGGTGGGCAGATAATGTCATAGAGCAGCAGGTAATGCCAGCAGAATGCTTGGGTGTATAGGGAGAGGCATTAACAGTATAGGGAGAGGCATTTCCCTCTTTGGGAGGTGCTCGTGCCGCTCTACAGAGCACTAGTGAGACCTCATTTGGAGTATTGTGTGCAGTACTGGAGACCATATCTGCAGAAGGATATTGAAACTTTGGAGAGAGTTCAGAGAAGAGCTACTAAACTAGTACATGGATTGCAGGACAAAACTTACCAGGAAAGGTTAAAGGATCTTAACATGTATAGCTTGGAAGTAAGAAGAGACAGAGGGGATATGATAGAAACTTTTAAATACATAAAGGGAATCATCACGGTAAAAGAGGAGAGAATATTTAAAAGAAGAAAAACTGCTACAAGAGGACATAGTTTTAAATTAGAGGGGCAAAGGTTTAAAAGTAATATCAGGAAGAATTACTTTACTGAGAGAGTAGTGGACGCATGGATTAGCCTTCCTGCAGAAGTGGTAGCTGCAAATACAGTGAAGGAGTTTAAGCATGCATGGGATAGGCATAAGGCCATCCTTCATATAAGATAGGGCCAGGGGCTATTCATAGTATTCAGTATATTGGGCAGACTAGATGTGCCAAATGGTTCTTATCTGCCGACACATTCAATGTTTCTATGTTTCTATGTTACTAAATGGTAAAACACTCGGTAACACTGACATGGAAAAGGATCTAGGAATTTTAATAAACAGCAAACTAAGCTGCAAAAACCAGTGTCAGGCAGCTGCTGCCATGGCCAATAAGATAATGGGTTGCATCAAAAGGGTCATAGATGCCCATGATGAGAACACAGTCCTACCACTTTACAAATCACTGGTCAGACTACACATGGAGTACTGTGTACAGTTCTGGTCTTCTGTGAACAAGGCAGACATAGCAGAGCTGGAGAGGGTTCAGAGGAGGGCAACTAAAGTAATAACTGGAATGGGGCAACTACAGTACCCTGAAAGATTATCAAAATTAGGGTTATTTATTTTAGAAAAAAGACAACTGAGGGGAGATCTAATAACTATGTATAAATATATTAGGGGTCAGTACAGAGATCTCTCCCATCATCTATTTATCCCCAGGACTGTGACGAGGGTACATCCTCTGCGTCTGGAGGAAAGAAGGTTTGTACACAAACATAGAAGAGGATTCTTTACGGTAAGAGCAGTGAGACTATGGAACTCTCTGCCTGAGGAGGTGGTGATGGTGAGTATAATAAAGGAATTCAAGAGGGGACTGGATTTATTTCTGGAGTGTAATAATATTACAGGCTATAGCTGGTTGTTCTGTTTCAGTATCTTGCATTGTGTATTGGTATGCTCCTCTCTTCTCCTCCCCCCTCTGTTTCAGCTTCTAGTTGGTTCAGTCTAGCCCCTTCCTGTTTTCCCGGTCATGCATTTGCTGTTTGTGTGTGCTCTGACTCTGAGGAGAATCTGAGGAGAATCTGTGTAGTATCTCATCTTCTTATCAAGGAGAATATTAGAGGCATAATTCTTTTACCATCTGGATTCCCTGTATATATGTTACAGATGCAAATGCAGCACACAGCTAGAAGGATTTCTAAGCCCTCATTAAAAATGAAGGAGGCGCTCCTAACTAACAAAATTTAAATATACAATAATTTTTCTATTTTGTGGGAAAAGACTGAGCAATGTATGGATGCATCACATGGATCAGGCTATAACGAAGATCAATTAAAGGCCATGTGTAAACATATTCTTCTCTGTTATCAAGTCTCAACTCAATTCATCCTGGAATTAAGGACCCACACTGCACTTAATGATGAAAGATATAGCAGATTTATGGCAGTCAAGTCAATGCTAGAGGACAAGATATCACAACAATATAAAACTGCGTCCCGCCATTCTAACCTTTCAAGGCACTCCAAGGTTTCATCCCATTCCTTGAAATCTATTGCTCAGTCCTTATCGCTAAGGTCTCGCTCACAGCACTCTTTGCTGAGTACCTCATTGGTGTTGGCACGCGCAAAAGCGAAAGCAGCAAAGGTACAAGCTCACTGCATTAGAAAGGAAGCAGCCATTAAGGCATAAGTCACAGAGACACAAGCCCAATCTCAAGCTATACAGGCTCAGGCGCAAGTGACCAAAGCCAAGGGCGAAGCTGAGTTGGAGGTCCTTCAGAAGGAAAGGGAAGAAGCAGCAGCCATGGCTGAACTCAGAGTTCTTGAAGAAACTGCTGAAGAAGAAGAAGCTTATCATCCTATGTCAAAGATATCCAATGACTCAGAAGGCCGTACGCTGCAATTCGTCCTAGACCAAAGCAAAGTCAATGCATTTGCACCAGAAGATTTGGGCTCTGCACGCCAGCCTGCTGAACTCATGCGAATAGAAAAAGAGGCAGCTGATAACTATACAGTTGACCCCAGTCCAGTGGACATTTCTCTTTCTTTCAAACCTCTGGCACCTTACACAGTAATTCAGACACCATTAGAGACCAAGCCGTTTCAAGCTCATCAAATCACATTCAAACCTCCTGAGACTAGTTACATAGCAACCAAGATGCTGGCGCCAACATTACCAGATGTGAAGCCTTCATTCACGCTCAACCCAGCTGCCACTCCATTCCATCTTCCAACCCCCAAACATAGGGTATCAGATGGTGCCAACAACACCAGCGAGGGAGAAGTTCCCATCGCCATGATGCAGGAAAGAAATAACGCATCAGAAATTGCTAAGTACCTCACTCTCAGGAACCTCATCAGTACTAGCCTTACAAACTTTGATGATCGCCCAGAGAACTATAGAAGTTGGAAGGCCACCTTAAAGAAAACAGTTCAAACCCTTAGTGTACCGCCTATGCAAGAACTTGATTTACTAATTAGATGGCTAGGTCCATGGTCGTCAAACTGTGTTAAGAGACTCAAAACCGTTCATATCTATGAACCAGTCAAAGGCCTTCGTCTCGCATGGGAAAGATTAGAGCAGACATACGGCGGCTCGGAAGTAGTTGAACGTGCCTAATTTAAACGACTATACGACTTTCCTGGATTATCCAATACAGACCGCCAAGGGTTCCAGGAATTAACCCCTTAAGGACTCAGCCCTATTTCACCCTAAGGACTTGGCCATTTTTTGCAAATCTGACCACTGTCACTTTATGTGGTGATAACTTTAAAACGCTTTTACTTATCCAGGCCATTCTGAGATTGTTTTTTCGTCACATATTGTACTTCATGACACTGGTAAAATTAAGTCGAAAAATTTCATTTTTATTTATAAAAAAATATCAAATTTACCAAAAATTTGGAAAAATTAGCAATTTTCCAAGTTTCAATTTCTCTACTTCTATAATACATAGTAATACCGCCCAAAAAAGTTATTGATTTACATTCCCCATATGTCTACTTCATGTATCGATCATTTTGGGAATGCCATTTTATTTTTTGGGGACGTTACAAGACTTAGAAGTTTAGAAGCAAATCTTGAAATTTTTCAGAAATTTTCAAAAACCCACTTTTAGGGACCAGTTCAGGTCTGAAGTCACTTTGTGAGGCTTACATAATAGAAACCATCCAAAAATGACCCCATTCTAGAAACTACACCCCTCAAGGTATTCAAAACTGATTTTACAAACGTCATTAACCCTTTAGGTTTTCCACAAGAGTTAATGGCAAATGGAGATAAAATTTCAGAATTTAGATTTTTTGGAAAATTTTCCGTTTGAATCCATTTTTTCCAGTAACAAAGCAAGGGTTAACAGCCAAACAAAACTCAATTTTTATTGCCCCGATTCTGTAGTTTTCAGAAACACCCCATATGTGGTCGTAAACTGCTGTATGGCCAAACGGCAGGGCACAGAATGAAGGGAACGCCATATGGTTTTTGGAAGGCGGATTTTGCTGGACTGGATTTTTGACACCATGTCCCATTTGAAGCCCCCAGATGCACCCCTAGAGTAGAATCTCCAAAAAAGTGACTCTATCTAAGAAACTACACCCCTCAAGGTATTCAAAACCAGTATTACAAACTTTAACCCTTTAGGTGTTCCACAAGAGTTATTGGCAAATGGAGATGAAATTTCTGAATTTCTATTTTCTGTTACCTTGCCTCAAAAAAAGTGTAATATAGAGCAACCAAAAATCATATTTACCCTAAAATAATACAAACAAAACTGCCAACTTATCCCGTACTTTCCAAAATGGGGTCACTTTTTGGAGTTTCCACTGTAGGGGTGCATCGGGGGCTTCAAATGGGACATGGTGTCAAATAACCAGTCCAGCAAAATCTGCCTTCCAAAAACCATATGGCGTTCCCTTCCTTCTACGCCCTGCCGTTTGGCCATACAGCAGTTTACGACCACATATGGGGTGTTTCTGCAAACTAGAGAATCGGGGCAATATATTTTGAGTTTTGTTTGGCTGTTAACCCTTGCTTTTTTACTGGAAAAATTGATTAAAATGGAAAATTTGCAAAAAAATAGCTATTTTCGGACCGTTTTTATTTTTTGTTATTTACATCGTTGAACTGACAGGTTAGATTGTGTGCTATTTCTATAGAGCAGGTTGCTACGGACGTGGCAATACCAAATATGGCTACTTTTTGGGGGGTTTTGTTTCAGTTTTACATAATAAAGCATTTTTGAAAAAAATGATTTTTTTAGTGTCTTCACATTCTGAAAGCCATATATTTTTTTATTTTTTGGGCGACTGTCTTATGTAGGGGCTCATTTTTTGCGGGATGAGATGGCGGTTTGATTGGCACTATCTTGGGGTGCATATGACATTTTGGTCGCCTGCTATTACACTTTATGTGATGTAAGGTGACAAAAATGGCTCTCGACACTGTATTTTTTTTTTTTTTTTTTTAGTGTTCACCTGAGGGGTTCGGTGATGTGTTATTTTTATAGAGCAGGTTGCGACGGACGCACCGATACCAAATATGTATACTTTTTATTTATTTATTTCAGTTTTACACAATATTATCATTTTTTAAAACAAAACAAATCATGTTTTAGTGTTTCCATAGTCTGAGAGCCCTATTTTTTTTTTTTTTTGGGGGGAGATTGTCCTATGTGGGGTATAATTTTTTGCGGGATGAGATGACGGTTTGATTGGCACTATTTTTGGGTGCATATAACTTTTTGATCGCTTGCTATTACAGTTTTTGGGATGTGAGGTGACAAATGTTTTTTTTTTACATTGTTTTTATTTTATTTTTTTAACAGTATTTACCTGAGGGGTTAGATAATGTGATATTTTTATAGAGCAGGTTTTTACGGACGCGGCGATACATAATATGTATACTTTTTATTTATTTATTTTACTTTAACACAATAATAGCATTTTAGAAAAAAAAAATTATGTTTTAGTGTCTCCATAGTCTGAGAGCAATATTTTTTTATTTTTTTGGGCGATTGTCCTATATAAGGACTCATTTTTTGCGGGATGAGATGGCGGCTTTATTGGTACTATTTTGGGAGGCATACACCATTTTTTTGTGATTTTTTTTACGATATTTGCGTGAGGGGTTAGGTCACGTGATATTTTTATAGAGGAGATTTTTACGGACGCGGCAATACCTAATATGTGTAGTTTATTTGTTTTTTTTTAATTTTTATTCAGTGATATGTATTTTTCTGATTTTTACTTTTTTTCACTTTTTGACATTTTTGACCCAGACCCACTTGGTTCTTGTAGATCCAGTGGATCTGGTGTCTATATAATACAGAACAGTACACTATATAGTGTACTGCACTGTATTTTTACTTTTCACAGTCTGGTCAGACTTCTGCCTTTAGCAGAAGTCTGACCAGAGTTACTATACCATGGCAAGCAGGACGCTTCTGAAAGCGTCCTGCTACCATGGTAACCATCACCCGCTGCCATTACAGAGCAGAGGGTGATGGGAAGAAGAGTGAGCTCTCTCCCTCTACCATCCTATCCCATCGGGGGCTGCAAAGGTACGGCAGCCCCGATGGGAGAGGAGGGAGCTCCCTCCATGTTAACACCTTCTATACCGCGGTCCGTACGGACCGCGGTATAGAAGGGGTTAAACTGCTGACATCTGCAGCACAGATGTCAGCAGTTTATAGCAGGGAGTCAGCAATGTGCTGACCCCCTGCTATACCCACTAGACACCAGGGAAATGCATTGAAAGGAGGCGGGCGGGGGATCGCAATTGCGATCCCGCCTGCCGCACCGCCCGCCTCCCGTGCCGCCCACCCGCAGCACCGCCCGCAAATTCCCCCCCCTGCACCGCCCGGGGGGACACTAAGATGGGTTAAAATTTACAATAAGCGGCAGATTTTAGTCTCTGATCCCCGCGGTCACAGACCGCGGGGATCAGAGACTACACATAGCGCAACAAACCGCAGGTCTGAATTGACCTGCGGTTTGTTGCGATCGCAATCACGGAGGGGTCACAGGACCCCCCTCGGCATTGTCACAGGATGCCTGCTGAATGATTTCAGCAGGCATCCTGTTCCGATCACCGCCACGTGCGCAGCGGTGATCGGATCTTCTCAGGGCGTACATGTACAATATAAGACCTATATGTGTTATTCACATATTTAATTTAATTTTTCAAAACTTTTTCAGTTTCAGAATGCCACCAGTGCAGAAAGGTCATCTATTCAGTGTGCAGGATGTGATTGCTGCAGTCCAAAATGGAGAGAGCGATTTTGAAATGGACTCAGATTACACTGATGCAAGTGACTCAGAGATTGAAGATGCAGGTGAAATGGACAAAGAAAACCAGCAACCCATTGACTGCCCAGCCAATGATGATGTGGACATCAAGCCCCAACCAAAAAAACACACCGTGCCCCGTGACAGGTTTCGCTGGTTGAAAAAGGAGTTTATCAGTCCCAATGTCAGGTGATGTTGTGATGAAGCTTGCCTCCACACTTCCAGAGGGTCAAAACTACAAGATCTACGCAGACAACTACTTCACCTGTGTCCCACTGGTAGTCAAGCTCCTTGAGCGTGGAATCCATTATGTGGGAACAGCGAGGCAGGTACGTCTACCCAACTGCAACCTTGAAGATGAGAAGAGCTTGAAGAAAAGGGAGAGAAGCTTTGATGTCCGAGTGGAGGGGAACCACAACATCTGTGCTGTCAAATGGTTTGACAATAGAGCAGTCACACTTGTGTCATCCTTTGCTGGACCAGAACCTATGCAGAAAATTCAGCGCTGGGACAAAGCCACTAAAACCATCATTGATGTTGAGAGGCCTTACATTGTAGGAACCTACAACAAACACATGGGGGTGTGGATTTGTTGGACTCATTTGCTGCCAAGTACAAGTTCCCATGAAATCTCACCGCTGGTACATTTACATCTTCTGGCACACCATCATCCTTGCAGTAATTAACGGCTGGCTCCTTTACAAGCGGGACTGTAAAGCTCTGAAGATGACTAAGAAAGAGATACTGAACAGGAGACAGTTTCAGGCACAACTTGCATCCTCTCTCATCCTGGTGAACACACACAACACATCACCCAAGAGAGGGCGACCATCTTCAGGGAAGACGGTGACATCAGGGAGCCCTTTGGATCCTCAGAAGAGACCATCCTCATCAGATGTGAGTCCCCCAGCCAAGAGGTCATCAGACCACCCTCCACTGGATGTACGCAAAGACATGATTGCACATTTCCCAGTAAAGACGAAGAGAGGACGCTGCAGATACTGCAATAATGGATACACAAACACATTGTGTAGCAAGTGCAATGTTCGCCTGTGCTTCTCAGATGAAAAGAACTGTCTTAGGGACTATCACTGCAAGTAAACAGAGACTTCATTCAAACCACACTGAATGTGACCAAATATTTTTTCCAAATTTTTTTATTAATAAATGCTTATTCCAAAAAATGATTGTTGTGTAATTATTACTTATGATATATACTGCTATGCGGCTAAGTAAGTGAACAACCCTGCAAATAAATGCTTAAATGTTCTGTATACCTGTTCAGACAAAGTGAGAACAAATACAGAAATTCTGCTCACAACAAGGCCCAACGTTGCAATATTGCAACATTTCCCTAAAAACCTACTAAAATGTAAAAAATAAAAAAAAACTTTAATTCCTACATCAGAGGCCTCCTAAAACAATATCTGAGAGGTCAAAAAATTTTTTTGCTTATTTTTTCAATATTTGGGTCTTACAGGGTTAAGTACCAGGACGCTAGGGCGTACATGTACGCCCTGCGTCCTTAAGAGGTTAAGCGACCTTCTTCTTGAGTTTGAAATCGTCAAGGGAGACCCGCAGCTACCAGGTCCCAGCTTTCTTGATACCTTCCATGGTGTGGGCCTGATCGTGGAGAAATTACCCCTCAATATTCAAGACCAATGGGCAACAACAGGTTCAAAACACAAGGAGCAACATCGTGTTCCCTTTCCACCATTTTCATTGTTCTGTAAGTTCATCAAGGAATTAGCTAGAGCTAAAAACGATCCGAGCTTCAACACCTTGGGAACCAACATCTTTGGCTCTACTAAACAGAGACACGAGACTTTCAGTCCCAGAGAGGGGGGCCCTAAAGGTCTAATTTCAGTAAAAAAGACAGGGGTTGTGCCCACTACTAACAATGGAAATGAAAGCCCTAAGGAACCTGATCATCGTTGCCCTATCCATGATAAACCACATCCTTTAAGGAAATGCCGTGTCTTCATAGCAAAGCCCTTTGAGGAACGTTCCTAAGGAGTCATAATATCTGCTTCAGATGCTGTGCATCCACTGAGCATTTCGCCAGAGACTGTAATGGTTCCAGTAAAGTGTTCTGAATGTAATAGTGACGTACATGTGTCTGCTGTTCACCCGGGACCAATCAGGCGGAACCTAGAACCAGTTAGCTGGCACAAGCCCCATTCCGATCAAGGCGGGGAGAGTCATGGCGGGGAGAGTTCCGACCGACCAACTACTACCGTCACACCCAGATGCACAAAGGTATATGTGGAGAAGGACTTGTGTGCGGTAAGTCTTGTTCTAAGATTTGCCTCGTGGATGTGTTTCCTACTCGAGTAGACCATAAGAATGTATGCTATTCTAGATGACCAAAGTAATCATTCCCTAGCTAGCCCTAAGTTCTTTGATCTGTTCAGGATAGAGGGAGAAACTATACCCTACACCCTTGGAACATGCTTTGGTCTTGTGACAACCTCAGGAAGAAGAGCTAATGGTTTCACCTTGAAGCCCATCAAAGGAGATAAGAAACTCTCTCTTCCAACCCTTATTGAGTGTGACAAATTGCCGACACAAGGGATGAGATTCCCACACCTGAAGCCCCACAGCATCACCCTCATCTCAGAAACATAGCCAGAGAGATTCCTCCCCTTGATAACCATGCCGAGATCTTACTCTTGCTAGGTATAGACATTCTTGAGGCTCATAAGGTCCTTGAACTTCGCAATGGCCCTTTCAACGCTCCATATGCCCAGAAACTTACAGTGGGTTGGATCATCGTGGGGGATGTATGTCTGGACAGAACCCGCAGACCCTGCCAAGTACACTCCTTTAGAACTAACGTATTAATAGGGGGGCGAACTTCTTACTTCAGACAGTGTCCTAACCACTACTATGTGCAAGATATGCTTTGCCCAAATATTCTAAAAACATTAGAAAGCTGCTTAAATCCCAAGGAGTCAGCTGCAGAAGAATGTTCCTGGACAGAAGGGCAGCTTGTAGAAAGGCCTTCAGGATTTCAATTGGAGCCCTCTTCAAGCCCTTCCCAGCTTTGCAGTCCTCGCACAGTTTATCATAATGAATCCTATATCATTATTGACAACAAGCCTTCTGATTCATGTAGTTCTGATGAGATACAGCAGAAACGTGAGCCTTCCAGTCTACTGTTTGACAATGAGTTTTATTCTGTAAAGGAAGTATCTTCTGAACGTTCTATAAAGGAGGTTCCTTCAACAGAGAAAGAGTTCATTTCAGATACTCTGCAAGAACTTTTAGTTCCATCTGCAGTTGTTGATTGCACCCAAGAGGATCACAGTTCTTCCCAGTCTTCAACGGATGAGCACCTTCATATTGCTCAGCCTTTTCTGGAAACCACAGGGAAAAGTTCACCACCAATGTCCATGACAAATATTGCATGTCAACAACCCAAGTCTGTACGTACAAAGACAGATCCCATTTCAGAAGTGAAAAGCAGACAAGAGCATTTGCGTTCACGATCCATAGACAGAAAGCAATCCACATCTAAATCAGCCGCACAAAATAAGTGCTCTCACTCTAAATCTTTGGTAAGATCAAGGAGAACCAAGTCTCGCTCAGCTTCTAATGAAAGCAACAGACAATCTCCTGTAGTAAAAAAGAAGAAATCCACACCTGGGGCACATAAAAGATCACTCAAGAATAAATAAAAAAATATAGGAAATATTCCTGTGCCATCTGGCGTTTTCAAAGAGCTCAACCTTTATAAGTTTCGGTGGAAGCAGGTAAAACATCTTGTCAGTCAGTTCTGGAAAAGCTGGAGAAGAAAGTACCCCTGCCTCTTGCAAGAATGTGGAAGGTGGCAAGAACCAAGGCCTAATTTAAAGGAAGGAGATTTTGTTCTGTTAAGAGACAAACAAGTTGATCGTCTCGACTGGCCTACTGGACTTATTACTAAAGTCGTTTCCAGTTCAGATGGAAAGAACTTCTATGTTGAGATTCCTTCTACCAGAGATGCTCATCATCTTCTAGGACTTTTTCCAGTACTAGCTCTATGGTCTGAACTGAAGACATATCCAGGGGCGTAACTATAGGGGAAGCAGGGAAGCGGCTGCTTTGGGGCCCTGACCCAGAAGTGGCCCATCCGAGAGGAGGAGAAGTACTAAAAGATTTTTTCAGGGCCGCTCAACATTATTACACAATGAAATTATATACAGTGGCAGTATAGACAGTGTAGAAAACGGATGGAACAGCTGCTGGGCCTGGTCTGAGAGAGCGATCTTTAGTAGCCACAGGAAAGGGGACGGCATGAAAGGTAGGGGTTGTGAAAAAATTACTGGTAAAAGGGGGCCCCATTCAAAAATTTGCTGTGGGGCCCAGTCATTTCTAGTTACACCACTGGACATATCCTTTTTTGGTTTGAATAAATGTTCATTGCATGTTTCCTTTTCAGGTTATGGACATTATTCATCTGTCTATTCATCAAGTTTATGGACATTATTCATTGTTATTTATACAATTCCATTGTATGCATATACATAGTGGTATCTACCGATACCAGACAGGGAGTGTTCTGTTTCAGTATCTTGCATTGTGTATTGGTTTGCTCCTCTCTTTTCCTCCCCCCTCTGTTTCAGCATCTAGTTGGTTCAGTCTAGCCACTTCCTGTTTTCCCTGTCATGCATTGCTGTTTGTGTGTGCTCTGACTCTGAGGAGAATCTGAGGAGAATCTGTGTAGTATCTCATCTTCTTATCAAGGAGAATATTATAGGCATAATTCTTTTACCATCTGGATTCCCTGCATATCTTGTAATACAATTTTCGGATTAAACACTACTTGATTAACTCCTGGGTGTCTGACGTTTAAACTGTAAGTGGAGAATGTCTGATTCAACAAGTCACCTCACAGATGCGTGATTGTATAAGGCTGACATTTCGAAACGCCACACTGGTAGAGATGGGTTGTTGATCCAGGGTTATTCTGATTGCCTGATTGGAGTTGGGAAGGAATTTTTTATTCCCCTTAAGTGAGGAAAATTGGCATCTACCTCACAGTTTTTTTTTGCCTTACTCTGGATCAACTAGCAGGATGGCAGGCCAAACTGGATGGACAGATATATTTTTTCAGCCTCATGTACTATGTTACTATGTTACTATGTTACTATGTATTTTTACTTATATTTCTTTGTCAGGGGTACAGAGATGGCAGATTGCACCCACAAAAATTCACTATAGGTCACCCACAGAATTAAGAGCCAGATTATTACTTATATTTCTGTGTCAGGGGTACAAAGATGGTGGATTGCATCCACACAAAAAAAATTGCTATAGGTCACCAACTGAACAAATAGTCAGATTAGATTCCTTCCTAACGCTCTCCATCAGTTCAGCAGCCTGCTTCCTCTCCCTGTACTACTCAGAGCTGATGTGGGCAGTGTTACATAGAGGCTGGGTCACATGATGCTCCGGCCAATTACAGCCATGCCATTAGTAGGCATGGCTGTGATGGCTTCTAAGTGCCCACAGCTTAAAAGCTTGTTGATTGGTTGCCCTGCAGCCTTTCAACAGGCTTTGTTAAACGCCCTAACACCGAACTCGACTTTTACCGCAAAGTTCGGGTTCGGGTCTGGGTAACAAAAATCGTAAAGTTCGGTACAGACCCGAACCTTACAGTTTGGGTTCGCCCAAAGCTAATGACATATATACTTTTATCTTTTTTTTCCTATTAATACAGCCCCCCAAAAAAATAAAATAATGTACAATCAACGTAGGACGGCTAATAGGATGTATGTATCTCCTATTAATACACCCCATAAATGGCTGTAGTACAATGTAACTTCACAGCTGAACGGCAATTATAGCATTAATTTTTCCCTTTTTTTTCCTATTAATACACCCCCTAAAAAAAAAGTTAAATCAACACAGAACGGCTAATGGGACGTAAGTATGTTTCCTATTAGTACACCCTGTAAATGGCTGTAGTACAATGTCAACTTCACTGCTGAACAGCAATTATGATATATATTTTTCATTTTTCTTCCTATTTATAACCCCCCAAAAAAAAAAAAGTAAAACAATGTAAAAATCAACACAGAACAGTTATTAGGACATATAGGACATATGTATCTTTCCTATTAATACACCCCATAGATTGCTGTATCACACAGAACTTGCACCCCAATCACAAGCAGGGCTTGCTGAAATTAGTGATGTATCATATAGTGCAAACATCCTAAAAGCAGCAGTATAACAGAATTGCTCCTATTACCCAAGCTGTACACTCCCCTTTTGCACCCTGTTCTCCTTTTATAGTGTAGATAATGCCTCCCTAGCCTTTCCCTACACCTTGACTAATCTTTTCTTGAACTTATAAATCGTTTTTGCAGCACAATGAAGTCTTTCCTAGCACTGTACCTAGTGCCTGCTGACATCTCTCCTTGCACTAAGCACATTTGAAAATGGCAGAATCCAAAATGGCTGAGGCTATTTATAGGGCTGTGACATCACAGGGGCTGGCGGGCTGCTGATTGGCTGCATACATGGCATTGTGGATGATCCCTCGTTCCCAAAGTTCTTTGCTCCATGTCCTAACACATGCAGCAGCCATTCGGTGTGAATCAAATTTTTTCAGAAATTCGGATCGAATTCCACTTCGTCAACTTCGATGCGCTCATCTCTACCTTTGACATTACAGAGAGGCACATGAAGGAACAAACATTTGTGACATATTTTATTATATTATGGAGATATTTTGTCCAATATCCAGGACACCAGTACAGCGAGCCACTCAAGATCCCGCTGAGGAAGGTCTATACTAGACCGAAACGTCCGGGGAACATATGTACAATAATTTATGTGGCCTTATGCTCATGATATAACCTGGATGTATACAACAATGTTATGTTGAACACTGAAGAACACAAATAAAATGTGATAATTTGCATACAAATCGGTGTGCCGTGAATCTACCTCATACAGTTTCTACTATCTTCACGTGCACCTGAAACGGATACACGGAGTGCGAGTTCATATTTCTCCTATTATCAGGCTACATCTCCTGTGTAATGTGTGCGCATCCCAAATACCTTTTTTATTTTATTGGCGCATGCATTTACAAATCCTACGCTAATGTAAGTATGACATACTTTTTAGCATATATAACATTTAATATCAAGAAGGAGGCCAGTAAGGGCCGTGGAAATGGCCGTGATGCTGATGATGCACGCAGAGGTCCTGGGTGCAATGAAATTGAATAAAAGAATGTTGCTGAGGGCTTCCAGGTGTGCTAACCCTCAAAAACATTATTTGGAAGGGCCTTCCGGTCAGCTGACCCTCTAAAACATCAATTATCGACTGCCTTCAGGTCAGCTGACCATCTAAAACATCATTTGCGAGTGCATTCAGGGCAGCTGACCCTCTACAACATCATTTGCGAGTGCCTTCGGGGCAGCTGACCCTCTACAACATCATTTGCGAGTGCCTTCGGGGCAGCTGACCCTCTAAAACATCATTTGCGAGTGCCTTCAGCACAGTTGACCCTGTAAAACATTATATGTGAGGGCCTGCAGGTGAGCTGACCCTCTAAAACATTATTTGTGAGGGTTTCGTCAAAAGAAGAAAAGTAGAGGTGGCTGTAGTCAAAACATGCAAATGGGGCTGGGAGCGGACGCCTTCATGCTGCAGCACGCCGAGTAGCGACCGCCGTTTCGCACAACACTCATAAAGCAGTACGGGGACGCATTGCCTAGCAATGCAAGACGCCGCAGGCCAAGTGAGTGTGCGCAGGCACATGTCAACAAGCACACATAGCTGCAACAAATATAAATAGACAATACAATATATAGAAACTAACACAAAACAGATATGCAATTCACAAGACAGTAGAGTGAAAATGAGCTGTAAAAATTAATTAAATAAATACGCTCAAATCATTACGCTCATTAAGCCCTAAAGTTCCCTTTGTGTCCGTGTGGATAATCCAGCGGACCTCATTTTGCAGGAGGAGGCGATGTCTATCGCCCCATTGTGACAACATAGGAATGCTTTCTATCCCTGCAAAGCTGAGGCATCTAATGTCTCCGCCATGGACATTCCGCACATGCTCAATGAGCAGAGGGCAACCTTTTCCAGACCTAAACGAATTCAGGTGTTCTCTAAATCTTTTAAAGAGTGGTCTTATGGTTTTTCCCGCGTAGAACGCACCACATATACAAAGCACGACATAAACCACATATGGCGTTCTGCAAGTAATAAACTGTGTAATCTTGTGATAAACACCACAAAGGGTGATGGTTCTCTTACGACAGTTGTAACTGCAAAAGGAACAGTTACCACAGGCGTAATTGCCGATGGGTTTCCTACTAGTGAGCCAAGCACAGCCATCTCTCACTTCTTTAAAGTGGCTACTAGCTAGTTTATCTCTGAGAGTGAGTACTCTTGAAAGTGATCAGGGTTCTTTTCTCGATAATGGGTCTCAAGCTGGACTCCGTTTTCAATAGATCCCAGTTATTAGTGATAATTTGTTGAATATAATCGGACAACGGGCTGAATTTAAATACAAAAATAAATCTGTCCTCATCATCAACAACCCGGGTCCTACGCCTGTTCTTCTACAATAGGTTATTCTGTGTACATGACCTAGCCTTAACCATAGCCTGATCAAACAATTTGGTTGGGTAACCCCTCTGAAGGAACCTGATCTTCAATTCATAGGCCTGTTTATCATAGCCAGTATCGGTATTGTTTATGCTTCATAGACATATAAATTGACCATACGGAATGGCTTTTTAACGCTTTGTGGATGGAAACTTTCATGGTGTAGGAGGGAATTGGACGCGTGGGCTTACAGAAAGTTTCAGTAATAATGTCAGCATCTACCACGGTGACGTGTACATCCAGGGACTCTAAAGACTGACCTCCAAAGTTCAAGGTGAATAGCATGTTCATCTCATTAGTTCCGTTCAAATAAGCCACAAATTCTTCCCACTGCGCCTGGGTCCCTCTCCACACCATTAAGACGTAATTCACAAAGTGGACGAACACGTTGATATATTATAAAAATTATTTGTGAGGGCCTGCAGGTGAGCTGACCCTCTAAAACATTATATGTGAGGGCTTGCAGGTGAGCTGACCCTCTAAAACATTATATGTGAGGGCCTGCAGGTGAGCTGACCCTCTAAAATATTATATGTGAGGGTCTGCAGGTAAGCTGACCCTCTAAAACATTATATGTAAGGGTCTGCAGGTGAGCTGACCCTCTAAAACATTATATGTGAGGGCCTGCAGGTGATCTGACCTTCTAAAACATTATATGTGAGGGCCTGCAGGTGAGCTGACCCTCTAAAATATTATGAGCGAGGGAAGCCTAAAAAGCATGTTGATATGATGAAGGAAGAGGGCAATCCAGGCCTTGTTCATTTTGATAAGAGTCGACCTGTCAGCATTTTCAGTTGACAGACGGATGTGCTTAACAGTTATTAGGCCCCCAGCAACATTAAATACCCGCTCTGATAAAACACTGGGGGCAGGGCAGGCCAGCACCTCTGAGGTGTAGAGTGTCAGTTTGTGACACGTGTCCAACTTGGACACCCAATAATTGTAAGGCACAGAAGGATCACTGAGGACGCTGACACGTTCTGCTATGTACTCCTTCACCATCTTCCAAAATTTTTCCCGCCTTGTGACACTAGGCCGCGCATCAGTGTGAGGGTGCTGGCGGGATGTCATGAAACTGTTCCAGGCCTTGGAGAGTGTTGTCCTGCCTTTGTTGGAATTGCTGTGTGTTCCCCTCATCTCCCCTCCTGGGTTGCACAAGGAACTACGTACTCTGTCGCCAGCGTTGCCAGCTGTAAATTTTTCCACAATGACATTCTGTTCTATTATTATTATGGTTTGTGGTTGTATTATTGTTGGTATTATTATAGTTATCATGGTTTATAGTTGTAAAACATGTTATTGTTATTTGGTTATTGATGAGTTAATTAACAAGCCATGCGATTGGATTACCTCCACTCTTGTGTGTTGTGTTTTTAGTTATATGAAAGTATAAGTTTGGGATGTTTGTTGTACATGGGACATATATGTTGTATGAGTGCCATGTGTGTGAGCTTGCCAAGCTCCAAAGCTGCCAACAAGTTACGGCCATTATCATACACAACAACCCACCATGCCTGGTTGTACGTTGAGTGGCGAGAGCCACAGCTCAGTCTGGTCCCTTATACCCTGCCACAGTTCTCCAGCAGTGTGCTGTTTGTCACCTAAGCAAATGATTTTCAGCACGGCCTGTTGCCGCTTCCCCACTGCTGCTACACTGCTTCCAGCTACTGACTGATGGCTGACTGGTGCTGCAAGATGAGAATTCAGAGGTTGAAGTGGAGTAGGAGAAGGGGGGTTTGCTGCAATTTATGTAAGAGGTGGTGAAAATCCTGATGAAATGGGGGCCCGCAATCCTTGGCGTTGGTAGCACCTGTGCCACCCCAGGGTACGACTCGCTATAGGCCTCCACAAGGTTCACCCAGTGTGCCGTCATGGAGGTGTAGCGTCCCTGGCAAAAAGCACTTGTCCATGTGTCAGTCGTTAAGTGGACTTTCCCACTAACTGCGTTGGTCAGTGCACGGGTGATGTTACGGGACACAATTGCTGGTGTAATGCGGGGATGGCACATTGAGAAAAATGGTGGCAGCTGGGGACTGAGTAACGAGGGATGTCCACCACCATGAGGCTGAGGAAAGCCTCAGTGTCCACAGGCCTAAATGGCAACATTTCCAGGGGCAGCAATTTTTAAAGGTGTGCATTTAGTGCTGTGGGTGGATAGCTGGGTATATGTGCTTACGTTCAAAGGCCTGGGTTAAGGACATCTGTACGCAGGCCTATTTGGTGTGGCCCACCTTCTCCCTTTTGCCATCCCACAGCCTCTTCCAGCCTATTGCGGTGCTGTGGATCCCTCCCCCTCTGTACTGCTGTCCTCGCTTGGCTTGCCACCTTCCCAGGTTGGGTCAGTGATGTCAGTGTCTACAACCCCCTCTTCCACTTCCTCACTCAGGTCATCCTCCTGACTTGTGTTGTTGACCTAACAAGACCCTCACCTATTGACAACTGTGTCTCATCCGCATCAACCACCCCATGACAGACTAATTGCCATTCCTCATCGTCATCATCTTCGGACTGTGGATGCTGAAGTGTTTGGGAATCAGTGCACAAGATCTCCTCATGTTCCTCTTCAGAGAGGGTCAGCTCACCTGCAGGCCCTCACCTACAATATTTTAGAGGGTCAGCTCACCCCCAAGCCCTCAACTACAATATTTTACAGGGTCCGCTAACCTGTAGGTCCTCACCTACAATATTTTAAAGGGTCAGCTCACCTGCAGGCCCTCACCTACAATATTTGAGAGGGTCAGCTAACCTGCAGGCCCCCACCTTTTTTTTACAAGTCGGACAATATGGTTCCCAGCAGTGACCTGCAGCAGAGTCCAAGATGCATCCAGAAATCGTCTCCATGCTGTTCCCGATCCATTTCGGTGGTGTTTCTGTCACTTTCTGACCGTTTTCCAATGGACCAGGCACCCTCTCCTCTTCAGAGCAGGGGGTGCCTGGTTGTCTCCCATTGACTTCCATTATACTCGGGTGCTCGGCCGAGCACACGAATATAGCAATGTATTTGGGATGAACACCCTAATACTTTGGTGCTCGATCATCACTAGAGGACAACTTTGTCCATTTGTGTGTAACGAATAACGATGACACCTGCCGCCCTGAAAACCCTCACTCAGATGACACTGGAGGCTAGACTACGAGAGAAACAAAGAGAGCAAACTGGGCCAATCCTGGCCACTGTTCCAATCTGCCCACATGTCCATAGGTCAGAAAACACGGTATGCGCTGTAGAAAGGGCACAGTCCAGGTAAGCTGCTTCTGCTGCTTGTGGTAGCGGAGACAGTGGGAGATAGGTCACTTGGCATGAGGAGGGTATGGGCATCCTGGTCAGGCATGGGGGTGGCAGGCATCTACTAGCTGAAAGCTGTGGCAAGCTGCACACACAGTATATCCTGGTAAATACAATTTCATTTCTCTTTCTACAACAGGATCACATTCCATAATATTGCTTTGATTGTGAGGGTCTAAAAGCATGGCTACGCAGAAATTATCAGATTGCTTGATGCTAATGATATGCCTGTGAGTAGATAAGTAAGCAAGCATACAGGTTGCCATGCTTGCCAGCGTGCCGAAGTCCCATTCCTTTCCAGCTCAGTCCCCACTGCAATGATGGGCCAGCATAGCATAGAGGGAGGAGGGGAAATGGAAGCAATACTCTGGCATGCTTCTTTTAAGGACAGGAAGATGTTCATTGAGGAGGGCGTGGACAGGTATAAGCGCCTGGTGTGGGAATGAGACTGACACACATTTGGAGGTGTCAGTAGGACGTGGACTTGTGGACGTGGACCGCAAAAAATATTGCCCAGTGGGCCATGAAATATGTGAACTGTCTCTGCCTGTAATAGCTGCTCCAAGTGTCCATAAGTGGCATGCAACTTGCCAGATAGCGACAATTTGCAAGGAGCATCCCACATTCTCTGCACGTGACATAGTACATAGCAGGGATGGCTTTTTTGGATAAATAATGGAGGCTAGATATCTTCCAGCAAGGTGGAGCACACACATCAGTTCCCTAAAGTCAGCAGAATCCACAAAGTGGTAGCGGCAGCGACTGCACCACCAGTAACTTGGCCAGGTGGGAGTTCAACTTGCACACAGGCTAATTGCTGGTCGCAAATAGTTTTTTAATGGCCATGTATTCCATTTGTGTATCTCACTGTGGAACAGAGGACAAGAAGGAGGAGGAATCTGAGCAGGAGAAGAAGCAGCTGATGAATGCAAAGACACTTTACTGCATGAGGTTGCTATCTGGCTCCCACAAAAAAGACTAGACGAAGGAGAAATGACTTATTCTGATCTGGAATGCTGGCCACTTCTATTTTCCTACAGGATTTTGTACTGCTGTCTCATGTGCTTCAATGGACCCCTGGTACCTAAGTTTGGGTTTGAACACCCAGTGTCACGATCCAGCGGGTATGAACTCACTGTGCCATGAGTCATTCCTCCTCTAAGGCCGTTGTCTAAGTGAACCCCTCATTCTTCACAGTACCCCTGATGGTGGGGGTAGACTTTCCCAAGAGGAACACCAGGTCGCTACTTCTTGAGGAGGATTTGCACATAAGTCAGCTGATCCAGACAGACTAGGAGGTACCACAGCAAGGTACCAGAGGTACAGACATAGTCAGCAGGCCGAGTCATAACCAGGAGCAAAGAGAGCAAAGTGGGCCAATCCTGGCCACTGTTCCAATCTGCCCACAAGTCCATAGGTCAGAGAACATGGTATGCGCTAGAAAAAGGCCACAGTCCAGGTAGGACTGAACCTGGTTGTTCAGGCAGTAAGTCTTCATTTGATGATGTATTGGCTGCTGCTGCTTCTGTTGCTTGTGGTAACTAGTCAGCAGGCCGAGTCGTAACCAGGAGCAATAGTGCAGAACCGAAGGATGAGGCAGAGACTAAGTCAAACAAGCAATAGGTCAGGGCAGGCAGCACAGGTACAGGTCAGGCAATTGGGGTTGGCAACAGGAGAGTCAAGGCAAGCAAGCAGGCATCAAACAGGCAGCGGAGTCCAGAAACACAAGCACGAGTCAGGTACACAGGAACACGAGCAGAGATATCAGCAACCTATGCAGGACACAGGGGCCTTGACACTCAGGCATCTGGAAAGTACTCATGTTTCTAGACTTGCATTTTGAGGTCATGCAGAGGACATGTCTTTCAGAGAAAAGAGTGATATGTAAGTTTATCAGGAGATTGGCTGTAGATGATCAGATAAAAGTAAACCTATCTTCTTTCTTTCAGACCAAATTTATTGCATACCAGTAAGTTTGGCATCACTAAAATGACCTAAACATAGGATCATTGTGTGAAAGTTTCAGTTTGTCAGTGGTCTAACTGTACACTAATTTGACAACTACACTATCTTTGGTTATGTTTCCATTGAAGGAAACATCTTGGAAGAATGAATTTAAACAAGACCCCTTTTAATTATTTGATCTTGTGATTATTCTGAAAGCATGTATGTCTTCTTTTCAAAATACCTTAAAATGAATTTGTAGATTTATACTTTAAACAAAAACATTACTATTACTTTAAACAGAAACATTATTTTTCACATGAAAATGGAAGTGTCCTTTAAGACATGAGATACAAAAAGTACTAAGGCTTTACTTTATACTTGGTAGGTTTATGTTTTTGACTGTTTTGCCTTCCTGCTTGTACTCTATCAAATCGAATAAAATCTCATCTTAAAAAAAGTGATGATGGCACCTTCTAGTGCTGAAGGGATATCTTTAAGCCAAGTTCTTTGCATGGTGTTGTTTCTGTCGTATGAAGATTCATATAGATAAGAGCTTCTGGGTCATCAGAAGGGCGTAATACTACTGGCCCCCTTTCTACTTTTACAGTCCTGTGTGCTTCTTCAAATATAGAATAGGCCTAGGAGCAGTGCCACATTTAAGCTTTACTATAACATATGTTCGCCAGATTAAAGCCTAAACATCTTTTACTTCACAAGTGAAATTCACTGGAGAATACATACATCCTGCTTGGGTTTTTTCTGCAGGTAATAAGAGATTTATTGTGACAGAATAAACAAGCTAGTTATGATTGCTATTATTATTTATAGACATTATCTGTGATATCCTATATAATTTTCTTTACATTGCAAGCCAGTATTGGCCTGCAATGGCCTGCTTTGCTAAACACTATTCATTACATTAGTATCATTTAAATAATTTAAACTCGTTTTATTCAACAAGTATGAAAGAATGTGATATACAATATGCATAAGATAATAAAAGTACATCAAGAAAAAGGGCAAGACAATTGACCAAGAGTTCCTAATGACATCTAATGACACGTGCATTACATCATAATTGTTATAGTGATACGATCAGTCCTGTGAAGGAGCTATGCAAGAAGCACGACAGAGCACTAGCACTGTAAATGATTAAAGACAATGGTGTTACAGATATAATCGAGACAATGTTATTACAATTCTAGAGACACACTGGAGAACGTAAACTATATAAGTGAATCCGAGCTTCAACAAGCATACATTAGTCGAATCAAGTAAGTAGCTGCAAATGGAGCTCAGCTGGTGAGTATTGTGTAAGTGGAGAGGAGCACCATGTCCCCCATACCTTCTCAAATTTAGATTCACATTTCCTGTGCTTATACACAATATTGTCGTACAGAATGATAGTATTAATTAAAATTATTCCATTGAGAGACTGAAGGGCTCCTGTCTCCCATCCACCTCATGGTGATAGCCTTCCTGGCCATGAATAATGTACTATACAGAGTTGTATAAAATGATTGTTAATTGCTGGTGAGACATAGATGGGAGACTCTAGGGCCTCTCCAACATCTTCCTCCTTGAGGTCTGGGATTAAATTGCGCCATCTCTGCATCACTGACAACTGGGTGGACTTGATGCGAGTGCTGAGCAGGTGAATATATAAGTAGATAAGTCCCCCAGGGCCCTGGGATCTCAGAACCCCAATAAGGGGAAATTTAGATATTGTGGGTGTGCCTGGAAATTGAGTGTTGAGAACATGTCTAAACTGCAAATACCCGTAGAAGACAGTATGCGTTAAGTGTAGTCTCGGCTGGAGGCTAGCAAACGACTCTACCACACCATCCCGGTAGATATCACCGACATGCATAATGTCATGGCTCCTCCAGAATTGCGAGTCATAATTTAGCAGATTTGGAAATATGGGATTGTCCCACAGTGGAAGCTCTTCCATTATATCTCGAAAAGTGTGTCATTTTTTCGAGGCCGTCCCTACCTGGATTGCCACTTTGTGTAGGGGTATCAAATGGTGTGGAAACAACTGAGGTTTCTCCAACATCGGCCACCTATATTGAAGATTTAAAAAGGAAGCCAAATATATCAATTGTCCAGCCAAGTAATAAAGGTGGACATCAGGCAGCGACATTCCCCCATTGGTTCTGGGGCAGTACAGCGTATTGATAGAGAGCTTGGGTCTGCTGGAACCCCATATAAATGGAGAAAACAAAGCGTGAAGCTGTTGAAAAAAGCTATTAGGAACCAGGTACAGGGCATGTTCCAGTATATATAGACATTTAGGCATCACTATCATCTTAATGAGGTTTATACAGCCTGCTAGTGAGAGGAGGAGGGTACTCCAAAGTTTAAATTTGTCTCTGCAGTAGGACATTATGGGATGGGTATTCATGGAACAAAACGTATCTGGGTCTTTAGTAATAAATATGCCCAGGTATTTAAATTGCTGGACAACAGGTAGTTCTAAGACAGAGGATCTATCCTCATCCTCATACAATGTATGAAAGGATGACTTCGACCAGTTAATACATAAACTGGAATAACTACCGAAGTCATTATTTATCCCCATCGCCGGAGGAAAAGTGTCATGTACCTCCGAAATAAAGAGTACCATATAGACCTAGTCTATCCTCCCTATCCCCCACAGTAATACCGCGATACCGCGATATACACTGTCCTGTCTTATACTAGCTGCCAAGGGCTCAATAGCCAATGCAAATAGCAAGGGCGAAAACAGGCAGACTTTGCGGGAGAGGTGGTGCCATTTACAGTAATATTGGATCTCGGCAGCCTGTGTAATATGGATATCCATTTAATGAAGGTGGGACCAAAGCCAAATTGTCTGAGGGTTTTTAGAAGGTATGGCAATTTCACTGAGTCGAAGGCTTTAGCTGCGTCGAGGGACGCAAAAGCCCACCGCTGTTGCCTCTGTAAGCCAATTCGTGCTAAAACTTGTACTCTCCTGATGTTCTCTAAAGTCGATTTCCCAGGCATGAAGCCTGATTGATCAGGATGGATAACGCTCAGAATACACTTATTAAGCCTAATCGCTAGGATTTTAGCTAAAATCTTATAGTCAAGATTGAGTAATGAAATTGACCTGTACGATCCACAGTCAAGCGGATTCTTGTCAGGCTTAAGAATAACTACCAGAGTTGCATCGTATAAGGACGGAGCTAAGATGCTGTCCGTAAATGCTTTAGAGTACATTTGATTAAAGGGTTCAACTAGAAGATCAGAGTATCTGGTATATTCCTCCCGGAGACTTCCCATTGGAAAGAGATGCTGTCTTGAGGCAAGAGCTGGGGTAATGTTAAGTTGGCAAAAAAGGAGTCCATGTCTTCTAGGGGGACCCGCAAGTTGGATTGATACAATTCCTGATAGAAATCATACAAACAAAAAAATGCAACAGCACTCTGCAACCAGAACTCTGCCCTGCCTCTAAGATAGAAGCTATAAGAGGACATTAGTGTACGTTTTGATCAAAAGGTAATAAGCCACTCGCCACGCCAAGGCTTGTCCGTGAGTGGTCCTAACACTAAATCTGACCTGTTATGGGCCCTGACAGCCACATAAAATCCTCCTAACGCTGAATCTTACCTGTTATGGGCTATGACAGCCACATAAAATCCAGAGAGTGTGGGCCCAGCATGCATGCTGGGATAAACCGTACTTATTAACCCTTTCTGGTGCTGTAACAGCCTCCATTAGATCCAGGGATGCAGGTAACAACATGCATGCTGAGCCCACTGTGCACTCCCCTGGAGCCAGATGGTTACTAGCAGGTACTATCAATGCACATTCAGCTTTATACTCACTATGATTAAAACCAGCCTCTAGGGCAGACAAACTAGTCAGGTGTGCACAACTGAAAAGGAGGTTGCCACACCTCCAACACATACTAAACAGAAACACAAGGGGGGGGGGGTCAGTCAGCACGTCCCTGTATGCACGTGCACGTAGCTATGGCACATATACATACAAACAAATAAATGCAACAGCACTCTGCAACCAGAACTCTGCCCTGGCTTGTTACCTTTTGATCAAAACGTACAATAATGTCCTCTTATAGCTTCTATCTTAGAGGCAGGGCAGAGTTCCTTTTGATGGGGGTGTATATCCCTCCCCCGGCAAACATGGCAGTACTCAACTTGGCAGCGGCATTTGCCACGGCACATCCAAACGCTTTGATAATCTGTATGGGTGACTACAACATGGTTCTTGATCCTATGCTAGATACATTCAATCCAGAGGTGGTGGCGGATCCTCCTTACGTCCCCGCTTCATCACTGGCGTGTCTGATGCGGGAGATAGGCTGGATAGATATTTGGAGACATAGACACCCACATGACCGTACTTACTCATGTCACTCATCTACTCACCCATCCCTCTCTCGCATTGATTGTGCACACAATTAATAAATGCAGAAACAAAGACATAATGCCCCTCTGGGTCCACTACCATGCTCTCCACATCCCAGCGCAGCGACTTGTGAATCAATAAAGACACCCCTCTGGAATGTATAGAGTGACAGGCATGCTGTGCCCACTGCACCCAAGGCTTCTGCAGTCTACCAGAGAAGTCTGGAATGAGCTAGGTCTCTTGTAAGCAGACAATTTGAGGGTTGAACCCGCTGAATGTGAGAGATCACTAGTGCCCTCTTCTCCGGTGACCCGAGACCCCTTACATTACAGGAGAGGACACTAAACTCAGCCATACTGTAGGTAGCAAATACTGTTTGAGGCTATGTGCCCCTGAATCATCAGATACTCGCATGTATCCCCACTTCCAAACCCAGGACAATTAGATGTAATGCATGCCATTACCCCTTGCAGAATATCAGTAAGTCGCCCAAACAACAACCTTCTCCCATAAACCCACATACAGAAACTCTGCAGTGGGATAGGGGTACTAAAGTAAGTAGCAATGGGTCCCAAGCAACAGGCTAAGGAACCAACACTCTGGCCTCAAACAAATGGAGAGTGCAGGGAGTTTACTTCAGGATCCGCACTAACCGCGCCATGTAGATGAAACAGTGATCTAAGGGTGAGCTCTGGCTCTACATATATGACTAAACCGCCATCTTGTCAGCCTTAAGGAGAGTTCCCATGGAGGACTAGAAGATACAGAAGGGTAGGAGGGTAGAAAAGGAGAGCAGAATGGGGAGCTGAGTAATGAGGGTAGAGTGGAGTCAAAGGTCACATGAAAGCAGGTATATATTGTAGACACATAGAAGGGATCAGGTAGGCTGTGGGGTAAAGGTTCGGGAGGAGTAGCAGCCCAATCAGTAGCAGAAACAAGCATAGGACATCTCAACAGACTGGTGCGGCAAAAATAGGGAGCCATACGGGGTCCCGCTGAGTACATAAAGAACTGGGAGAAATGTGTGACAGACCGAGAGAATATCAACGGTACTGTCGCTGACTACATAAGTATAATATGCTGAGCACAAACCACAAATAAAGGAAAAAGGTCACTGAGGGCCCACAATAGGTGTTACCTATCAGACACCCTGCTGCATAGGTGCTCAAGTCATATAACATAAGGCTATGTACATATATCATACGAATTGTACTGGGCCCCTCTAGTTCATCCAGCCCTCCGACGGACCCCCCATGGATTATCATATACCCATGGATGTCAATGGGACATAGCGCCTTCAGTAAAGTATGGCCGCACAGTCAAGTGTCAAATATATAATCAGCAAAAGACCCTCTAGTACTATCCAGTCTCATGTGTCCTGTAAGAGGCAAAGAGATGTCTCATCCCCACGATGGCGTCAATGGATGTTCCACAGCGGGTCAGTTCTGACGTCTTCGGCCTTCTAGCCAAGTGGAAGCCTCGGCTGGAGAATTGAAGAATCTGGTGTGTTCGCAATCAACGATGCGAAGTCTCGCAGGATACGCCATAGAGTAGGGGAGCTTTAGATCTCGTAGACGTCTTTTAACACTGGTGAAGGTGGCCCTTCTCTTTTAAAGTTCTGCAGAGAAATCAGGGAACAGCATTACGGAGGTATTTTCCAAACGGATCTCTTGTTTTTTCCTGGCTAGTTGCAGGATCAGATCCCTTTCGTTGGAGTTGAGGAGTCTGGACAAGAGGGGTCTGGAGGGTGCACACGGCGGTGGTAGCTTGGCGCAAACACGATGTGCTCACTCAACAGCAAATGCCGTAGAAAATGTAGCTTCTGGGAAGGTACCGCAAAGCCATTTTGAAACAAATTCACCGGGATTCGTGCCTTCGGCCTGTTCAGGCAGCCCAATGATCCGCAAATTATTGCTGCGTAGACGGTTTTCATAATCGTCACATTTTTGTTGCCAAAAGTCCACTTTGGCTTCTAAAGCAGTAAGTTGAGCCAGTAATAGAGCAGTGCGATCCTCCAAGTCCGCGACCCGCGTCTCCGCTTCCTTGACTCCTTGTCCCTGAGCACCTGCATATCATGGCGAAGTAGCCCCAGACTGACTTTCACCTCCTCTAGTTTTCCCAATAGAGTAGATCTACAGGTCGTGATGGCTTGCAAAAGCTTATCAGTTACTTGCACCAGTGTGGGCTCCTCTTCTTGGTCAGGGTTTCCCGCCGCTCCGTCATCGGCTTCCGGGGATGCAGGCCTGGAAGAGAAGTTGGTGCCATCTTGAACGCCCGTTCTTGCGAAGGCCTTGAGCTTGTCAGCTGCTGAGAGAGCTTTGTTTTTAGCCATCTTGTGCCCTTGGGATCTCCCCGATCTCTTCTCCATAGGCTGGGAAATTGTGGTGGTGTGGTAAGTTCAGGATTATATGGAAAGTGCCTAGCTGGAGCGGAGCTCTCTCAGACGCGTCTGCCCATGGCCAGCCACGCCTCCTAAATACATTTTTATATGACCGTATCATACGAGTTGTTTACATTTTCCATTTTATTATCTATAATAAAGAAATTCTGCAATCTTTCAATTTCTACAATTAGCCCTAACTAGAGATGAGCGAACTTTTCGAGAAAAATTTGGTTCGATCCGAATAAATTTGACGTGAATTATGTTAAAAAACAGCTATTTCCTGGCTGCTGAGAGCCTTTGGAGTGGTGTAGAACACTGCGTCTTGCAGTAACACCAAGGGAGTCTGCTTTCATAGTGAAATAATACTGTGAGTCCGTATGACATGCAGATGACAGGCGTCGCTCTTAGAATCACTGCACACTTTACTCATTTGGGCAGTCAAGGGGCCAAAACGGACAAAATAACTCAAGTATGAACTCGTGAAGTCTTACAGGTCGATGTTAACGCCAAGAAGAAGCGCACTCCTTTTACACCATTGCCAGCTGATTCCACCTAGATGTCTACAGAACCTGTTCTATAAAAGTAGTGCCCCCCTGACAGAGCGGAGAGGGTGCCAGCAGTAAGTTTGTGCTGAAGTCACTGATTAATTTGCCCTTCCTCTGATCCGTCAGAACAATAACCCACAAAAAACGGATCCTGCCTGCATGCGCCTTAACTCGGTCAGCATTTGCTCAATAATCCATCAATATTGCTAATGCCAAAAAAAAGCTGGAGTAGATCTAAAGCAGAGATGACATGTGAATGGAATATTTGCATGTCCCCTGCTTTTGGCTACCAAATCATAAGCCAATTCTGATGGGACCATAAAGGCCTTACAGCTGCTACACAGAAAGGACCCGTTGGTTGTCTAATATTTACTTCCTACTGACAGATCAGATAAAGGGTCAAATAAATGATGATGTCAGCCAGGCCGAAAGCCAAAATAGTGGACCAGTAATGAAGTGGGGAGGGTGGGAACAGCATGAGAAGTCCACAGAGGTGGACGTATGACATTGTGGTGAGGTGGAAGCAGCATGAGGAGACCACAGACTGGCCCAATGACAGGGTCTGGAGTTGGCGACAGCATCAGGAGACCACAGAGTGGCACAATGACTGAGTCTGGAGTTGGCAGCAGTATGAGGAGGCCACTGAGTGGCACAATGACAGAGTCAGGAGTTGGCAGCAGTATGAGGAGGCCACCGAGTGGAACAATGACAGAGTCAGGAGTTGGCAGCAGTATGACAAAATGACAGAGTGTGGAGGTGGCGACAGCAGCAGCATCAGGAGGAGGCTACAGGGAGAAGCAATGACTGAGTGTGAAGGTGGCGACAGCATCAGGAGGCCACAGAGTGTCAAGGTGACATAGTGTGGAGGTGGCGGCAGCATCAGAAGGCCACAAAGTGGCAAGGTGACATAGTGCGGAGGTGGCAGCAGCATGAGGAGGCCACAGCACGAGGAGGTAACAGAGTGGCACGACGACAAGAGATTGCTGAGGTGACAGCAGCATGAGGAGGCCACAGAGTGGCACGACGACGAGAGATTGCGGAGGTGGCAGCAGCATGAGGAGGCCACAGAGTGGCCGCTTCGTCTATTCATTTATAGTGAATATGGGACAGAACAGAAGGTTAAAATTTCTCAACTTTCTAAAGTACTGCTTAAAAGACGATTTAATAATACACGTTCTCCGGCACAAAAGACTTGGCAAATTGATTGTCCGTGAACTTCCCTCGAAGACCTATATGATATATTGGCAAATTTAAGTTTACTTTTTTATAGTTTTACTCAAGTTTTGGTTCAATTTAATAATAAATGTTTAATAAATTTAATAATAAAAATTAAGTGTTGCCTAAGACAGGAGAGAATCCGCCAGTCTTCTGTTTGTTCGACAACGTGGTTGCGATGGAGAAATCATTCCAAAAAACAATTTCTGTCCACCTTGAGATGAATCCTGTCAAGATTGATGCAAGTGCGGTATTGGCTGCTCATCGAACCAGATACTTCTGGGGGAACCTGCTTGGCATGAACAGGCTTCTAGTAGCTACAGACAATGAGAATAAATTGCTTCTAGATCACTTTGAGCTAGAAGAGTCGTAAAGTTCTTCAAGATTGAAACCATAACTACTAGCCCCTGGTCTCTTCGTCAGGGAAAACCTCATGAGTTCCCAGTCATCATGGATGAGGAGGACGACATCCTGTGGTGCACAGAGATGGAGAGGGTCTTTGGATTCTCCCCGCACTATACAGACGTCTCATAAATGAACCGCTGCTCCTGACAGCAGCTCCTGGGAAGGTCATGGAGCGTCCTGGTCATCTGGCATCTATTCGCCACACTGAAAGATTTATTTTGAAAGTGTGTAGAAGCCACACGGGGCCCTCACACTGCAGATTTATCATAGAGACATCATGGAGATTTTACCGCATATAACTACAGCGCTGAATGTTGAATAAAATTAGTTTTTCGACCAAAATACGTCAATAAAGATTTTGCCACATATAATCACAGCGCTGAACGCTGAAGGTTTTCGACCGAAATACATCCCAAAAGGTTTTACCACATATAACCGCAGAGCTAAACGCTGAATAAATCTCCACCTCGGCTCGCCACAAGCCATTATTTCTTTGAAAGGTGCAGAGTCCACCACTTGGAAAGGGAGGGACTGCAGCACCAGCAACTTGGACAGCAGCACATTCAGCTTCTGGGTCATTGGATGCATGCACGCATACTGTTGTCTCTTGGCAATCTCTTCGGTGATCGTGGTCATAGAGCGTCCCGGTCATCCGGCATCTATTCGCCACGCTGAAAGGTTTATTTTGAAAGTGTGTAGAAGCCAACGGTGAACTGCGTATATATATTTTTTGTAGTACAGAAATAGGCCACTAAACACTTTTACCGCAAATAACTGCAACAGTGAACTGCATATATATTTTTCTTGTAGCACTGAAATACATCACTAAATGCTTTTACCGAAAATAACTGCAACAGTGAACTGCTTATATATATTTTTTGTAGTAAAGAATTAGGCCACTAAACGCTTTTACCGCAAATAACTGCAACAGTGAACTGCGTATATATTTTTCTTGTAGAACAGTGATAGGCCACTAAACGCTTTTACCGCAAATAACTGCAACAATGAACTGCATATCTATTTTTCTTGTAGTACTGAAATACATCACTAAACGCTTTTACTGCAAATAACTGCAACAGTGAACTGCATATATATATTTTTTTGTAGTACAGAAACAGGCCACGAAATGCTTTTACCACAAATAACTGCAACAGTGAACTGCATATATATTTTTCTTGTAGTACAGAACATCATCACTAAATGCTTTTACCGCAAATAACTGCAACAGTGAACTGCATATATATTTTTCTTGTAGTACAGAACATTCATTACTAAATGCTTTTACTGCAAATAACTGCAACAGTGAACTGCGTATATATTTTTCTTGTAGTACAGAAATAAGCCACTAAATGCTTTTACCGCAAAAAACTGCAACAGTGAACTGCATATATATTTTTCTTGTAGTACAGAAATTCATCACTAAGAAGAGCGATGGAGCGGGGCGCAGCCGTAGCGGAATGCGGCTTGACTTAGGGGGAAGTGTGAGGCTGTAGGGGTTAAATATTTAAAGAAATGGATGCGGTTCAGGGATTGGTCAACAGTTGGGTGGGACTAGGTAACTTTGGCGAGCAGTATTTAAGCAAGTGAGGCGGAGTTAGTCACTTGCCGGGTTGTAGGATTTTTAAGTTCTCGCCCACCCGCCCTTAATTTGTGTGGTAGGGTGGGGAATTTTGTCATAGCACGGACAGTTAAAAAGGGGATCCTGGGAGGCGAAAACTATTTGGAATAGGTGCATTGACTCTTTAAGGCGTGCATCTTAGGAGGTTTGGTGAGTCGAAGGCTGGGGGCACCTCTTAGGGCCAGAAGGCCTGCAGAGGCATAATGTTGATGTTTGGTGCCCTTGGGTCGGTGAGTGCGGCCAAGGGAAAGGTGGAATTACAACTGGAGAAGTAAAATGATTGGGTTTCCTTCCAGGATACCTCTTTATCGGGGGGGTTACGAAGTTGGAATGTTTGGTATTATTCGGTTACATTCAAGTGTAAAAGAAAATGTTATTATGGATTAATATGTTAATAAATAGGTCGCTACGGCCCCCTTTATTCTAAAAATGGAAGTCTGTGTGTTTATTAAGGGGAGAAAAGGGGATGGGTTGTTATAGGTGGCAGAACTAATCTTCCATCCTAGTAAGTCAATGCTTTTACCGCAAATATCTACAACAGTGAACTGCATATATATATTTTTTGTAGTACAGAAATAAGCCACTAAACGTTTTTACCGCAAATAACTGCAACAGTGAACTGCGTATATATTTTTCTTGTAGTACCGAAATATGCCACTAAACGCTTTTACCACAAATAACTGCAACAGTGAGCTGCATATATATATTTTTTGTAGTACAGAAATAGGCCACTAAATGCTTTTACCACAAATAACTGCAACAGTGAACTGCGTATATATTTTTCTTGTAGTACTGAAATACATCACTAAACGCTTTTACTGCAAATAACTGCAAGAGTGAACGGCGTGTATAATTTTTCTTGTAGAACTTTTAGCGCAAATAACTGCAAGAGTGAACTGCGTATATATTTTTCTTGTTGAACTGAAATACATCACTAAACGCTTTTACCGCAAATAACTGCAACAGTGAACTGCGTATGTATTTATTTTTGTACTGAAATACGTCACTAAACGCTTTCACCACATATAACTGCAGAAGTGAACTGCATATATATATTTTTTTTTGCAATGAAATACGCCACTGAACGCTTTCACCACATATAGCTGCAGAAGTGAACTGCGTTTATATTTTTCTTTTTCTACTGAAATATGCCACTAAATGCTTTCACACATATAGCTGCAGAAGTGAACTCCGTATATATTTTTCGTTTTCCACAGATTTAAGCCACTAAAGGCTTTTTAACATAGCACTTGCACCCCAAGAACAAATAACTGTTATGACAGAGCTGTATATTGGCTATTTGGATCCCCAAATTATTTCTCCCTGCACTTGTAAATTGCTTTTCTAGCACTGTCCCTAGCGCCTTCTGACGTCTCTCCCTGCACTAAGATGCTGTGAAAGGATTCCTACCTATTCTTTTCCTGCACTTATAAATCGTTTTTTTCAAGGTTTTTTTTCACAATCAGGTTTTTCCAATTGCTCTCCCTAGCACCTTCTCACATCTGTCTCTGTACTCAGAACGCTGGAAAATGTCTGAATCTAATATGGCGGCCGTATTTATAGGGCTGTGTCATCACAGGGCTGGCTGGCTACTGATTGGCTGAATCATGCCTGTCAGTCTGGGTGATCCTGCCTTCCCATACTTCCTTTCTCCATGTCCTCACACGTGCAGCAGCCATTTTAGGAAAAATGCAATTCGTTACCACGAAGTTCGAGGTGCGAATCAAATTTTCCTGAAATTCGTATCGAATTCCACTTAATCAGCTTTGATTTGCTTATCTCTAGCCCTAACCTTCAAATAGACTTACACTTAAAGGGGTTTTCTGGGTTCTAAATATTCATGACCTATCCTTAGTATACGGTAGGTCATCAGTATCAGATTGGTGGAGGTCCAACACTTGCCACCCCTACTGATTAGCTATTCTCATCAATTGCCAAGTTAGGATGGAGGGAGACAGCTCTGTCGTTGCCATGCCAGATTTCTGCAGCTCATCTCCCATTCAAGAGATGTCCACCGATCTGATTTTGATGGCCTATCCTAAAGATATATCATCAATATCTAGACAACTCCTTTCGGCTACTTTCACACTTGTTCTAGCAGGGTCCAGCAGGTTGTGCGTACTAACACTATACCATATGTGTAGAGATGGCCCGAACTATTCGCCGGCGAACATAGCTTGTTCGCGTTCGCTGCGGCAGGCGAACATATGCGATGTACGGTCCGCCCCCTATACATCATCATTGAGCAAACTTTGACCCTGTACCTCACAGTCAGCAGACACATTCCAGCCAATCAGAAGCATACCCTCCCTCCCAGACCCTCCCATCTCCTGACAGCATCCATTTTAGATTAATTCGGAAGCTGCAGTCTTAATGAGAGGAGGGACAGTGTAGCTGCTGCTGATTTAATTGGGAAATCGATAGCTAGGCTAGTGTATTCAATGTCCACTCCAGTCCTGAAAGACTCATCTGATCTCTGCTGTAAGGACAGCGTCCTGATAGCACTCCAAAAAGCCCTTTTTAGTGCTGCTACATTAGTCTGCTTTTTTTTTTTTTTGTCCTGCGCACTGAATGAGACAGCCCCACTGTCCTTGGACTGAATATGACATGAAAGAGTTGTCTCCTTTCTCTCTCTAAGGCGCCTGTCAATACGAACAGCTAGAGACATGGCAGTCTCTAACGACACTGGTCTCTCATGAAATGCAAATGCATCTTTTAATCTCACAGAAAGACCATGACAAAATTGACTTCGGAGTGCAGCGTCATTCCAACCAGCATCAGCTGCCCATCTCCGAAATTCAGAACAATATATCTCTGCGGATTGTTTACCCTGGCATAAAAGACGCAGTTTAGATTCAGCCAGAGCAATACGATCCGAATCATCATATATCTGACCCAGGGCTATAAAAAATTAATCTACCGATCGGAGGGAGCGTGCCCCCGCCGGCAGCGAAAAGGCCCAAGACTGAGCGTTATCCCTGAGCAACGAGAGGATGATCCCCACCCTCTGCTCCTCATCACCAGAGGAATGGGGACTTAAGCGAAAATGGAGTTTGCAAGCCTCTCTAAAACGAACAAAATTCTCACTACCCCCGGAAAACGTATCCGGAAGAGAGATTTTAGACTCGGAACAAACTCCATGAGCGCCAGCAGAACCGGTCACCTGAAGCTGAGAAACTGTTTCACGGAGATCTGCTACCTCCAGAGAAAGACCTTGCATGCGGTCAATCAATGCTGAAACCGGATCCATGCTTGAGATGGTTATGGCGGTTTATAATGTCATGGATGGAGTACAGTTAGCAGGAACTGATAAATAACGACAGACTGGCTTGATCCCAAACTAAGGAAAATATAGGAGGGCCCTATAAATCCCTAAGAACTCTCCCAAACTACTGTGCACATGTACAAGTCCCGGTGGTAGACAAATCCATGCCCTCGTACCTATAACTGAGTGACACCTGAATTCCCTATAGTAGTGAGGGGAACGGCCACCGGCTCCCTGCACAGAATACGGAGGGAGTCAGGGTCACCTAGACTCAAGCCAGCAAACAAAACACAAAGTAAACGGAATGCACTTATCTTAGAAAAAACAACTGCAGCCTCCAGCAGCACACACTTCATCCAGGAAGTAATATAAACCGCATGGAGAAGCAGTAAGGGAGGGAACATAAAGGAAACCAATTAATCAAGATAAGAGGCAGCTGAGGGAGAGAAAGGAACTGAGCAAAGTGAAACCAAAACAAAGAACGTCATACACAAGACAGGGAGGAACCTCTGACCGACCGTCTCCCAGAACCGGCGGTAATACCAGCATCTTCAGCCACGTCAACCACTGCTGTCCTCCTTGCCCCCTCTCAACCACCCGCCACTCCGCCTCTCACCTTCAGCAGTTCCATTTCATCTGCCCACAGTCAGGTGTCTGTTAAGGAAATGTTTGAGCGTAAGAAGCCAATGTCACAGAGTCACCCCCTTGCCCGGCGACTGACAGCTGGCTTGACGGAACTCTTAGCCCGCCAGCTTTTACCATACAAGATGGTGGAGTCTGAGGCCTTCAAAAAATTTGTCGCTATTGGGACACCACAGTGGAAGGTACCCGGACAAAATTGTTTTTTCAAGAAAGGCAATCCCAAACCTCTACTATGTTATTGAATAGAAAGTCATGGCATCTCTGGCTTACAGTGTTGGGGCAAGGGTCCATCTGACCACTGATACTTGGTCTGCAAAGCACGGTCAGGGCAGGTATATCACGTACACTGCACATTGGGTCAACTTGCTGACGGCTGACAAGCATGGAATGCATGGCTCCGCAGCAAGGTTGGTGACACCGCCACGACTTGCAGGCAGGCCTACTGCCACCTCCTCTACTCCTACTCCATCCTCTTCGATAGCCTCCTCGGCTGAGACCTCTTCTGCAGCGGCATCTAGCAGCACATCAACTGAATCCCCCCAGCTCCCCAGGGGCTATTCCACATCCCGGATACGACAGTGTCACGCTGTCATGGGGTTGACTTGCCTGAAAGCAGAGAGCCACACAGGACCAGCACTCCTGTCCGCCCTGAACGCACAGGAGATAGGCAAAGTGGTGTGTGACAATGGAACAAATTTGTTGTCGGCATTAAATTTGGGCAAGTTGTCACATGTGCCGTGCATGGCACATGTGTTGAATCTCATCGTACAATGCTTTAAGTCTAAGTACCCAGGCTTACAGGATGTCCTCAAGCAGGCCAGGAAGGTGTGTGGCCATTTTAAGAGTTCCTACACGGCCATGGCGCACTTTTCCGAAATTCAGCGGTGAAACAACATGCCAGTGAGGCGCTTGATTTGCGACAGCCTGACATGTTGGAATTCAACACTCCTTTGAGTGACCACCTGCTCCAACAAGAAAAAGCCGTCAACGAGTATTTGTATGACCGGGGTGCTAGGACAGCCTCTGCAGGAGCTGGGAATTTTTTTGCCACATTACTGGACGATCATGCGCAATGCCTGTAGGCTCATGCGTCCTTTTGAGGAGGTGACAAACCTAGTCAGTCGCACCGAAGGCACCATCAGCAACCTCATCCCATTTGTTTTCTTCCTGGAGCGTGCCCTGCGAAGAGTGCTGGATCAGGCTGTAGATGAGCGTGAAGAGGAAGAGGAAGAGTTGTGGTCACCATCACCACCAGAAACAGCCTTGTCATCATCGCTTTCCGGACCTGCGGCAACGCTGGAAGAGGAGTATGAGGAAGAGGAGTCAGAGGAGGAATGTGGCTTTGAGGAGGAGGAAGACCAACCACAGCAGGCACCCCAGGGTGCTTATTGTTGTCACCTATCTGGGACTCATGGTGTTGTACGTGGCTGGGGGAAGAACAGACCGTCAATGACATCAGTGAGGACGAGGAACGGGAAATGAGTAGCTCTGCATCCAACCTTGTGCAAATGGGGTCTTCCATGCTGTCATGTCTGTTGAGGAACACTCTTATAAAAAGGATGAGGGAGAACGACCTGTACTGGGTGGCCACGCTACTAGACCCCCGGTATAAGCAGAAAGTGGCAGAAATATTACTAAATTACCGAAAGTAGTAAAGAATGCAGCAGTTCAAAACCAAACTAAAAAATATGCTTTACACAGCTTATAAGGGGGATGTCACAGCACAACGGGAATCTAACAGGGGAAGAGGTGAATGTAATCCTCCTCCTACCACGGCGGCAAGGACTGGACGATTTACAGATGTGTTGTTGATGGAGGACATGCAGAGATTTTTCAGTCCTACACATCGCCACAGCCCTTCGGGATCCAGCCTTAGAGAACGACTCGACCGACAGGTAGCAGACTACCTCGCCTTAACAGCAGATATCGACACTCTGAGGAGCGATGAACCCCTTCACTACTGGGTGTGCAGGCTTGACCTGTGGGCTGAGCTATCCCAGTTTGCGATAGAACTTCTGTCCTGCCCTGCTTCAAGTGTCCTGTCAGAAAGGACCTTCAGTGCAGCAGGAGGCATTGTCACTGACAAGAGAAGTCGCCTCGGTCAAAAAAGTATTGATTACCTCACCTTCATAAAGATGAATAAGGCATGGATCCCGAAGGGATTGACAGTGGGGGATACGTTCGATTAACAAAGGCCTGATGACATGCCTTGGCCTCAAAATGGTCCCCACGCTGCTGTATTCAATGTCTGCATACCGAGTGACTTTCGTGAATTCTCCACCACCAACTAGGGTTCAAGCCGCAATGTTTTAGTCACTTTTCTTCCTGGAAAACATCAATTTTTCCGGCCGCAGCTACAACAGCGGCTGCAACAATGCCATTATTTTTCAGGCATGTGTACATGCCTAATTTGTATGTCCTATGGTGCAGCACTGTGGCTGCAAAAACAAAACAAAAAAAAAAAAGGCACATACAAGTGTCAATTCCCCTTCGTGATTGTTACCTTGTTGTGGTGAAGGGGCTTGCGTATCACAATGAAGCAATCATCACTTCTATGAGTGTGTTGGCAATGTTTCCACACCCCAGATGATAAGGCCGTTGCTTCATTATGGTCAGACCAAAAGCGATCGAATGGCTGGATAATATTTCATAGAAAAAACATTAATTTGCCTTTTTTTTTTTAAAGTTGTATGGGTTTTTAATACATAAAATAAAAAATCATAACAAAGTCTCTTAATAGTTTATTAGAAATAATGCAGACAATTAAAAAATCCCCGACAATTCCAATACAAAGCAAGTACAGAGCTCAGAACTAAATTATTTCATGATGTCGTAATGGTTCGTTAATTCGACAATGGTTAATCAATTCGACACACGTGCCCGGATAGGGTACGTAACAGGGATTAAACTGATAGGAATAGTACTAGTTAAGACACCACTCATATAGGGTGTCACAGCACATTGCTCTGTGCACGCGCAGTGCCCCAATTTGGGAGTAAGAGGACCGACCAAGCTGCTTTTACCATCTCCCGGTTCCTAAAATCAATTCAGTTTGGTGTATGAGAGTTTGGTCTGTCACTGTGAAGGCAGTCGAAGGTACCCGACCTAAATTTTTTTTCACGAAAGGCAATCCCTGATATGGGACGTAATAGGGATTAAACCAATAGGAATAGTACTAGTTAATACACCACACGGGTGTGACAGTAAATTGCACGGCGCAGACGCAGTGACCGTGGATTAAAACAAAGGGGAGGGAGCCAGCGTTTTTTTAACCATCTCCCCGTTCGAAAAATCAATTCAATAAATGGACCCCAGATTGGGGACGTAACAGGGATTAAACTGATGAGAATAGTACTACAGAAAATACCACTCATATCGGGTGTGACAGTAAATTGCACTGCGCAGACGCAGTGACCGTGGATTAAAACAAAGGGGAGGGAGCCAACAATTTTTTAACCATCTCCCCGTTCGAAAAATCAATTCAATTCGCCTTTCGGGGACCCTTGGTGTTGTACGTGGCTGGGTGGAGGAAGAAACCTTCAATGACATCACCGGACATGGCTAGCTTGGTATCCAACCTTGTGCAAATGGGGAGTTTGCGGTTGTGCAAATGGACTGTTTGCGGTTGTTTGCGGTGCATTAAAAGAGGAGTTTGCTCTGTCAATGTCTGTGAAGCGGGTGTAACCCTTACACTACCTGATCGATACAACATCATACCTGATCGTATACACACACTGGATGTTTTAAAGGATGTTATTCCAAACAATTTAGGAATGTTAGTTGATTTATGCCCTTTATGGATTAAAACCCGACTCTGCGTCCACTACGTAATTTTCCATGGGAGTTTTGACATGAATCCCCCTCCGGCATGCCACAGTCCAGGTGTTAGTCCCCTTGAAACAACTTTTCCATTACTATTGTGGCCAGAAAGAGTCCCTGTGGCTTTTAAAATTCGCCTGCCTATTGAAGTCTATAGCGGTTCGCCCGGTTCGACCGTTCGCGAACATTTGCGGAAGTTCACGTTCGCCGATCGCAAACGGAAAATTTTATGTTCGCGACATCACTACATATGTGCCACCTGAAGTCGACTCCAGCCCCATTCACTATAATGGGGACAGGACAGAGGTCCACCTGCAGCACGGCAAACTTGTTGAGAGGCGGCCTCCAGCCTCATTATAGTGAATTGGGCCAGAGCGGACTTCTGGCAGCACACATGGGCTAGCGTTAGGCCGGAACAGCATTCTGGACCCTGCTAGCGAAAGTGTGAAACTGGCCATACACAAGACCACTTTCCGCCTAGCATCATTGACTTTTCATGATACAAAGGTAGAACGTTGGAAAACTTGATCTGTAAGAATATTTTTTTCTAGTCATTGTAGGATGCTTTAGTTGGGAAGTCATTCATGCCTAATACAACAATTTTTTTTTAGAAAGGTTCCAGACTGTGCTTCACCAAAAGGAATATAGTGTAGACACCATCAGCTTAAGAAAGCCTCATTTATTTAGAGTTGTAATCTATAACACAATTCAGTGTTTCCAATATCCACTTCCCCATTAAAGGAAGCCCAGACCAGGCCATAGACCATGACTAATATAAGTGATTTGTATTTTTTAACTTATTGCTTTATCATCCAAAACAAGAACCTTCACAGGTCAACTATGAGCAACAAGTCATTCTGAAAACCATGCGAACTGGGGTGCTATTCTGTTTATAGAGATCACTTTTCAGCAGTCATCTCATTTCCATCACAAGGCGATTGCAATAAAATGTTGCACATTTATCATTAAGCTGGAGGCAGATAACACAGGATAAACCATTGACAATAGGACCTTTGCACATGTCACATACCATACCCACAACTCTCCTTCCTTAGATGTGAATGGGGCTGCTATGCTAATAAAAAATAATTTGCATGTAAAGCAAAATAATTTTGTTTCAGACTGAGCCAGAATTCTGACATAGATGCTATGTGCCATTTTTATTAAGATATAGACAGTAAAACTTAGATTACAGAATATAAAGATGTGCTAGATTTATCATTGTGGCTGATGCTGGATTTTAAGTTTATATAACCTACTAGCTGAAGGTCCCAGCTTTGCACGGGTATATTTAATCTATTTTATCTATATAATGTTTGTGTGTGTCGTTAAAAGATATCGACAGTATCCACTATAACAGTGACATCTACGGCACCCATTAACACTGACCCTCCCACAGTGCCCCGTCGTCTTAAAATGGGACCTCCAGAGCAGCCCACCCCTTTATCTTTGACCTTTAAAGCAGCCTGACTCTTTAACAGTGAGTTCTATAGCAGTCCACCCCCTTGACAGTTACCTCCACAGAGACCCGCCCTCTTAACAGTGACCTCTACAGCACCTGCCCCTTAACACTGACCATAGGTTACAGTCCCCTTAACTAAAATCCACCATTCCCAGCCCCCTAAATAGAGACCTGTCACGGTGGGGAGTGCAATGTCCACGGCTGCTAGGCCAAGATACAGAGAACAGGGAGCAGGTCACCTCCTAGTGTGTCCCTATACTGCCCTGGTCTCCTAGCTGCATGGACGACCCTGATGGAAGGAGGGCCCATACCTCAGGAACCTGGAGCCATGGCATCCCTGTATTGCCCTAGGATGGTGAGAGGGCAGAGACCACCCGCTCATCTAGGACAGCGGATGAGCAGGCGTCTCCAGAGGCCCCACAGCTGCCGGGAACCAGACAGTGTACGCCCGCACGACAGGTAAGTAACAGAGCAAACCACATCCACAAAGCCCACACTTACCTGCCGCACTGGAGATGCCAAACCAGCACCAGCACCTCCTGGCAGGGCAGTACACCAAATGGTTTAAGCTATACCCCTCCGGGTAAGCAAGCCCCTTCTGGAGCACACACTGAAACACAAACCTCCACGCAAACCCACAACAAAACATACACCAGGTGGGTGAAGGGCAAGCAGATGCACACAGGAGGGGAAACCATATACAACAAGCAAAGAACAATCAATAAACAATATAACAAATAGAGGTGGCTCACACAAACGGACATTCTGCCAGGGAGCAGAGCTCCTACATAGACAGACCAACAATAGCAAACTGACCTCAGGCTCCACCACACCAACATATAAGGAGGCCTGAGGTCACACCCACCACACCTAACAAACACACGTTAACCCCGTACACACCAAAAAGGGTAAGTGCACACAAAGGGGAAAACAGACCCGCATGCTGTAACGACCCTGTTGCCAGCAGCAACCGCACGTGAGGCCAACAACAACACAGCCATAACATGCGGCAACAACAAACCTCACCACTGGCAACCGCATGTGGCGCAACAGAGTCATGACCGAACAACCGGTCGTGACAAGACCTCAACAGTGACTGCCACTTTAACAGTGACTGCCACAGTAACCGGCTCCCTTAACAGTAACCTCCACTGTACTCTTCTCCCTTAACAGTGACCAAACAGTACTCCGCTGCCTGAACAGTGACCTCACAGTACCCTGCTACCTGAACAGTGACATCACAGTACCCTGCTGCCCCTTTAATAGTGGCTTCTACAGTCCCCTACTCCCTTAACAGTGACCTCCAAAGCGGCCTGCCCCCTTAAACACCACAGCGAACATAGGAGGGAAAGGGGTGAGAGAATAAGGCCTGGAAACTAGGGAAAGGTGATGGACACCTCCTAGTAAAACCCTAATCAAAGTCCTGACTAGCTACCAGTATGAACAGACCCCAGAGGTAGGTAAGTTTATACACAGGAATACCTAATGCCCTAACTCACCCTATAGGACCCTGGTACTAATGTCAGGACTGACAACCTGCTCCTCCAAAATGAAGGACAAACAGGAGTTTCCCTCAGGCCTAAATACAAATGACAGGGAAATGCAACACACAGAACTCAAACAAAATACAAAGAGGGAAAGGAAAGACTTAACTTCAAAGGAGCAATGGAAGCAGCAGGAACGCCGCCGAGATCCACACACTGGCGATCCACAACTGAAAGTGAAGCTTTAAACCGCACAGCATAGTGGGAGAAGCAACTATAAATAAGGAAAGTTAAATGACCACATTGGTGTGGCCATTACTAGTGTTGGGCGCGAATATTCGAATTGCAAATTTTAATTGTGAATATCGCTTGTAGGCCAATGAGAATGCTGCAATGTCTTTGTCTGAGCTTAGCAACATCCCTAGCAACCAATAGGAAAGTTGCATACCCCTTTAGTACCTCCCAACAGCATAGTTAGTTAGTATATATATATATATATATATATTAGTCCGAAAAATGAACAGCACTTCCAGATATAGAAAAAAGGTGTTTTTTATTCACCCATATGGTGCGACGTTTCGGCTCAACTTGAGCCTTTTTCAAGCAAGGAACATGTGCAAAATAAGCCATATATAAAGTGCATCAATATTCAAATTGTGATCACATGATACAGATAATTGGTGGGCGTGGACATATCCACAGCGAATAAAAAGTGCACGTGCATAGGAAATCAAATACAAACAACTCATGATGTGGCATAGTAGTATATGTATGAAGCATGGCTCCATGTGATGCATATGTGTTAATCCATACACAAAAAATTGTATACCTCGTGTTCGTTATTAGATACAAACAGTGATTCAAAAGATAAATACGTGGATATATAAGTGTATATAAAGGAAGGGGATATGATGAACACAAACATACCAGCCGGTTATGACATGTGTATTCAAAACGGATCGCGTTGTCCACACTCTATTGCGCTTGCTCCATAGAAAGCCAATCAGGTTAAGCAGATTAGCTGGAAGCGGGGCCCATCCATGACGTAATACCGAGCATGCGCTCTTACATGGAGGTATCCACCGCCGCCATCTTTAAAAAAGGTAATCGGCACACGCATGCTCAGACCAGGTGTTGAAACACCAAACTCCATATTTGATCCTGACAAATTAACCAGTATGACAAAAACCGCTATATCAGCTATCTATACACGGGTCAAATGCAATCGGTGGGAGGAGGCAGACCCCATCACAGGGCTGCCAACCTGCCACTCCTGTAGCCTAAACTCCAAAGTGTCGCATGCCGTGCAGCACCCGAAGAATGCCATCATGAGTTCGGTCAAGGCAATATATATATATATTTTTTTTACAGATAGATAGTGGGAGATAGTCAGTCTAGGTTAGATAGTGTTATAGTGTAGCTGATACCGCAATATACCGGACCCGTGAGAGCAGGAGTTTTGTATCCATTGGCAGAAGAAGATTCAAGCAAAGAAACATCCCAGTAATAAGGTAAATCTAAGTTTGCAAAAAGTAAAACAACGCATCACTGTGGGTGATTCTAAATAGGGCAAGAGTATATGCTAAATGAGTTAGACAAGTGTTCGGTATCTTTGATATTTCTCTCAAGTGCATTGTTTCATGCAGTAGTTCCGTGTGGTCCTACTGCAATACTGGTGCCATATCAGGGGTAATAAGGAAAGAAGCGCTATTGAAACATTTTTATATATGAATCTCTTTAAAGTTGCCACCTGCAAATCCTGCTTTTGGTGGTAACCCTTGTATATTTCAAAGAAAACTACTTCACCAAGCTAATTTCCAGTGGGACTGCATGTTATCCACACTCACCGCACTAGCCTATATTCTAAAGATATTCAGTTACTTATTAGTTTCATTCCACAGCCTTAGTGTGTGGTGCTTTAATATTGCTGGCACTGAGAGATTTGTGATCTGTCTGTCTATCTATCTATCTATCTATCTATCTATCATGCATGGTACTGTAACTAATAGTTTTTCCTAAAAAGTGAAAGTAAGAAGCCCGGGAAAGTGATATGACCCATAATGTCATGCTGCCAGCCAATCCACAGCCATCCTTTGTGATGTCACAGCCCTATAGACATTACTGTTTATTTTTCCATTCTTCTGATTTTTTTTTTGATTTTTTTTGCTTTACTGAAGGCTGCTGTATGCTTTTCTTTAGATTTAGCTAGGGGATAGCTAGGACTGTTGATGGCCTGCATGATGATGCGCAAGTATATGTGACCTGCCTGGCATTCTGACACACAATAACTGTTTCGCTACCAGAAAGGACTTGCTGCAATGCAGTGATGTTCACCAAGATACACTCTCCTTAAAGTTTAACTGCATGCCTGGATAGACCTGATTTAACAAGCTTTGTGATGAATTAATTCATAACTACAGGAATTTCGGAGAGAAATTGAATTTTTGAAAACTTCTCTCATCTCTAATTATAATATCAAAGTGAAAGGCTCCCCAAATCATCACACCAGCAGCTGTGGCAGTATGCCGCTTCACGACAAAGTCAGGATTAATGCGCTCACTACTAGGCTTCAATATTTAAACCTGACCATTGTAGGATACCAAACAGAACCTGGATTGATTGGTAAAGAAGATATGGTTCCAGTTCTTAGCAGCCTAGGTATCTTGCTTATAACACCACTGCGAATAAAGGCGATGACAGATTATTGTCAATAGCAGGAGAAATAATGTGCAAATTAGTTAAATGAATATTCACATAAATTAGCATATAGTTAAAGGGGTTTTATGGAAATCACTTTTTATTTAATTCTTGCAGCCTGTTCTTCACTGCTCCATTCCTCCACTCTACGTCTGCTGTGTCCATGTTCAGGTTCCCTCAGTGTTTACATTTGACACCTCATGGGCATGGTCACATTCTCTGCTGCAGCCAATAACTGGCTTCAGCAGTGATGTGGCTGCAAACAACATGCCGTAACCATGCTCATACTGGAGAGCATGTACAGTGGATATAAAAAGTCTACACACCCCTGTTAAAATGTCAGCTTTCTGTGCTGTAAAAAAATGAGACAAAGATAAATTATTTCAGAACTTTTTCCACCTTTAATGTGACCTACCACTCAATTGAAAAACAAACTTAAATCTTTTAGGTGGAGGGAAGAAAACAAAAAAAACAAAAATAATGTGGTTGCATAAGTGTGCATACCCTCTTATAACTGGGGATGTAGCTGTGTTCAGAATTAAGCAATCACGTTCAAAATCATGTTAAATAGGAGTCAGCATACACCTGCCATCATTTAAAGTGCCTCTGATTAACCACAAATAAAGTTTAGCTGCTCTAGTTGGTCTTTCCTGAAATTTTCTTAGTCGCATTCCACAGCAAAAGCCATGGTCCACAGGGAACTTCCAAAGCATCAAAGGGATCTCATTGTTAAAAGGTAACAAATTTACAAGACATAGATATACCATGGAACACAGTGAAGACAGTCATCATCAAGTGGAGAAAATATGGCACAAATATGGACGTCCCTCCAAAATTGATGAAAAGACAAGAAGAAAACTGGTCTGGGAGGCTACCAAGAGGCCTACAGCAACATTAAAGGAGCTGCAGGAATATTTCGTAAGTACTGGCTGTGTGGTACATGTGACAACAATCTCCCATATTCTTCATATGTCTGGGCTATGGGGTAGAGTGACAAGATGAAAGGCTTTTCTTACGAAGAAAAACATCCAAGCCAGGCTACATTTTGCAAAAATACATCTGAAGTCTCCCAAAAGCATGTGGGAAAAGGTGTTATGGTCTGATGAAACAAAGGTTGAACTTTTTGGCAATAATTCCAAAAGATATGTTTGGCTCATAAACAACACTGCACATCACCAAAAGTACACCATTCCCACAGTGAAGCATGGTGGTGGCAGCATCATGCTTTGGGGCTGTTTTTCTTCAGCCCAAACTGGGGCCTTAGTTAGGATAGAGAGAATTATGAACAGTTCCAAATACCAGTCAATATTGGCACAAAACCTTCAGGCTTCTGCTAGGAAGCTGAACATGAAGAGGGACTGTATCTTTCAGCATGACAATGACCCAAAGCATACATCCAAATCAGCAAAGGAATGGCTTCACCAGAGGAAGATTAAAATTTTGGAATGGCCCAGCCAGAGCACAGACCTGAATACGATTGAAAATCTGTGGGGTGATCTGAAGAGGGCTGTGCACTGGAGAGGCCCTCGCAATCTGACAGATTTGGAGTGTTTTTGCAAAGAAGAGTGGGCAAATCTTGCCAAGTCAAAATGTGGAATGCTGATAGACTCATACCCAAAAAGACTGAGTGCTGTAATAAAATCAAAAGGTGCTTCAACAAAGTATTAGTTTAACCCCTTTAGGACACATGACATACCGATACGCCATGGTTCACGAGTCCTTAAGGACCCATGACGTACCGATACAGACCGCGGGGATTAGAGACTAAATGTTCCCCAAGTGTTAGATTTTAACCCCCCCTGCAGCTCCTAATCATATTGTGGCTGCGGGGGTGCAGGAGGGGTGGTTGCGGGCAGCGTGGGAGGCGAGCGGTGCGACAGGCGGGATCGCAATAGCGATCACCCGCCTGCCTCCTCTGTAATGTTTCCCTGGTGGTCCAGTGGATTTAGCAGAGTATCAGCACATTGTTGACACTCTGCTAAAAACTGCTGACATCTGTGCTGCAGATGTCAGCAGTTTTAACCCCTTCCATGCCACAGTCCGTACGGACTGCTGTATGGAAGGGGTTAACAGGGAGGGAGCTCCCTCCCTCTCCCATCGGGGGCTGCTGTGCCTTTGCAGCCCCCCGACAGGATAGGATCACAGAGGGAGGGAGCCCCCCTGTAAATACAGTAAAAAAATAAAATAAAAAAATGTTGTAAAAAATGGCAATGTGTAATACCAAGCGATCAAAAAGGCGTATGCCTCTCAGAATAGTGGCAATCAAACCGCCATCTCATCCCACAAATAATGAGCCCCTACATAGGACAATTGCCCAAAAAAATAAAAAAATATGGCTCTCAGACTATGGAGACACTAAAACTTTTTTTTTTCTAAAATGCTGTTATTGTGTTAAAGTAAAATAAATTTTAAAAAAGTATATATATTGGGTATAGCCGTGTCCGTAAAAATCTACTATATAAAAATATCACATGACCTAACCCCTCAAGTAAATACCGTAAAAAAAAAGGTGTAAAAAAAGCCAATTTTTGTCACCTTACATCACAAAAAGTGTAATACCAAGCGATCAAAAAGTCATATGCACCCCAAAATAGTGCAATCAAACCGTCATCTCATCCTGCAAAAAATGAGACCCTACCTAAGATAATTGCCCAAGAAACTAAAAAAACTATGGCTCTCAGAATATGGAGACACTAAAACATGTTTTTTTTTTGTTTCAAAAATTATATTATTGTGTAAAACTTACATAAATAAAAAAAGTATACATATTAGGTATCTCCGCGTCCATAATAACCTGATCTATAAAAATATCACATGACCTAACCCCTTAGGTGAACACCATAAAAAAAATAAAAACAAAAACGTTGTGAAAAAAGCCATTTTTTGTCCCCTTACATCACAAAAAGTGTAATACCAACCGATCAAAAAGTCATACGCACCCCAAAATAGTGCCAATCAAACTGTATTCTCATCCAAAAAAAATCATTCCCTACCCAATATAATCGCCCAAAAACTGAAAAAACTATGGCTCTCAGACTATAGAGACACTAAAACATGTTTTTTTTGTTTCAAAAATGAAATCATTGTGTAAAACTTACATAAATAAAAAGTCAGTGTCCGTAATAACCTGCTCTATAAAAATATCACATGATCTAACCTGTCAGATCAATGTTGTAAATAACAAAAAATAAAAACGGTGCCAAAACAACTATTTCTTGTTACCTTGCCTCACAAAAAGTGTAATATAGAGCAACCAAAAATCATATGTACCCTAAAATAGTACCAACAAAACTGCCACCCTAACCCATAGTTTCTAAAATGGGGTCACTTCAAATGGGACATGGTATCAAAAAAACAGTCCAGCAAAATCTGCCTTCCAAAAACCGTATGGCATTCCTTTCCTTCTGCGCCCTGCCGTGTGCCCGTATAGCAGTTTACGATAACATATGGGGTGTTTCTGTAAACTACAGAATCAGGGCAATAAATATTGAGTTTTGTTTGGCTGTTAACCCTTGCTTTGTAACTGGAAATAAATTATTAAAATGGAAAATCTGCCAAAAAAAGTGAAATTTTGAAATTTTATCTCTATTTTCCATTAATTCTTGTGGAACACCTAAAGGGTTAACAAAGTTTGTAAAATCAGTTTTGAATACCTTGAGAGGTGTAGTTTCTAGAATGGGGTCATTTTTGGTGGTTTCTATTATGTAAGCCTCACAAAGTGACTTCAGACCTGAACTGGTCCTTAAAAAGTGGGTTTTTAAAAATTTCTGAAAAATTTCAAGATTTGCTTCTAAACGTCTAAGGCTTGTAACCTCCACAAAAAATAAAATAATTCCCAAAATGATCTATACATGAAGTAGACATATGGGGAATGTAAAGTAATAACTATTTTTGGAGGTATTACTATGTATTATAGAAATGAAGAAATTGAAACCTCAAAAATTGCAAATATTTCCAATTTTTTTGTAAATTTTTTTATTTTTTTATGAATAAAAATGAACTTTTTTGACTCCATTTTACCAGTGTCATGAAGTACAATATGTGACGAAAAAACAACCTCAGAATGGCCTGCATAAGTAAAAGCGTTTAAAAGTTATCACCACATAAATTGACACTGGTCAGATTTGAAAAAAGTGGCCGAGTCCTTAAGGTGAAATAGGTTAGTCCGAGTCCTTAAGGGGTTAAGGGTGTGTACACTTATGCAACCATATTATTTTATTTTTATATTTTTTTCTTCCTTCTACCTAAAAGATTTCAGTTTGTTTTTCAATTGAGTTGTACAGTGTATAGGTCACATTAAAGGTGAAAAAAGTTCTGAAATGATCTATCTTTGTCTCATTTTATTTACAGCACAGAAACCTGACATTTTAAAAGGGGTGTGTAGACTTTTTATATCCACTGTAAGTATGAATGTTCTGTTTATGGAGGTAGGCTGCGGGCATTAGATAAATGGTAATTAATCCAAAAAAACTCTTTATTTTAATCCATTTAACTGTTTAGATATTAATTTCGAAATTAATCCATTTATCTGTTTAGATATTAACTTCACAAATTAGTGTTGTAATTGTGAGCATTGTAATTGGGTCTAGAGATGAGCGAATCGAAGCTGATGAAGTGTAATTCGTTTAGAATTTTAAGACAAATTTGGTTTGCAACGAATGTGAATTTTCTCGTGCTTCGTGGTAACGAATCGTAATTTTTCCTAACATGGCGGCTACAATGGTAGCTAAAATGGCAGCTACATGTGTGAGGACATGGGACAAGAAACTCTGGGAAGGCGGGATGACCCATAATGCCATGCATACAGCCAATCAGCAGCCAGCCCGGTGATTTCACAACCCTATAAATATGGCGGCCATCTTAGATTCAGTATCGTACTTCGTTCAGGGACAGACATGTATGCATGCGCTAGGGAGAGTGAAAGAAAAATTATTGTTAAAAAAAAAAAAAGGAAAGAAGCGATTTACTAGTGCAGGGAAAGGATAGTGAGAGTATTCATTTCACAGGCAGGTAGAGACGTGTGCAAATGCTATGGAGAGTCATAGGAAAATCCTCATTGTGAAAAAAAGCGATTTACAAGTGAAGGGAAAAGATAGTGAGCGGAATCATTTCACAGGCAGGGAGAGACGTGTGCAGATGTTAGGGAGAGTCATAGGAAAATCCTCACTGTGAAAAAAAGCGATTTTCAAGTGCAGGGAAACAAGTGCTATGTTGAAAAGTCTTTAGTTGCTTTTATCTGTGGAAAAAATATATATATATACGCAGGTCACTTTTGTTGTTATTTACGCTAAAATCATTTGCAGTCATTTCTGGTGAAAAAGTATAGGGCAGTATTTTAGTAATACATGAAATATATAAACGCATTGCACGCTTGCAGTCATTTCTGGTGAAAGCGTATAGGGTCGTATTTCAGTACTACAAGAAAGCATATAGGGTCGTATTTCAGTACTACAAGAAAAATATATACGCACTTCACTCTTTAATTGTTTTCTTGTTAAAGCGTATAGTGGCGTTTTTCCGTCCAACAATAAATATATATTCTAGGGTAAATTCTGCAGTGATTTCTGGTGAAAGGGTATAGGGGCCTATTTCAGTAAAAATAGAAAAATATATATACGCACTGCAGTGTTGCAGTGATTTCTGTTGAAAGCATATAGGGGCATATTTCATTCAAAAAGAATAATATATATGCACTGCACTGTTGCAGTTATTTCTGGTGAAAGCGTATAGGCTCGTATTCCAGTACTACAAGCAAATAAATACTCACTTCACTCTTTAATTGTTTTCTGGTTAAAGCATATAGTGGCCTTTTTCCGTCCAACAAGAAATATATATTCTCGGGTCACTTGTTAAGTTATTTCTGATGAAGGGGAATAGGGGCCTATTTTATAGTAAAAAAAGAAAAATATTTATACGCACTGCACTGTTGCAGTGATTTCTGTTGAAAGCGTATAGGGGCGTATTTCATTCAAAAAAGAAAAATATATACGCACTGCACTGTTGCAGTTATTTCTGGTGAAAGTGTATAGGGCCGTATTTCAGTACTACAAGAAAAAAATATTCTCAGTACACTGTTGCAGTTATATCTGGTAAAGCCTTTACTGGTGTATTGCAGTAGAAAAAGAAATGTATATTTGCCATTCGCTAGTGCACTGATATGTAGAAAAACCTTTATTGACGTTGTGGGGAGTTGCTCTGGTAGATAGCGGTGCGGGTGCAGTACAGAGGCAAAAGGGAGTCCAGAAGGTGCAATAATCAGTGTTTTATTCACACTTGCACAACATAAACAATAAACAGTCTCTTGGTGTTAAATCACACACATCCGAAATCATGAGGCAAAACAAAACAGTCCAAAAACAGGTTCCAGTCACCTGGGAGGTTTTAGGTGCAGGTTCGCACCTGGCTGTCAGTCCAGCCGCAAGGCGATCGACCTCATGCTTCCAGGCCGTCTGCACTCCTCCTTGCTTGGGCTCTTGCTTCCAGCGTGAACTCCACACAGCACAGAATGGATCAGAACTCCCAAACTCAGATGATTCCACAGCCTAACACCAGCTCCAGGATAATCACACCCTCAGCTGCTGAGGAGGCTGCCTTTTTTTAGGCCCGGATAAAGTCCGGCCTGGACCGTGGGGAGTAGGCACCCACCCAACTCTTTGCCTACTCCCAGAAAGAGCCGGCCCGGATTGGCTTTGCAGCCAAACTAACAATGTCAAGCAGCACTAGCTGCTGCTGACACATAAAAACCCGGCTCTCACCTCACCGAGGCCAGGAACCTCGGTGACACGTACCTGCCATCGACAACGGTACCTTGCACCTTACCACATACCCCCCCCCTTTGTTCAACCCTGAGGGGGTGAACACATGTGAGGCAGTGGACGCGGGACAGGGCATCTGCGTTACCCTGCAAGCGGCCTGCCCTGTGTTCTATCGAAAACTTGAAATTCTGCAGAGACAAGAACCATCTGGTGACCCGAGCATTCCTGTCTTTCGCCTGGCACATCCACTTTAGAGGGGAATGGTCGGTCACCAGACGGAACTTTCTCCCTAGCAGATAATAGCGGAGAGACTCTAGTGCCCACTTGATGGCCAGGCACTCTCTCTCCACTATACTGTACCTGGTCTCGGCTGGGGTGAGTTTGCGACTCAGGAAAACCACGGGATGCTCCTCCCCATTGATTTCCTGAGAGAGTACAGCCCCGAGGCCCACTTCAGAGGCATCGGTCTGTACCACAAATTCTCTCCTGAAGTCGGGCGTCACCAAAACCGGGGACCCACACAGGGCCGACTTCAGAGCAGAGAAAGCCTCCTCCGCCTTCTCACTCCAGCTAACCTTCCCAGACTTTCGCCCCTTCAACAGGTCTGTCAACGGCGCTGCTATTGTGGCAAAGTGGGGCACAAATCGCATGTAGTACCCTACAATTCCCAGGAAGGACTTTACCTGCCTGGTGGTGACCGGTCGGGGCCAGTTACGAATGGCCTCCACCTTAGTTACCTGCGGCTTGATGACTCCGCGCCCAATAACATATCCCAGATATTTGGTCTCTTCCAACCCAATCGCACACTTCTTTGGATTGGCGGTTAGACCAGCTTTCCTCAGGGCATCTACTACCGCCTGCACTTTGGGCAAATGGCTTTCCCAGTCGGTGCTGTGGATGATTACATCATCTAAGTAGGCCGAGGCGTACCGACGATGAGGTCGCAGCACAATATCCATTAACCTTTGGAAGGTGGCGGGGGCGCCATGCAGACCAAAGGGTAATACCTTGTAATGATACAGGCCCTGCGGGTAACAAAAGCGTTTTTCCTTGGCCGACTCCGTTAAGGGTACCTGCCAGTACCCTTTAGTGAGGTCGAGCACAGAAAAATAACGGGCTTGCCCTAAATTCTCAACAAGCTTGTCTACCCGGGCATGGGATACGCATCAAACTTGGACACTTCATTTAACTTGCGAAAATCGTTGCAGAACCGCAACGTCCCATCCGGCTTGGGTATTAGGACTATGGGACTGGCCCACTCACTTTTCGACTCCTCAATGACATCGAGCTTCAACATTAATTGCACTTCGTCCATGATGGCCCGTCGCCGAGCCTCGGGTACCCGGTATGGTTTTAACCGGATTTTGGCCTGAGGCTCAGTGACGATGTCATGTTGAATGAGAGACGTGCGGCCAGGGAGGTCCGAGAACACATCCGTGTTCCGACTGATGAACTCCCTGACTTCCTGAACTTGTTTGGAAGACAGGCTGTCTGCAATTTTTACCGTGGCTACCGCTTCGCAGGCCTCGAACTGTGGGGCTGGACCCTTGTCACCTAGAAGCCCTGGCCGGGTGCTGTTGTCGTCGGCCATGTCCCTGTCTTTCCACGGCTTCAGTAAATTCACGTGGTACACCTGCTCCGGCTTGCGCCGCCCCGGCTGGTGTACTTTGTAATTTACTTCCCCTACCTTCTCGATTACCTCATAGGGGCCCTGCCACCTAGCTAGGAACTTGCTGTCAAGGGTGGGCACCAGAACCAAAACCCGATCTCCCGGGTTGAAGTCCCGTACCCGAGCCTGACGATTATACACCCTACTCTGGGCTTGTTGCACTGCCTCCATATGCTCCCGGACCAGCGGCAACACCCTTTCCATCCATTCCTGCATCTGGGTGACATACTCAATGACACTTTTGTGGGGGACAGGCTGTTGTTCCCACGCTTCCTTGGCGATATCCAACAGGCCCCTAGGGTGTCTGCCATAAAGCAGTTTGAAGGGCGAGAACCCAGTAGAGGCCTGGGGCACCTCTCGCACTGCGAACATGAGATAGGGCAGAAGCAGATCCCAGTCCTTCCCATCTCTAGACACCACCCTTTTTAACATATTTTTTAGAGTTTGGTTAAACCTCTCGACAAGACCGTCTGTTTGCGGATGGTACACGGACGTCCGTAACTGCTTTATACGCAACAATTTACACAGTTCCCTCATAACTTTGGACATAAAAGGGGTCCCTTGGTCGGTCAGAATCTCTTTTGGCAGGCCCATACGGGAAAACATTTCCATTAACTCTTTGGCAATGAGCTTAGCCGAGGTATGTCGCAGAGGCACCGCCTCTGGATATCGAGTAGCATAGTCCAGAATCACCAGGATATGTTGGTGACCCCTAGCAGACTTCGGTACGGGTCCGACCAGATCCATGGCAATACGCTCGAATGGGACCTCAATTATTGGGAGAGGGACCAGGGGACTTCTGTAATGCGGCTGGGGGCTATTTACCTGACAGGTCGGACAGGATTTACAATATTCTTCTACCTCCTTAAACACACCAGGCCAATAAAACCGCTGCAGTATGCGGTCCTGGGTTTTCTGCCACCCCAAGTGTCCCCCAAGAACATGTTGGTGGGCAAGCTCCATAACAAGCTTGCGATATGCGGTGGGCACCACCAACTGTTCAACTGGCTCACCTCGGAGTTGGTTCACCCGATACAACATATCCTGAAGAACAATAAATCGCGGAAACATTAATTCAGCCCCAGGTTTCTGGGGTTTACCATCAATCATTACAACACTTTCCCAGGCCCTGGTTAGGGTTTGGTCCCGGTGTTGTGCGGTCCCAAAATTTTCCCCGGAGACATTGAGGTCTGCCAACTCAGGTCCCGGTGGCAAGTCCTCCGTGTCTCCCACCATTACCCTCAGTGGGGTTGTCTCCCCTCTACCGCTGGAGCAGTGGTCACCCCTACCGCTGGGCCTTCAGACTCGGGCTCCCAGGGTTCTGGCCTTCCAGTGGTATCAGGCCACTCTACTAGGGTTACCCCTGTCTCGGGTCCATCAGACACTTTTATTGCCGGCCACAGCGCCGGGAAACCTGGGAAGTCCCTCCCAAGTATCAGTTCATGTGGGAGTTTGGTAGCAACAGCCACCTCGTGGGTCCACTTACCAGCCGCTGTGGACAAAGTCACTAGTGCAGTGGGGTAGTCTTTTAAGTCTCCGTGGATGCACAGGACCCCAATTTTACGGCCGGTATACTCCGCAGGCCGTACTAGGGCAGCTCTTACCAGGGAGACTAGACTCCCGGAGTCCAGCAGGGCCACCGCCAGGGAATCTCCCACCTCTACTTGACACAGGTGGTTTTTATCCTGCACCTCACGGGTGCCAGTTGCGCACAGCTTCCGTGCATACAGGGAGTGGCGACCCCCGTAGTTCACAACCATCGGCTCACCCCGATACGGACAGTCGGCCCTGATGTGGCCTGGCTCCTGACACCTCCAGCATACCACGGGAGGCGGATCAGCAGGGGGTACATTCCGTGCAGGCCTCTCTGTCGCCGGACGTCGGAACTGGGGTGGAGGCCTCCGGGGTTTGACTGACCCCTTCCCAGCAAGACTCCCCTGCAGGTTTCTGGTGGCCTCGTAACGCTCCACCAGGTCGACCATCTCCAGGGCACATACCGGAGACGCCTGGCCGACCCAGTGCTGGAGGGGATAAGGCAGGGCCCTCCAAAAGATGTCGGCCAGCAGACGGTCCAGCATAGCAGCCGGACTTAGAACATCAGGCTGCAGCCACTTTTGCAGCCTGTGCAGCAGATCGTAGTACTGCGGCCTAGCGGGTTCAGTCGTTTTAAAGTCCCACTGGTGGACTCTTTGAGCGCGGACCAGCACGTTCACCCCCAGTCTGGCCAGGATCTCTCCTTTCACGGTGTCATAATCGGCCGCTTGGTCGTCCGCCAAGTCGAAAAACACCTGCTGGGGTCCGGAAGCCAGGAACAGAGCGACCACCTCAGCCCACTGGTCACGGGGCAGCTTCTCCCTCATGGCCACTTTTTCGAAGACTGCCAGGTAGGTCTCAGCATCATCCTCGGGGGTCATCTTGGGAATCGCTGCACGGACCGATTTCCGGGCATCATGGGCACGGTGAGAGGCTCCAGACGCTTGCAAAGCCATTACCTGTTGCAACAGCAGCTGGTTTGTCTCCTGCTGCTGCTTGTTGGCCTCCCGCTGCTGTAAATTGGCCTCCACGAGAGCCTTTACAACTGCCTCCATCTTGTCAGGGTTCACGTGTTGAAATTTGCCGGCTTGACATATGACATTCACTTGTGCTCAGCAAAACAAACAAAGTTCGGCGTTCACGCCAGCCTCACTGCGCATGCCCGCATCCGACACCAAATGTGGGGAGTCGCTCTGGTAGATAGCGGTGCGGGTGCAGTACAGAGGCAAAGGGAGTCCAGAAGGTGCAATAATCAGTGTTTTATTCACACTTGCACAACATAAACAATAAACAGTCTCTTGGTGTTAAATCACACACATCCGAAATCATGAGGCAAAACAAAACAGTCCAAAAACAGGTTCCAGTCACCTGGGAGGTTTTAGGTGCAGGTTCGCACCTGGCTGTCAGTCCAGCCGCAAGGCGATCGACCTCATGCTTCCAGGCCGTCTGCACTCCTCCTTGCTTGGGCTCTTGCTTCCAGCGTGAACTCCACACAGCACAGAATGGATCAGAACTCCCAAACTCAGATGATTCCACAGCCTAACACCAGCTCCAGGATAATCACACCCTCAGCTGCTGAGGAGGCTGCCTTTTTTTAGGCCCGGATAAAGTCCGGCCTGGACCGTGGGGAGTAGGCACCCACCCAACTCTTTGCCTACTCCCAGTAAGAGCCGGCCCGGATTGGCTTTGCAGCCAAACTGACTAACAATGTCAAGCAGCACTAGCTGCTGCTGACACATAAAAACCCGGCTCTCACCTCACCGAGGCCAGGAACCTCGGTGACACGTACCTGCCATCGACAACGGTACCTTGCACCTTACCACAACGTATATCAGTAGAAAAATAAATATACATTTGCTATTCGCTGCTGCACTTATAGCTTGAAAAACCTTTCTTGACGTATAGCAGTAGAAAAATAAAAATATATTCAGCGTTCACTGTTGCAGTTATAAGTGGTAAAGCCTTCAGTGTCGTATTTCTGTAGAAAAATAAAGATATATTCAGTGTTCAGCGCTGTAGTGATATGTGGGAAATCCCTTTTTGTGGAATGGACCGAATTACACTGTGGTGAAATTTCATTTTACTGTTCACACACTGCGCGCTTACGTGACAACGTCCATAAGAATGGTGTACCAGTAGAGGTGAATACACTATGCACTAAACCTGCGATATTTCTTACTGGACACTACAGGGACTTTTCTGCAGCACAGAAACCACACGAGGACCGCGTCTCGCTCTTCCAGCGTGAACCTACTTCCTCCACTACATCCTGTTCACTTGAGATCACCCCGCCTCAGGCGCAGTTGTTTTTTTAAAACTGACAGCCTATTACCCTCTGTTGAAAAGCCTTTAGTGGCGTATATATGTGGAAAAAGAAAAAGATAGTCGGCGATCAGCGCTGCTGTTATATGCGGTAAAATCTCTTTTGAAATATTTTGGTGGGAAAAAATATTGTATTCAGCACAAAGCGCTGCACTGATATGCAGTAAAATCTTTTAAAAATATGTCATTGGAAAAAAATCTGCGTTAAGCGCTGCACTTATATGCGGTAAAATATTTTGTAAATTATTTCGGTGGAAATAAAAATTTTCACCTCCTCCATTAACTTCCTCATCTCTTCATTAACATCGGACACACTGACTTTACACCCCCCAGCTACATGCAAGCACCACCTTTACACCCCCAAGCTATATGCCAGCACCACCTAGGAGTGAATAAAGGTAAATTATATTGCCAGCCTGTTAAAGGGAACTATAGCATGATACCACAATACATTTAATATGACATTTAGCAAGAGTTTAAAGTGCCCACATATAGCACATAGTGGGACACTGCATTAAGATGAATCAGGCGTGGATCAGCCAGGATTTCCACACACCAATGCATGATGCATCAGACTAGATCATCCATGGTGCCACACCAACATTTTGGGACACTGCATTAAGATGAATCAGGCGTGGATCAGCCAGGATTTCCACACACCAATGCATGATGCATCAGACTAGATCATCCATGGTGCCACACCAACATTTTGACAAAAGAGACCGGTTTCTTCTGGCTACCTGCCTCAGCTACTATTTTGATGCTGTTACCCGCCTGATGCCACACATCTGATGCCAAGTGCTCCTTCTTTCACTAACCATCTTCAGCAGGTACTAGTATTGCACACCACCACCACAGTATGTCACCTTGCCAGTCTGTGGCCTCCTGATGCTTCAGCCACCTCCAGACTCTGTCATTGTGCCACTCTGTGGCCTCCTCCTGATGCTGCTGCTGCCGACACCTCCACACTCTGTCATTGTGCCACTCTGTGGCCTACTCATGCTGCTGCCGACTCCAGACTCTGTCATTCTGCCGCTCTGTGGTCTCCTGATGCTGCCATGTCTACACTATGTCACTGTGCCACTCTGATGTATCATGCTGCTGCTACTGCTGCCAAGTCCACACCTTGCCACTCTGTGGCCTCCTGATGCTGCCAAGTCCAGAATATGTCACCTTGCCACTCTGTGGCCTCCTGATGCTGCAGCCACCTCCAGACTCTGTCATTGTGCCACTCTGTGACCTCCTCCTTATGCTGCTGCTGCCGACACCTCCACACTCTGTCATTGTGCCACTCTGTGGCCTACTCATGCTGCTGCCGACTCCAGACTCTGTCATTCTGCCGCTCTGTGGTCTCCTGATGCTGCCATGTCTACACTATGTCACTGTGCTACTCTGATGTATCATGCTGCTGCTACTGCTGCCAAGTCCACACTGTGTCACCTTGCCACTCTGTGGCCTCCTGATGCTGCCAAGTCCAGAATATGTCACCTTGCCCCTCTGTGGCCTACTGATGCTGCCAAGTCCACACTATGTCACCTTGCCACTCTGTGGCCTCCTGATGCTGCCATGTCCAGACTATGTCACATTGCCCCTCTGTGGCCTACTGATGCTGCACACTATGTCACCTTGCCACTCTGTGGCCTACTAATGCTGCCATGTCTACACTATGTCACCGTGCCACTCTGATATATCATGCTGCTGCTGCCATGTCCACACTATGTCACCTTGCCAGCTCTGTGGCCTACTGATGCTGTCATGTCCACACTATGTCACCTTGCCACTCTGTGGCCTCCTGATGCTGCCATGTTCGCACTATGTCACTGTGCCACTCTGTTGTATGATGCTGCTGCTGCTGCCATCTCCACACTATGTCACTTTGCTACTTTGGTCTCCTGATGCTGATATTTCCACACTATGTAACCTGGCCACTCGCTGGCCTCCTCATATTGATGCCAGCTACATACTCTGTGATTGTGCCACTCGGTGGCCTCCTCATACTGCTGCCACCTCCACACTGTCATTGTGCCACTCTGTGGCCCCCTGATGCTGCCGCCACCTCCAGACGTTGTAATTGGGCCACTCTGTGGTCTCCTCATGCTGCTTCCACCTCACCACTCTGTCAGAGGGACACTCTGTGGGCTTATCATGCTGTTCCCACCCTCCCTACTTCATGACTGGGCCACTATTTTGGCTATCGGCCTGGCTGACATCATTTATTTGACGTTTCTTCTGATCTGTCAGAAGGAAGAAAAAATGAGACGCACAATGGATACTGTCTGTGTAGCAGCTGTAAGGCCTGTATGGTCCCATCAGAATTGGGTAGGTATAAATAGCAGGCACTCTCTATTTAGGATATACCAAGTTTGTTTATTCAAATAGAATATAAAATGTTAAAAGGATAGTAAAAAGTAGTTTGTGCAAAAGATTTTACATATATATATATATATATATATATATATATATATTTCTTGTGTATGTAATATAGAGTGAACTGGTACCAGATTTTGTTATTGTGATTGTTAGTGCACTTAGTGAATTAAAATGTCTCTAGATATGCATAGACATAGGTTAGTAAAAATCGCAACTGTTACATATAGCAGTTTAGGATAGCATATACAAATGGATGGTGGACAAGTATCTCCTATGTGGAAGTATACCACTGTATATTGAGTGGTTACTTTACTTATGGTAATATAATAGTGGTATTTAGTCCGATGGAGTAAACAGTCTTATAGTTGTGGAACTGGAGCAGAGGAGACTGTGTTCTGAGCTTAGGTGCGGTGTCCCGCACTGTCTTTGGCTCAGAAATGTTTCACCATAGGATGATAGTCCTGATATTGGTTGGTGAATTACAATATTTTAGTACATAGTCCTGTCCTCAGTTCTTGTTAATGTGAAAAACTGTTTGCGATCCAGTCAGAAGTTTATATTTTACTGTTGTTAGTCCTCCACAAACTTAAACGCATTTCGGGACCTTGTCCCTTCATCAGTAAGGGATCAGAATTGGCTTATGATTTAATAGCCAAAAGCAGGAGTTGTCACGGCTGTATGTGAGCAACAAGAGCATACACAGTGAATTAGCTACTGACCGGACCCAAACTAGGGAGCATAAAGGGTGACCCCTGTCAGACCCTAAAAGCTCTCCCTATGCTGCTAAGCACATGTCCAGATCCAGATGGTGGATCGAGACATGCCCGCGTACCTAAGGCTGATGACCACTGTAACCACTACAATAGTGGAAGGGGCACGGCCACCGGTGCCCTGCTCAGTATATGGACGGAACCGGAGTCGCCTCGGATCCAGTCAGCAAACAAACAGAAACACACAATGTCTGCACACTTAACTGAAGGAGCTGCAGCAGCAGTGAAAACAGATCCAAAGTCAGCAGACAATATCCGAAGTACTTGCTTCAGCAGAACACAGGTCCAGTGAAAAGATATCACACAAGTGAAGATACTTAAGAGAGCTACAGCTCAAATGAAAAGTATAATCCGCACCCTACAAAGGAGGAGGGGTGATTTAAAGGCAGAGAAATCAAACACAGGAGGGACAGCTGGGAGGAAGGAAACAGAAAGTAAAGACCTCATCACAGGGGCGGAGAAACAGAGCAGAGAGAACTCTTCCAAGCTCTAGTAGTGACATCATCACAGGGGTGGAGAAACAGAGCTGTGAGAACGTCGCAAAGCTCTGGTAGTGACAGGAGTGCGTTCAAAACACAGAAGACATGCAAATATTCCATTCACATGCCATCTCTGTTTTAGATCCACTCCAGTTTTTATTGGCATTAGCAAATAGCAATACTGAGCAAATGCTGACCAAGTGAAGGTATATGCTCCACAGACAGGATCCATTTTTTGTGGGTTATTGTTCTGACGGATCAGAGGAAGGGCAAAATAATCTGTGACTTCAACACAAACTTACTGCTGACACCCTCTCCACTCTGTCAGGGGGGCTCTACTTGTATAAGTGTGTAAAAGAACAGGTTCTGTAGGCATCTATGTGGAATCAGCTGACGCGGGTGTAAAATTAGTGCACTTCTTCTTGACACTAACATCGACCTGTAAGGCCAAGTTCATACTTGAGTTATTAGGCTAGTTTTGGTAAATTTTATTATATTTTCTTATAATTTTAATCAAGTTTTGGTTTAATAAACTTAATATTAAAATATTTAATAAATTTAATAATAAAAATGACCAGTAAATGTTGCACAAGACAGGAGAAAATCGATCAGTCCTCAGTTTATTCAATGACATGGTGTTGCGATGGAGAAAGCATTAAAAAAAAAAATCCTCTCCACCTGGAGCTGAATCCTGTCAAGATTGATGCAAGTGTGATATTGACTGCTCATCTAGCAAGATACTTCTGGGGGAACCTGCCTGGCATGAACAGCCCTCCAGTAGCTACAGACAGTAAGAAGAAGACAAAGCTTCAAGATTAATCAAGATTCAAACCAACTAGGCCCTGGTCTCTTCGTCAGGGGTTCCCAGTCATCATGGAATGGAAAGGAGGGCATCCTTATTATATTTAATACTGGGGTTGAGCGAACCCGAACTGTAAAAGTTCGGGTTCGGGTTCGTTGTTCAGCACTTTCTTGGCGCTTTTTGAAAGCCTGCACAGCAGCCAATTAACAAGCGTCATACTACTAGCCCCAAGAGGCCATCACAGCCATGCCTACTAATGGCATGGCTGTGAATGGCCAGAGCAGCATGTGACCCGGGCTCTATATAAGCTTGAGTGACATAGTGCTGTACGTCACTCTGCTGTTACAAGTGTAGGGAGAGGATGCTGCTGGACTTGTGATTTCAGGGAGAGAATAGGAGAGAACTGATCAGTTTTTTTGCGGACAACATACGGTCGTGTGAATGGAGCCTAAGTGTATGTTTTTTGACAAAAGAGTGGTAATCCTGATCCACAGAGAATCTTGAAATACACCGCTTAAATACCGATTTCACATTACAGCTGAGAAATAGTGTATTATTCTTTTTTTGTGTGAAAAAACCTATATTCTTGCTTCACAAATCAGTTGTACATACACGGTATAAATATCTAATTGAAATTTACAGTAATAAACTGCATTTTGGAGTTTTATTGAAAAAAGCTGTGTTTTAGGCCGAACAAACAGTACAATACAATTTATAGCAGTTAAATACTACATTTGTGTTCTGGGTCCCCAAATTTGGTGTCCATACATAGTATAAATATCCACTGTTAATGTACAGCAGTTAAAAACTGCATTTTATGGTTTTATTGAAAAAAGCTGTGTTTTAGGCCGAAAAATCTGTTGTGCATCTGTCATTTAAATAATTATTTCCAATTTATAACAGTCTAAGGCCTCATGCACACAAACGTATTTTGGGTCCATCTCCGAGCCGCATATTTTGCGGCTCAGGTGCGGACCAATTCACTTCAATGCGGGCGCAAAAGATCCGGACAGCAATCCATACATAGTATAAATATCTACTGTTAATGTACAGCAGTTAAAAACGGCATTTTGAGCCTCAAGCCCGCCCTCGTGGTGTGCGATAATGGGCGAAATCTCTTTGCATCTCTGGGACTAGTCGGTTTGACACACATCCCTTGCCTGGCGCATGTGCTGAATCTGGTGGTGCAGAAGTTTCTTAAAAACTACCCAGACATGTCACAGAGCTGCTGCTGAACGTGCGGTCCGTTTGTGCGCGCTTTCTGCGTTCTCACCCTGCTGCTGCTCGCCTGTCTGCGCTGCAGCGTAACTTCTGCCTTCCTGCTCACCGCCTCATATGCGACATGCCCACCAGGAAATCCACCTTACATATGCTGGAGAGACTGTGGGAGCAGCGAGTGATAGTGGAGTTTCAGATGCAGTATGCACTGGTCAGTCGCTCTGCAGATCAGCACCACTTCACCACCAGTGACTGGGCCTGCATGCGAGACCTGTGTACCTTGTTGCAGTCTTTGGAGTGCTCAACCAACATGGCCAGTGCTGATGATGCCGTTGTTAGGATTACAATACCCCTTCTATGTCTCCTTGAAAAAAATATTACGGCGATGATGGAAGAGGATGCGGCACAGTAGGAGGAGGAAGAGGGGGCATTTCACAGGGTTTCAGGCAGGTCATACAGAAGTGGCTCAGAGGGTGGGTTCCTGCACCAGCAGAGGCCAGGTACACATGTGGACAGCCAGGGCACACTTCTGGAGGAGGAGGAGGATGAGGTAGATAAGGAGGAACCGGTTTCACTGCATGGTGGCACCCAACGCAGCTCAGGGCCATCACTGGAGCGTGGCTGGGGGGATATGGAGGACACAGACGATACACCACCTACAGAGGACAGCTTATCGTTACCTCTGGGCAGCCTGGCACACATGAGCGACTACATGCTGCAGTGCCTGCGTAACGACAGCAGAGTTGCCCACATTTTAACTTGTGCTGACTACTGGGTTTGCCACCCTGCTGGATCCCCGGTACAAGGACAACGTGCCCACCTTAATTCCCACACTGGAGCGTGATAGGAAGATGCGTGACTACAAGCACACGCTGGTAGACGCGCTCCTGAGGGGACTCCCAACTGACACGGGGGGACAAGTGGAAGCACAAGTCGAAGGCAGAGGCGAAGGAGGAGGAGGAACAGGTCCCCAACACAGCTGTCTTAGCATGGCCGAGGGTTAGCATGGCCGAGCTGTGGAAAAGTTTTGTCACCGCGCCACAGCAAACTGCACCACCAGCTGATAGGGACCGTGTTAGCAGGAGGCAGCCTTTCAACAACATCGTGGAACAGTACGTGTGCACACGCCTCTACGTACTGACTGATGGTTCTGCCCCATTCAACTTCTGGGTCTCCAAATTGTCCACATGGCCAGAGCTTGCGCTTCATGCCTTGGGGTTCTGGCCTGCCCTACGTTCAGTGTATTGTCTGAACGTGTATTTAGCACGGCAGGGGGCGTCATTACAGACAAACGTAGGCGCCTGTCCACAGCAAACGTGGACAAGCGCACATTCATTTAAATGAACTAGGCATGGATCCCACAGGACTTGTCCGTACCTTGTGCAAAATAGACATTTATAAATGCGTCGCCCTCAACCATACATTCTTGTACTCCAGGGCACTTCTTTATTGAATCCTCTATTTTAAATTGTAACATTATTTTGGGGGCAACCCCAAGTTGAATGAACGTCTACTCTGTCTGGGTGTCTGGGGCCTAAAATTCTGTTAATCACCTGCTGCTTTGGCGGGTGACATCAAGCTTCATTTTCTGATATGGGACCTCTCTCCATTGTCTGGCTGCTGGGGCCTAAATAACTGAAAGTGGCCTTTTCCATTACTGCTATGGGACCTCTCTCCTCTGTCTGGGTACCAGAGGCTTACATTTCAGATAATCACCTGTTGCTTTGGTGGGTGACATTATCCTCTTTATACTGTCAAATGACCTCTACATTGTCTGGTTGTCAGGGGCCTTTATTTTGTTTCATCCCTTGCTGCATTGGTGGGAGACATTAAACTCTTTTACTGTCAAATGACCTCTACATTGTCTGGTTGTCGGGGGCCTATATTTTGTTTCATCGCTTGCTGCATTGATGGGAGATATTAAACTCTTTAAACTGTAAAATTACCTCTACATTGTCTGGTTGTCAGGGGCCTTTATTTTGTTTCATCGCTTGCTGCATTGGTGGGAGACATTAAACTCTTTATACTGTAAAATTACCTCTACATTGTCTGGTTGTCAGGGGCCTATATTTAGTTTCATCGCTTGCTGCATTGGTGGGAGACATTATTCTCTTTTTACTGTCAAATGACCGCCCCATTGTCTGGTTGTCAGGAGCCTATATTTCAGATAATCACCTGTTGCTTTGGTGGGTGACATTATCCTCTTTATACTGTCAAATCACCTCTACATTGTCTGGATGTCAGGGGCCTATAATTCGTTTAATCGCTTGCTGCATTGGTGGGAGATATTAAACTCTTTATACTGTCAAATGACCTCTACATTTTATGGTTGTCAGGGGCCTTTATTTTGTTTCATCGCTTGCTGCATTGGTGGGAGCCATTAAACTCTTTATACTGTCAAAAGACCTCTACATTGTCTGGTTGTCAGGGGCCTATATGTTGCTTCATCGCTTGCTGCATTGGTGGGAGACATTAACCTCTTTTTACTGTCAAATGACCTCTACATTGTCTGGTTGTTAGGGGCCTATATTTTGTTTAATCGCTTGCTGCATTGGTGGGAGACATTAAACTCTTTATACTGTCAAATGACCTCTACATTGTCTAGTTGTCGGTGGCCTATATTTTGTTTCATCGCTTGCTGCATTGGTGGGAGACATTAAACTCTTTATACTGTCAAAAGACCTCTACATTGTCTGGTTGTCAGGGGCCTATATTTTGTTTCATTGCTTGCTGCATTAGTGGGAGACATTAAACTCTTTATACTGTCAAATTACCTCTACATTGTCTGGTTGTCAGGGGCCTATATTTAATTTCATCACTTGCTGCATTGGTGGGAGACATTAAACTTTGTCAGCATTGGCTCTGTGTCCCCACCACAGGACGACAGATCCTTGTCTGCACAGCTCAGCACCATGGGTCCCAGGGCTGCCTTACCTTTTAAGAGACGCAGGCGTCCTCTGGCATATCACCGCATCCATCCTCACTACCAGGTGTAATCTGAGGCGCTATAGAGCATGCGCGTGCACCTCTCCCTGTCTTATAGGGATAAGCAGCTGGGTCCTGATTATCGTACACACCCGTAGGCGGGTCTTTGAGTATTTAGGGCAGCTTCACTCTGGAGGAAGTGCCCAAGCGTGGTTGTTGTACCTCTTGACTCCCACTGAAGCGTCCCTCCGTGTCTGTTTATTGGATTTTCTGGATTCTGACCTGTGCTTTGTTTGACCCTGACTCTGTCTTCTTGCTGGATTGCCTGGACTATTGACCCCTGCTCAGTTTGACTACGTATCTGCCTGCCATCTGTTTGTTGGATCACCTGGATTATCGAACACTGCATCATCTGTCTACGCTTCTGCCCATCGTCTCCTGTAAGTCTGCCTGGATTCCTGACCCTGCACTGCTTGACAACGAGACAGCTTTAATGTGCACACTGCATTACTCTGAACTTTGTTTTGCCTTTATCTCAAGTGACTTTTGTATAACCGTCTGCCAGTAAAGACCTTGGCCATGATTTATCCTAAACAATTAACAAAAAAAGAGAAATTTGCTTAAGATATTGGTGGGTATGCTTTCTACGGGACACAACCATAAAAAATATATATGAAAGCCACTCCTAAAAAATAACTTTTATTAGGACTCTATTAAAAACTACCCCCAATGTCAGGAGGAAAAATACTCCCCATATACTAGGGGAAGGTTGCAGGTACACAAGAAAATGGATATTGGCTACGGCACGCAGTGGCTGTCCCTGGTATGGTGACCCTCACTAAGGCTCAGCCCGAGGGCACCCCCTGATGGTAGGAGCCCCTCGTCCTCGTGCCTGCCCTTACTTACCCTGCAGCCGTCCCTCGTCAAAATTACTGCGTCATACCAAAAAGAACTCGTACCTAAATCCTCGATGTGTGGCACGATCTCTGTCAGAAATTGGTCATGCTACTCTTGATCATGATATTCAAGAGTACAAAAAAGTCGCATGTATACAAGGGTCATCAAAAGTAACCCAGAAAGAAGCCCCGACGCGTTTCCCCCAAACATATCACTTAGGGTTCATCTGGGGGCACATACATAACGAGATACACCTGTACGACATACAATTTAAGATCATCATGCGGGGATCCAGTGGAAAAAAGTCACTTCGTAGGGACCCGCATCTGGACCACAGAGGAGACAGTGCCTTGGTCGCATCCAGGGGTGAGGCGTCTGATGTTGCACCTCAAGGTCTTTCTGGGTTACTTTTGATGACCCTTGTATACATGCGACTTTTTTGTACTCTTGAATATCATGATCAAGAGTAGCGTGACCAATTTCTGACAGAGATCGTGCCACACATCGAGGATTTAGGTACGAGTTCTTTTTGGTATGACGCAGTAATTTTGACGAGGGACGGCTGCAGGGTAAGTAAGGGCAGGCACGAGGACGAGGGGCTCCTACCATCAGGGGGTGCCCTCGGGCTGAGCCTTAGTGAGGGTCACCATACCAGGGACAGCCACTGCGTGCCGTAGCCAATATCCATTTTCTTGTGTACCTGCAACCTTCCCCTAGTATATGGGGAGTATTTTTCCTCCTGACATTGAGGGTAGTTTTTAATAGAGTCCTAATAAAAGTTATTTTTTAGGAGTGGCTTTCATATATATTTTTTATGGCCATGATTTATCCTACCTTCACTCTAGAATTCTGGCATCAAAAAGTCCCAAAATAGGGCATTTGCGACTTTTCACACTCATTTGCGCATAATTTTGCGACTTTTTTTTTACATGTGTACACCACTCACTCCAGTTTTGTAAAAATGGGCGTGGGTAGCCATGTTAATGAGTTTCACTCCAGATTTACCATTGGGACTTTTTTAAAAAGTCGCAAAAAAGTCCCAATTTCACTCCAGTGAGGACCATGCTTATCTTATGCGACTTTTTAATAGAACATGTGACTTTTTTGTAAATATGTGCGACTTTTGTAAAGCTATATCACAGTATTAGGACCATTAATAAATCTGACTGAGCCAAAAGTGACTTTGGACTTATGTGAAATTGGAGGAAGATGGAAGTGTAATGATAAATCTGGCCCCTTCTGTTCCTCTATTCCGACTTTGTTGGACTCTATTCACACTGCTCCAGTTAGCTGCATTCTGGGTGACTGGTGCAAACACCTGTGCCCTGACTCTGTGAGTCAGCAGTCAGCAATATTGGGCTAACTCCTAGTCCTCTATCAGCTGACACAGAGGATCCACATCCTCTGGTCGTAACAGTACGCTTGGGCCATGGATCCCGCTGGCTCTACACCAGGAATGTCTGAACTACTACAGGAACTTGAACAACAGAGTACCACCCAGAAACAAGTGATAAATTACTTGCAGCATGTAGCAGCTCGCCTGGACTCCCTTTCTACAGCCCAGTCTGCACAGGGCCCTACTGCTCCGGCTGTTCCTGTTGCAGCTGCAGCGCAGCCAAGCTTTTCAGGACCACGATTATCCGCCCCGTTACAGCGGCAACCCGAAAACTATGTTGTGGGTTTCTTAACCAGTGTACAATTCACTTTGAACTGCTTCCTCATTACTTTCAATCAGACCGGGCTAAAGTGGTGTTTATCATCTCTCATCTTGAGGGGGAGGCTCTGGCCTGGGCGAATTCAATATGAGAGTGATCTGGACCCATCACCAGTAACGTGGCATTATTTATGGACTCTTTTAAGAGGGTGTTTGAGGAGCCAGGTCGAGCTTTTTCTGCGACTTCCTCGCTGCTGCACGTCCGCCAAGGAGGCCGGTCAGTGGGTCAATATGTGATTCAGTTCCGCACCTTAGCGTCGGAGGTTTCGTGGAATGAGGAGGCTCTGGTGGCGGCCTTTTGGGAAGGTTTGTCTGGACGTATTAAGGATAAACTCGCAGGTCGTGATGTGCCTACCTCCCTTGAGTCACTGATTTCTCTGGCAATAAAAATCGACATACAGTTTTCGGAGCGAGCTCAGGAGGTCAGCCGGAAAAAAAGACTTCCACAACACCAGTTTAAGTCTAATATGTCTCAGCCTCCATTAAGCCCCTCCTTTTCGGATCCTGAACCCAAGCAGGTGAATTCCACTCGGTTTTCGGATGAGTAACGTCGTCTTCGTATGTCTTCTGGACTCTGCCTATACTGTAGTGGCCCAGGCCACCGTGTCTGCAACTGTCCTCAGAGGTCGGGAAACTCCAGCGCTTAGGGTCTCTGGGGGAGGTGGACCTTGGCGAAAATGATTCCACTCTCCAGAATCCTGTAACTCTGTTTCTTGGGGGCATCAAAGTCTCCATACCTGTTTACTTGGATTCCGGATCGGCGGGGAACTTTATACACCAGCATATAGTGAATCAATATCACATCCCTGTACGCCTGCTAAATAATCCCCTACTGGTGACGGCTGTCAGCGGACAAGTTCTGACGGATCCAGTCCGGATCGTCACAGAGCCGTTGGAACTGCAGGTAGGGGTGTTACATGTAGAAAGGATTTCTCTGTATGTGTTCCCTGAACTGTCCCATTCTCTCTTGCTGGGGATACCCTGGCTGAGGATGCACAATCCCATAATCTAGTGGACTTCTGGAGAGGTTCTTCGATGGGGACCGCAGTGCCAAGGCAGATGCCTACGTTCTTGCCAACAAAGGGTTTCTACTCCTCCTCCTAAAAGCCTGGAGGCTTTGCAAGTGGTCTATAATTCCTTTGCTGACGTATTTGATACAAAGGAGGCTGAGGTACTACCACCCCATCTCCCCTATGACTGCCCAATCGATCTGCTACCAGGTACATCTACTCCTCTAGTCGTGTGTACCCTCTGTCTCCTGCTGAATCGCTGGCTACAGCAGATTATATCAAGGAGAATCTTGAGAGGGGTTTCATCCGGAATAGGGATGAGCGAACCCGAACTGTATAGTTCGGGTTCGTACCGAATTTTGGGGTGCTCGGGACACGGACCCAAACATTTTCAAAAAAGTTCGGGTTCGTTGTTCGGCAATTTCTTCCCGCTTTCTGAAGAGCTGCACAGCAGCCAATCAGCTAGCGTTTTACTTCTTGCCCTAAGAAGCCATCACAGCCATGCCTACTAATGGAATGGCAGTGATTGGCCAAGAGCAGCATGTGACCCAGCCTCTATTTAAGCTGGAGTCACGTAGCGCCGCACGTCACTCTGCTCTGATTAGTGTAGGGATAGGACGCAGCTGCTGTGAGGGTAGAGATTAGGCAGGGAAAAGTCAGCAAAAACACCTAATGAAGTGATCGATCTACAGCTGTGAATCATTCAACTTCTGCTAGTTAATTGCTCACTGGCTTTTAGGCTGCACAGAGCGTTTTTCTGTCACTTTTTTTCTGGGCTGATCGGCGGCTATTTTGTGTCTTGTGGTGCACCAGAACAAGCTGCCACCAAGTCCATCAATACTATTTTTTTTTTTTTTTTTGCTATATCCTACATCAGGGGCTTGGCTGTGCTTATTGTCACCCCTAGAAAATCAGGATAGAAATTTCTATTTTTTTTGAGGGGTTAAATTCAATTGCCAAAATAGCAATCCCCTAAATCTGGTGTTCCAGCTGTGGCTAGCCAAGTGTAATACTGTCTGCGGTCTGGCAAAGAATAGATTTTTTTCTGTGGTGAAATTAAATTGCCAAAATAGCAATTCCCCTAAATCTGGTGTCCCAGCAGTGGCTGGCAAAGTTTAATAGTGTCCGGCAAAGGATATATTTTGTTCTGGGGTTAAATTCAATTGCCAAAATAGCAATAACGTAAATCTGGTGTTCCAGCTGTGACTGGACAAGTTTCATAGTGTCCGTCATAGGATATATTATTTTCTGCAGTGAAATTCAGTTGCAAAAATAGAAAGAACATAAATCTGGTGTTCCAGCTGTGAGTGGACAAGTTTCATAGTGTCAGTCATAGGATATATTATTTTCTGCAGTGAAATTAAGCAGCAAAAATAGAAATACCATAAATCCGGTGTTACAGCTGTGACTGGACAAGTTTAATAGTGTCCGTCAAAGGATATACTGTATTATTTTCTGCGGTGAAATTCAGTTGCAAAAATAGAAATACCATAAATCTGGTGTTCCAGCTGTGACTGGACAAGTTTCATAGTGTCCGTCAGAGCATATATTTTGTTATGGTGTGAAATTCAATTGCCAAAATAGCAATAACATAAATGAGTGGTTTCAGCTGTGGCTGGCCAAGTTTAATCCCTTAAGGACCGGGGGTTTTGGGATTTTGCGTTTTTGTTTTGCGCTCCCTGCCTTCCAAAAGCCATAACATTTTTATATTTCCGCTCACATAGCCATATGATGGCTTGTTTTTTGCAGGACAAGTTGTACTTTTTAACGCTACCATTTATTTTTGCATGTGATGTAGTGGGAAACGGGAAAAAAATTCCAAATGGGGTGAAATTGCAAAAAAAAAGCAATTTCACCAAAGTTTTACGGGTTTTTAAATTACAACGTTCGATTTGCGATAAAACTGACTGGTTAATTTTATTCTTCAGGTCAGTACGAATCCGGCAATACCTAATATGTATAGTTTTTCTTGCGTTTTGATAGTGAAAAAAAAATTAAAAGTGGGAATTTTTTTATTTTATTTTTTTGTCGCCATGTTTTGACCCCTATAACTTTTTTGTAATTATGCGTACGGAGCAGTGTAGGGGCTCATTTTTTGCGGGGCAATCTGAACTTTTAATTGATACAATTATGGGGTGTGTATGATGTTTTGATCACTTTTTATTCATTTTTTTTTAGGAAATGAAGCGTCCAAAAATGCGAATTAGCCATTTGGACGCTTTTTTTTCGTTTTTATGTTTACCGTATCGTAAATATTTTTTAATATTATTATAGTATGGGCGTTTTCGCACATTGCGACACCCATTATGTGTAATTTTTTATTTTTTATTTATTTTATTTTCATTTTGGGGAAAGGGGGTGATTTGAATTTTTATATTTTTTTATTTTATTTTTATTTTTTAAACTTTTTTTTTTTTTTACCACTTTCTTATAGTTCCCATAGGGAACTATAAGATGCAATCATCAGATTGCTATTCTCATATATTCCAATGCAATAGCATTGGAATATATGAGAAAATCGCATATTTTCTATGTAGCCTATTACAGTCATAGGCTCCATAGGAATACTATGTAGTAACCTAGGTTTCATTCACAGAAACCTAGGCTACTACATGCATGCTCCGGCTCCCCTTGTGGCCATCAGGGAGCCGAGCACAAACCAAAGTAAAACTTTCGGTTTTGCGCGATCAGATGCCGTGGTCAGGATTGACCACGGCATCTGAGGTTAAATGTCCGCGATCGGCATCGCTGCCGGTCACGGACATGAGCTGCGGGTGTCAGCTTGATGAATCAAGCTGACACCCGCAGCTCATGCGCCCACTCCGTGCGGGAGCGGGCGCCATCTTTAAAGTGCGGACGAAGGGCGTACATGTACGCCCTTCGTCCTTAAGGGGTTAATAGTGGCTGGCAAAGGATATATTTTTTTCTGGGGTGAAATTCAATTGCCAAAATAGCAGTCCATAAATCAGTGGTTTCAGCTGTGGCTGGCCAAGGATTTATTATTTTCTGCGGTGAAATTCAGTTGCCAAAATAGAAATACAGTAAATCTGGTGTTCCAGCTGTGACTGGACAAGTTGCCTAGTGTCCGGCAAAGGATATATTATTTTCTGCGGTGAAATTCAGTTGCAAAAATAGAAATAACGTAAATCTGGTGTTCCAGCTGTGACTGGACAAGTTCAATAGTGTCCTTTAAAGGATATATTTTGTTCTGCGGTGAAATTCAATTGCCAAAATAGCAATACCGTAAATCTGGGGTCCCAGCAGTGGCTGGCCAAGTTTAATAGTGCCCGTCAAAGGATTTATTATTTTCTGCTGTGAAATTCAGTTGCCAAAATAGAAATACTGTAAATCTGGTGTTCCAGCTGTGACTGGACAAGTTTCCTAGTGTCCGTCAAAGGATAAATTATTTTCTGGGGTGAAATTCAGTTGCAAAAATATATCCCGTAAATCTGGTGTTCCAGCTGTGACTGGACAAGTTTATTAGTGTCCGTCAAAGGATATATTTTGTTCTGGGGTGAAATTCAATTTCCAAAATAGCAATGCCGTAAATCTGGTGTTCCAGCTGTGACTGGACAAGTTTCATAGTGTCCGTCATAGGATATATTATTTTCTGCTATGAAATTCAGTTGAAAAAATAGAAATACCATAAATCTGGTGTTCCAGCTGTGACTGGACAAGTTTCATAGTGTCAGTCATAGGATATATTATTTTCTGCGGTGAAATTCAGTTGCAAAAATAGAAATACCATAAATCTGGTGTTCCAGCTGTGACTGGAGAAGTTTCATAGTGTCCGTCAAAGGATATATTATTTTCTGGGGTGAAATTCAGTTGCAAAAATAGAAATACCGTAAATCTGGTGTTCCAGCTGTGGCTGGACACGATTAATAGTGTCCGGCAAAAGATATATTTTGTTCTGGGGTGAAATTCAATTGCCAAAATAGCAATACCATAAATGAGTGGTTTCAGCTGTGGCTGGCCAAGTTTAATAGTGTCCGGCAAAGGATATATTTTTTTCTGGGGTGAAATTCAATTGCCAAAATAGAAATAACGTAAATCTGGTGTTCCAGCTGTGACTGGACAAGTTCAATAGTGTCCTTTAAAGGATATATTTTGTTCTGCGGTGAAATTCAATTGCCAAAATAGCAATACCGTAAATCTGGGGTCCCAGCAGTGGCTGGCCAAGTTTAATAGTGCCCGTCAAAGGATTTATTATTTTCTGCTGTGAAATTCAGTTGCCAAAATAGAAATACTGTAAATCTGGTGTTCCAGCTGTGACTGGACAAGTTTCCTAGTGTCCGTCAAAGGATAAATTATTTTCTGGGGTGAAATTCAGTTGCAAAAATATATCCCGTAAATCTGGTGTTCCAGCTGTGACTGGACAAGTTTATTAGTGTCCGTCAAAGGATATATTTTGTTCTGGGGTGAAATTCAATTTCCAAAATAGCAATGCCGTAAATCTGGTGTTCCAGCTGTGACTGGACAAGTTTCATAGTGTCCGTCATAGGATATATTATTTTCTGCTATGAAATTCAGTTGAAAAATAGAAATACCATAAATCTGGTGTTCCAGCTGTGACTGGACAAGTTTCATAGTGTCAGTCATAGGATATATTATTTTCTGCGGTGAAATTCAGTTGCAAAAATAGAAATACCATAAATCTGGTGTTCCAGCTGTGACTGGAGAAGTTTCATAGTGTCCGTCAAAGGATATATTATTTTCTGGGGTGAAATTCAGTTGCAAAAATAGAAATACCGTAAATCTGGTGTTCCAGCTGTGGCTGGACACGATTAATAGTGTCCGGCAAAAGATATATTTTGTTCTGGGGTGAAATTCAATTGCCAAAATAGCAATACCATAAATGAGTGGTTTCAGCTGTGGCTGGCCAAGTTTAATAGTGTCCGGCAAAGGATATATTTTTTTCTGGGGTGAAATTCAATTGCCAAAATAGAAATAACGTAAATCTGGTGTTCCAGCTGTGACTGGACAAGTTTAATAGTGTCCGGCAAAGGATATATATTTTTTCTGGGGTGAAATTCAATTGGCAAAATAGCAATACCATAAATCAGTGGTTTCAGCTGTGGCTGGCCAAGTTTAATAGTGTCTGTCAAAGGATTTATTATTTTCTGCGGTGAAATTCAGTTGCCAAAATCGAAATACAGTAAATCTGGTGTTCCAGCTGTGACTGGACAAGTTTCCTAGTGTCCGTCAAAGGATAAATTATTTTCTGGGGTGAAATTCAGTTGCAAAAATATAAATACCGTAAATCTGGTGTCCCAGCCGTGGCTGGCCAAGTTTAATAGTGTCCGTCAAAGGATTTATTATTTTCTGCGGTGAAATTCAGTTGCAAAAATAGAAATACCATAAATCTGTTGTTCCATGTGTGACTGGACAAGTTTCATAGTGTCCGTCATAGGATATATTATTTTCTGCGTTGAAATTCAGTTGCAAAAATAGAAATACCGCAAATCTGGTGTTACAGCTGTGACTGGAAAAGTTTCATAGTGTCCGTCAAAGGATATATTATTTTCTGGGGTGAAGTTCAGTTGCAAAAATATAAATACCGTAAATCTGGTGTTCCAGCTGTGGCTGGACAATTTTAATAGTGTCCGGCAAAGGATATATTTTGTTCTGGGGTGAAATTCAATTGCCAAAATAGCAATACCATAAATGAGTGGTTTCAGCTGTGGCTGGCCAAGTTTAATAGTGGCTGGCAAAGGATATATTTTTTTCTGGGGTGAAATTCAATTGCCAAAATAGCAGTCCATAAATCAGTGGTTTCAGCTGTGGCTGGCCAAGGATTTATTATTTTCTGCGGTGAAATTCAGTTGCCAAAATAGAAATACAGTAAATCTGGTGTTCCAGCTGTGACTGGACAAGTTTCCTATTGTCCGGCAAAGGATATATTATTTTCTGCGGTGAAATTCAGTTGCAAAAATAGAAATAACGTAAATCTGGTGTTCCAGCTGTGACTGGACAAGTTCAATAGTGTCCTTCAAAGGATATATTTTGTTCTGGGGTGAAATTCAATTGCCAAAATAGCAATACCGTAAATCTGGGGTCCCAGCAGTGGCTGGCCAAGTTTAATAGTGCCCGTCAAAGGATTTATTATTTTCTGCTGTGAAATTCAGTTGCCAAAATAGAAATACTGTAAATCTGGTGTTCCAGCTGTGACTGGACAAGTTTCCTATTGTCCGGCAAAGGATATATTATTTTCTGCGGTGAAATTCAGTTGCAAAAATAGAAATAACGTAAATCTGGTGTTCCAGCTGTGACTGGACAAGTTCAATAGTGTCCTTTAAAGGATATATTTTGTTCTGGGGTGAAATTCAATTGCCAAAATAGCAATACCGTAAATCTGGGGTCCCAGCAGTGGCTGGCCAAGTTTAATAGTGCCCGTCAAAGGATTTATTATTTTCTGCTGTGAAATTCAGTTGCCAAAATAGAAATACTGTAAATTTGGTGTTCCAGCTGTGACTGGACAAGTTTCAAAGTGTACGTCCTAGGATATATTATTTTCTGCAGTGAAATTCAGTTGCAAAAATAGAAATACCGTAAATCTGGTGTTCCAGCTGTGACTGGACAAGTTTAATAGAGTCCGTCAAAGGATATATTATTTTCTGGGGTGAAATTCAATTGCCAAAATAGCAATACCCAAAATATAGTGTCCCAGCTGTGGCAGGCCAAGTGTAAATCTGTCCGTAAAAGAGTATATTACACTTAGCGTGCATCTCCAAGTGTATTTCTTTCCGTTAAAGGGTATATCTCAGTAAGTGTTAAAATACAGCATAATCCTCTACATTTGCACACACCGTTTTGCATCTCTAAGTGTATTTCTTTCCGTTAAAGGGTATATTACACAAAGTGTTAAAATTCAAGTGCTGAAAGCATAATCCTATATATTTTTTTCACACGCTACTGTGCATCTCAAGGTGTAAATCTGTCCGTAAAAGGATACCTTTCATGCAGGGCCTAAATACTAGGCCTTCAATTGATATTCCCCTAAATCTGTGGTTACTGCTGTGCCTGGATTAGTTTATTACGGTACATAAATAGATTGTCAGATAGTGTTAGGTGCCTGTAAAAAAAGTGCTGAGAGAGGACGTGGCAGTTCTGCCACAGCCACACATCCTAGTGAACCAACTACCTCAGCCCATCAGTCTGTCACATCACCCCCATGCATATCAGGGAAACTGTCTGAGCCTCAAGTTAAGCAGCAGTCTCTTATGCTGTTTGAAGACTCTGCTGGCAGGGTTTACCAAGGAAATCCACCTAGCCCTTCCCCAGTGGTGGAAGACATAGAATGCACTGATGCACAACCACTGATGTTTCCTGATGATGAGGACATGGGAATACCACCTCATCGGAGTCCGCACGTCTCTGATGATGACGAAACACAGGTGCCAACTGCTGCGTCTTTCTGCAGTGTGCAGACCGAACAGGAGGTCAGGGAGGAAGACTGTGTGGAAGACGATGCAGGGGATGATGAGGTCCTAGACCCCACATGGAATGAAGGTCGTGCCACTGACTTTCATAGTTCAGAGGAAGAGGCAGTGGTGAGACCGAGCCAACAGCGTAGCAAAAGAGGGAGCAGGGGGCAAAAGCAGAACAGCCGCCGCAAAGAGAGTTCGCCAGCTACTGGCCACCGCCACCAGGGACCGAGCACCCCAAAGGCAGCTTCAAGGAGTTCCCTGGCATGGCACTTCTTTAAACAATGTGCTGACGACAAGACCCGAGTGGTTTGCACGCTGTGCCATCAGATCCTGAAGCGAGGCATTAACGTTCTGAACCTTAGCACAACCTGCCTGACCAGGCATCTACATGCAAAGCATGAACTGCAGTGCAGTAAACACCTTAAAAACAAGGAACTCACTCAGGCTCCCCCTGCTCCCTCTTCTGCTGCTGCCTCAGCCTCTTCCTCCGCCTCGGGAGGAATGTTGCCACCTGCTGCCCACCAAACAGAGGATGTGCCACCAACACCACCACCTCCGTCACCAAGCATCTCCACCATGTAACACGGCAGCGTTCAGCTCTCCATCTCACAAACCTTGGAGAGAAAGCGTAAATTCCCACCTAGCCACCCTCGAGCCCTAGGCTTGAATGCCAGCATTTCTAAACTACTGGCCTTTGAAATGCTGACATTCAGGCTGGTGGACACAGACAGCTTCAAACAGCTGATGGCGATGGCTGTCCCACAGCATGTTGTTCCCAGCCGCCACTACTTCTCCAAGAGAGCTGTGCCTTCCCTGCACAACCAAGTATCCGATAAAATCAAGTGTGCACTGCGCAACGCCATCTGTGGCAATGTCCACTTAACCACAGATACGTAGACCAGTAAGCACGGCCAGTGACGTTATATCTCCCTGACTGCACACTGGGAAAATGTAGTGCGGCTGGGCCCCAGGCGGGAGTTCTTTGGCGCACGTCCTTCCGTCCTTCTGCCGGGTATTGAACAACAGACCGACGAGTGGTTGCTGCCGGTGGGCCTCAAGCCCAGCCTGGTGGTGTGCGATAATGGGCGAAATCTCGTCGCAGCTCTGGGACTAGCCGGTTTGACGCACACCCCTTGCCTGACGCATGTGCTGAATTTCGTGGTGCAGAAGTTCCCTCACAACTACCCCGACATTTCAGAGCTGCTGCATAAAGTGCGGGCCATCTGTGCGCGCTTCCGGCGTTCACATCCTGCTGCTGCTCGCCTGTTTGCGCTACAGCGTATCTTCGGCCATCCCGCTCACCGCCTCATATGCGACGTGCCCACCAGGTGGAACTCCACCTTGCACATGCTGGAGAGACTGTGCGAGCAGCAGCAGGCCATAGTGGAGTTTCAGCTGCAGCACGCACGGGTCAGTCGCACTGTGGAACAGCACCACTTCACCACAAATGACTGGGCCTCCATACGAGACCTGTGTGCCCTGTTGCGCTGTTTTGAGTACTCCACCAACATGGCCAGTGGCGATGACGCCGTTATCAGTGTTACAATATCAGAGGGAGGTTTTTTGCAAAAGCAGAGTCCAGGAACAAATGTGGCCAGCCAGGGCCCACTACTGGAGGACGAGGAGGACGAGAATGAGGAGGTGGAGGAGGATGAGGATGAAGTATGTTTACAGTGGGGTGGCACCCAACGCAGCTCGAGCCCATCACTGGTGCGTGGCTGGGGGGAAATGGAGGACGATGACGATACACCTCCCACAGAGGACAGTTTGTCCTTACCTCTGGGCAGCCTGGCACACATGAGCGACTACATGCTTCGGTGCCTGCACAAAGACAGCAGAGTTGCTCACATTTTAATGTGTGCGGACTACTGGGTTGCCACCCTGCTGGATCCCCGGTACAAAGACAATGTGCCCACCTTAATTCCTGCACTGGAGCGTGATAGGAAGATGCGCGAGTACAAGCGCACGTTGGTAGACGCACTACTAAGAGAATTCCCAAATGTCACAGGGGAACAAGTGGAAGCCCAAGGTGAAGGCAGAGGAGGGCAAGAGGTCGCAAACGCAGCTGTGTTACGCCCAGCTCCTGTGAGGGCAGGGTTAGCATAGCAGAGATGTGGAAAAGTTTTGTCACCACGCCACAGCTAACTGCACCACCACCTGATACGGAACGTGTTAGCACGGCAGGAGGCGTCATTACTGACAAAGGCAGCCGCCTGTCTACAGCCAACGTGGACAAGCTGACGTCCATAAAAATGAACCAGGCATGGATCCCACAGGACCTGTCCATCCCTTGTGCAGAATAGACATTTATAACTACCTCCCCTTAACCATATATTCTTGTACTCCAGGGCACTTCTTTATTGAATCCTATTTTTTTCATTTTACCATTACTTTGCGGGGAAACCCAAAGTTGACTGAACCTCTCCTCCGTCTGGGTGCCATGGCCCTGAGTCTGTGAATGAGGCCTGTGGCACTGCAGGCAGACATGAATCCTTTTTGGCTGTGATGAGAACATCAACTCCTATAGCATTCCCACCTGATGCCATCCCAACCTCCTATTCTACCTCCTCCAAGTTGCCAATTGATATTGGTTAATTTTTATTTATTTTATTTTATTTTATTTTATTTTAAGTTACTTCCCTATCCACATTTGTTTGCAGGGGATTTACCTACATTGTGCAACCTTTTGCAGCACTCTAGCCTTTTCCTGCGCTATTTTACAGCCTTTTTAATGCCCAAAAGTTCGGGTCCCTATTGACTTCAATGGGATTCGGGTTCGGGGTGAAGTTCGGGTCGAGTTCAGAACCCGTACATTTTCGGGAAGTTCGGACGAACTTCTCGAACCCAAACATCCAGGTGTCTTCATCTAGGAAGTCTTCATCACCTGCAGAGGCAGGATTCTTTTTCGTGAAAAAAAAAGGATGCGTCCCTTCTCCCCTGTATAGACAACCGTGGTCTAAATAAGATCACCATCAAGAATAAGTACCCATTACCATTAATTTCCGAGCTATTTGATAGACTCCGTGGGGCTCAGATCTTCTCTAAGTTGGACTTGTGTTGGGCTTACAATTTAATACGTATTCGTAAGGGTGACGAATGGAAGACAGCCTTTAACACCAGGGATGGCCACTATGAATACTTCGTTATGCCATTTGGTCTCTGTAATGCCCTTGCTGTCTTTCAGGAGTTTGCTAATGCCATTTTTCGAGATCTGCTCTATTCTTGTGTTGTAGTCTATTTGGATGATATTCTTATTTTTTCCAGAGACATCAGAACTTATCGCAGGCATGTGCAGCTGGTCTTACAACGCTTATGAGAAAATCGTCTATACGCTAAACTGGAAAAGTGTGTCTTTGAAAAATCATCCCTGCCATTCCTGGGATATATCATCTTGGATCAGGGTCTCGAAATGGATCCTGGAAAGGTGGCTGCAGTGCTCAACTGGCCCCGTCCTTCCGGCCTGAAGGCAAAACAGAGGTTCTTGGGCTTTGCTAATTATTATAGTCAGTTTATTCGTAATTTTTCTACCTTGACAGCTCCTGTTTCCAGTCTCACCAGGAAGGGTGCCAATCCCAAACAGTGGTCCTCTGAAGCGGAGATGGAATTCTCCTCCCTCAAGAAAGCCTTTTCTTCAGCTCCAGTTCTTAGACGCCCGGAACTTCACAAACAGTTCTTCTTGGAGGTGGATGCATCCTCTGTAGGAGCTGTGGCGGTCCTGTCACAGAAGAATGACTCAGGTCGTATGTGTCCTTGCGGTTTATTTTCTAATTTATTTTCCGTTGCAGAAAAGAACTATTCTATTGGAGACAGGGAACTCCTAGCAATCAAGATGGCTCTAGAGGAATGGAGATACCTTCTGGAGGGTTCTTGTCTACCAGTCATAATTTACACCGATCACCTGCAGACAGCTCAGCGGCTCAATTCTCGTCAGGCTCGTTGGTCTCTCTTCTTTGCTCGATTTAATTTTCAGCTTCACTTCCGGTCTGCTAATAAAAATACCAAAGTGGACGCGCTCTCTAGGTCTTTCAAACCACAGATACAGAGGAGGAACCCCAGTTCATTATTGAACCGACTAAAGTAGTCCCAGTGGCTCCAGTCAACCTGTCCAAAGTTCCCCCAGGTAAGATCTTTGTTCCAGAATCCAAACGTAGGGAAGTCCTACGGTGGGGACATGCGTCCAAGATTGCTGGCCATCCAGGTCAACGGAGGACCTTGAATCTCATTTCCAGACATTACTAGTGGCCTTCCATGACGGCGGATATTGGAGATTTCGTGGCATCCTGTACCTCGTGTGCCCAGAATAAATCTCCAAGGATGAAACCTGCGGGTTTATTTTTGCCACTGCCGGTGCTGGAGTTCCCCTGGCAGCATATTGGTATGGACTTAATAACCGATTTACCTGTCTCCGAGGGTTGTACAGTCATTTGGGTTGTCGTTGACCATTTTACCAAGATGTCCCACTTTATTCCGCTTCCAGGTCTACCATCTGCTCCTCGGCTGGCTGAGCTATTCATCTTACATATTTTCCTTCTTCATGGATTTCCTCTCCACATCGTCTCAGATAGAGGAGTACAATTCACCTCCCGGTTCTGGAGATCTTTATGTAAGTCTCTTTTTCTTCTGCTTACCATCCACAGTCGAATGGTCAGGTGGAACGCATGAATCAAATATTGGTCAACTTCCTGTGACATTTCTCTAATGCCCATCAGGACGACTGGGTGAAGCATCTTCCCTGGGCGGAGTTTACCCATAATAATCAAGTCAGTCAAGCCAGAGGTAACTCTGCATTTTTTGTAATCTACGGCCGACATCCGAGTATTTCTCTCCCTGTACGACCTTCTTCAGGAGTTCCTGCGGCAGATTCTTGTGTGGAGCAGCTTTCTCGTGTCTGGTCTGACACAAATAAATTTCTTCAGAGAACTGCTGACCAGATGAAAAGGTCCGCGGATAAGAAGCAAAGACGTCCTCCTCACTTTGCCATTGGAGATAAGGTATGGCATTCTTCTAAGAATATCCGTCTCAGACTGCCCTCCTAAAAACTGGCTCAGTGATTCCTGGGACCTTTTCCTGTGATAAAAAAAATTAATCCTGTTGCTCACAATTAGAGATGAGCAAACACCTGGATATTCGGGAACGGGATCCGAACTCGACCCGAACTTTATCCCGAACCCCATAGAAGTCAATGGGGATCCGAACTTTTAGGCACTAAAACGGCTGTAAAATAGTCCAGGAAAGGGCTAGAGGGCTGCAAAAGGCAGAGCTGGCTCCCCAGAGGTAAGGACAAGCTGTCCTCTGTGGGAGGCGTATCGTCATCGTCCTCCGTATCCCCCCCAGCCACGCACCATTGATGGGCCTGAGCTGTGTCGGGTGCCACCCCGCTGTGAACCTGCTTCATCCTCATACTCATCCTCCTCCACCTCCTCCTCATAGTCCTCCAGTAGTGGACCCTGGCTGGCCACATTTGTACCTGGCCTCTGCTGTTGCAAAAAACCTCCCTCTGAGCCACTTCTAACAGACTGGCCTAAAAGTGCTAAAAATGACCCCTCATCCTCCTCCTCCTCCTGGGCCCCCTCCTCTTCCATCATCGCCCTAAGTGTTTTCTCAAGGAGACATAGAAGTGGTATTGTAACGCTGATAACGGTGTCATCGCCCCTGGCCATGTTGGTGGAGTACTCGAAACAGCGCAACAGGGCACACAGGTCTCGCATGGAGGCCCAATCATTGGTGGTGAAGTGGTGCTGTTTTGCAGTGCGACTGACGCGTGCGTGCTGCAGCTGAAACTCCACTATGGCCTGCTGCTGCTCACACAGTCTCTCCAGCATGTGCAAGGTGGAGTTCAACCTGGTGGGCACGTCGCATATAAGGCGGTGAGCGGAGAGGCCGAAGTTCCACTGTAGCGCAGACAGGCTAGCAGCGGCAGGATGTGAACGCCGGAAGCGCGCACAGACGGCCCGCACTTTATGCAGCAGCTCTGACATGTCGGGGTAGTTGTGAATGAACTTCTGCACCACCAAATTCAGCACATGCGCCAGGCAAGGGATGTGCGTCAAACCGGCTAGTCCCAGAGCTGCGACGAGATTTCGCTCATTATCGCACACCACCAGGCCGGGCTTGAGGCCCACTGGCAGAAACCACTCGTCGGTCTGTTGTTTAATACCCCGCCACAACTCCTGCGCAGTGTGGGGCCTGTCCCCCAAACATATGAGTTTGAGAACGGCCGGCTGACGTTTACCCCGGGCTGTGCTGAAGTTGGTGGTGAAGGTGTGTGGCTGACTGGATGAGCTGGTGGAAGCAGAGGAGGAGGAAGCCGAATAGGAGGAGGAGGCTACAGGAGGCAAAGAATGATGCCCTGTGATCCTTGGCGGCGGAAGGACATGCGCGAAGGAACTTTCCGCCTGGGGCCCAGCTGCCACTACATTTACCCAGTGTGCAGTTAGGGAGATATAGCATCCCTGGCCGTGCTTACTGGTCCACGTATCTGTGGTTAGGTAGACCTTGCCACAGATGGCATTGCGCAGTGCACACTTGATTTTATCGGATACTTGGTTGTGCAGGGAAGGCACGGCTGTCTTGGAGAAGTAGTGGCGGCTGGGAACAACATACTGTGGGACAGCCATGGACATCAGCTGTTGTTTGGTGGGCGGCATGTTCCAACGTTCCTCCCGAGGCGGAGGAAGAGGCTGAGGCAGCAGCAGAAGAGGGAGCAGGGGGAGCCAGAGTGAGTTCCTTGCTTTTAAGGTGTTTACTCCACTGCAGTTCATGCTTTGCATGTAGATGCCTGGTCATGCAGGTTGTGCTAAGGTTCAGAACGTTAATGCCTCGCTTCAGGCTCTGATGGCACAGCGTGCAAACCACTCGGGTCTTGTTGTCAGCACATTGTTTAAAGAAGTGCCATTCCAGGGAACTCCTTGAAGCTGCCTTCAGGGTGGTCGGTCCCTGGTGGCGGTGGCCAGTAGCAGGCGAACTCTCTTTGCGGCGGCTGTTCTGCTTTTGCCCCCTGCTCCCTTTTTTGCTACACTGTTGGCTCGGTCTCACCACTGCCTCTTCCTCTGAACTATGAAAGTCAGTGGCACGACCTTCATTCCATGTGGGGTCTAGAACCTCATCTTTCCCTGCATCGTCTTCCACACAGTCTTCCTCCCTGACCTCCTGTTCGGTCTGCACACTGCAGAAAGACGCAGCAGTTGGTACCTGTGTTTCGTCATCATCAGAGACGTGCGGACTCCGATGAGGTGGTATTCCCATGTCCTCATCATCAGCAAACATCAGTGGTTGTGCATCAGTGCATTCTATGTCTTCCACCACTGGGGAAGGGCTAGGTGGATTTCCTTGGGAAACCCTGCCAGCAGAGTCTTCAAACAGCATAAGAGACTGCTGCATAACTTGAGGCTCAGACAGTTTCCCTGATATGCATGGGGGTGATGTGACAGACTGATGGGCTTGGTTTTCAGGCGCCACCTGTGCGCTTTCTGCAGAAGACTGGGTGGGAGATAATGTTGTGAACGTGCTGGATCCACTGTCGCCACCCAATTGACTAGCGCCTGTACCTGCTCAGGCCTTACCATCCTTAGAACGCAATTGGGCCCACCAAATATCTCTGTAAATTCTGGCGGTTACTGGAACCTGAGGTAGTTGGTTCACTAGGACGTGTGGCTGTGGCAGAATGGCCACGTCCTCTCCCAGCACCAGAGGGTACACTAACACCACCACGACCGCGTCCGCGTCCCTTACTAGATGTTTTCCTCATTGTTACCGTTCACCAAGCACCACAATAAGAAAAATATTTGGCCCAATGTATTGATTTCAAATTCAGGCCTTTTTTTACAGGCACCTAACACTATCTGCCTATTTATTTATGTAGCGTAGTACACTAATCCAGGCACAGCAGTAACCACTGATTTAGGGGAATTTCTCTTTTAGGGCTAGTATTTAGGCCCTGGATGAAAAGTATCCTTTTATGGACAGATTTACACTTGGAGATGCACAGTAGCGTGAGAAAAAATATGTAGGATTATGCCTTCAGCAATTGTATTTTAACACTTTGTGTAATATACCCTTTAACGGACAGAAATACAAAGGGAGATGCACGGTAGCGTGTGAAGTTAATGAGGATGACCCTCTCTGCACTTGTAAATACACCTTGAGTGTAATATACTCTTTTACAGACAGATTAACACTTGGCCTGCAACAGCTGGAACACCAGATTCAGGGTATTGCTATTTTGGCAATTGAATTTCACCCTAGAACAAAATATACCCTTTTACGGACAGATTAACACTTGGCCTGCAACAGCTGGGACACCAGATTCAGGGTATTGCTATTTTGGCAATTGAATTTCACCCCAGAACAAATTATATGTTTTGGCGGACAATATTATACTGTGCCAGCCACAGCTGAAACCACTGATTTATGGCATTGCTATTTTGGCAATTGAATTTCACCCCAGAACAAAATATATGTTTTGGCGGACAATATTATATTTGGCCAGCCACAGCTGAAACCACTGATTTATGGTATTGCTATTTTGGCAATTGAATTTCACTACAGAACAAAATATACCCTTTTACGGACAGATTAACACTTGGCCTGCAACAGCAGGGACACCAGATTCAGGGTATTGCTATTTTGGCAATTGAATTTCACCCCAGAACAAAATATATGTTTTGGCGGACACTATTATACTTTTCCAGCCAGTGCTGGGACACCAGATTTAGGGGATTGCTATTTTGACAATTGAATTTCACCACAGAAAATAATCTATCCTTTGCCAGACAGCAGACAGTATTATACTTGGCTATCCAAAGCTGGAACACCAGATTTATGGGATTGGTATTTTGGCAATTGCATTTAACCCCTTAATAAAATATAGAAATTGCTATCCTAAGTTTCTAGGGGTGACAATAAGCACAGCCAAGCCCCTGATGTAGGATATAGCAAAAAAAAAAAACTAGGATTGATGGACTTGGTGGCAGCTTGTTCTGGTTCACCACAAGTCACAAAATGTCCGCCGATCACCCCAGAAAAATAGTGACAGAAAACGCTCTGTGCAGCCTAAAAACCAGTGAGCAATTAACTAGCAGAAGTTGAATAATTCACAGCTGTAGATCGATCACTTCATTAGGTGCTAAGGCTGACTTTTCCCTGCCTAATCTCGCCCTCACAGAAGGTGCGTCCTCTCCCTACACTAATCAGAGCAGTGTGACGTGCGGCGCTACGTGACTCCAGCTTAAATAAAGGCTGGGTCACATGCTGCACTTGGCCAATCACAGCCATGCCATTAGTAGGCATGGCTGTGATGGGCTCTTAGGGCAAGAAGTAAAACGCTAGCTGATTGGCTGCTGTGCAGCCCTTCAGAAAGCGGGAAGAAATCGCCGAACAATGAACCCAAACTTTTTTGAAAATGTTCGGGTTGGGGTCCGTGTCCCGAACACCCCAAAATTCGGTACGAACCCGAACTATGCTCGAACTGTTCGCTCAACACTACTCACAATCTCAAATTACCAGCTACCTTGCGGATTCCCAATTCTTTTCATGTGTTGTTGCTTAAACCAGCTGTCTTTAACAGGTTTTGCAAAGGTACCTCACAGAACCCTCCTCCTGTCACTACAAATGATGAATTTGAGGTCAAGGGCATTCTAGATAGGAAGGTTATCCGAGGTAAGACCTTCTATTTGGTGGACTGGAAGGGTTACGGTCCTGAAGAGAGGTCATGGGACGCCGCGGCCAATATCCATGCCCCCTGCTGTTGAAGAAATTTCTCTCCAGGTCGACAATGCAGCGGAGGGGGTGTAAGAGGGGGGATACTGTCAGTATTGGCTCTGTGTCCCCACCGCAGGGCGACAGATCCCTGTCTGCACAGCTCAGCACCATGGGTCCCAGGGCTGGCTTACTTATAAGAGACGCAGGCGTCCTCTGGCATATCACCGCATCCATCCTCACTACCAGGTGTCATCTGAGGCGCTATAGAGCACGTGCGTGCACCTCTCCCTGTCTTATAGGGGATAAGCAGCTAGGTCCCAATTATTGTCCACACCCGTAGGCGGGTTTTTGAGTATTTTGGGCAGCTTCACTGTGGAAGTGCCCAAGCGTAGTTGTTGTAACTTTTGACTCCCACTGAGATGTCCCTCCGTGTCTGTTTATTGGATTTCCTGGACTCTGACCTCTGCTTTGTTTGACCCTGCCTCTGCCTACTGTCTTCTTGCTGGATTGCCTGGACTATTGACCCCTGCTCAGTTTGACTAGTATCTGCCTGCCATCTGTTTGTTGGATTACCTGGATTATCGAACACTGCATCATCTGTCTACGCTTCTGCCCATTGTCTCCTGTAAGTCTGCCTGGATTCCTGACCCTGCACTGCCTGACACGAGACAGCTTTAATCTGCACACTGCATTACACTGAACTTTGTTTTGCCTTTATCTCAAGTGACTTTTGTATAACCGTCTGCCAGTAAAGACCTTCTGTTCCTTTATTCCGCCTTTGTTGGACTCTGTTCACACTGCTGCAATTAGCTGCATTCTGGGTGACTGGTGCAAACACCTGTGTCCTCACTCTGTGAGTCAGCAGTCAGCAATATTCGGCTAACTCCTAGTCCTCTATCAGCTGACACAGAGGATCCACATCCTCTGGTCGTAACAAACTCTTTATACTGTCAAATGACCTCTACATTGTCTGGTTGTCGGTTGCCTATATTTTGTTTCATCGCTTGCTGCATTGGTGGGAGACATTAACCTCTTTTTACTGTCAAATGACTGCCCCATTGTCTGGTTGTCAGGGGCCTATATTTTGTTTCATCGCTGCTGCATTGGTGGGAGACATTAAATTATTTATACTGTCAAATGACCTCTACATTGTCTGGTTGTCAGGGGTCTATATTTTGTTTCATCACTTGCTGCATTGGTGGGAGACATTAACCTCTTTTTACTGTCAAATGCCCGCCCCATTGTCTGGTTGTCAGGGGCCTAAATATTTTGTTTATTCTCTTGGTGCATTGGTGGGAGACATTAAACTCTTTATTCTGTCAAATAACTTGTACATTGTCTGGTTGTCAGGGGCCTATATTTTGTTTCATCGCTTGCTGCATTGGTGGGAAACATTAAACTCTTTATACTATCAAATTACCTCTACATTGTCTGGTTGGCAGGGGCCTATATTTTGTTTCATCGGTTGCCTCATTGGTGGGAGACATTAATCTCTTTTTACAGTCAAATGACCTCTCCTCTGTGTGGATGTCAGGGGCCTACATAAATGATAATGGCCTCTTCCATTGCAGCTTGACCTGAGGCCTGTGTTGCTGTTACGGGACTGCTCTCCTCTTTGCGGGTGCCATGGTCCTGAATTAGGCCTGTGGCACTACTGAGTGAAATCAATACTGTTTTGGCATGATTGTAACTCTACTCTTAATGGGTGACATGGGTCTGAATCTGTGAATGAGGCCTGTGGCATTATTGGGTGAAATAAATACTGTCTTGGCGTGATTTTAACTCTCCTCTTTGTGCGTCCCGTGGGCCTGTTTGAATGAGGCCTGTGGCTCTGCAGGCAGAAATGATTTCTTTTTGGCTTTGATGACAACTTCAACTCCTATGTATGGTTGCCATGGCCCTGAGTCTGTGACTGAGGCCTGTGGCACTGCAGGCAGACATGAATCCTTTTTTGCTGTGACGAGAACTTCAACTCCCATAGCATTCCCACCTGACGCCACCCAACCTCCTATTCCACCTCCTCCTCCAAGTTGCCAATTGATATTGGTTAGTTTTTATTTATTTTATTTTATTTTAAGTCATTTCCCTATCCACATTTGTTTGCAGGGGATTTACCTACATTTTGATGCCGTTTTTTAACCCCTCTAGCCCTTTCCAGGGCTATTTTACAGCCTGTTTAGTGCCCAAAAGTTCGGGTCCCCGTTGGCTTCAATGGGATTCGGTTTCGTGGTCAAGTTCGGGTCGAGTTCGGATCCCGAACCCGAACATTTTCGTGAAGTTCTGCCGAACTTCTCGAACCCGAACATCCAGGTGTTTCCTCAAGTCTAGTTATCACAAAGCATGAGGAAATTTGGATTCGGTGCGAATGGAATTTTTCCTGGAATTCAGATCGAATTCCACTTTGTCAGCTTCAATTCGCTCATCTCTAATGTCTACCACAGAAATATTTCTATGGAGCCATAGAAATGCTTAATGAAAATAAAAAGTTTTTAAAATACAAAAGAAAAAAAATATATAAAAATTCTAATTACCCCCTTTCCCCATAATAAAAATAAAAAATAAAAAATGTATTTATCCATTACAGTGTATGCCATATTGGAAAAAAAATCCCAAATGTCTGATTTGCCATTTTTTATCATTTCACCTCCCACAAAAACTAGAATGAGAAGTGATCAAAAAATACACGAAATAGTATAAATAAAAACTACAGCCCTGACTCCTCCCCACCCAGCAAAAAAACACACAGCTCTGTAGACATGACTGTAAAAAAGTTATGGTGTTCAGCATTAAAACTTTACCACATAAGGGAAAAAAAGAACATAAATAGGGATAGTTCGGGTTCGTACCGAATTTTGGGGTGTTTGGGACACGGACCCGGACATTTTCAAAAACGTTCGGCTTCGTTGTTCGGCGATTTCTTCCAGCTTTCTGAAGTCTGCACAGCAGCCAATCAGCTAGCATTTTACAGTTGTGTTCAAAATTATTCAACCCCCAATGCTGTAAAGGGTTTTAGGGAATTTAGTGTACATTTGTAATTGTGTTCAGAATGAAATCTTACAAGGACTTTTTAAAGAACCAAATGCAACTAAAATGACATCAATTGTTTTTGTAATACAGTATTAAATGTTTTTTTTTGTGATTTCTTCATTGACACAATTATTCAACCCCTTAAAGACTACCACTCTTAAGAACAGAGGTTCATTCAAGTGTTTCAGATCAGGTATTGAAAACACCTGTGGATGTCAAGGAGCAGCAATAAAGCATAATAAGTACCAATTAGGGTCCTTTCACACTGGCGTTTTTCTTTTCCGGCATAGAGTTCCGTCCTCGGTGCTCTATGCCGGAAAAATCCTGATCAGGATCATCCCCATGCATTCTGAATGGAGAGAAATCCGTTCAGGATGCATCAGGATGTCTTCAGTTCAGGACCGGAACGTTTTTTGGACGCAGCAAATACCGCAGCATGCTGCGCTTTTTGCTCCGTCCAAAAATCCGGAACACTTGCCGCAAGGCCGGATCCGGAATTAATGCCCATTGAAAGGCGCATCGCCGGATCCAACGTTTAGCTTTTTCTCAATGGTTACCATGGCAGCCAGGACGCTAAAGTCCTGGTTGCCCTGGTAAAGTGTAGTGGTGAGCGGGGGAGCAGTATACTTACCATCCGTGCGTCTCCCGGGCGTTCCAGAGTGACGTCAGGGCGCCCTACACGCATGGATCACGTGATCGCATGGATCACGTGATCCATGCGCATGGGGTGCTCTGACGTCATTCTGGAGTGCCCCGGGAGCCGCACAGACTGTAAGTATACCGCTCCCCCGCTCCCCACTACTACTATGGCAACCAGGACTTTAATAGCGTCCTGGCTGCCATAGTAACCTGAAAGCATTTCGAAGACTGATCAGGATCCTGATCAGTCTTCTAATGCTTTCATAGAAAATGTTATCAATGGCTACACCCAGTAGATAGGTGGAAGGAGGTGACCAGCCACACAGTTTCACCCACAAAAACCAAGCAAATAGATAAAAATATAAGAGGGTGGCGGCAACACTCCACACGTGGGAACAAGTAGTTAAAAATATATATTTATTTCAGAACAGGGGCGACTCGCCCATTAAAACCAATAAAACCAAACTTCTACCAAATAGGTGGGTTAAATGCAACAGTGTGAACAGTATCTTAACCTCTTTTGAACACAATAAACCTGTATGGGAGGTGAATGAGTTAGATTTAGCGTCCTTATTGTTCATATAATGGTGACCGCAGTTAATCCACTGGGTACGTGGGATAGTCTGTAGCCAAGATGAAACTTTATGCTGGCTGTTAGTCCTTATAGCCCTCAGCAGTCCAGTGCTTTGCTGTACACAGTGTAGAGGTATCAGGGCAGGCTTAGCATTGTTTGTATGCCAGCGCTACGTAATAGTGCTGCTATTTGTCACGTGCCCGGCACTGCCGTGTTGGATTAAGCAGTCCGGTAACAATAAGTATATGCCTCCGATTTAAGCACATATAGTGTCAGTTCGTCGCCACTGACAGAGCCCCTTACCTTAGCTTCTATGATATTTCATGTAACGCTGCTCCTCCAGTTGCACCCGCGGCGTCCCGCGTGGTGTTCGGGTCTATAGTGCGGCGTCCCACGTGACCCCCGGGGAGGAAGTAGTCGGGGCTGTCAGTGTGCCTCTGGGTCCTGATGTCTGACCTCATGGTATCTGTATGCCATACGGATGGTATTCTTCTTATTGTGTTTATGGTTTCAAATCCAAATTCTTGTTTTGTTGGTTCTTGTTGAAAATATATGTTCTAAATCTAACTCATTCACCTCCTATAGAGGTTTATTGTGTTCAAAAGAGGTTAAGATACTGTTCACACTGTTGCATTTAACCCACCTATTTGGTAGAAGTTTGGTTTTATTGGTTTTAATGGGCGAGTCGCCCCTGTTCTGAAATAAATATATATTTTTAACTACTTGTTCCCACGTGTGGAGTGTTGCCGCCACCCTCTTATATTTTCTTCTAATGCTTTCAGGCGACTTGCGTTCTGACGGATCCGGCGGGACGGAAGTGCCTGCCGGATCCTCAGAACGCAAGTGTGAAAGAGGCCTTAGGCAGATTTAAAATGACTGTGATACTCAGCTCCTTCTAGACATTTACTGGTGTGTTTACAAACATGGTGAAGTCAAGAGAATGGTCCAGGAAGACAAGAGAAGAGGTGATTTCTCTTCACAGGAAGGGCAATGGCTATAAGAAGATTGCAAAGATATTAAACATACCAAGAGACACCATAGAAAGCATCATTCGCAAATTCAAGGCAAAGGGCACTGTTGAAACGCTACCTGGTCGTGGCAGAAAGAAGATGCTGACTTCGACTGCTGTGCGCTACCTGAAGCGCAAAGTAGAGAAAAGTCCCCGTGTGACTGCTGAGGAACTGAAAAAGATTTGTCAGATGCGGGTACTGAAGTTTCAGCTCAGACAATAAGGCGCACACTGCGTAATGAAGGCCTCCATGCCAGAACTCCCAGGCGCACCCCCTTGCTGTCTCCAAAGAATAAGAAGAGTCGACTGCAGTATGCCAAAAGTCATGTGGACAAACCACAAAAGTTTTGGGATAGTGTTCTGTGGACTTATTAAACAAAATTAGAACTGTTTGGGCCCATGGATCAACGCAATGTTTGGAGGAGGAAGAACAAGGCTTATGAAGAAAAGAACACCTTGCCTACTGTGAAGCATGGCGGGGATCAATCATGCTTTGGGGCTGTTCTGCTTCTACAGGTACAGGGAAGCTTCAGCGTGTGCAAGGTACCATGAATTCTCTTCAGTACCAGGAGATATTGGATGAAAATGTCATGCAGTCCGTCACAAACCTGAGGCTTGGGAGACGTTGGACCTTTCAACAGGACAATGATCCCAAGCATACCTCCAAGTCCACTAGAGCATGGTTGCAGATTAAAGGCTGGAACATTTTGAAGTGGCCATCGCCGTCACCAGACTTAAATCCGATTGAGAACCTCTGGTGGGACTTAAAAAAAGCAGTTGCAGCGCGCAAGCCTAAGAATGTGACTGAACTGGAGGCTTTTGCCCATGAAGAATGGGCGAAGATACCCGTAGATCGCTGAAAGACACGTGTGTCACTTGGGGGTTGAATAAAACTGATAATGATGTGAGCACAGAAAAGACATTTGTGGTTATTTCATTATAAATGTTATGTTATATTTGTCTGACTTACAAGTGCCTCTTTGATTTAACTGTAAACAAGATGACTGAAATGATCAAAATCAATGTCAAACTGGCCAAAACACTCAATTTCAGTGGGGGTTGAATAATTTTGAACACAACTGTACTTCTTGCCCTAAGAAGCCATCACAGCCATGCCTACTAATGGAATGGCTGTGATTGGCCAAGTGCAGCATGTGACCCAGCCTCTATTTAAGTTGGAGTCATGTAGTGCCGCACGTCACTCTGCTCTGATTAGTGTAGGGAGAGGACGCAGCTTCTGTGAGGGCGAGATTAGGCAGGGAAAAGTCAGCAAAAACACCTAATGAAGTGATCGATCTACAGCTGTGAATCATTCAACTTCTGCTAGTTAATTGCTCACTGGTTTTTAGGCTGAACAGAGCGTTTTTCTGTCACTTTGATCGGCGGCCATTTTGTGTCTTGTGGTGCACCAGCACAAGCTGCCACCAAGTCCATCAATCCATCAATACTATTTTTTTTTTTTTTTTTGCTATATCCTACATCAGGGGCTTGGCTGTGCTTATTATCACCCCTAGAAACTCAGAATAGAAATTTCTATATTTTATTAAGGGGTTAAATTCAATTACCAAAATAGCAATCCCCTAAATCTGGTGTTCCAGCTGTGGCTAGCCAAGCGTAATACTGTCTGCTGTCTGGCAAAGGATAGATTTTTTTTCTGTCGTGAAATTCAATTGCCAAAATAGCAATCCCCTAAATATGGTGTCGCAGCAGTGGCTGGCAAAGTTTAATAGTGTCCGGCAAAGGATATATTTTGTTCTGGGGTGAAATTCAATTGCCAAAATAGCAATACCGTAAATCTGGTGTCCCAGCAGTGGCTGGCCAAGATTAATAGTGTCCGGCAAAGGATAGATAATTTTCTGGGGTGAAATTTAATTGAAATACCAATACAAGACCTGTGCTATTTTAAAACATAACTTTTACTAATTAACGGTTAAAAACCGATGAAACCCAAATAAGTGCTCAAACAGTGATGATAATAATAATAATATCTCAATGGATACCTGTAGACAGACAGTCCTTATGATAAAGGAAACAAGGAAAGATCTTACCCGATCCCGGGGTGTCAATCAGTCTGCTACGACCGTCTGTGGAAGTCCAGACGGTTTGTATGAATGCACTTAGGCTTGTATTACTGTAGGAGTAATTTCATTGGGACACAAAGCTATATAGCCCTAGAATACACCCTGAATCATTTGTTGGGATAGGGGCTATTACTCCCTGCCTATCAGTAATACAGAGCACCCGCCCCGAATGGGGGCGAACCCGTCAGGAACCTGTCCCTATTGGGGGCCTAATTCCCTATTTATGTCCCTCTCTAATGTGCCAACATGTTTCTTTCCACTATACAGGGACTCATCAGAGGAAATGCCGTCTTAGAGAGTCAACGCGTATTGTTCGTAGTTTAATTGATTGAAGATGCCAGGTAAGTAGGCAGGTCCAATTATTTTAGGGGACAGTCGTAGACAGTGGTCCACGTCCCAAAAATGGTGTGGGGAAGTGTCCCCCAACACACACGTCTCACCGCCCTTGTTTGTGTCTCCAGATGGTGGCTACCAAAATAGCAATACCCTGAATCTGGTGTTCCATCTGTGACTAAACAAGTTTAATAGTATCCGTCAAAGGATAGATTTTGTTCTGGGGTGAAATTCAATTGCCAAAATAGCAATACCCTGAATCTGGTGTCCCAGCTGTGACTGGACAATTTCCCTAGTGTCCGTCAAAAGATATATTATTTTCTGAGGTGAAATACAGTTGCAAAAATATAAATACAGTAAATCTGGTGTTCCAGCTTTTGCAGGCCTAGTTTAAATCTGTCCGTAAAAGGGTATATTTTTTCTGGGGTAAAATTTAATTGCCAAAATAGCAATACCCTGAATCTGGTGTTCCAGCTGTGACTGGACAATTTCCCTAGTGTCTGTCAAAGGATATATTATTTTCTGGGGTGAAATACAGTTGCAAAAATATAAATACAGTAAATCTGGTGTTCCAGCTTTTGCAGGCCTAGTTTAAATCTGTCCGTAAAAGGGTATATTTTTTTCTGGGGTGAAATTCAATTGCCAAAATAGCAATACCGTAAATCATTGGTTTCAGCTGTGGCTGGCCAAGTTTAATAGTGTCCGGCAAAGGATAGATTTTTTTCTGGGGTGAAATTAAATTGCCGAAATAGCAATACCGTAAATCTGGTGTCCCAGCAGTGGATGGCCAATTTTAATAGTGTCCGGCAAAGGATGGATAATTTTCTGGGGTGAAATTCAATTGCCAAAATATAAAAATACTGTAAATCAGTGGTTTCAGCTGTGGCTGGCCAAGTTTAATAGTGTCCGGCAAAGGATAGATTTTTTTCTGGGGTGAAATTCAATTGCCAAAATAGCAATACCGTAAATCAGTGGTTTCAGCTGTGGCTGGCCAAGTGTAATACTCTCTGTCAATGGATAGATTTTTTTCTGGGGTGAAATTCAGTTGGAAAAATAGCAATACCGTAAATCTGGTGTTCCAGCTGTGACTGGACAAGTTTCATAGTGTCCGTCAAAGGATATATTATTTTCTGGGGTGAAATTCAGTTGCAAAAATAGCAATACCGTAAATCTGGTGTTCCAGCTGTGGCTGGCCAAGTGTAATACTGTCCGTCAAAGGATAGATTTTTTTCTGTTGTAAAATTCAATTGCCATAATGCCAATCCCCTAAATCCGTGGTTTTAGCTGTTGCTGGCCAAGTGAAATACTGTCCGTCAAAGAATAGATTTTTTTCTGGGGTGAAATTCAATTGCCAAAATACCAATCTCTTAAATCTGGGCTATATGTCGTTTAATCATTTGTTGTCTTGGTGGGAGATATTAAACTCTTTTTACTGTCTAATGACCGCCCTATTGTCTGGGTGTCAGGGGCCTATATGTTGTTTAATCATTTGTTGTCTTGGTGGGAGATATTAAACTCTTTTTACTGTCTAATGACTGCCCCATTCTCTGGGTGTCATGGGCCTAAATTTCACGTACTTGCTTGCTGTCTTGGTGGCAGACAGTTAACACTTTTTACTGTCTAATGACCGCCCCATTGTCTGGGTGTCAGGGGCCTCTATGTTGTTTAATCATTTGTTGTCTTGGTGGGAGATATTAAACTCTTTTTACTGTCTAATGACCGCCCCATTGTCTGGGTGTCAAGAGCCTATATGTCATTTAATCATTTGTTGTCTTGGTGGGAGATATTAAACTCTTTTTACTGTCTAATGACCGCCCCATTGTCTGGATGTCAGGGGCCTATATGTCGTTTAATTGCTTGCTGTCTGGGTGAGAGACATTAAACTCTTTTTACTGTCAAAAGACCTCTCTTCTGTCTGGGTGTCAGAGGCCTACATAAATGATAATGGCTTGTTCCATTGCAGGTTGACCTGAGACCTGTGTTGCTGTTACGGGACCGCTCTCCTCTTTGCGGGTGCCATGGCCCTGAGTCTGTGAATGAGGCCTGTGGCACTGCAGGCAGACATGAATCCTTTTTGTCAAATAAACCTTAAAGTACCGCGCTCTAACAAAGAAAAACTATCACACACTGTGCCAGACTAAATAGTATACTCCGTTCTGTTACTGCCACACTCACTATATGTATTGCTTGATAGGTTTATTTGGCATTGATACTGATTAAGTAATAGGTGACTGCAGTCCTATTACCAGTACTGCAGCTTGCTAGTGGACGTTCGAGTGTAGCGCTATAGGATTCTGGTTTTTTGTATCAATCCTTTTTGGCTATGATGAGAACTTCAACTCCCATAGCATTCCCACCTGATGCCACCCCAACCTCCTATTCCACCTCCTCCTCCTCCAAGTTGCCAATTGATATTGGTTAATTTTTATTTATTTTATTTTATTTTAAGTCATTTCCTTATCCACATTTGTTTGCAGGGGATTTACCTACATTTTGCTGCCAATTGCAGCCCTCTAGCCCTTTCCTGGGCTATTTTACAGCCTTTTTAGTGCCCAAAAGTTCGGGTCCCTATTGACTTCAATGGGATTCGGCTTTGGGGTGAAGTTTGGGTCGAGTTCAGATCCCGAACCCGAACATTTTCGGGAAGTTCGGCCGAACTTCTCGAACTCAAACATCCAGGTGTTCGCTCAACTCTAAACATAAATTGTGACAGAATTGCGTTCTTCTTCCAATTCCACCACAGTTGCAATTTGGAATTTTTCCAGCTTCCCGCTACATTGTAGGCAAAAGTAAAAACAAGCCCTTATATGGTTATATGCACATAAAAAAAAAAAAGTTATGGCTCTGGGAAAGCAGGGAGTACAAAATAAAAAGACCAGAAAATATGCAGGTATGAATATTTAAAGTGGTGCATAATTTGGGGTTCATTTTTACACCTGGAATAGGATACAAATTTATTTGTGAATTTTGATTTCTTTGTTGATTACAAGACCTTCTGTCTTAGAAAAGCCGCCACACATCATCAGTTTCACTAACACCGTTGTATGAACAGGAGTGACTCAGTTTTGGCACATAGAGGAGAGTTACAGGCTCATGCCAGGGTAGAAAAAAATAACAATTAATTAATTAAGACAGAATTTGGAAATTATGTGCATTGATTAAATAATAATTATTATGACATTGGCATATCTGACATACACTACTCACAAAAAGTTAGGGATATTTGGCTTTTCGGTGAAATTTATGGAAAATGTAAAAAGTTCACTCTACAGTGACATTATATCATGAAAGTATAGCATTTAGGTAGAAGCAGCAATGGTGGTTTCCTCATCTCAAACAATTTATTGAAACCAAAGCCAACAACAGTGGTGGGTATATCCCCACAACAAATTTCACGTGACCTTGAGCATCAATTACAGCTTGACAACTGCGTCTCTTGCTGTTTACAAGTCCAATTATTGTCTGCTGAGGCATAGCACCCCACTTTTTTCGAAGGCGGCCCTCAGGTCATTGAGGTTCTGGGTTACAGAGTTACGAGCCTCTACACTGCAACTCAGCAGATCCCATAGGTTTTCAACGGGATTCAGGTCTGGAGAAAGTGCAAGCCACTCCATTTGAGGTACCCCAGTCTCCAGCAGCTGTTCCCTAACGATGCAACCTCGATGAGCTGGTGCATTGTCATCCATGAAGATGAAATTAGGCCTGTGTTGTTCATGCAGGGGAACAATGAATAATTAATGATGTTATTCAAGTAGTATGGGCTTGTCACTGTACCGTTCACAAAGTGAGCTGGTTCTTGACATAGGGGCCACTTAATATGGTGGATTTGGTGATCTCTATAATGAGGACACCCCTTTGCTTGGTTTTCCTTCCTTTAAGGGATATCAGGCTTTCACTGTGTTGAACACCCATAACTGGGGTTTCACGGTTATTTTGCATTTTACTATTTCCCAGGGAGCTTTGCACTTTGGATTGCTGTGTTGGGACTCATAAATGAGGCTCCACTGTGTTTTTTGTAGCTGGTCTTCCTAAGATCAGGTGTTGTTTTGTTTGAGTATTCACAAAGTGTAGGGCAGTTCTGTATTTACTAGACACACCTGCCCACACTGTAACACCACCACCACTACCAAAGGCAAATAGTTGCTGATGCATAGTGCTCTCCTTGACATCTCCACCATCTTTGGAGACTATCATTTCTGCTTAGAAGCATCAACTTTCATCAGTTAACAGCACTGAGGCCCACTGGTCCCTCATCCAGCATAGATGCTCCCTGGCTCATACAAGAAGCTGACACCTGTGGTCTGGTTCCCTTGCAGGTTGTCTAGCATGCAGACCACACTGATGTAAATGTTTTTGAAAGGTCTGACGTGACACTTAGGTGCCTCTCACCTCCCTTAAATGTGCCTTGAGTTGCATGGCATTCATCATGTGGTTCACGGGCATTGTTCACAATGAAGAAGACATCAGTGTGGGATGTGGCCAAAGGATGTCCACTTCTATGCCTTCCTGTGACTCTTCCAGTGTCTCTGGAAATTTTACCCACAAGCCATATATACCTAATTTTTTGTAAGTAGTGTATCTTCGCCTCACTTAATTACACACAGTTTTATACCAGGTTTCCATAACAACCCAGCCGATTCTTTTCACTGTTATAGGGACACTATGGATGTCACTCTTATGGGCCACTGTGGATTTCACTGTTATGGGGGCACTGTGGACATTCCTGTTATGGCCATAATTGAATGTCACTGTTAAGTGCACTCTGTGGATGTCACTGTTATGGAGGCATTGTAGATGTCACTGTTATGGGCCACTGTGGCTGTTACTGTCATGGGGGCCCTGTGGATGTAACTGGTATGTGGGCTCTGTGGATGTCACAGTTATGGAGGCGCTACAGATGTCTCAGTTATGGGACACCATGCATGTCTCTGGTATGGGACACTGTGGATGTTACAGCTACGGGGGCTCTGTCGATGTTACAGTTATGGGGGAATTATTGATGTTACTTATGAGGGCACTGTTGATGTCACTGTTATGGGGGCATTGTGGATGTCACTGAGACCCTGGAAATGTCACAGTGATGGGAACACTATAGATGTCGATGTTATGGAGCATTGTAGATGTCACTATTATTTGGGCACTGTGGGTGACACTGTGAAGAGGGCTCTGTGGATGACACTGTTATGGGGTACTGTGGATGACACTGTTATGGGGGGCACTGTGGATATCTTTTAACCACACCCACAAAAAACTATCAAAATAAACCCATGCAAAGCTGGGTAACCCTGCTAGTATACATATGTATGTGTTTATATCAGTGGTTACATACAAAAATTCACAGATATAAAGGAGAGATGTATGGAAACACTAAAACTTTGCTAAGTTTTAGTGTTTCCATACATCTCTCCTTTATATCCGTGAATTTCCATTATTGAGAGGTGAAACCATTATATATTATCCGTGATAGGTTACATACAAAAAGTTTCATTTTATTTTTATTATTTTTATTCTTCATTTAGACATATCAGTATGTTTACATGTACTATAAAAAAAAAAACATTTTCACTAAAGAAATAATTTGAAATGTCGCTAGACTTTAAAAAAAACTTTTGATTTGTCATAGCAACACATCAAAAGTTTTGATTTGTGGGGTCTGAGTGCTAAGGGCCAAAGAGCGCCAGATCTAGGAGAGAGAAGAGCTCACATAGCAGGAGTTAAAGAAAGACGGACTTAATAAAAGTCTTACGGACTCATATCAGTTCTGTCCTATGCACTCCGAACCCACCGATCAAAACTTTTAAATGTGTCACTATGTCTATAAAAGTGCAGTGACCCTTTAAATCTTAATGTTTTTTCTTTACAATATAAATTTTCGTTATTACAATGTGTGATTAGTACGGACATCATTCCCAAACTCTTTTTTTATATACCTTTTGACTGCTATAAAGCACCAATATGATGATACACAGTGCTGATAATTGCAAGCTGTGCTGATTATCATGGAGTGAAGATACACATATATATGAATACATCTCATCCTCTATGTACCGCACATGCAGAAAAAGTTGTGGGGCAGAATTTTAATTATCACATGTAATACTCTTTCTCTGAATTAAACAGTGAATTGTCTATACAATTACAGAAGAACAGAGGAAATATACATTTCTGGCCTAAAAACACTTGTATTCTGCGCTACAGTAACAATTATGAAATATTCCATACCTACAGGATAATACTAGGTTTGAAAGTAGTTGGGAAGGAATTAGCACAATGTATACTGAGGAAGATTTTGTTGGTAACTTTATACAGAGCATAATATTATTATTATTATTTTAATACATAGAGAAATATTCTGCTTTGTGACCCGATCCGGGTTAAGTTAGTTGTTTGTTTCTGTTTGGAAAGAATACATTTTTCTTTTCCGTGTAAACTCAGGGCTCTAGTTATTTACTTTAAAATGGATTCATTTCTTATTCCAGAGGAGGGGGAGAGCCGCTTGACTTCAACAGCTGCTTCATGACCCAAAAACTGTCAGTCTTCCTTGGAATAAATTGTGGAATGATCCATTCCGCAGTCAGTGCGGGGGAGTACGAACATTGGTGTGGTGCTGTTTTCTGCAGAACAGTACGCGGCAGTGTCACGTATACCTCAACTCGTTTGATAACGGGGGTGCATATGAATTTACCGTTGGTGTCAATACCGTGAAGTGCGCAATTTCCAGTTTGCTTTGCCGCCTGTCCCCGCTCTCCCCTGGCTGTACACAGGCTAAGTGAGAGGGGCCTGTAGTAGAATCAATTCACATTGAGGGGAGCTTGAAACAGTTCCTTTTCGCTGGTTGCTGAGTTTGGAGAGCATTGGGCAGCTTGCGCTTAATTGTGATTGTTGAATTATTATTTTTTGTTCTTGCGCTTGTGCAGTCGTCCACAGAAGGTGAAAGGGGCCAGCTCTTGCTACCCAAAGTCTGCGTCATATTTAGCAGAGGTAGAAGCAGTCAGGCGCACGCTGCCTATACCGAGCCATAGCGGCCGCCCGCCCGCATCCCATACGCTTCATTTGGCTGCTATTGTTGTTCATCTCCAGGCTCTCAACTCTCGTCTGGTGAGCAGGACATGTTGGATGTGTTCATCGGCCCTTCTTCCATATTCTTTGTATTAAATAACCCAGAAGCCAATTAAACCCCTCACCTCTTACATCCCTCTTCTGGGTTACATGTTCAAGTCGGGGGCATGTAAACGTAACTTTGGACCGTATTGTGCTTTTGGTATCGGTTTCTATCCAGAGTATAAATACTGTAGAACTTTTTAGCTTGCTATTAATACATTAATTGTTATTTAGGGTATAGCTCTCATATCAAGTATTGTGCAAAAACAAGAGCTGGACCCATCCTAAATCTTATCGATGTGATGAAAAAAAAAAAAAAGAAACAGTTTTATGTGTGTAGTTTATTCACTTATCTTCCAAGTGGGCTTTATCTCTTCTTCTGTTAACACATTCATGGCTTCCAGGTTCCCTACAGCATCTTGCTTCAGGGTTTCTCCTGATGATTTTTCTGTAGAAGGAGATACAGTGCCATCTAGAGGACATAAGCGCAAATAAACACTGAGATGTGGACGTTCATTTACTTATTTATTTTACTCACTAATATAGCACTACAATATTCCGCAGCGCTTTACAGACATTAGCATCACTCTGTCCCCAATGAGGCTCACAATCTAAGCTCCCTACCAGTATGTCTCTGGAGTGTGGAAGGAAATCGCAGTACATGGAGGAAACCCAGGGAGAAAATACAAACTCCATGCCAATGGTGTCCTAGCTCAGGATCAAACCTAGAACCCCAGAACTGCAAGATGCCTGGGCTAACCACTGAGCCACTATGATTATATTATCCCAGAAAGACAGACAAGCTTCCCATGGCATTCTGGTACAATATTTAAGGTCTGATCTTTAGCAGATGTCACTTACAAAACATCATCAGGTGTTATCTACCATTCCTTTTACTAGATTCAAAGCTATTACTAAAGGAGGGTTGCTCCGGTGGAAAGCAGAAGAAAATGGTCACCAGAGCCGAGAACAGGCTGCTATATAAAATAACGCTACTATATAAAGGAATCATTGGGATCTTCTTAATGTTACCTAATACCAGTATAATAAAACTATGTTTCCGTATTTCTATACATAGCACTAAAAATATTACCAAACTGTTGGCTACTATTGTAGTAATAATTAAAGAGGTTGTCCGCTTTAATTATATAGATGACCTAGCCTCAGACTAGGTCATCAGTATAAGATCAGCGGAGGGGGTGACAACTCCCGGGAGCCCCGCTGATCAGCTGTTTGAAGAGAAAGCAGTGCTTGTATGAGCGCTGCCTTCCATTCATTGTTTACCTGCTTGCTATCGCAACCACATCAGTGGCCAGGTGTAATTACATCTCTAAGTTTTCACTTTAATAGGAAGAATCCATCCGATTGAAGTGAATGAGACGGCTTAGGTGTAATTACACTTGCTCACCTCTACAGTTGCGATGGCGAGCAGGTAAACATTGGGAAGGCTGCGCTTACACGATAGCTGCTTTCTCTTCAAACAGCTGGGTGTATCCTGAGGATAGGTCATCTATATAAATAATGCGGACAATTCCTTTAATTATTCAGGGAGATTTATCAATATTATAATGATATTTCTAGTTTTCTAAACCAGCAAGTACAGCACGAAATGATTCTTATTATTACTGCACAAATTATCCATGAACACATAAGATAATAGAGAGATATTCACATATAAAAAAAAAATTTAACTAAGGGGAATTGACCTGCAGGTTGATACTAGACATTAGCACCAAACTTATGAACAATGGCACATGCCACTACTGAACAAACTGCTATATAATGAGCAGTATTACCCTCATATAGTGTTATTCAACCGCTCTACAGATGTTCTCTGATTTATGCACTCATATAGCACTGCTATATTCTGCAGCACTTTACAGACATTAGCATCTATCTGTCCCTAATGGGGCTCATAATCTAAGTTCCCTATCAGTGTGTCTTTGGAGTGTGGGAGGAAACCCACACTTGGAGAACATACAAACTCCATGCAGATGTTGTCCTTGTTCAGATTCGAACCTAGGACCCCAGTGCTTCAAGCCACCAGTGCTAACCACTGAACCATTGTGCTGCTCTGATTGTAGTTGTTCACTTGTCTCGTCTTTTCCTTTCAGCCCACACCACCTTCACTACTTCTCTATGCCATGACTTTTGTCTGCAGAGTTTGTAACAGAGATATATTTGGCTCCTCACTTTTTAAGTATCTGTCCTACAGCCTGTAGCCTACAAGACAGAGGGTGGTAGGACATTGGATATATAGCTCTCGGGTCTTCCACAGAGTTCAATAGTTGAGAGTGGTGTTCACTAGGCGATCGGCAATCTTCTCATTGTAACCACCATGTAAGTGGGTGTGGGGCCACTGTCTCCTCTGCACCCCTGCTAGCTATGCCACTGATACATACATGGGGGTATATTTGTCAAACTGACTAGACATGTAAAGTTGTATTCAGTTTCTATTAAAATCAAATCCACACTGACCCTGAGTGCTGTCCGCAAATTTGTGGATTACAAAATACTGACATGAATGGACCCTAAAGGATATCATTCAGCAGATTTGTACCTATGAAACTGGATGACTTATTTCATGTGCACTTGGCAGAAGAAGGCATCTGTGTTGGTCTCATGTTCATATGTGCCCACATTGCTGAGAAAAATAAAGTTTTAATATATGTTAATGAGCCTCTAGGAGCAATGGAGGTGTTGTCATTACACCTAGAGCTAGAGGCTTTTCTCTCTCTGCAACTGCTGCACCCTCTCCACTTTAAGTGACAGGGCCAGGCAGTAAAAACACCATACTGCCTGGTCCTGTCAAACAGAGTGGAGAAGGAGCGGCAGGTGCAGAGAGAGTAGAAGGCCGCTATTGCAAATAAGAAACAAAAGTTAAATGTTGCATACATGTTTGAGGCTCGATGGGCCCCATTATAGTCAATTGGGTGCCGTTGGTTTCCATGGTGTGATGGTTCTGTTTTTGGCTTGAATTCCACAATTCTGGTTGACACAACAGAGAAATGGAATGCCCAACAAAGAAGTGAACAAAGCCTTAGCTGAACCAAGTGCAACCAAACACACAAATGTTTTTAGAGTATGTTCATTAGTGTAGAGGCTTTCCAAAGCTGATTCTTTCATGGTAGCCAACACGTCTGACAGCAAGAAAAATAGAGCTTGCATCAATATGCTTGCCAACAAAATCATAGAAATCTGGTTAGATGGTTCTGTTTGGATTATACAAAAGATTGAGAATAGCATAATGACTTCCATTATAAAAAACACATGGGGTCATTTATCAAACTGGTGTAAAGTAGAACTGGCTTAGTTGCCCATAGCAACCAATCTGATTTCACCTTTCATCTTTTACATCTCCTTTGGAAAATAAAAGGTGGAAACTGAGTGGTTGTCTATGGGCAACTAAGCCAGTTCTACTTTACACCAGTTTGATGAATGACCCAAAAATTTTATTGGTGCTATTAAAAGGAATGTATCAAGAGCCACAAATGTTATAAAAATCATTATTCCCACAAATGTTATAATAATAAAATCCCTACTTCTAAATATTTTATAATCTCTTATCTCGTATACATATAAAAATTAGTTTCTGTTTGTCTGTCGGTCTGTCTGCTCTTTATGTGCGACCAAACGACTATACTGATCTGCAGCAAATTTGGCACACTGGTACATCAGGTGTCTTGGAAAGTTTTAGACCGGGTCTAAGCTCTCTAGGATGTACCGTTCCTGAGATATTCCCAAAAAAATGAAAATATGGCACCATCACATGACCTGCATTAGCCAATAGATGCCTGCAGGTCTTTCTCCTCATATCCCAACTGTTATACACACAGTCACATGACCCTTATCAGCCAATAGAAGCTCCTTCAGGTCCTTCAGTTTTGACTTGCACAAAGTTTTACACCAGGTTTCCAAAACAACCCAGCCATTTTTCTTCACTGCTGTAGGTCACCTTTAAAGGGGCAGGGCGCTGTGGAATGACACTGTTAAGGAAGCAGAGTAATGTGGAGGTCACAGTTAAGGGGATGGTCCGCTATGGAGGTCAGTGCAAGGGGCAGAGTGCTGTAGAGGTCACTGTAAAAGGGTCGGATTATTGTGGAAATCACTGTTAAGGAGATGGGGTGTTGTGGAGGTCACTGTTAAAGAGGCGGCCGCTGTGGAGGTTACTGTTAAAGGGGCAAGTGCTGTTGAGGTCACTGTTAAGGGGGCGGATTGCTGTGGAGGTCACTGGTAAAAAGACGGGCACTGTGGAGGTTACTGTTAAGGGGACAGGGGACTGTGAAGGTCACTATTAAAAGGGCAGCCACTGTGCGGGTCACTTTTAAGGCAGTGGGTTCCTGTATCAGTCACTCTTGAAAGGGTGGGTGCTGTGGAAGTCTCTGTTAAGGAGGAAGGGAACAGTGGAGGTCACACTTAAGGGGACGGTCTGCTATGGAGTTCAGTGTTAAGGGGTGGGGTGCTGTAGAGGTCACTGTTAAGGGGCAGGGGTTGTCAAGGTCACATTTTAAGGGAACAGAGCTCTGTGGAGATCACTGTTAAGGGGGCGGGTTATTGTGGAAATCACTGTTAACAATACGGGGTACTGTGGAGGTCACAAATAAAGGGTGGGCCGCTGTGGAGGTCACTCTTAATCACCTAAGCCCCCCTAGCTTAAACACCCTTAATGACCAGGCCACTTTTTACAATTCTGCACTACACTACTTTCACCGTTTATTGCTCCGTCATGCAACTTACCACCCAAATAAATTTTACCTCCTTTTCTTCTCACTAAGAGAGCTTTCATTTGGTGGTATTTCATTGCTGCTGACATTTTTACTTTTTTTGCTATTAATCAAAAATGACCGAAATCTTTGCAAAAAAATGACATTTTTCACTTTCTGTTGTAATTTTTTTAAAACTACATTTCTATATAAATTTTCGCAAAATTTATTGTTCTACATGTCTTTGATAAAAAAAAATGCAATAAGTGTATATTTATTGGTTTGGGTAAAAGTTATAGTGTTTACAAACTATGGTGCAAAAAAGTGCTCTGACTTTCTGAGCACCTGTCATGTTTCTTCAGGTGCTAGAATGCCAGGATAGTATAAATACCCCCCAAATGACACCATTTTAGAACTTATGACAAAAAATAAAATTTTACATGAACTCACCATACCCCTCACAGAATACCTTGGGGTGTCTTCTTTCTAAAATGGGGTCACATGTGAGGTGTTTGTACTGCCCTGGCATTTGAGGGTCTCCGCAATCATTACGCGTATGGCCAGCATTAGGAGTTTCTGCTTTTCTTCTTATATTGAGCATACGGGTAATGAGATTTTTTTTTTTGTTCAGCCTCTGGGCTGAAAAAAAACAAAAAACGAACGGCACAGATTTCTTCATTCGCATCGATCAATATGGATGAAAAAATCTCTGCCAAAATCAGTGACTGCGGTGCGGTGGGCTGGGCGCTAACTACCTAACAAATAGCTAACTAACTGGCGGTGATAAGGGACCCTTATGCCCCATTCACACGTCCGCAATTCTGTTTGCGGAACGGAATTGTGGACCCAATCATTTCTATGGGGACAGACTTCCGGGTCTGCACTTCCGTTCTGCAAAAATATAGAACATGTCCTATTCTTGTCCGCAATTGCGAACAAGAAAAGGCATTTTCTATATAGTTCTGGCAATGTGCGGATCTGCAAAATGCGGAAAGCACATTGCCGTTGTCCGTGTTTTGCGGATCTGCAAAACACATATGGACGTCTTAATGGAGCCTTACAGGGGTGTGATCAATGATAGGGGGTGATCAGGGAATCTAGATGGGGTGATCAAGGGGTTAATAAGTGACCGCGGGGGGGGGGGGCCGTTTTGGTAGTGTAGTGTGGTGCTTGGTGCAACTTTACATAGCTACCTTGTCCTCTGGTGGTCGATCCCAGCAAATGGGACCACCAGAGGACCAGGTAGCAGGTATATCAGACGCTGTTAACAAAACAGCATCTGATATACATGTTTGATGCGGTTTATTTTGCATCTACAGCCTGCCAGCGATTGATCATCGCTGGCAGGCTGTAGTATAAATGCTGAGACGTGATCTGCTGTGAATGCTCGCGTGTTCACAGCAAATCTCGCGTTTCGCGAGATGACGCATGGATGCGCCCAGCCAGAGCAACAGGACCGCCGGCAGGACGCATCCGTGTGTTAGGCGGTCCTGAGGTGGTTAAAGGGGCAAGTTATTGTGGAAATCACTGTTAAGGATACAGAGTACTGTGGAAGTCACTAATAAAGGGGCGGCCACTGTGGAGGTCACTGTTAAAGGGACATTCGCTGTTGATGTTACTGCAAAGGGGGCAGACCGCTATGTGTAGATCACTATTAAAGGGAAAGGATCTGTGGAGGTCACTGTTAAGGAGGCAGGGGACTGTGGAGGTCACTATTAAAGGGGCAGCAGCTGTGGGGGTCACTTTTAAGGCAGTGGGATACTGTAGAGGTCACTGTTAACGAGCGTCCATTGTGGAGATCACTGTTAAAGGGGTGGGTGCTATGGATGTTACTGTTAAGGGGGCAGGCCACTGTGGAGGTCACTGTTAAAGGGGCGGGTAGTGTGGAGGTCACTCTTAAGGGGCAGGGCACTGTGTAGGTCACTGTGAAGGGGCAAACGCTGTAGAGATCATTGTTAAAGGGGCAGGATCCTGTGGAGGTCCCTATTAAAGGGGCAGTCGCTGTGGGGATCACTGTTAAGGGAGCAAGGTACTGTGGCAGTCACTGTTAAAGGGGTGGGCGCTGTGGGGGTGTGTGTAAAGGGGGCATGGAATTATGGAGGTCAAAGTTAAGGGGAGGTCTGCTATAGAGGTCAGTGTTAAGAGGCAGGGTGCTATAGAGGTCACTGTTAAGGGGGTGGGGTGTTGTGGAGGTCACATTTTAAGGGAACAGGGTTATTATTGAAATCACTGTTCAGGAGACGGGGTACTGTGGAGGTCACTACTAAAGGGGCGGCCAATATGGATGTCACTGTTAAAGGGGTGGGCGCTGTGGATGTTACTGTTAAGGGGGCAGGCTGCTGTGGAGGTCACTGTTAAAGGGGCAGGCACTGTGGAGGTCACTGTAAAGGGGGCAGGAAACTGTGGGGGCCACTATTAAAAAGGCAGCTGCTGTGGAAGTCACTGTTAAGGCAGCGGGGTACTGAGAAGGTCACTACTAAGGGAGCAAAGTACTATGGAAGCCACTGTTAAATGGGCGGGATGCTATAGAGGTCACTGTGATGGAGATTGGAGAACACTGTGGATATCTTTTACCCACACACAAACATTAAATGAAATAGACTAAATATACCCATGCCAAACTGGGTCCTTCTGCTAGTTTATACATAAAAATGAGTTTCTGTCTGTCTGTTCTTTATGCGCGGCCAAATGACTGAACCGATCTGCACCAAATTTGGCACACAGGTACATCAGGTGTCTGGGCGGGGACTGTGCAGGTCACTGTAAAGGGGGCAGGGGACTGTGGAGGCCACTATTAAAGGTGCAGCTGCTGTGGAAGTCACTGTTAAGACTACGGGATACTGTGAAGTCACTGTTAAGGGAGCAGGTACTGTGAAGGTCACTGTTGAAGGGGTGGGATGCTGTAGAGGTCACTGTGATGGAGAACACTGTGAATATCTTTTAACTTGACACACAAACATTAAATGAAATAGATGAAATATTATCCGGGTCCTTCTGCTAGTATTATATTATATTATATATATATATTATATAAATGTCATATAAAATGTTATAATATACAAAAGAAAAAAAAGACTGTACTCACCTCTAGTGATGTCCCGAACTATTCGCCGGCGAACATCCGCCCCCTATATCATCATCATTGAGCAAACTTTGACCCTGTACCTCACAGTCAGCAGACACATTGCAGCCAATCAGCATACCCTCCCTCCCAGACTTTCCCACCTCCTATCAAAAAGCAAGGACAGCATCCATCTTAGATTCATTCTGAAGCTGAATGTTAGTGAGTAGTGTTGAGCGAACAGTTCGAGCATCGTTTGGGTTCATACCGAATTTTGGGGTGTCCGGGACCCGGACCCGAACCCGGACATTTTCAAAAAAGTTCGGGTTCGGGTCCGTTGTTCGTCGATTTCTTCCCGCTTTCTGAAGGGCTGCACGGTAGCCAATCAGCTAGCGTTTTACTTCTTGCCCTAAGAGCCCATCACAGCCATGCCATTAGTAGGCCAAGTGATTGGCCAAGTGCAGCATGTGCAGCCTTTATTTAAGCTGGAGTCACGTAGCGCCGCACGCCACACTGCTCTAACTAGTGTAGGGAGAGGACCCAGCTTCTGTCAGGGTGAGATTAGGCAGGTTAAAGTCATCAACAGCACCTAATGAACTCATTGAACTTCTGCTAGTTACTTGCTGGCTGGTTTTTATGCTGCACAGAGCGTTTTTCTGTCACTTATTTTCAGCGTTGATCGGCGGCCATTTTGTGACTTGTGGTGCACCAGAAGAAGCTGCCATCAATCCATCAATACTAGTTTTTTTTTGCTATATCCTACATCAGGGGCTTGGCTGTGCTAATTGTCACCCCTAGAAACTCAGGATAGCAATTTCTATATTTTATTAAGGGGTTAAATACAATTGCCCAAATACCAATCCCCTAAATCTGGTGTTCCAGCTTTGGCTAGACAACAGGGGCGTAACTACCGGGGAAGCAGGGGAAGCAGCTGCTTCGGGGCCCGGGCTTACGGGGGGCCCGGCAAGCACGTGTTGTCCTCACTCCTCTCCCTTCGCTAATTACTCAGTGAATCGCCCTTGTCTACTTAAAACTTATTTTTTCTTTCTTTCAGAAAAGCTTGCCCTGGGGATCAAACCTGCGACCATTAGGTTCAAAGGCAAGACACTTAACCACAAAGCCATATGAGCTGATAAGCCAGATAGCTAAAAAAAAAAAATAAGACCTCTAGATGTGGAGAACTTTGATAGTGTATCCATACACATTACAGCTGCACCAGCACATTGTATATGGATGTAGCAGAGCTTGGTGTGTTGGGGCAGCTGTAATGTGTATAGATACACTATCAAAGTTCTCCTTATCTAGAGGTCTTATTTTTTTTTTTAGCTACCTGGCTAAGCAGCTCATATGGTCTTGTGGATAAGTGGCTTGCCTTTCATCCTAATGGTCACAGGTTCGATTCCCTTCACAAACTTTTCTGAAAGACAGGATTTTTTTTTTTTTTTTTTTAATACTGGACTTTTACTTTACTGCCACAGGGAGGAGGGGCTATTGGCACTATAATATTGGCAAATGGGGGGGAGAGATAGGCACTTCATATTGGCACACACATTAGGGGGCAGGGGAGAGGATTGCACTATGATATTGGGATGGGGGAAGACAGAGGCACTTGATATTGGCACATTATAGGGGGCACTATGGGGAGAGGAGCACTATGGGGGCATCTGGTGCTATATGGCTGGCTACTGGCACATTATAGGGTGGGTTTATATGGCTGACTACTGGCACATTATAGGGGGTTATATGGCTGATTACTGGCACATTATAGGAGGGGTTATATGGCTGACTACTGGCACATTATAGGGGGTTATATGGCTGGCTACTGGCACATTATAGGGGGCTGGGGGCTATATGGCTGACTACTGGCACATTATAGGGGGGCTATATGGCTGGCACATTATAGAGGGGGAGCGAAACGCGCGGGTAGGGGGGCCCAATACAAAAATTTGCTGTGGGGCCCAGTCATTTCTAGCTACGCCCCTGCTAGACAAGTATAATACTGTCTGCTGTCTGGCAAAGGATAGATTATTTTCTGGGGTGAAATTCAATTGCCAAAATAGCAATACCATAAATCAGTGGTTTCAGCTGTGGCTGACAAAATAGAATAGTGTCCGCCAAAACATATATTTTGTTCTGGGGTGAAATTAATCTGGCAAAATAGCAATACCCTGATTCTGGTGTCCCAGCAGTTGCAGGCCAGATTTCATAGTGTCAGTCAAAACATATATTTTGTTCTGGGGTGCCATTCAATTGCCAAAATAGCAATACCCTGATTCTGGTGTCCCAGCAGTTGCAGGCCAGATTTCATAGTGTCCGTCAAAACATATATTTTGTTCTGGGGTGACATTCAATTGCCAAAATAGCAATACCCTGATTCTGGTGTCCCAGCAGTTGCAGGCCAGATTTCTTAGTGTCTGTCAAAACATATATTTTGTTCTGGGGTGACATTCAACTGCCAAAATAGCAATACCCTGATTCTGGTGTCCCAGCAGTTGCAGGCCAGATTTCTTAGTGTCTGCCAAAACATATATTTTGTTCTGGGGTGAAATTAATCTGGCAAAATAGCAATACCCTGAATCTGGTGTCCCAGCAGTTGCAGGCCAGATTTCATAGTGTCTGCCAAAACACATATTTTGTTCTGGGGTTAAATTAATCTGGCAAAATAGCAATACAATCCCTAAATCTGGTGTTCCAGCTTTGGCTAGACAACAGGGCGTAACTACCGGGAAGCAGGGGAAGCAGCTGCTTCGGGGCCGGGCTTACGGGGGCCCGGCAAGCACGTGTTGTCCTCCTCCTCTCCCTTCGCTAATTACTCAGTGAATCGCCCTTGTCTACTTAAAACTTATTTTTCTTTCTTTCAGAAAAGCTGCCCTGGGGATCAAACCTGCGACCATTAGGTTCAAAGGCAAGACACTTAACCACAAAGCCATATGAGCTGATAAGCCAGATAGCTAAAAAAAAAAAATAAGACCTCTAGATGTGGAGAACTTTGATAGTGTATCCATACACATTACAGCTGCACCAGCACATTGTATATGGATGTAGCAGAGCTTGGTGTGTTGGGGCAGCTGTAATGTGTATAGATACACTATCAAAGTTCTCCTTATCTAGAAGGTCTTATTTTTTAGCTACCTGGCTAAGCAGCTCATATGGTCTTGTGGATAAGTGGCTTGCCTTTCATCCTAATGGTCACAGGTTCGATTCCCTTCACAAGCTTTTCTGAAAGACAGGATTTTTTTTTTTTTTTTTTAATACTGGACTTTTACTTTACTGCCACAGGGAGGAGGGGCTATTGGCACTATAATATTGGCAAATGGGGGGAGAGATAGGCACTTCATATTGGCACACACATTAGGGGGCAGGGGAGAGGATTGCACTATGATATTGGGATGGGGAAGACAGAGGCACTTGATATTGGCACATTATAGGGGGCACTATGGGGAGAGGAGCACTATGGGGGCATCTGGTGCTATATGGCTGGCTACTGGCACATTATAGGGTGGGTTTATATGGCTGACTACTGGCACATTATAGGGGGTTATATGGCTGATTACTGGCACATTATAGGAGGGGTTATATGGCTGACTACTGGCACATTATAGGGGGTTATATGGCTGGCTACTGGCACATTATAGGGGGCTGGGGGCTATATGGCTGACTACTGGCACATTATAGGGGGCTATATGGCTGGCACATTATAGAGGGGAGCGAAACGCGGGTAGGGGGCCCAATACAAAAATTTGCTGTGGGGCCCAGTCATTTCTAGCTACGCCCCTGCTAGACAAGTATAATACTGTCTGCTGTCTGGCAAAGGATAGATTATTGTTCTGGGGTGAAATTCAATTGCCAAAATAGCAATACCCTGATTCTGGTGTCCCAGCAGTTCAGGCCAGATTTCATAGTGTCCGTCAAAACATATATTTTGTTCTGGGGTGAAATTAATCTGGCAAAATAGCAATACCCTGATTCTGGTGTCCCAGCAGTTGCAGGCCAGATTTCATAGTGTCTGCCAAAACACATATTTTGTTCTGGGGTGACATTCAATTTCCAAAATAGCAATACACTGATTCTGGTGTCCCAGCAGTTGCAGGCCAGATTTCATAGTGTCCGACAAAACATATATTTTGTTCTGGGGTGACATTTAATTGCCAAAATAGCAATACTATGATTCTGGTGTCCCAGCAGTTGCAGGCCAGATTTCATAGTGTCTGCCAAAACATATATTTTGTTCTGGGGTGAAATTCAATTGCCAAAATAGCAATACCCTGATTCTGGTGTCCCAGCAGTTGCAGGCCAGATTTCATAGTGTCTGCCAAAACACATATTTTGTTCTGGGGTTAAATTAATCTGGCAAAATAGCAATACCCTGATTCTGGTGTCCCAGCAGTTGCAGGCCAGATTTCATAGTGTCCGTCAAAACATATATTTTGTTCTGGGGTGACATTCAATTGCCAAAATAGCAATACCCTGATTCTGGTGTCCCAGCAGTTGCAGGCCAGATTTCATAGTGTCCGTCAAAACATATATTTTGTTCTGGGGTGACATTCAATTGCCAAAATAGCAATACCCTGATTCTGGTGTCCCAGCAGTTGCAGGCCAGATTTCATAGTGTCCGTCAAAACATATATTTTGTTCTGGGGTGACATTCAATTGCCAAAATAGCAATACCCTGATTCTGGTGTCCCAGCAGTTGCAGGCCAGATTTCATAGTGTCCGTCAAAACATATATTTTGTTCTGGGGTGACATTCAATTGCCAAAATAGCAATACCCTGATTCTGGTATCCCAGCAGTTGCAGGCCAGATTTCATAGTGTCCTTCAAAACATATATTTTGTTCTGGGGTGAAATTAATCTTGCAAAATAGCAATACCCTGATTCTGGTGTCCCAGCAGTTGCAGGCAAGATTTCATAGTGTCTGCCAAAACACATATTTTGTTCTGGGGTGACATTCAATTGCCAAAATAGCAATACCCTGAATCTGGTGTCCCAGCTGTTGCAGGCCAAGTGTAAATTTGTCCATAAAAGGATACCTTTCATCCAGGGCCTAAATACTAGACCTAAAAGAGATATTCCCCTAAATCAATGGTTACTGCTGTGCCTGGATTAGTGTAATACGCTACATAAACAAATAGTCAGATAGTGTTAGGTGCCTGTAAAAAAAGGCCTAAATTTGAAATCAATACATTGGGCCAAATATTTTTTTCCTTATTGTGGTGCTTGGTGAACGGTAACAATGAGGAAAACATCTAGTAAGGGACGCGGACGCGGTCGTGGTGGTGTTAGTGTACCCTATGGTGCTGGGAGAGGACGTGGCCATTCTGCCACAGCCACACGTCCTAGTGAACCAACTACCTCAGGTTCCGGTACCCGCCAGAATTTACAGCGATATTTGGTGGGGCCCAATGCCGTTCTAAGGATGGTAAGGCCTGAGCAGGTACAGGCGCTAGTCAATTGGGTGTCCGACAGTGGATCCATCATGTTCACAACATTATCTCCCACCCAGTCTTCTGCAGAAAGCGCACAGGTGGCACCTGAAAACCAAGCCCATCAGTCTGTCACATCACCCCCATGCATATCAGGGAAACTGTCAGAGCCTCAAGTTATGCAGCAGTCTCTTATGCTGTTTGAAGACTCTGCTGGTAGGGTTTCCCAAGGAAATCCACCTAGCCCTTCCCCAGTGGTGGAAGACATAGAATGCACTGATGCACAACCACTGATGTTTCCTGATGATGAGGACATGGGAATACCACCTCATCGGAGTCCATACGTCTCTGATGATGACGAAACACAGGTGCCAACTGCTGCGTCTTTCTGCAGTGTGCAGAGCCGAACAGGAGGTCAGGGAGGAAGACTGTGTGGAAGACGATGCAGGGGACGATGAGGTCCTAGACCCACATGGAATGAAGGTCGTGCCACTGACTTTCATAGTTCAGAGGAAGAGGCAGTGGTGAGACCGAGCCAACAGCGTAGCAAAAGAGGAGCAGGGGCAAAAGCAGACCAGCCGCCGCCAAGAGAGTTCGCCTGCTACTGGCCACCGCCACCAGGGACCGAGCACCCCAAAGGCAGCTTCAAGGAGTTCCCTGGCATGGCACTTCTTTAAACAATGTGCTGACGACAAGACCCGAGTGGTTTGCACGCTGTGCCATCAGATCCTGAAGCGAGGCATTAACGTTCTGAACCTTAGCACAACCTGCCTGACCAGGCATCTACATGCAAAGCATGAACTGCAGGGGAGTAAACACCTTAAAAGCAAGGAACTCACTCTGGCTCCCCCTGCTCCCTCTTCTGCTGCTGCTTTGGCCTCTTCCTCCGCCTCGGGAGGAATGTTGGCACCTGCCGCCCACCAAACAGAGGATGTGCCACCGACAACACCACCTGCGTCACCAAGCATCTCCACCATGTCACACGGCAGCGTTCAGCTCTCCATCTCACAAACCTTGGAGAGAAAGCGTAAATTCCCACCTAGCCACCCTCGAGCCCTGGGCCTGAATGCCAGCATTTCTAAACTACTGGCCTTTGAAATGCTGTCATTCAGGCTGGTGGACACTAGACAGCTTCAAACAGCTGATGTCCATGGCTGTCCCACAGTATGTTGTTCCCAGCCGCACACTACTTCTCCAAGACAGCCGTGCCTTCCCTGCACAACCAAGTATCACGATAAAATCAAGTGTGCACTGCGCAACGCCATCTGTGGCAGGTCCACCTAACCACAGATCGTGGACCAGTGAGCACGGCCAGGACAGCTATATCTCCCTAACTGCACACTGGGTAAATGTAGTGGCGGCTGGGCACGAGGCGGAGAGTTCCTTGGCGCACGTCCTTTCGCTGCCAAGGATCGCAGGGCATCATTCTTTGCCTCCTGTAGCCTCCTACTCGCTTCCTCCTCCTCTGCTTCCACCAGCTCATCCAGTCAGCCACACACCTTCACCACCAACTTCAGCACAGCCCGGGGTAACGTCAGCCGGCCAATCTGAAACTCATATGTTTGGGGACAGCCCCCTCACCGCGCAGGAGTTGTGGCGGGGTATTGAACAACAGACCGGCCAGTGGTTTCTGCCGGTGGGCCTCAAGCCCGGCCTGGTGGTGTGCGATAATGGGCGAAACCTCGTCGCAGCTCTGGGACTAGCCGGTTTGGCGCACATCCCTCGCCTGGCGCATGTGCTGAATTTAGTGGTGCAGAAGTTCATTCACAACTACCCCGACATGTCAAAGCTGCTGCATAAAGTGAGGGCCGTCTGTGCGCGCTTCCGAGCGTTCACATCCTGCCGCTGCTCGCCTGTCTGCGCTACAGCGTAACCCGGCCTTACTGGTCACCGCCTCATATGCGGCGTGCCCACCAGGTGGAACTCCACCTTGCACATGCTGGAGGACTGTGCGAGCAGCAGCAGGCCATAGTGGAGTTTCAGCTGCAGCACGCACGCGTCAGTCGCACTGCGGAACAGCACCACTTCACCACCAATGATTGGGCCTCCATGCGAGACCTGTGTGCCCTGTTGCGCTGTTTGAGTACTCCACCAACATGGCCAGTGGCGATGACACCGTTATCAGCGTTACAATACCACTTCTATGTCTCCTTGAGAAACGCATAGGGCGATGATGGAAGAGGAGGTGGCCCAAGAGGAGGAGGAGGATGAAGGGTCATTTTAGCACTTTCAGGCCAGTCTGTTAGAAGTGGCTCAGAGGGAGGTTTTTGCAACAGCAGAGGCCAGGTACAAATGTGGCCAGCCAGGGCCCACTACTGGAGGACGAGGAGGATTAGGAAGAGGTGGAGGAGGATGAGGATGAAGCAGGTTCACAGCGGGAGGCACCCGACACAGCTCAGGCCCATCACTGGTGCGTGGCTGGGGGGATGACGGAGGGACATTTCTAAACTACTGGCCTTTGAAATGCTGTCATTCAGGCTGGTGGACACAGACAGCTTCAAACAGCTGATGTCCATGGCTGTCCCACAGTATGTTGTTCCCAGCCGCCACTACTTCTCCAAGACAGCCGTGCCTTCCCTGCACAACCAAGTATACGATAAAATCAAGTGTGCACTGCGCAACGCCATCTGTGGCAAGGTCCACCTAACCACAGATACGTGGACCAGTGAGCACGGCCAGGGACGCTATATCTCCCTAACTGCACACTGGGTAAATGTAGTGGCGGCTGGGCCGCAGGCGGAGAGTTCCTTGGCGCACGTCCTTTCGCTGCCAAGGATCGCAGGGCATCATTCTTTGCCTCCTGTAGCCTCCTACTCGGCTTCCTCCTCCTCTGCTTCCACCAGCTCATCCAGTCAGCCACACACCTTCACCACCAACTTCAGCACAGCCCGGGGTAAACGTCAGCCGGCCAATCTGAAACTCATATGTTTGGGGGACAGCCCCCTCACCGCGCAGGAGTTGTGGCGGGGTATTGAACAACAGACCGACGAGTGGTTTCTGCCGGTGGGCCTCAAGCCCGGCCTGGTGGTGTACGATAATGGGCGAAACCTCGTCGCAGCTCTGGGACTAGCCGGTTTGACGCACATCCCTCGCCTGGCGCATGTGCTGAATTTAGTGGTGCAGAAGTTCATTCACAACTACCCCGACATGTCAAAGCTGCTGCATAAAGTGAGGGCCGTCTGTGCGCGCTTCCGGCGTTCACATCCTGCCGCTGCTCGCCTGTCTGCGCTACAGCGTAACTTCGGCCTTACTGGTCACCGCCTCATATGCGACGTGCCCACCAGGTGGAACTCCACCTTGCACATGCTGGAGAGACTGTGCGAGCAGCAGCAGGCCATAGTGGAGTTTCAGCTGCAGCACGCACGCGTCAGTCGCACTGCGGAACAGCACCACTTCACCACCAATGATTGGGCCTCCATGCGAGACCTGTGTGCCCTGTTGCGCTGTTTCGAGTACTCCACCAACATGGCCAGTGGCGATGACACCGTTATCAGCGTTACAATACCACTTCTATGTCTCCTTGAGAAAACGCATAGGGCGATGATGGAAGAGGAGGTGGCCCAAGAGGAGGAGGAGGATGAAGGGTCATTTTTAGCACTTTCAGGCCAGTCTGTTAGAAGTGGCTCAGAGGGAGGTTTTTTGCAACAGCAGAGGCCAGGTACAAATGTGGCCAGCCAGGGCCCACTACTGGAGGACGAGGAGGATTAGGAAGAGGTGGAGGAGGATGAGGATGAAGCAGGTTCACAGCGGGGAGGCACCCGACACAGCTCAGGCCCATCACTGGTGCGTGGCTGGGGGGATACGGAGGACGATGACGATACGCATCCCACAGAGGACAGCTTGTCCTTACCTCTGGGAAGCCTGGCACACATGAGCGACAACATGCTGCAGTGCCTGCGCAACGACAGCAGAGTTGCCCACATTTTATCGTGTGCGGACTACTGGGTTGCCACCCTGCTGGATCCCCGGTACAAAGACAATGTGCCCACCTTACTTCCTGCACTGGAGCATGATAGGAAGATGCGCGAGTACAAGCGCACGCTGGTAGAGGCGCTCCTGAGAGCATTCCCAAATGTCACAGGGGAACAGGTGGAAGCCCAAGGCGAAGGCAAAGGAGGAGCAAGAGGTCGCCAACGCAGCTGTGTCACGGCCAGCTCCTCTGAGGGCAGGGTTAGCATGGCAGAAATGTGGAAAAGTTTTGTCTCCACGCCACAGCTAACTGCACTACCACCTGATACGGAACGTGTTAGCAGGAGGCAGCATTTCACTAACATGGTTGAACAGTACGTCTGCACACCCCTCCACGTACTGACTGATGGTTCGGCCCCATTCAACTTCTGGGTCTCCAAATTGGCCACGTGGCCAGAGTTAGCATTTTATGCCTTGGAGGTGCTGGCCTGCCCAGCGGCCAGCGTTTTGTCTGAACGTGTATTCAGCACGGCAAGGGGCGTCATTACTGACAAACGCAGCCGCCTGTCCACAGCCAACGTGGACAAGCTGACGTTCATAAAAATGAACCAGGCATGAATCCCACAGGACCTGTCCCTCCCTTGTGCAGAATAGACATTTTTAACTGCCTCCCCCTCAACCATGTATTCTTGTACTCCGGGGCACTTCTTTATTGAATCCTCATTTTTTCAACTTTACCATGATCTTGCGGTGCAACCCAAAGTTGAATGAACCTCTCCTCTGTCTGGGTGGTGGGGCCGAAATAACTGAGAGTGGCCTTCTCCGGTGGTGGTTGATACCACACATGATTCCTTGCTGTGGGACCTCTCTCCTCTGACTGGGTGCTGGGGCCTAAATAACTGAAAATGGCCTTCTACAGTGGTGGGTGATATGACGCATGATTCCTTGCTGTGGGACCCCTCTCCTCTGTCTGGGTGCTGGGCCTAAATAACTGAAAGTGGCCTTCTCCAGTGGTGTTTGATATGACGCATGATTCCTTGCTGTGGGACCTCTCTCCTCTGTCTGGGTGCTGGGCTGAAATAACTGAGAGTGGCCTCCTCCAGTGGTGGGTGATATGACGCAAGATTCCTGGCTGTGGGACCTCTCTCCTCTGACTGGGTGCTGGGGCCTAAATAACTGAAAATGGCCTTCTCCAGTGGTGGGTGATATGACGCATGATTCCTTGCTGTGGGACCTCTCTCCTCTGACTGGGTGCTGGGGCCTAAATAACTGAAAATAGCCTTCTCCAGTGGTGGTTGATATGACGCATGATTCCTTGCTGTAGGACCTCTCTCCTCTGTCTGGGTGCTGGGCTGAAATAACTGAGAGTGGCCTTCTCCGGTGGTGGTTGATATGACGCATGATTCCTTGCTGTGGGACCTCTCTCCTCTGACTGGGTGCTGGGGCCTAAATAACTGAAAATGGCCTTCTCCAGTGGTGGTTGATATGACGCATGATTTCTTGCTGTGGGACCTCTCTCCTCTGTCTGGATGCTAGGGCCTAAATAACTGAAAATGGCCTTCTCCAGTGGTGGTTGATATGACGCATGATTCCTTGCTGTGGGACCTCTCTCCTCTGTCTGGGTGCTTGGCTGAAATAACTGAGAGTGGCCTTCTCCGGTGGTGGTTGATATGACGCATGATTCCTTGCTGTGGGACCTCTCTCCTCTGACTGCGTGCTGGGGCCTAAATAACTGAAAATGGCCTTCTACAGTGGTGGGTGATATGACGCATGATTCCTTGCTGTGGGACCTCTCTCCTCTGTCTGGGTGCTGGGCTGAAATAACTGAGATTGGCCTTCTCCGGTGGTGGTTGATATGACGCATGATTCCTTGCTGTGGGACCTCTCTCCTCTGACTGGGTGCTGGGGCCTAAATAACTGAAAATGGCCTTCTCCAGTGGTGGTTGATATGACGCATGATTCCTTGCTGTGGGACCTGTATCCTCTGTCTGGGTGCTGGGCTGAAATAACTGAAAGTGGCCTTCTCTGGTGGTGGTTGATATGACGCATGATTCCTTGCTGTGGGACCTCTCTCCTCTGACTGGGTTCTGGGGCCTAAATAACTGAAAATGGCCTTCTCCAGTGGTGGTTGATATGACGCATGATTCCTTACTGTGGGACCTCTCTCCTCTGTCTGGGTGCTGGGCTGAAATAACTGAGAGTGGCCTTCTCCAGTGGTGGTTGATATGACGCATGATTCCTTGCTGTGGGACCTCCCTCCTCTGACTGGGTGCTGGGGCCTAAATAACTGAAAATGGCCTTCTCCAGTGGTAGGTGATATGACGCATGATTCTTTGCTGTGGGACCTGTATCCTCGATCTGGGTGCTTTGCTGAAATATCTGAGAGTGGCTTTCTCCGCTGGTGGTTGATATGACGCATGATTCCTTGCTGTGGGACCTGTATCCTCTGTCTGGGTGCTGGGCTGAAAAAACTGAGAATGGCCTTCTCCGGTGGTCAGGGGCGGACTGGGCCGGGGGGCAATTGCCCCCCGGGCCCCTCTGTTGCCTCTGTAAACGGGCCCCTCTGTAGTGCATGTGCCCTGCTGCGGCCCTGGTGACAAGTGGGGGCGGCCGGCGGCAGGGCACAGGGAGATGAACGCTTCCACTGTGGAAGCGTTCATCTCCATAGTCATCTGTATCGCCGTCCTCAGGACGGCGATACAGATGGCTGTGCTGCAGCAGAGCAGGGAGAGGCGTGTCCCCTCCCTGTTCCTCTGATAGGCTGCCGGCCTAGTGCGGTACAGCAAGGGACACAGGCCAGAAGAGGCCTGCATCGCATCGCTGGAGGTAAGTATAACTGTTATTTGTATGTTTGTTTGTTTGTTTGTTTTTTGTGTTTTTGGGGGCTACTGGCACATATGATAAAGGGAGGAATCTACTGGCACATAAGATAAAGGGGGAATCTACTGGCACATAAGATAAGGGGAATCTACTGGCACATAAGATAAAGGGGGATCTACTGGCACATAAGATAAGGGGGAATCTACTGGCACATAAGATAAAGGGGGAATCTACTGGCACATAAGATAAAGGGGGATTCTACTGGCACATGATAAAGTGAGGGGGGATTCTACTGGCACATGATAACTGAGGGGGATTCTACTGGCACATGATAAGGTGAGGGGGATTCTACTGGCACATGATAAGGTGAGGGGGATTCTACTGGCACATAAGGAGGGCGACTGGCACATAAGGAGGGCTACTGGCACATAAGGGGGTGCTACTGGCACATAAGGGGGACTACTGGCACATAAGGGGTGCTACTGGTACATAAGGGGTGCTACTGGCACATAAGGAGTGCTACTGGCACATAAGAGGGGCTACTGGCACATAAGGGGTGCTACTGGCACATAAGAGGGGCTACTGGCACATAAGAGGGGCTACTGGCACATAAGGGGGACGGCTACTGGCACATAAGGGGGGACTACTGGCACATAAGGGGGACAGCTACTGGCACATAACGGGGGACTACTGGCACATAAGGGGGACGGCTACTGGAACATAAGGGGGACGGATACTGGCACATAAGGGGGGACTACTGGCACTTAAGGGGGACCGCTACTGGCACTTAAGGGGGACGGCTACTGGCACATAAAGGGGGGGGGGGCTATAAGCGATGTGAGTGGCCAACATCTATCCTCTCCGCAATGCTCAGCCTCCTGTGACAGATCAGGAGAGCGGAGGTGTGGGGGCGGAGATAGCTGTCAATGCTGTCAGAGGAGGCTGTGCTCTCCTCCCGCAGCTCCCCGCCCAGCCTCTTGTGACAGCGAATCAGGAAGTAGACAGGGGCTCAGTGGGCCTCTGGGTGTTACTTGCCCCCTGGGCCAAAAGTTGCCAGTCAGCCCCTGCCGGTGGTGGTTGATATGACGCATGATTCCTTGCTGTGGGACCTCTCTTCTCTGTCTGGGTGCTGGGACCTAAATAACTGAAAATGGCCTTCTCCAGTGGTGGTTGATATGACGCATGATTCCTTGCTGTGGGACCTCTCTCCTCTGTCTGGGTGCTGGACTGAAATAACTAAAAGTGGCCTTCTCCAGTGGTGGGTGATATGACGCATGACTCCTTGCTGTGGGATCTGTATCCTCTGTCTGGGTGCTGGGCTGAAATAACTGAGAGTGGCCTTCTCCAGTGGTGGTTGATATGACGCATGATTCCTTGCTGTGGGACCTGTATCCTCTGTCTGGGTGCTGGGCTGAAATAACTGAAAGTGGCCTTCTCCATTGGTGGGTGATATGACGCATGATTCCTTGCTGTGGGATCTGTATCCTCTGTCTGGGTGCTGGGCTGAAATAACTGAGAGTGGCCTTCTCCAGTGGTGGTTGATATGATGCATGATTCCTTGCTGTGGGACCTGTATCCTCTGTCTGGGTGCTGGGCTGAAATAACTGAGAGTGGCCTTCTCTGGTGGTGGTTGATAAGACGCATGATTCCTTGCTGTGGGACCTCTCTCCTCTGACTGGGTGCTGGGGCCTAAATAACTGAAAATGGCCTTCTCCAGTGGTGGTTGATATGACTCATGATTCCTTGCTGTGGGACCTCTCTCCTCTGTCTGGGTGCTGGGCTGAAATAACTGAGGGTGGCCTTCTCCGATGGTGGTTGATGTGACGCATGATTCCTTGCTGTGGGACCTCTCTCCTCTGACTGGGTGCAGGGGCCTAAATAACTGAAAATGGCCTTCTCCAGTGGTGGGTGATATGACGCATAATTCCTTGCTGTGGGACCAGTATCCTCTGTCTGGGTGCTGGGCTGAAATAACTGAGAGTGGCCTTCTCCGGTGGTGGTTGATATGACGCATGATTCCTTGCTGTGGGACCAGTATCCTCTGTCTGGGTGCTGGGCTGAAATAACTGAGAGTGGCCTTCTCCGGTGGTGGTTGATATGACGCATGATTCCTTGCTGTGGGACCTCTCTCCTCTGACTGGGTTCTGGGGCCTAAATAACTGAAAATGGCCTTCTCCAGTGGTGGTTGATATGACGCATGATTCCTTGCTGTGAGACCTCTCTCCTCTGTCTGGGTGCTGGGCTGAAATAACTGAGAGTGGCCTTCTCCAGTGGTGGGTGATATGACGCATGATCCCTTGCTGTTGGACCTCTCTCCTCTGTCTGGGTGCTGGGCTGAAATAACTGAGAGTAGCCTTCTCCAGTGGTGGGTGATATGACGCATGATTCCTTGCTGTGGGACCTCTCTCCTCTGTCTGGGTGCTGGGGCCTAAATAACTGAAAATGGCCTTCTCCAGTGGTGGTTGATATGACGCATGATTCCTTGCTGTGGGACCTGTATCCTCTGTCTGGGTAATGGGCTGAAATAACTGAGAGTGGCCTTCTCCGGTGGTGGTTGATATAACGCATGATTCCTTGCTGTGGGACCTCTCTCCTCTGACTGGGTGCTTGGGCCTAAATAACTGAAAATGGCCTTCTCCAGTGGTGGGTGATATGATGCATGATTCCTTGCTGTGGGACCTGTATCCTCGGTCTGGGTGCTGGGCTGAAATAACTGAGAGTGGCCTTCTCCGGTGGTGGTTGATATGACCCATGATTCCTTGCTGTGGGACCTCTCTCCTCTGACTGGGTGCTGAGGCCTAAATAACTAAAAATGGCCTTCTCCGGTGGTGGTTGATATGACGCATGATTCCTTGCTGTGGGACCTCTCTCCTCTGTCTGAGTGCTTTGTTGAAATAACTGAGAGTGGCCTTCTCCGGTGGTGGTTGATATGACGCATGATTCCTTGCTGTGGGACCTCTCTCCTCTGTCTGGGTGCTGGGCTGATATAACTGAGGGTGGCCTTCTCCGGTGGTGGTTGATGTGACGCATGATTCCTTGCTGTGGACCAGTATCCTCTGACTGGGTGCTGGGCTGAAATAACTGAGAATGGCCTTCTCCGGTGGTGGTTGATATGACGCATGATTCCTTGCTGTGGGACCTCTCTCCTCTGACTGGGTTCTGGGGCCTAAATAACTGAAAATGGCCTTCTCCAGTGGTGGTTGATATGACGCATGATTCCTTGCTGTGAGACCTCTCTCCTCTGTCTGGGTGCTGGGCTGAAATAACAGAGTGGCCTTCTCCAATGGTGGGTGATATGACGCATGATTCCTTGCTGTTGGACCTCTCTCCTCTGTCTGGGTGCTGGGGCCTAAATAACTGAAAATAGCCTTCTCCAGTGGTGGTTGATATGACGCATGATTCCTTGCTGTGGGACCTCTCTCCTCTGTCTGGGTGCTGGGCTGAAATAACTGAGAGTAGCCTTCTCCAGTGGTGGGTGATATGACGCATGATTCCTTGCTGTTGGACCTCTCTCCTCTGACTGGGTGCTGAGGCCTAAATAACTGAAAATGGCCTTCTCCGGTGGTGGTTGATATGACGCATGATTCCTTGCTGTGGGACCTCTCTCCTCTGTCTGAGTGCTTTGTTGAAATAACTGAGAGTGGCCTTCTCTGGTGGTGGTTGATATGACGCATGATTCCTTGCTGTGGGACCTCTCTCCTCTGTCTGGGTGCTGGGCTGAAATAACTGAGGGTGGCCTTCTCCAGTGGTGGTTGATGTGACGCATGATTCCTTGCTGTGGGACCTCTCTCCTCTGACTGGGTGCTGGGGCCTAAATAACTGAAAATGGCCTTCTCCAGTGGTGGGTGATATGACGCATGATTCCTTGCTGTGGGACCAGTATCCTCTGTCTGGGTGCTGGGCTGAAATAACTGAGAGTGGCCTTCTCCGGTGTTGGTTGATATGACGCATAATTCCTTGCTGTGGGACCAGTATCCTCTGTCTGGGTGCTGGGCTGAAATAACTGAGAGTGGCCTTCTCCGGTGGTGGTTGATATGACGCATGATTCCTTGCTGTGGGACCTCTCTCCTCTGACTGGGTTCTGGGGCCTAAATAACTGAGAGTGGCCTTCTCCGGTGGTGGTTGATATGACGCATGATTCCTTGCTGTGGGACCTCTTTCCTCTGTCTGGGTGCTGGACTGAAATAACTGAAAGTGGCCTTCTCCAGTGTTGAGTGATATGACGCATGATTCCTTGCAGTGGGACCTGTCTCCAATTGATATTGGTTAAATTTTATTTATTTTATTTTATTTTAATTAATTTCCCTATCCACATTTGTTTGCAGGGGATTTACCTACATTTTGCTGCCTTTGGCAGCCCTCTAGCCCGTTCCTGGTCTATTTTACAGCCTTTTTAGTGCCTAAAAGTTCGGATCCCCATTGACTTCAATGGGGTTCGGGTTCGGGATAAAGTTCGGGTCGAGTTTGGATTCCGAACCCGAACATTTTCGGGAAGTTCGGCCGAACTTCTCGAACCCGAACATCCAGGTGTTTGCTCATCTCTATTAGTGAGGGCAGGGAGACTGCAGCTGCTGCTGTGCTAATGATTCTGAATTCATAGAGAAAGTGTTAGCTAGGCCAGCGTTCTGTGTCCACAGACTCATCTGCTGTAAGGACAGCGTCACAGCACCCCAAAAAGCCCTTTTTAGGGCTGCTACATTAGTCTGCTTTTATTTATTTTTCTCCATATATATATTGCAGTTGCCTGGCCTGCCTGTGTGTGAGAGGCTGCAGGCCCACAGACTGTCATGTGCTCACCACTCATACTGTGTGGCACAGGACTTTGCAAAAAAAAAAAGGCATTTCATTTTTACACTTTAATCTAATTTCAGTTGTCTGCCTGTTGCCAGTGTGTGTCAGGCCCACTTCCACTGACTGTAGTGTGCCCATTGCCAGTGCTCACCACTCATACCGGGTTTCACAGTAGCTTGCCAATAAATAAGGCATTTCATTTTTACCCTTTAATCTAAGGTTAGTTGCCTACTTGTGTGTGTCAGGCCCACTTCCACTGACTGTAGTGTGCCCACTGCCAGTGCCCACCACTCATACCGGGTGGCACAGTAGCTTGCCGATAAATAAGGCATTTAATTTTTACCCTTCAATCTAAGGTAAGTTGCCTGCCAGTGTGTGTCAGGCCCACTTCCACTGACTGTAGTGTGCCCACTGCCAGTGCCCACCACTCATACTGGGTGGCACAGTACATTGCGCGCATTGTACCCCTAATCAAAAAAAAAAAAAAATGACAGGCAGAGGCAGGCCACCCCGCAGGGGCTGTCTTGGTGCTGTGATTGCCTTTGGTCCTAGAATAATGCCCAGTGTTCAGAGGCCACATACCCTGAACTCGAAAAATTCTGAGGACATAGTTGACTGGCTTACACAGGACACCCAATCTTCTACAGCTTCCGCTCGGAACCTTGATGCACCATCCTCCTCCAGCTCTGCTTCATGCACCTCTCAAGTTACCACTCGCCCGCCTGCCGCCACTACCAACACTAGCACCACAGCCGCTTCATTTGATCTGTCAGAGGATTTATTTACACATCAGTTGGAAGAAATGAGTGATGCGCAACCATTATTGCCAGAGGATGTAGATAACAGGGATATGTCTCAGTCGGGCAGCATTACACACATGGACGTACGGTGTGATGATGATGATGATGTACCCGCTGCTGCTTCCTTTGCTGAGGTGTCAGATACAAGTGAAGCGGTTGATGATGATGATGATGATGTGTCCGTGGATGTTACGTGGGTGCCCGCTCGAAGAGAAGAAGAACAGTGGGAAAGTTCAGATGGGGAGACAGAGAGGAGGAGGAGACAAGTTGGAAGCAGGGGGAGGTCGTCTCAAGGAGCTAGTGGTTGCAAAACTCAGCAGTGTGGCATTTTTTTTGTGTGTCTGCCTCTGATAACAGCGATGCCATTTGCAACCTGTGCCAAAAGAAACTGAATCGTGGGAAGTCCAACACCCACCTAGGAACAACTGCTTTGCGAAGGCACATGATCTCACATCACAAACGCCTATGGGATCAACACATGAGTACAAGCAGCACACAAACTCAAAGCCACCATGCTACTCCTGGTCCAGCATCTTCAGCCACGTCAACCACTGCTGTCCTCCCTGCCTCTCAACCACCCACCACTCCGCCTCTTACCTTCAGCAGTTCCTGCTCATCTGCCCACAGTCAGGTGTCTGTCAAGGAAATGTTTGAGCGTAAGAAGCTAATGTCACAGAGTCACCCCCTTGCCCGGTGTCTGACAGCTGGCTTGTCAGAACTCTAAGCCAGCAAGCTTTTACCATACAAGCTGGTGGAGTCTGAGGCCTTCAAAAAATTAGTAGCTATTGGGACACCGCACTGGAAGGCCGAAATTTTTTTTCACAAAAGGCAATCCCCAACCTGTACTCTATTGTGGAAAAGTAAGTCATGGCATGTCTGGCACACAGTTTTGGGGCAAGGGTCCATCTGACCACTGATACCTGGTCTGCAAAGCACAGTCAGGGCAGATATATCACGTATACTGCGCATTGGGTAAACCTGCTGACGGCTGCCAAGCATGGAATGCGTGGCTCTGCAACGGAGTTGGTGACACCGCCACGACTTGCAGGCAGGCCTGCTGCCACCTCCTCTACTCCTCCTACTCCATCCTCTTCGCTAACCTCCTCGGCTGAGTCCTCTTCTGCTGCTGCGTCTTGCTCCACATCATCAACGACACCCCCCCATCTCCCCAGGGGCTATTCCACATCCCGTATACGACGGTGTCACGCCGTCTTGGTCCGGTGTGACTTTCTGCTTTCAGGCAAGTCAACCCCATCACTCCTGTCCGCCCTGAACGCATAGGTGGATCAGTGGCTGACCTCGCACCAACTGGAGATTGGCAAAGTGGTGTGTGACAACGTAAGGAATCTGTTGGCGGCATTGAATTTGGGCAAGTTGACACATGTGCCGTGCATGGCACATGTGTTAAATCTGATTGTACAACGCTTTGTGTGTAAGTACCCAGGCTTACAGGACGTGCTCAAGCAGGCCAGGCAGGTGTGTGGCCATTTCAGGCGTTCCAACACGGCCATGGCGCACTTTTCCGACATTCAGCGGCGAAACAACATGCCAGGGAGGCGCTTGATTTGCGACAGCCCGACATGTTGGAATTCAACACTCCTAATTTTCGACTGCCTGCTCCAACAAGAAAAAGCCGTCAATGAGTATTTGTATGACGGGGGTGCTAGGACAGCTTCTGCGGAGCTGGGTATTTTTTTGCCACGTTACTGGACGCTCATGCGCAATGGCTGTAGGCTCATGAGTCCTTTTGTGGAGGTGACAAACCTAGTCAGTCGCACTCAAGGCACCATCAGCGACCTCATCCCATTTGTTTTCTTCCTGGAGCGTGCCCTGCGAAGAGTGCTGGATCAGGCCATAGATGAGCGTGAAGAGGAAGAGTTGTGGTCACCATCACCACCAGAAACAGCCTTATTATCATCGCTTGCTGGAACTGTGGCAATGCTGGAAGAGGAGTCTCAGAAAGAGGAATCAGAGGAGGAATGTGGCTTTGAGGAGGAGGAAGACCAACCACAGCAGGCATCCCAGGGTGCTCGTTGTTGTCACCTATCTGGGACCCGTGGTGTTGTACGTGGCTGGGGGGTGGGAAGAACAGACCTGCAATGACATTAGTGAGGATGAGGAACGGGAGATGAGTAGCTCGGCATCCAACCTTGTGCAAATGGGGTCTTTCATGCTGTCATGCCTGTTGAGGAACCCTCGTATATAAAGGCTGAAGGAGAACAACCTGTACTGGGTGGCCACGCTACTAGACCCCTGGTATAAGCAGAAAGTGGCTGAAATGTTACCGAATTACTAGAAGTCGGAAAGGATGCAGCAGTTCCAAAACAAGTTTAAAAGTATGCTTTACACAGCGTATAAGGGTGATGTTAGAGCACAACAGGAATCTAACAGGGGAAGAGGTGAAAGTAATCCTCTTCCCACCACGACCACGCCGGCAAGGACAGGACGCTTTACAGACGTGTTGTTGATGGAGGACATGCAGAGCTTTTTAAGTCCTACGCATCGCCACAGCACTTCAGGGTCCACCCTCAGAGAACGACTCGACCGACAGGTAGCAGACTACCTCGCCTTAACTGCAGATATCGACACTCTGAGGAGCAATGAATCCCTTCACTACTGGGTGTGCAGGCTTGACCTGTGGCCTGAGCTATCCCAATTTGGATAGAACTTCTGGCCTGCCCCGCTTCAAGTGTTCTGTCAGAAAGGACTTTCAGCGCAGCAGGAGGTAATGTCACTGACAAGAGAAGTCGCCTAGGTCAAAAAAGTCTAGATTACCGTAACAGAGATTAAACTGATAAGAATAGTACTAGTTAACACACCACTCATATAGGGTTGCACAGTACATTGCACGGTGCACGCGCAGTGGCCCAAATTGGAAGTAAGAGGAACGGCTTCTTTTTCCATCTCCCGGTTCCTAAAATCTATTCAATACACGTCCCCTGATAGGGGACGTAACAGGGATTAAACTTATAAAAATAGTACTGATGATTACTGAATACACCGCTCATATAGGGTGGCACAGTACATTGCGCGAGGAAGAGACCTTCAATGATGTCAGTGAGGACAAGGAACGGGACATGGCTAGCTTGGTATCCAACCTTGTGCAAATGGGGAGTTTGCGGTTGTGTAAATGGACTGTTTGCGGTTGGTTGCGGTGCGTTAAACGGGGAGTTTGGTCTGTCACAGTTAGGTCTGTCACTGTGAAGTGGGCGTAACCCTTACACTACCTGATCGATACAACATCATACCTGATCGTATACACACACTAGATGTTTTAAAGCACGTTATTCCAAACAATTTAGGAATGTTATGCCCTTTATGGATTAAAACCCGACTCTGCGTCCACTACGTAATTTTCCATTGGAGTTTTGCAATGGATCCCTCACCGGCATGCCACAGTCCAGGTGTTAGTCCCCTTGAAACAACTTTTCCATCACTACTGTGGCCAGAAAGAGTGCCTGTGGGTTTTAAAATTCGCCTGCCTATTGAAGTCTATGGCGGTTCGCGAACATTTGCGGAAGTTCTGCGAACTGAAAATTTTATGTTTGCGACATCTCCACTCACCTCTTCCCTGCAAATCTAGAGAAGATTCTCCAGTGGTCCCACACTGGTCTTTGTCTATAGTTTGTCAGTATTGCCAGAGCTGTAAACTGGGGAGTAGTCAAGGACACAAGGAAAGGTTACATCCACTAGAATGTCACTGCATCACAGTAATCAACAATTTCAATAACCAAATTAATCTGAAGTTTTGGCAATTCACTTTGGAGGAAACATGAAAACGTGCCCAGCCCCATTATACTGTGAAAATTGGTGGGAAAAATGGCAGGAGAGAAGAAAATGAAGGATTACATGATGCTGTGAGGGAGGAGAGGGAGAGCTTACCCGATTGGCTAACAGCCTGATCAGACAATCAGGGGGAAGTATTCAGCCAGGTCCTTCTGCTCAGAACGAGCTAGACACCATTCTATTCCCAGCTGTGGATGTGTCAAGATTAGAGATGAGCGGACCCGTGGATGTTCGGGTTCGCCCGGTTCAGACGAATTTCAGGTCAAAATTCGGGTTCGGGACCCAAACTTGACCCGAACTGGAATCCAAACCCCATTGAAGTCAATGGGGACCCGAACTTTGGTGCACTAAAATGTCTGTAAAATAGTCATAGTAAGGGCTAGAGGGCTGCAAAAGGAAGCAAAATGGGGGTAAAAGCAGGACAATTGCCATGCAAACAAATGTGGACAGGAAAATGGCATGAAATAACATAGAATAGAAAAAAATGAAAAAATAATCATCTTGAATTAGGAGGCAGAGGTCAAAGTGGAGTAGGAGGTTGAGGAGGTGGTAGACGTGACAGTGTAGGTGGAAGTGGCGGTGGAGGAGAAGGAGATAGCCAAGACAGTTTTTTGTTGTTTTCTGTTAATTTCTTTTTTATACATTTGGGAAGGCCCCAAAACATTGGGAAATGCAAAAGAGAATGCAAAGAGAAAGTGCGCTGGAGTATAACAATGGCTGGGTGCGGCCGGTATACTTGTCTATTCAGCACAAGGTACGGACAAGTCCTGTGGGATCCATGCCTGGTTCATTTTAATGAAGGTTAACTTGTCCGCGTTGACTGTGGACAGGCAGCTGCAATTGTCTGTGATCATCCCCCTGACGTGCTAAACACACGTTCAGATAATACATTGGGCAGGCCAGCACCTCCAAGGCGTAAAGGGCAAGCTCAGGCCATGTGCCCAATTTGGAGACCCAGAAGTTAAATTGGGCAGGCCCATCAGTCAGTACGTGTAGGCATATGCACATGTACTGTTCCACCATGTTGCTGAAATGCTGCCTCCTGCTAAGATGTTCCGTATCAGCTGGTGGTGCTGGTTGTTATGATGTGCTGATAAAGCTTTTCCACATTTCAGCCATGCTGGCCCTCCCATTTGAGGTGCTGGTTGTGCCCCATCTCTGTTGGTGACTTCCTCCTCCTCTGCCTTCGCCTCGTGCTTCCACCGAGCCCCCGCTGTGAGGTGGGAACGCCATCGGCAGCGCGTCGACCAGTGCGTGCTTTTACTCGCGCATCTTCCGATCACGCTCCAGTGACAGAATTAAGGATGGCACGTTGTCCTTGTAGAGGGGATCCAGCAGTGTGTCCAACCAGTAATCAGCACTGGTTAGAATGTCGGCAATTCGGCAATGCAGGCACTGCAGCATATAGTTGCTCATATGTGCCAGGCTGCCCAGAGGCAACGAAAAGCTATCCTTTGTGGGAGGTGTATCATCTGTGTCCCCTGTATCCCCCCATCCACGCTCTAGTGATGCCCATGAGCTGTTTTGGGTACCACCCTGTTGTGAACACAATTCCTCCTCATCATCATCCTCCAGAACTGTGTCCTGGCGGGATAGATGTATACCTGGCCTCTGTTGGTGCAGGAACCCACCCTCTGAGCTACTTGTGAATGACTGGCCTGATCACCGGGAAAATGATCCCTCTTCCTCCTGTGCAACATCCTTCATTCATTATCGCCTGAAGTGTTTATTCAAGGAGATATAGAAGTGGGATAGTATTGCTGAGGACACCTTCATCGGCACTGGCCATGTTGGTGGAGTACTCAAAACAGCGCAACACAGCACACAAGTCACGCATGGAGGCCCACTCGTTGGTGGTGCAGTGGTGCTGTTCCGCAGAGCGACTCGCCCATGCGTGCTGCAGCTGAAACTCCACTATCACCTGCTGCTTCTCGCACAGTCTCTCCAGCATGTGCAAGGTGGAGTTCCACCTTGTAGGAACGTCGCATATGAGGTGGTGAGCGGAAAGGCCAAAGTTAAGCTGCAGCGCAGACAGCTGAGCAACAGCAGGGTGATAAAGCCGAATGCATACACAGACGGCCCTCACTTTCTGCAGCAGCTCTGACATATCGGGGTCATTTTTCAGGAACTTCTGCACCCCCAAATTCAGCACATGTGCCAAGCAAGGGATGTGCGTCCAACCGGCTAGGCCCAGAGCTGCTACGAGATTTTGCCCGTTATCGCACACCGACAGGCTGGGTTTGAGGCTCAGTGGCAGCAACCACTCATCAGTCTGTTGTTTCATGCCCGTCCACAGCTCCTGCACGGTGTGGGGTTGTTCCCCCAAACAGATTGGTGGTGAAGGTGTTACCCTGACCCGAAGAGGAGGTGGTATCGGAGGAACCGGAGGAGGAGGCAACAGGAGGCAACGCAAAATGTCTTGAAATCCTCGGTGGCGGTGGCGAAAGGGCATGCTCCAAACTGCTATCTGCCTCAGGCCCAGCCGCAACTGCTTTTACCCAGTGTACAGTTAGGGAGATATAACGTCCCTGCCCATGCTTACTGTTCCACGTACCGTTGGTTATGTGGACCTTGCCATAGATGGCGTTGCGCAGTGCACACCTGATTTTGTCTGCCTCTTGGTTGTGCAGGGCAGAAATGGCTCGCCTGGAAAAGTAGTGGCGGCTGGAAACCACCTATTATGGAACAGCCACCGCCATACGGTTTTTAAAAGTCTCTGTCTCCACCTGACAGAATGACAGCATTTCAAAAGCCAGGAATTTTGAAATCATGGCATTCAGGGCCAGGGATCGCTGGTGAGTTGGGGGGTATTTCCTTTCTCTCCAGTGTTTGGGGGATGGACAACTGAACCCTTCCATGGGACAGTGTGGAGATGCTTGGTGACAGTGACGGTGGTGGAGGTGGTGGTGTTGCTGCCACATCCTCTGTTTGCGGGGTAGCAGGTGACACTGTCACTCCAGAGGGGGAGGAAAAGGCCAAGACTGCAGCAGAAGAGGGAGCAGGAGGAGCCTGAGATCTTTCATGGTTTTTGAGGTGTTTACTCCACTGCAGCTCGTGTTTTGCATTTAGATGCCTGGTCATGCAGGTGGTGCTCAGGTTTAAAACATTTATGCCTCGCTTCAGGCTCCGATTGCACAGCGTTCAAACCACTCGCGTCTTGTCATCAGCACATGTAACGCACCAAATTGATCAGTTAGGATCTCAACTGCGGTGTCCTTTGACATCCACTTTTGTCACACTGATTGAGTGTTGGTGGTGTCTTTTGCGGCTGCTCAGTGTGTACCCCAGGCGGCTCTCTCAGTCTTAAGCGGAGAGTATGGGGTTAACAAATCATGTACCGCGTACTAAAGATAGAGTGTAAAACTAATAGTGAGGAAAGTTCGTTTTAGGAATGAAAGTTCAGATTAAAGTTCATGTGAATAACAGCTCTTGGCAACGTTCAGGAATCCCAGGCCTGCAGTACTAATAACCACCAGCGCGAGTCCCTTCCTTTCAGTGAGCAATGTCAGTGAAACAAAATGACAGGCTTGATACTTGCTGTTGGAAGTCATGCAGGGATCCTGCAGTGGTGGAGCCGGGTAAGGTAGGTGAGGGTTTCTCCTGGAGGTTCAGAGTTGCAGGTAGTTAGGATCTTGAGTCCTCGTGGTGAATGGAGCAGGCAGGGTGCGCACTCCATTAGTGGAACCCCCTGTGCAGCACCTGGCTCCTATTTATTGACCAAGTGTGGGTGGGCGGAGCCACCTTAGACGGCCCAGCGGCCACTGCTTCCAGCCTGGGAGGCAAACAGCGATCGTTGTCATGGTTACACAGGGCATGATCCAGGCTGGAGCGCAACCACCGTATCCTTACAGCACATTGTCTGAAGAACTGCCACGCCAGGGAGCTCCTTGGAGCTGGCTTTGGTGTGCTCAGTCTCTGGGTGCGGTGGGCAATAGCAGGCGTACTGTCTAGGGGACGGCCACTCTGCTTTTGCACCCTTCTCCCTCTTTTACTGTGCGGTTGGCACGGTGTTACCACCACCTCTTCCTCCGAACTGCACACATCACTCTCATGACCTTGATTCCATGAGGGGTCTAGGACCTCATCATCCTCCACATCATCTTCCACCCACTCTTCACCCCTGCCCTCCTTGCCGGTCTTCCCACTGCAGAAAGCCGCAGCAGTTGCCACCTGTGTTTTGTCATAAGATACATTCTGCGGTTGTCCTCCCATGTCCACATCCTGAAACATAAGTGATTGGGCACCAGTGCACTCAATCTCTTTCACTTCTGGGGCAGGGCTAGGTGGATGGCCCACAGAAACCCTGCCAGCAGAGTCATTAAAAAGCATAAGAGACTGCTGCATGACTTAGGGTTCAGACTGTTTGGCTGATTTTCAAGGGGGTGAGGTGAAAGACAGCCACCCAATCTACTACCACTCTGGCCTCACCATTCATACAAAATAACGCTGAACGTTCTGTCTAGTGTTGAGCGAACAGTTCGAGCATAGTTCGGGTTCGTACCGAATTTTGGGGTATCCGGGACACGGACCCGAACATTTTCAAAAAAGTTCGGGTTCGGGTTCGTTGTTCGGCAATTACTTCCCGCTTTCTGAAGGGCTGCACAGCAGCCAATCAGCTAGCGTTCTACTTCTTGCCCTAAGAGCCAATCACAGCCATGCCTACTAATGGCATGGCTGTGAGTAGCCAAGTGCAGCATGTGACCCAGCCTCTATTTAAGCTGGAGTCACGAAGCGCCGCACGTCACCCTGCTCTGATTAGTGTAGGGAGAGGACGCAGCTTCTGTGAGGGCGAGATTAGGCAGGGAAAAGTCAGCAACAGCACCTAATGAACGGATCGATCTACAGCTGTGAATGATTGAATTTCTGCTAGTTACTTGCTCACTGGTTTTTAGACTGCACAGAGCGTTTTTCTGTCACTTATTTTCTGGGGTGATCGGCGGCCATTTTGTGACTTGTGGTGCACCAGAACAAGCTGCCACCAAGTCCATCAATTCATATACTAGTTTTTTTTTGCTATATCCTAAATCAGGGGCTTGGCTGTGCTAATTGTCACCCCTAGAAACTCAGGATAGCAATTTCTATATTTTATTAAGGGGTTAAATACAATTGCCCAAATACCAATCCCCTAAATCTGGTGTTCCAGCTTTGGCTAGCCAAGAATAATACTGTCTGCTGTCTGGCAAAGGATAGATTATTTTATGTGGTGAAATTCAATTGCCAAAATAGCAATACCATAAATCAGTGGTTTTAGCTGTGGCTGGCAAAGTATAATAGTGTCGGCCAAAACATATATTTTGTTCTGGGGGTAAATTCAATTGCCAAAATAGCAATACCCTGAATCTGGTGTCCCAGCTGTTGCAGGCCAAGATTCATAGTGTCCGCCAAAACATATATTTTGTTCTGGGGTGAAATTCAATTGCCAAAATAGCAATACCATGAATCTGGTGTCCCAGCTGTTACAGGCCAAGATTCATAGTGCCCGCTAAAACATATATTTTGTTCTGGGGTGAAATTCAATTGCCAAAATAGCAATACCATAAATCAGTGGTTTCAGCTGTGGCTGGCAAAGTATAATAGTGTCCGCCAAAACATATATTTTGTTCTGGGGTTAAATTCAATTGCCAAAATAGCAATACCCTGAATCTGGTGTTCCAGGTGTTGCAGGCCAAGATTCATAGTGTTCGCAAAAACATATATTTTGTTTTGGGGTGAAATTCAATTGTCAAAATAGCAATACCATAAATCAGTGGTTTCAGCTGTGGCTGGCAAAGAATAATAGTGTCTGCCAAAACATATATTTTGTTCTGGGGTGAAATTCAATTGCCAAAATAGCAATACCCTGAATCTGGTGTCCCAGCAGTTGCAGGCCAAGATTCATAGTGTCCGCCAAAACATATATTTTGTTCTGGGGTAAAATTCAAATGCCAAAATAGCAATACCCTGAATCTGGTGTTCGAGCTGTTGCAGGCCAATTGTAAATCTGTCCATAAAAGGATACCTTTCATCCAGGACCTAAATACTAGCCCTAAAAGAGATATTCCCCTAAATCAGTGGTTACTGCTGTGCCTGGATTAGTGTAATACGCTACATAAATAAATAGGCAGATAGTGTTAGGTGCCTGTAAAAAAAAGGCCTGAATTTGAAATCAATACATTGGGCCAAATATTTTTTTTCTTATTGTGGTGCTTGGTGAACGGTAACAATGAGGAAAACATCTAGTAAGGGACGCGTACGCGGTCGTGGTGGTGTTAGTGTACCCTATGGTGCTGGGAGAGGACGTGGCCATTCTGCCACAGCCACACGTCCTAGTGAACAAACTACCTCAGGTTCCAGTACCCACCAGAATTTACAGCGATATTTGGTGGGGCCCAATGCCGTTCTAAGGATGGTAAGGCCTGAGCAGGTACAGGCGCTAGTCAATTGGGTGTCCGACAGTGGATCCAGCATGTTCACAACATTATCTCCCACCCAGTCTTCTGAAGAAAGCGCACAGGTGGCACCTGAAAACCAAGCCCATCAGTCTGTCACATCACCCCAATGCATATCAGGGAAACTGTCAGAGCCTCAAGTTATGCAGCAGTCTCTTATGCTGTTTGAAGACTCTGCTGGCAGGGTTTCCCAAGGCGATCCACCTAGCCCTTCCCCAGTGGTGGAAGACATAGAATGCACTGATGCACAACCACTGATGTTTCCTGATGATGAGGACATGGGAATACCACCTCATCGGAGTCCGCACGTCTCTGATGATGATGAAACACAGGTGCCAACTGTTGCGTCTTTCTGCAGTGTGCAGACCGAACAGGAGGTCAGGGAGGAAGACTGTGTGGAAGACGATGCAGGGGACGATGAGGTCCTAGACCCCACATGGAATGAAGGTCGTGCCACTAACTTTCATAGTTCAGAGGAAGAGGCAGTGGTGAGACCGAGCCAACAGCGTAGCAAAAGAGAGAGCAGGGGGCAAAAGCAGAACAGCCGCCTCCAAGAGAGTTTGCCTTCTACAGGCCACCGCCACCAGGGACCGAGCACCCCAAAGGCAGCTTCAAGGAGTTCCCTGGCATGGCACTTCTTTAAACAATGTGCTGACGACAAGACCCGAGTGGTTTGCACGCTGTGCCATCAGAGCCTGAAGTGAGGCATTAACGTTCTGAACCTTAGCACAACCTGCATGACCAGGCATCTACATGCAAAGCATGAACTGCAGGGGAGTAAACACCTTAAAAGCAAGGAACTCACTCTGGCTCCCCCTGCTCCCTTATCTGCTGCTGCCTCGGCCTCTTCCTCCGCCTCGGGAGGAATGTTGGAACCTGCCGTCCACCAAACAGAGGATGTGCCACCGACAACACCACCTGCGTCACCAAGCATCTCCACCATGTCACACGGCAGCGTTCAGTTCTCCATCTCACAAACCTTGGAGAGAAAGCGTAAATTCCCACCTAGCCACCCTCGAACCCTGGGCCTGAATGCCAGCATTTCTAAACTACTGGCCTTTGAAATGCTGTCATACAGGCTGGTGGACACAGACAGCTTCAAACATCTGATGGCGATGGCTGTCCCACAGCATGTTGTTCCCAGCCGCCACTACTTCTCCAAGACAGCCGTGCCTTCCCTGCACAACCAAGTATCCGATAAAATCAAGTGTGCACTGCGCAACGCCATCTGTGGCAAGGTCCACCTAACCACAGATACGTGGACCAGTAAGCACGACTAGGAAGCTATATCTCCCTAACTGCACACTGGGTAAATGTAGTGGCGGCTAGGCCGCAGGCGGAGAGTTCCTTGGCGCACGTCCTTCCGCTGCCAAGGATCGCAGGGCATCATTCTTGCCTCCTGTAGCCTCCTCCTCCTACTCGGCTTCCTCCTCCTCTGCTTCCACCAGCTCATCCAGTCAGCCACACACCTTCACCCACCAACTTCAGCACAGCCCGGGTAAACGTCAGCAGGCCATTCTGAAACTCATATGTTTGGGGGACAGGCCCCACACCGCGCAGGAGTTGTGGCGGGGTATTGAACAACAGACCAACGAGTGGTTTCTGCCGGTGGGCCTCAAGCCCAGCCTGGTGGTGTGCGAGTAATGGGCGAAATCTCGTCGCAGCTCTGGGACTATCCGGTTTGACGCACATCCCTTGCCTGGCGCATGTGCTGAATTTGGTGGTGCAGAAGTTCATTCACAACTACCCCGACATGTCAGAGCTGCTGCATACAGTGAGGGCCGCCTGTGCGCGCTTCCGGCGCTCACATCCTGCCGCTGCTCGCCTGTCTGCGCTACAGCGTAACTTCGGCCTTCCCGCTCACCGCCTCATATGCGACGTGCCCACCAGGTGGAACTCCACCTTGCACATGCTGGAGAGACTGTGCGAGCAGCAGCAGGCCATAGTGGAGTTTCAGCTGCAGCACGCACGCGTCAGTCGCACTGCGGAACAGCACCACTTCACCACCAATGATTGGGCCTCCATGCGAGACCTGTGTGCCCTGTTGCGCTGTTTCGAGTACTCCACCAACATGGCCAGTGGCGATGACACCGTTATCAGCGTTACAATACCACTTCTATGTCTCCTTGAGAAAACGCTTAGGGCGATGATGGAAGAGGAGGTGGCTCAGGAGGGAGGAGGATGAGGGGTCATTTTTAGCACTTTCAGGCCAGTCTGTTAGAAGTGGCTCAGAGGGAGTTTTTTGCAACAGCAGAGGCCAGGTACAAATGTGGCCAGCCAGGGCCCACTACTGGAGGACGAGGAGGATTAGGAGGAGGTGGAGGAGGATGAAGATGAAGCAGCTTCACAGCGGGGTTGCACCCGACACAGCTCAGGCCCATCACTGGTGCGTGGCTGGGGGGATACAGAGGATGATGACGATACGCCTCCCACAGAGGACAGCTTGTCCTTACCTCTGGGGAGCCTGGCACACATGAGCGACTACATGCTGCAGTGCCTGCGCAACGACAGCAGAGTTGCCCACATTTTAACGTGTGCGGACTACTGGTTGCCACCCTGCTGGATCCCCGGTACAAAGACAATGTGCCCACCTTACTTCCTGCACTGGAGCGTGATAGGAAGATGCGCGAGTACAAGCGCACGCTGGTAGAGCGCGCTACTGAGAGCATTCCCAAATGTCACAGGGGAACAGGTGGAAGCCCAAGGCGAAGGCAGAGGAGGAGCAAGAGGTCGCCAACGCAGCTGTGTCACGGCCAACTCCTCTGAGGACAGGGTTAGCATGGCAGAAATGTGGAAAGTTTTGTCTCCACGCCACAGCTAACTGCACCACCACCTGATACGGAACGTGTTAGCAGGAGGCAGCATTTCACTAACATGGTTGAACAGTACGTCTGCACACCCTCCACGTACCATACAGGCTGGTGGACACAGACAGCTTCAAACATCTGATGGCGATGGCTGTCCCACAGCATGTTGTTCCCAGCCGCCACTACTTCTCCAAGACAGCCGTGCCTTCCCTGCACAACCAAGTATCCGATAAAATCAAGTGTGCACTGCGCAACGCCATCTGTGGCAAGGTCCACCTAACCACAGATACGTGGACCAGTAAGCACGACTAGGGAAGCTATATCTCCCTAACTGCACACTGGGTAAATGTAGTGGCGGCTAGGCCGCAGTCGGAGAGTTCCTTGGCGCACGTCCTTCCGCTGCCAAGGATCGCAGGGCATCATTCTTTGCCTCCTGTAGCCTCCTCCTCTTACTCGGCTTCCTCCTCCTCTGCTTCCACCAGCTCATCCAGTCAGCCACACACCTTCCCCACCAACTTCAGCACAGCCCGGGGTAAACGTCAGCAGGCCATTATGAAACTCATATGTTTGGGGGACAGGCCCCACACCGCGCAGGAGTTGTGGCGGGGTATTGAACAACAGACCAACGAGTGGTTTCTGCCGGTGGGCCTCAAGCCCAGCCTGGTGGTGTGCGATAATGGGCGAAATCTCCTCGCAGCTCTGGGACTATCCGGTTTGACGCACATCCCTTGCCTGGCGCATGTGCTGAATTTGGTGGTGCAGAAGTTCATTCACAACTACCCCGACATGTCAGAGCTGCTGCATACAGTGAGGGCCGTCTGTGCGCGCTTCCGGCGTTCACATCCTGCCGCTGCTCGCCTGTCTGCGCTACAGCGTAACTTCGGCCTTCCCGCTCACCGCCTCATATGCGACGTGCCCACCAGGTGGAACTCCACCTTGCACATGCTGGAGAGACTGTGCGAGCAGCAGCAGGCCATAGTGGAGTTTTAGCTGCAGCACGCACGCGTCAGTCGCACTGCGGAACAGCACCACTTCACCACCAATGATTGGGCCTCCATGCGAGACCTGTGTGCCCTGTTGCGCTGTTTCGAGTACTCCACCAACATGGCAAGTGGCGATGACACCGTTATCAGCGTTACAATACCACTTCTATGTCTCCTTGAGAAAACGCTTAGGGCGATGATGGAAGAGGAGGTGGCTCAGGAGGAGGAGGATGAGGGGTCATTTTTAGCACTTTCAGGCCAGTCTGTTAGAAGTGGCTCAGAGGGAGTTTTTTTGCAACAGCAGAGGCCAGGTACAAATGTGGCCAGCCAGGGCCCACTACTGGAGGACGAGGAGGATTAGGAGGAGGTGGAGGAGGATGAAGATGAAGCAGCTTCACAGCGGGGTTGCACCCGACACAGCTCAGGCCCATCACTGGTGCGTGGCTGGGGGGATACAGAGGATGATGACGATACGCCTCCCACAGAGGACAGCTTGTCCTTACCTCTGGGGAGCCTGGCACACATGAGCGACTACATGCTGCAGTGCCTGCGCAATGACAGCAGAGTTGCCCACATTTTAACGTGTGCGGACTACAGGGTTGCCACCCTGCTGGATCCCCGGTACAAAGACAATGTGCCCACCTTACTTCCTGCACTGGAGCGTGATAGGAAGATGCGCGAGTACAAGCGCGCGCTGGTAGATGCGCTACTGAGAGCATTCCCAAATGTCACAGGGGAACAGGTGGAAGCCCAAGGCGAAGGCAGAGGAGGAGCAAGAGGTCGCCAACGCAGCTGTGTCACGGCCAACTCCTCTGAGGACAGGGTTAGCATGGCAGAAATGTGGAAAAGTTTTGTCTCCACGCCACAGCTAACTGCACCACCACCTGATACGGAACGTGTTAGCAGGAGGCAGCATTTCACTAACATGGTTGAACAGTACGTCTGCACACCCTCCACGTACTGACTGATGGTTCGGCCCCATTCAACTTCTGGGTCTCCAAATTGTCCACGTGGCCAGAGTTAGCATTTTATGCCTTGGAGGTGCTGGCCTGCCCGGCAGCCAGCGTTTTGTCTGAACGTGTATTCAGCACGGTAGGGGGCGTTATTACTGACAAACGCAGCCGCCTGTCCACAGCCAATGTGGACAGCTGACGTTCATAAAAATGAACCAGGCATGGATCCCACAGGACCTGTCCCTCCCTTGTGCAGAATAGACATTTATAACTGCCTCCCCCTCAACCATGTATTCTTGTACTCCGGGGCACTTCTTTATTGAATCCTCATTTTTTCAACTTTACCATGATCTTGCGGTGCAACCCAAAATTGAATTAACCTCTCCTCTGTCTGGGTGGTGGGGCCGAAATAACTGAAAGCGGCCTTCTCCGGTGGTGGGTGATATGACGCATGATTCCTTGCGGTGGGACCTGTATCCTCGGTCTGGGTGCTGGGGCCGAAATAACTGAAAGTGGCCTTCTCCAGTGGTGGGTGATATGACGCATGATTCCTTGCTTTGAGACCTCTCTCCTCTGTCTGGGTGCTGGGGCCGAAATAACTGAAAGTGGCCTTCTCCAGTGTTGGGTGATATGACGCATGATTCCTTGCAGTGGGACCTCTCTTCAAATAATATTGGTTAAATTTTATTTATTTTATTTTATTTTAATTAATTTCCCTATCCACATTTGTTTGCAGGGGATTTACCTACATTTTGCTGCTTTTGGCAGCCCTCTAGCCTGTTCCTGGACTATTTTACAGCCTTTTTAGTGCCTAAAAGTTCGGGTCCCTATTGACTTCAATGGGGTTCGGGATAAAGTTCGGGTCGAGTTCGGATCCCGAACCCGAACATTTTCGGGAAGTTCGGCCGAACTTCCCGAACCCGAACTTCCAGGTTTTCGCTCATCTCTAGTTCTGTCGCTTACGTGCACCTGAGGAAGGTGTTTCATTTAGGCGTGTAGCTGGCACAGATTGACCACGTCCCCTCCCTGCAACAGGAGCTCCACCAACACCAGCAGCACCATGACCAGGGCCACATATTTTCTGATTTATGACCAACCTCCAAGTTGAGCATGAGTGTCTCATTTATCGATAAGGGACCCAGATGAATTGGTTGTATTTATCTTTCAGTAATCAACCGGCATTCTTTTAATTGCTACAGAATAAAAGCTACGTTTTAAATTGATCAATTCCAGATCAAATATTTATAATATTTTTGGTGTTTTGAGCGAGTGATCGACATACAGTCATCTTCCCTACTAAATAATTGCTTGGTCTTACATAAGTTAATTTCAGGGTTTTCTAACCTGTGGTTCAAACACTGATTCCTGGTTGGAGGAAGCTAAGGAAGTCTTCTCAAAGAAGACATATGTGCAAAAACAACCTACTCCCTCATTCAAAACAGCTTTCAAAGACCTCAATAAACTCTGTAAGGAACACATCTCAAGCTGGTGGGAGGTTCAGAGTTTGGAGAATTATATCAAACAGGGTATTGTCCCACGTGGTTTGAGAATCTCTTTGACCCCCGTTCCGAAACAAAGGAGCACAGGTTTTAATACCCACTGGGAACAGCTTGCCACTGCTAGTTCGCTGCAATTTATGAAATTGGTAGAAGAATTCTAAGAATTAGAAGAAGAAAAAAAACAACTGTCTGGTGAACTTGAGTGACAAGCTGAAACCCCAGATTGAGATTACTAAATCCTTTTCTTCAGACCCGGACTTCATCAACAAAGAAAAACAACTCCAAACCGCGGTAGAGAAATACCAGTATTATCTTCGAGAAAGGAAACCTAGACAATTCACACTTGACTTGGCTGAGTTTACGGAGAACAAGGCTTACTGTGTCCTGAAGGACAAAACGGGCAATAAAGATACAGTCTCTGAGGTATCAACAACCGAAACTGATTTTTCAGATAGTGACCGTGAGCAGCCTAACAGACCCCAGAGAAACAGATCTAAGAACAACTACTGAACTAATTCACTGTGAATAGGAACGCTATGAAGATTAAGTAAAACTAGTACTTTATTAAATATGCAAAAATACAAAAAATGTGCAAGGAAAAGTATCCTACCAAATAGTTTTAGTTTTACTTAATCTTCATAGCGTTCCTATTCACAGTGAATTATTTTGGATGGTGGAACGCAAACCACTATTAGCTTGTCAGTGATTTGACACCCACTGAACTAACAGACAGATTACCTATATTAATTTCCCTGTCACAGATGCAGTGCAAGTGTACCTCTCACAAAAAATGGGTATACGTCACCCACCAAACTAACAGACAGATTACCTATGTTAATTTTCCTGTCACATATGCAGTGCAGGTATACCTCACACCAAAAATGGGTATATGTCACCCACCAATCTAATAGACAGATTAACTATATTAATTTCCCTGTGACGTATGCAGTGTAGGTGTACCTCACACCAAAAATGGGTATATGTCACTCACGATCTAACAGACAGATTAACTATTATATTTTTGTGTCAGGAGTACAAAAATGGTGCATTGCACCCACAAAATAAAAATCGCTATAGGTAACCCACAGAATAAACAGCCAGATTAATTGTAACTTATTCACACAGTCTTATTAGACTTATTTTTGCCCTATTTTCCACTCACTAGCTAAATATAAAACTTAACTTTTTTTTCCAACATATTTATAGAATCTTGCATACAATATGGAATTTTTACTTAAAATGCTGCAGTAGGGCTCACAGTATTATCAGCATATTAGATGGAATAGTATATGTCTACTGCCTATGATTTCAGCAGTGACATTTTCCATCTCTCTAGGTTTATTATACTGATGTATTGCACGCATACACCAGCATTACCCACTAGATTGTAGTTAGCATACTTTTAAATCCCTGCCTAACTGCCCTCCTACTGCATTTTCTAAAACCAGCTAAACGCTGCCCCCCGACATGTTTTGCGAGAACAGGGAAATCGGGCAGTATCTGATGCCACGACCTACTATAGCTACTTTTTATGCTATACCAAAGGTCCCAATCATATCCCAGGCTGTGATACCTCCAGTTACCGTGATTCCCTTATGGATGTTTGGGAATACATAATGTGGAGTGATTGTAACTAGAGGACTGAAAACAAGCGGGACCATGCACTAAAATGGCAAGAAAAGTAGCCACTTCAAATGTAGAGGGTGTGTGTCCCACAAGAAAAAAGGTAGCCCTTATTGGTAAAGAGCAGTCTGTGACACTAGGGAAGGTTCTCCCTGTGCTGCTGCTGTTGAATATATGAGATGACGCCTCATGCGCTGCCGCCTAGCTCAACGGTTTGAGGTTTGAACCTTCCCTAGTGTCACAGACTGCGCTTTATCAATAAGGGCTACCTTTCTCATTGTGGGACACACACCCTCTACATTTGAAGTGGCTACTTTTCTTGCCATTTCAGTGCATGGTCCCGCTTGTTTTCAGTCCTCTAGTTGCAATCACTCCACATTACGTATTCCCAAACATCGATAAGGGAATCACGGTAACGAGGTATCACAGCCTGGGATATGATTGGGACTCCTGCCCAGTGTATGGTTTTAATGTATATCTAATAAACAAATAAAGTGTTTTTAGTATCCAGTTTAGGCAGTGGTTACATATTTATATTTGGATACTTACTGCATTTATCTATATCTACAGTGGCTATACCAAAGGTCCACAAATAGAGAGAACCAATCCCAGGAAGACCAATAGTTTCAGGGAATCAAAACCTTTGTGAGGAAATAAGTGAATACGTAGACCAGATTATTTCCCCATTTTGAAGTCTCTTCTGTCTTATCTAAGAGACACCAAAGACACTGTCGTCAGGTTCCAGGAGATCCAGACTAATAAAAATACACTAATAGCAAGCCTTGATGTAAAGGCACTTTATACTAGTATACAACATGAACTTGGTATATCTTCTGTGGAATCCTTTCACAAAACAAAGGGTATACAATATCACAAGCACAATGATTTGTTCTATCACTTTTACGTTTTTTGGTGACATAAAACTACTTTGTATTTAATGGGAAATATTATTTATAAATGTACAAAAGAGGTGGCTCTACCAGAAAACAGATGAAAAGTGGTGCTCAATATCTGTTGGTGTGAGTTCCACACACCCAAAAAGAGTTACTTTTCAATATAAGGTCAATGATATGGCACTCAATATCTGGAGTAGCAGAATTTGGTAATTTATTTCAAATCAATTTATATAAATACTAAATATATATATCATATAAAATTATAAATTTGTTGTGTTTGTGCTGCTATGTCCTTTTGCATTTGATAGTATGACTGGCAGAAAAAACTGAAAGTATTCAGTATTAAAATACATAAATTATCAAATGAAGAAAAGATAGAGAATGCAGGTGACAAAAATAGCACAAACAAAAGAAAAGGTGGCCATTGGAAATAAGAATAGAAAAGAGTTTGTACCTGATGAGACGTTGAGAGAAGTGATAGTGGTCCCTAGGATGAAGGAAAAGGAAAAGAAACTGGTGTGTAAGATTATTGAAGTGTCAAAATAAAAAAGAGATTTGACAATCTCATACTTTATGAAAAGATGAGAGAACGTCACAGTATATGAGAAGAGTATAGTTAATTAAAAGGAGGTATAAAATAAAATATAATTGAGTATATATTACAGAAAAATGTCTATGACATCCAAAATGAAATGTAACTCAAAGAGGAGGTAAAAGAGGAGGTAAAAGAGGAGGTAGCTGTGGTTCTAACTTCACGAATAAAATCAAAAGAAAAATAGTGGGGGAGGATGTGCCCCCCCCCTCTCTGACTCCCCCATGGGAAAGTCTTCTATCTATCAGAGGAATAAATCTAGTGATACTCATTAGAGATGAGTGAATCGAAGCTGATGGCGGCAAAAATGGCGGCTACACGTGTGAGGACATGGGGCAAGGAACTCTAGGAAGGTGGGATAACCCATAACGACATGCAGGCAGCCAATCAGCAGCCAGCCAGCCCTGTGATGTTACAGCCCTATAAATACGGCAGCCATCTTGGATTCAGACATTTTCCAGCATTCTGAATGCAGGGACAGACATGAGAAGGCGCTAGGGACAGCAATAGGTAAGTACAGAAAGAAAAATATATACTCAGTTCACTGTTGCAGTTATTTGTGGTGAAAGTGTTTAGTGGCCTATTTCAGTACAAAAAAATGTATTCTCAGTTCACTTCTGACTTTATATGAGTATTAAGCTTTTAGTGGCCTATTTCAGTACAAAAAGCAAAATATATGCACAGTTCAATGTTGCAGTTATTTGTGGTGAAAGCGTTTAGTGGCCTATTTTAGTACAGAAAGAAAAATATATACACAGTTCAATGTTGCAGTTATTTGTTGTAAAAGTGTATAGTGGCCTATTTCAGTACAAAAAAATATAAGTACGGAGTTCACTGTTGAATTTATTTGTGGTTAAAGTTTTTAGTGGCCTATTTCAGTACAAAAATAAAAATATATTCTCATTTCACTTCTGCAGTTATATGTGTTTAAAGTATTTAGTGGCCTATTTCAGTACAAAAATAAAAATATATTCTCATTTCACTTCTGCAGTTATATGTGTTTAAAGCATTTAGTGGCCTATTTCAGTACAGAAAGAACAATATATAAGCACTTCACTTCTGCAGTTAAGTATGTTGAAAGAGTTTAGTGACCTATTTCAGTACAAAAAATATATACGCAGTTCACTGTTGCAGTTATTTGTGGTGAAAGCATTTAGTGGCCTATTTAATTGCAAAAATATAAATATATACGCACATCATTGTTGCAGTTATTTGTGCTGAAAGTGTTTAGTGGCCTATTTCACTACAAAAAGAAAAATATATTCTCAGTTCACCTCTGCCTTTATATGTGTATTAAGCGTTTAGTGGCCTATTTCAGAACAAAAAGATAAATATATACACACTTCACTGTTGCAGTTATTTGTGTTTAAAGCATTTAGTGGCCTATTTCAGTACAGAGAGAACATTACTTAAGCACCTCACAGTTGCAGTTATTTGTGGTGAAAGCGTTTAATGGCCTATTTCAGTACAAAAAGAAAAGTATATACTCAGTTCAATGTTGCAGTTATATGTGGTGAAAGCGTTAAGTGGCCTATTTCACTACAAAAATAAAAATCTATATGCATTTCACTTCTGCAGTTATATTAGTTATATGCGTTTAGTGGGCTATTTCAGTACAAAGAAAAATATAGATGCACTTCACTGTTGCAGTTAATTGTGGTGAAACCGTTTAGTGGCCTATTTGAGTACAAAAAGAAAAATATATGTACTTCACTGTTGCAGTTATTTGTGTTGAAAGCATTTAGTGGCTATTTCAGTACAGAAAGAACAATATATTTCAGTACAGAAAGAACAATATAAAATAGATGTTTAATGGCCTATTTAACCACATAAATAAGCAAATATTCTCAGTTCACTTCTGTAGTTATATGTGTTGAAAGAGTTTAGTGGCCTATTTCAGTACAGAAAGAAAAATATATACGCACTTCACTTTTGCAGTTATTTGTGGTGAAAGCGTTCAGTGGCCGAATCTCAGTACAAAAATAAAAATATATTCTCAGTTCACATCTGCCTTTATAGGTGTATTATCCTTTTAGTGTATTTCAGAAAAAAAAAGATAAATATATATGCACTTCATTGTTGCAGTTATTTGTGTTGAAAGCATTTAGTAGCCTATTTCAGTACAGAGAGAACAATAGTTAAGCACCTCACAGTTGGTTATTTGTGGTGAAAGCAATTAATGGCCTATTTTTAGTACAAAAAAAAAAGTATATACTCAGGTCAATGTTGCAGTTATATGTGGTGAAAGTGTTAAGTGGCCTATTTAAATACAGAAAGAAAAATATATACGCATTTCACTGTTGCAGTTAATTGTGGTAAAAGCATTTTGTGGCCTATCTGAGTACAAAAAGAAAAATACTTACACAGTTTATTGTTGCAGTTATCTGTGGTAAAAGTGTTTAGTGGCCTATTTTATTACAAAAAGAAAATATATACGCATTTTACTGTTGCAGTTATTTGTGGTAAAAGTGTTAAGTGGCCTATTTCAGAACAAAATATATATATATATACGCAGTTGACTGTTGCATTTATATGTGGTTAAAGATTTTAGTGGCCTATTTCAGTACAAAAAGAAAAATATATACGCAATTTACTGTTGCAATTATTTTTGGTGAAAGCGTTTATTTGCCTATTTCAGTACAAAAATAAAAATATATTCTCATTTCACTTCTGCAGTTATATGTGTTGAAAGCATTTAGTGTCCTATTTCAGTAAAGGAAGAACAATATATAAGCACTTCACTGTTGCAGTTATTTGTGGTGAAAGTTTAATGACCTATTTCTGTACAAAAATAAAAATTTATTCTCAGTTCACTTCTGCAGTTATATGTTTTGAAAGAGTTTAGTGGCCTATTTCAGTACAGAAAGAAAAATATATACACACTTCACGGTTGCAGTTAATTGTGGTGATAGCGTTAAGTGGCCTATTTGAGTACAAACAGAAAAATATATAAGCAGTTCACTGTTGAAGTTATTTGGGATGAAAGCGTTCATTGGCCTATTTCAGCAAAGAAAGAAAAATATATATGCAATTCACTGTTGCAGTTATTAGTGGTGAAAGCGTTGAATGGCCTATTTTAGCACAACAATAAATATATATTCTCAGTTCACTTCTGCAGTTATATGTGTTGAAAGGGTTTAGTGGCCTATTTCAGTACAGAAAGAAAAATATATACACTTCACTGTTGCAGTTATTTGTGGTGAAAGCGTTTAGTGGACTATTTCAGTACAAAAATAAAAATATATACGCACTTCACTGTTGCAGTTATTTGTGGAGAAATGGTTTTGTGGCCCATTTCAGAACAAAGAGAAAAATATATAGGCAATTCACTGTTTCAGTTATTTGTGGTGAAAGTGTTTAGTGGCCTATTTCAGTTCAAAAATAAAAAGATATTCTCAGTTGACTTCTGCAGTTAGATGTGTTTAAAGCTTTGGTGGGTTTGAATCTTGCAGCTTGAACACAAGTGAGTGCAGCGTAGGTGTTGGTAAGAGTTGTGGAATGCTCCGTAAAGCTTATGATTTACTGTCTTTCACTGCGCTAATAACATTAGGGGGTCTTTATGGTTTTTCTACTCAGCTGACAGGAGGAGGAGCAGGAGCAGCCAGAGGAGCTACAGGGCGATGAGGAAGAGAAACTGACGACCCAGACACACAGTGGCAGTATGCAGTGGAGATGGAGACAGGCAGTCCCTCAGAGTCACTTGCACAAATGGCTCGATGCATGCTCACTTGCTTGCGTAGTGACAGCCGAATTGTCACCATTCGGCAGAGGGAGTACTTCTGGCTCTCCACTTGGTTGAACCCTCGCTACCGATCCAAATCCGTTTTTTTGTGGGTTATTGTTTTGACGGATCAGAGGAAGAGCAAAATAAGAAGTCAACACAAACTTACTGCCCAGGACAAAAAACATATCTGTTGGTGGCTCATCTAAACGTATATCAGGACCTAACGGTGCTCACCCCTTTGGATCTCCCAAATGAACCGTGGAGCAAGGTACTATAATGAAAATATAATGAAAATAACAAATAACAATAAAAATAACAAAAATAAAAATAATGAAAAAACGAATTTGTTATTTTCATTATAGTACAAACATACTGCTAATACCCTCTCCACTCTGTCGGGTGGGGGGGGGGGAGGGCTCTACTTGTATAAGCATTTAATAGAACAGGTTCTGTAGACATCTATGTGGAATCAGTTGATGTGGATGTAAAAGGAGTGCGATTCTTTTTGACACTAACATCGACCTCTAAGGCGGAGTTCATACTTGAGTTTTTTGGTCAGTTTTGGCCCGTGACTGCCCAAATTAGTGAAGTGTGCAGTGATTCTAAGAGCGACGCCTGTCATTTGACTGTCATACTGACTCACAGTATTATTTCACTACCACAGCAGACTCCCTATACGTTTTACTGCAAGGCCAGTATTCTACACCACTATAAAGGCTCTCTACAGCCCGGAAATTTACATTTTTAAAGAGATTCGCTGGGAATAAATTCGTACTGAAGCAAATTTTTATGGACAATTCGGTGAACAAGCTGAATCGAATTTCTGAACAATTCGCTCATCTCCAGTACTCATCTGTGATAAAGCTGGATGATTTTATAATGCCAACTACTATATCTATATAGCTAAATACATTTAGATGGTAAAAGATAGATGTGACAATACAGCTATAGATACATATAATAGAATGAGGCTTATATGGCTACTTTGATAAATAGTTAAGTGGCAACATAATGTAACAAGTCTACTTCTGACCTTTCTACATGGGGCAAGCAGACATGCGCAATGAATAAGTACTAGCGAGAAAAAGACTAAGTCCTAGAGCAAGCGCCGAAATCAGATCAATCTAGGCGGACATGCGCAGTGAGCAGCTAGCGGCAAAAGAGAAGACTAAGTTCTGGTGCATGCGTCAAATACGAAGCCTCTGATGAGATCCAATCAGCGCAATGTAGACGGAGGTAGGGGAGTGAGGGGGCAGACACAGAGGGTGTAGAGGTAAGGAAACCTCCCTATCAATGACAGGGAATCAATCCCTGCATTGTCTACACACCTGAGACGAGAAATACTATAGGTGACAGCAAAACAGATGTCATCAGGAGAGTACATAAAAGGGGTTGCTGGTGTATGCGTGCAATACATCAGTATAATAAACCAAGAGAGATACAAAAATCACTGCTGAGATCATAGGCAGTAGTGTTTGGCGCGAATATTCGAATCAAGAATATTTATCGCGAATATCGGCACTTCGAGAATTTGCGAATATTTAGAATATAGTGCTATATATTCGTAATTTCGAATATTCCACTTTTTTTTCATCAGTAACCTCCCTCTTGCTTGTTGGGCCAATGAGAAGGCTGTAATGTCTTTGTCTGAGCTTAGCAACATCCCTAGCAACCAATAGGAAAGTTGCCTTCCCCTTACTATATAAGAACCTCCCCAGCAGCCATTTTCTGTAGTGTAATGGAGTTCTGAGAGAGACAGCAGTGTGATTGCTGTGCTCTGTGCTTTGCTGTAAATACATTAGACAGTTAACTTAGATATATCTTTCAGATAGTTAGGGGGAGATAGTCAGTATATGTTACATTGATTTATAGTGCAGCTGACAGCTTCAAGTGCAGAATGTTAGGTAGTGTGATAGGTTCGGCTGTCCATACATACATACATACATAGTGCTGTGATGTCACCCAGTTGCACATATTGCACAAAAATATGAGCATCATTAATTGACGATTTTTGCAAATCGCGAATATATATTGGAGCACTCTACCTGCATATAAAGCTATTGTAATGTTCTGCCGTGCCAACCATTATCTCCAGTCTCAGTAAACTTCTAGCAGCTTTAAAAATGTACCTAAAGTGACCCACGCCTGTATTGTGCTCGTATTATGCGAATATTAAATTGCAGATTTTTTGCAATCAAGAAAATAACTGCGAATTCGCAAATATATGGCGAATATTCGCCCATATATTCGCGAAATATCATAAATTCAAATATAGCCCCTGCAGCTCAGTAGACATATACTATTCCATTAAATATGCTGATAATACTGTGAGCTCTACTGCAGCATTTTAAGTAAAAATTCCTTATTGTATTCTATAAATATGTTGAAATTAAAGTTGTTTTATATTTAGCTAGTGAGTGGAAAATAGGGCAAAAATAAGTCTAAGGCATCTTTCACACGAGCGTGACGAATTAGGTCAGGATGCGTTCAGGATTGCAGATGCAATGCGTTTTTCACGTAGCCCCATTCACTTCTATGAGGTCAGGGCTGCGTGAAAAATGCAGAATATAGAACATGCTGCAATTTTCACGCAACACAGAAGTGATGCGTGAAAAACAACACTCATGTACACAGACCCATTGAGATGAATGGGTCCAGATTCAGTACGGGTTCAATGTGTTCACGTCACGTGTGTGAATAAGTTGCAATTGTTCAATACGCCCATCACTCACAAAGTGGGTCACTTTGGAAAATACAAAAAAGTGGAAAATACAAAATAGTAGAAAAAGAGGAATGGCAGGTTTTCTCTCTAATCAAGCAACCACTCAGACATTTTTAGCCAAGGGTGCAAAAGTTTTCTCTACTGAAAGTCTGCCTATTAACATTCTAGATATAAATCAGGCATTCAAAGAGATAAATAAGGCATATAAACTCTATATTCGCTCCCTATGGGAAGTCACTATTCTTGAAACATATCTTCAACAAAGAATTGTATACCGTGGGATGAGAATTAATATCACACCAAACTCACATCAGGATGATGTAGAATTTATTAAAGGTTGGGAACAATTACTCACAGAAAACTCACTATGGATGCAAAGGTATACCCTAAACTAAAATCTCCAGTAAATTAGAAAAAGAAATACAGGATATCCAAGAGTTTCGTACTCAACCTGTTTTCACTAACCTTGAATCAAAACTACAAAAAATATTGAGAATTTACAAGCAGAAATTGAAGAGAGAAAACATAGAAAATACAACAGAGATAAGAAGGATTTTGACTCAGGACAAATCTATCTCAAACTAACAATAGGGAGATCCCCAAATAACACAAACAAAAACTGCAGACAATATACAGATATTTCGGAGTCAGAAAAGCAGGAGTAAAACAAAAAGCGTAAAATAAAACTACCTATTCACAGAGGAAAAATCCTCCAACACCCAATCAAACAACATGCTTACAAAATCAAATGCAGCAAAATACTTGGGCTGTACAACAGCCCTTGTTATCGCCATCCTCTGCATACTTAGGACCAACAGGGCAGACTATTTCTCAACTTTCAAACACGATACCAACCCTCTCTTTTTTAGTACCAGAAGTACAGTTAAGAGACAGGGACAAGTGGGAATACAGTCAGAAAACAGAAATGGTGGTGAAACAGATTAAAAAAAAATATATGAATATTACAACCGATACATGAAACACTAATAAGAAAAGGTTTGTCTTTTACACCAGCTCGAAGATTTGATTGTTTTATGTGGGTGAAAGATATAAATCTGTTCGCTTTCAAATTAGCATTACACAAAGAACATAAAAATAAAGAGAGAGACAGTCGAGAAATACAAAAATGAGAAATAGCAGCTGTAGAAACTGTTGACCAGCTATCAAGGGAAGGAAGGGGTGAAATAGTACCTCCTACCCCCCCCCCCCCCCCATTCAGCACCATGACTCCAAAGTCAAAATTTACCCCACCCTTCAGTAAATATGCAAATATACAGACGTTTGTAGACATACAAAGAAAAGACCTACAAAAAATAATCAGAGGGTGAGAGGAAGGCAATGAAAGAACTAACAGAGAATGACCAACTAATAATCTAACAATTAAACCCTCAGACAAAAGAAGGGAATGTAGTGCTAATAGATTAAGATGACTATGTAGAAATCGTAATGACACTTCTTTATGATGACAGCACGTACAAACTCCTAAGTGAGAATCCAACCAAAAAAATATACCCCGGAATTGGAAACTATCCTTTAAAATGCAGTTGACAGTAATCTAATTACTAAAGAGGAATTCAAAGTCCTCTTCAATCCACGACCTACTATAGCTACTTTTTATGCTGTACCAAAGGTCCACAAAAAAAGAGAGCCAATCCCAGGAAGACCAATAGTTCAGGGAATAAAAACCTAGGTGAGGGAATAAGCGAATACGTAGACCAGATTATTTCCCCATTTGTGAAGTCTAGAGTTGAGCGAACACCTGAAAGTTCGGGTTCACCTGAGTTGGGCCGAACTTGACCGCAAAGTTCAAGTTCGGAACCCGAACTTGACCCCGAACCCAGAACCCCATTGGCGACCTAAACTTTGGGGCACTAAAATGGCTCTAAAAAAAGTCCTGGAAAGGGCTAGAGGGCTTGAAATCAAAGCAAAATTGGGGTAAGAGTAGGACAAGTGCCCTGCAAACATATTTGAATAGGAAAATAACTTATAAAAATAAACGTTTTAAATCTGAGCACAAGTGAGTGACAGTGACACCTGCCACTCCGCAGCAACGCCACCACATCTTTCACCGTCACCAAGCAAATTTACCTACCTGTTACCTATGCAGAGCAGGGGTTTGTATACGGCAAAACTGGCAAAATGTCACCCACCAATAGAGATGTCGCGAACATAAATGTTCGCGAACGGGTGAACCGCCATAGACTTCAATAGGCAGGCGAATTTTAAAAACCAAACTCTGACAGACCAAACTCCTCGTTTAACGCACCGCAAACAGTCCATTTGCACAACCACAAATTCCCCATTTGCACAAGGTTGGATACCAAGCTAGCCATGTCCCGTTCCTTGTCCTCACTGACGTCATTGAAGGTCTCGTCCTCCACCCAGCCACGTACAACACCAAGGGTCCCCGAAAGGTGACAAGCCCCCTGGTACGCCTGCTGTGGTTGGTCTTCCACCTCCTCAAATCTACCTTCCTCCTCTTCTTCAGACTCCTCTCTCTGCGTTGCCGCAGGTCCAGCAATCGACGACGACAAGGCTGCTTCTGGTAATGATGGTGACCACAACTCTTCCTCTTCATGCTTATCTACGGCCTGATCCAGCACTCTTCGCAGGGCACGCTCCAGAAAAAAACACATATGGGATGAGGTCGATGATGTTGCCTTGGGTTTGACTGACCAGGTTTGTCACCTCCGCAAATGGACGCATGAGCCTACAGCCATTGTGCATGAGCGTTCAGTAACGCGGACAAAAAATACCCAGCTCCGCAGAGGCTGTCCTCTTTTTTTTAAATTAAAAAAATCTGTTCTTACCAGTTTAATTTCTGTTTTGTCCCCTATCAGGGGCCGGTGTATGGAATAGATTTTAGGAATCGGGAGATGGAAAAAGATGGTTGGTCGGTCCTCTTCCTTCCAATTTGGGGCACTGCGCGTGCTCCGCGCAATGTACTGTGCCACCAATACAAATAGTGTGAACTACTATTCTTACCATTTTAATCTTTGTTAAGTCCCCTATCAGGGGATGTGTATTGAACTGAATCCTTGCATGGGGAGATAGAGATACAAGCTTGCTCTGTCCGCTTCCTTCTAATTTTGGGCACTTGCAATGGAATTTGCCACCAATGCAACTAGTGTTAACTAAGTACTATTCCTATCAGTTTAATCTCTGTTTTGTCCCTTATCAGGGCCAGGGGCGGTGTAGTGAATAGATTTTTGGAACCGGGAGATGGAAAAAGACCCATGCTTGGTCCGCTTCGTTTGAATTTTAGGTCACTGCGCGTGCGCCGTGCAATGTACTGTGACACCCTATATGAGTGGTGAGCAGTGGGCACAGTACAGTCTGTGGGCCTGACACACACAGGGTAAAAAATTATGATGTACCAGCCCTAAAAAGGGCTTTTTGGGGTGCTGCCAGGACGCTGTCCTTACAGCAGATGGCCCCTTTCACGCGAGCGAGTTTTTCGCGTGGGTGCAATGCGTGACGTGAACGCATAGCATCCGCACTGAATACTGACCCATTCATTTCAATGGGTCTGTGTACATGAGCGTTTTTTTCACGCATCACTTGTGCATTGCGTAAAAATCACAGCATGTTCTATATTCTGCGTTTTTTCATGCAGCCCTAGCCCCATCGAAGTGAATGGGGCTGTGTGAAAAACGCATTGCATATGCAAGCAAGTGCGGGTGCGTTGCATTTTTCACTGATGGTTGCTAGGAGATGTTGTTTGTAAACCTTCAGTTCTTTATCACGCACGTGAAAAATGCATCAAAGCGCATTGCACCCATGCGGAAAAAACTGAACAACTGAACGCAATCGCAGGCAAAACTGAATAGCTTTGCCTGTAAAATCACAGTTTTTACTGAACGTATCCGCAACGCATCCGGACCTTATCTGGACACGCTCGTGTGAAAGAGGCCGATGAGTCTTTGAGGACTGGAGTGGACACAGAACACTGGCCTAGAAAACGCTTTCCCTATTAATTCAGCAGCAGCAGCACTCAAGCCTGATCTAACAAACACTGCAGCTTCGGAATGAATCTAAGATGGATGCTGTCCTGGCTTTTTGATAGGAGGTGGGAGGGTCTGAGAGGGAGTGTATGCTGATTGGCCGGAATGTGTCAGCTGACTGTGAGGTACAGGGTCAAAGTTTGTTCAATGATGACGTATAGGGGGCGGACCAAACATCGCATATGTTCGCCCTCCGCGGCGAACGCGAACATGCGATGTTCGCCGGCGAATAATTTGGGACATCTCTACCCACCAATGTAACATATGCTCTGTATATGGCAAAACTGGCAAAATGTCACAACCAATGTAACATATGATTTTTAGAGATTTACCTCCCTGTCACGTATGCAAAGCAGGGGTTTGTATACGGCAAAACTGGCAAAATGTCACCCACCAATGTAACAGGTGATTTTTTTGAAATTTACCGCCCTGTCACTTATGCAGAGCAAGGGTTTGTATATGACAAAACTGGCAAAATGTCACCCACCAATGTAACAGATGATTTTTTGAAATTTACCTAACTGTCACCTATGCAGAGCAGGGGTTTGTATACGGCAAAAAAAATTTCAGTGTTGCATGCAAAAGTGCTCTGTGGCACAACAGTACGGGTTTATTCCCCCAACTACAGAAATGCAGTTTTTCACCGCAAAATTTTAAAACAGTTTTTTCAGCGTTGTATGCAAAAGTGCTCTGTGGCACAACAGTACGGGTGTATTCCCCCAACTACAGAAATGCACTATGTCACCCCAAAATTATAAAATAGGTAATGTAGGGGGACCTGCTAGAAAAAAGGAATTTTTCCTGCACTGAGCTACCAAAAAATTATTAGACTGATGTCCCTGGTAGGCTGGCACACATGAAGGTCACATACAGTTCCAAGGACATTGCAGTTGCTAAAATGGCCGTCAACCCCCACCTCAGTAACAGATGGATTAAAAATTATTTTGCAGTATCACTGGGCTCAGGGCTGGGTACAAATATGTAGCATAGCACCCTCAATAATTGCTGTAGTTTGAAGATTTAACACCAAGTTAAACAGGTTCAACAGATTTCTTCCCTAATCTCTCCCTCACAGCAGCAGCAACCTGTTCCTACACTAACAGCAGCAGAGTGACATGCTGAGCTACATGACTCCAGCTTATATAGAGGCTAGGTCACATGCTTCACTTAGCCAATCACAGCCATGCCAATAGTAGGCTTGGCTGTGATGGCTTCTTAGGGCAAAGTAGTGAGGCACAACAGTCACTTTTCAGGCTTGGTGCTTGTTCACACACAGAAAACAAAATAGTGTTGGTGCTTGATCTTGCACGGCAAAACAGAAACAAAACACACCTGGCTGAATGCTCGGCAACACAAAAGGTCCACTGGCAGCCTTTAGATGGTCTGCCCTCCTGACACACAGGTCTCAGCTTTTCAGCCCAGCACAGGGCTCAGTTCCCAACCACACAGAGAGAGAGCTTTGCATAAACCCAGCTGTCTTTTAAAAGCAGGTAGGCATTAACCAAAAACCCGGACCGGCACTTAAAATCCGGTCCAGTATTTACCCTCACCTGGCTGCAATCAACCCAGCAGCACAGGCTGAGAGGAAAATACCTGTTTTTTATCACCAAACCTCTCACTGTGTCACATAGTATACAACATAAACTGGTATATCTGCTGTGGAATACTTTCTCAAAACAAAGGGTATACAATATCACGAGTAGAGATATCGAAGCTGATGAAGTGGAATTCGATCCAAATTTCAGGAATTATTCGATTCGCACCGAATCCGAATTTCCTTAATGATTTGTGGTAACGAATTACATTTTTTACTAAAATGGCTGCTGCACATGTGAGGGCATAGAGCAATGAACTCTGGGAATGTGGGATCACCCATAATGCCATGCATGCAGTCAATCAGCAGCCAGCCAGCCCTGTGATGTCACAGCCCTATAAATTGCCTCAGCCATCTTGGATTCTGCCATTTACCATAGAAATATTTCTGTCTTATTTGCCGTTGTGTGGTGCAGTAATATGTTCTAAAGCATTTTTCGGCTTGTATTAGTGGGAAAAAAGGGCTTATTAGCCATTGTGTGGTGAAGTGCTAAAATTACAGCCCTTTTTGTCGTGTATTAGTGGCAAATGTGAAATATATTTGCCGATCAGCAGTGCAGTTATATGTTCTAAAGCTGTTTGTGGCGTGTATTAATGGAAAAAGAAAATATATATTTGTCGATCAGCGGTGCTGTTATATGTTCTAAAGCCTTTTTTTGTGTGTATTAGTGTGGAAAAAAGGGCTTATTAGCTGTTGTGTGGAGAAGTGAGAAAATTACAGACTTTTTTGGGGTGTTTTAATTTCCTTTTAATTTATTTGATCTAACAGTATGTCAGAGAGAAGTGCCAGGCCCGGCACAGGGCAGTGGCAGAGGCCTAAATGTTTCTGGCGCAGGCAGAAGTCCAGCAGAGTAAGTGGCCATGGCAGCAGAAGTCACTTCGAGAGGCCTGTGCTCCCATTGTCAGTTAGCGGTCGTGTCGTGACTAGCAACCCAGCGGTTCTTGTATGGTTGACTCGATCTTTGACTTCGTTACAGGTGACATCAGACACCCCCAGCCAAGAGTCAGTGGGTTCGTCAGACACAACCCTTAGTTGGCATGGCCCAAGAGACTGTGCCCTCACCTGTCCTCAACCTTCCTCTATCCTTTCCCTCAGCCAGAGAAGTATTCTATGCTCAGCTCCACTATACAGTGAGGACAAGCTACTAGAAGACAGTCAGCAGCTAATGGCAAGCCAAGATGTGGAGGAGACATCCGCCACTTCCTCCACTAGACGGGCAAGTAGTGATGAGAAGAGTGGTGTGGGAGGTGGTGTTGCGAGCTGTCAGGCTCCTGACCCAAAGATGGTTGAGGAGGACATCAATGACATGCAGACAGTACTCGATGATGATGATGTAGCTGATCGCACTTGGGAGCTGGGTGACGAAGGGGCTTCATCATCATCAGGAGAAAAGAGTGGCAGCTTGCCTGTGAGCCAGCATCGGAGCCAACAAGTCGCCAGCGTGGCCGGGAGTCAGCAGGGTGGCAGCAGTGGGAGCTCTGGAGCCAAACATGCCTGGCTTAGACCACCCGCTTCGAAAGAGCCTACCTGCCTGAGAAGTAGCGGTGTACTGGTTCACGGAGGCAGCGGCAGTAGCAGTCAGTGCGGAGTGTTGGGGGTAAAATCACCTACTCGGCGGTGTGACAGTTTTTTGTTAAGGCGCCGGAGGAGGTGAATATGGCCATATGTAGAATCTGTGGGAAGAAGGTGAAGCATGGCCAGGGTGCCAATGTTGGCACCATGGTCCTGCGTTAACATATGCAGTGTCACCATAAAGTGGCCTGGGAGAACCAGTGACACGCACTCGGTTTCAGGCAGTCAAAGCTCCACCACCTCAGCAGAAGGGAGCTGTCTGTCCTTCCCATCATCTGCCTGTCCTGCTCCTCCTACTCCTTGTCAGTTTTTCCATCAGCAATCAATCACTGAAGCGATTGCCAAGAGACAACAGTATGGAGAAGAAGCTGAATATGCTCCTGTCCAAGTTGCTGGTGCTGCAGTCCCTCCCTTTCCAAGTGGTGGACTCTGTACCTTTCAGAGAACTGATGGCTTGTGCCGAGCCGAGGTGTAGAGTCCCAGGCTGTCATTTCTTTGCCAAAAAGGCAGTACCAGTTCTGCACGTACATGTAGAACAGAAGGTGGGCCAGTCCTGAAGTCTGTCGGTTTCTGCCAAAGGGCACTGCAGCGCCAACGTGTGGAGCTGTAACTACGGTCATGGACAATACATGTTTTTTACAGCCCACTGGGTGAATGTGGTTCCTGCACAGCCACACCAGCAACTTGGCACACATGCTGAATCTGGTTGTCATGCGGTTCCTGAAGTCTTCCACCCATCTGCAAGACATCCTAAAAATGGTCAGGAAACTTTGCATGCACTTCAGCCACTTGTACACAGCAAAGCACACCCTCCTTGAGCTGCAGCGGCAGAATGGCATCCCCCAACATAGGGTGATATGTGAAGTTTCCACCTGTTGAAACTCCGCCCTCCATATGTTTGTTGGACTGACTATACGAACAGAGAAAGGCCATAAACGATTTCTTGATAATCCAAGCGGACAGGAGTACTCCCCTGTGTAACCTCGATGTCAACTAGTGGCTGCTCATGAGTGACACCTGTTGTTTGCTCAGGCCCTTTGAGGAGGCCACGTTATTTGTCAGTCGCCAGGACTACAGGATGAACAACGTCATTCCACTGCTTCATGTCCTGGAACAGATGCTGGTAAATCTGGCTGGTCCGGGGACTATAGACATGACACCTAGATCTCACAGCCACATGAGCCCTGTGGGGGCTGAACTGGAGGAGGACGACATTGGAGCACAAGCAATGTGTAGCGAAATGGGTGGTTTTTCTTCTACACAGGTGACAGGAGAGGAGGAGCAGCCAGAGGAGCTACAGAGCGATGAGGAAGAGGAGGCAGAGGACCCAGACACACATTGGCAGTATGCAGTGGAGATGGAGAGAGGGAGTCCCTCCGAGTCACTTGCACAAATGGCCCGATGCATGCTCACTTCCTTGCTTAGTGACAGCCGAATTGTCAGCATTCGGCAGAGGGATGACTTCTGGCTCTACACCTTGTTGGACCCTTGCTACCGATCCAAAATGGGAATCTTTTTTACACCCGCTGAGAGGGAGGACAAACTGAACTACTATAGAGCCATTCTATGTAGTCGGTTGGCGGCTGCCTATCTGTGCCATCGTCCATCCTCTCGCAGGTCTGACCGGGGGGGGGGGCCTCTGCGCTCATGTTCCACTGCCATGGCTACTGGGGAGGGGTGGGGTGGCAGGAGCAGTACCAGCGCTATCAGCAGCAGCCTGAGTCTAGAGTCACTGATGAGCAGCTTTCTTCACCCGCATAGCGAAGAAACTACACACCAGCAGCTAAACTTAGAGCAGAACCTGAACCAGCAGGTGGTGGCATAACAGCACCCTGCCACCCGAAGTTGAAGATCCCCTGGACCACTGGGCAGCCAAACTGGATTTGTGGCCGCAACTGGCAGAGTTTGCCCTGGAAAATCTGTCCTGCCAGTCCAGTATTGTGGGATCAGAGCGGGTGTTTAGTGTGGCGGGGGCCATAGTTACCCCAAGAAGAACTGGCCTGTCCACCCAAAATGTGGAGAGACTGACCTTTGTCAAGATGAATCAGGTGTGGATCAGCCAGGATTTCCACCCACCAATGCCTGATGCATCAGACTAGATCATCCATGGTGCCATACCAACACTTTGACAAAAGAGACCAGTTTCTTCTGGCTACCTGCCTCAGCTACTATTCTGATGCTGCCACCCGCCTGATGCCACAGATCTGATGCCAAATGCTCCTTCTTTTACCCATCATCTTCAGCAGGTACTGGTATTGCGACCCACCTCCACACTATGTCACCTTGCCACTCTGTGGCCTCCTGATGTTGCTGCCACCTGCACAGTATGTCACCTTGCCACTCTTTGGCCTTCTGATGCTGCTGCCACCTCCACACTATGTAACTTTGCCACTCTGTGGCCTCCTGATGCTGCCACCACCTGTAATTGTGCCACTCTGTGGCCTCCTCCTGATGCTGATTCTGCCACCACCTCCACACTCTGTCATTGTGCCACTCTGTTGTCTTCTCATGCTACTGCTACCTCCACACTATGTCACTTTTTCACTCTGTGGCTACCTGATGCTGCTGCCACCTCCACACTCTGTCACCGGGTCACTCTGTGGTCTCCTCATGCTGCTGCCTCCTCCACACTATGTCACCTTGCCACTCTGTGGTCTCCTCATTCTGCTGCTCCCACCTTTACACTATCAGCTTGCCACTCTGTTGTCTCCTGATGCTGCCACCACCTACACACTGTCATTGTGCCACTCTGTGGCCTCCTCCTGATGCTGCTGCTGCCACCACCTTCACACTCTGTCATTGTGCCACTCTGTGGCCTTCTGATGCTGCTGCCGCCACCTCCACCCTGTCATTGTGCCACTCTGTGGCCTCCTGATTCTGCTGCTGCCGCCACCTCCACACTGCCATTGTGCCACTCTGTGGCCTCCTCATGCTGCTTCCACCTCACCACTATGTCATAGAGCCACTCTGTGGGCTTCTCATGCTGTTTCCACCTCACCACTATGTCATAGAGCCACTCTGTGGACTTCTCATGCTGTTTCCAACCTCCCAACTACATGACTGGGCCACTATTTTGCCTACAAAACACAGAAATATTCCATTCACGTGTCATCTTTGTTTTGGATCGACTCCTGTTTTTTTTGGGCATTAGCAATACTGATGGATTACTGACCAAATGCTGACCAAGTGAAGGCAGATGCTGAACAGACTGGATCTGTTTTTTGTGGGTTATTGTTCTGACGGATCAGAGGAAGGGCAAAATAATCAGTGACGTCAACACAAACTTACCGCTGACACCCTCTCCACTCTGTTGGGGGGCTCTATTTGTATAAGCATTTAATAGAACAGATTCTGTAGACATCTATGTGGAATCAGCTGACGATGGTGTAAGAGGAGTGCCCTTCTTCTTGGCGCTATCGACCTCGAAGGCTGAGTTCATACTTAAGTTATTTGGTCAGTTTTGGCCCCGTAACTGCCCAAATAAGTAAAGTGTACATTGATTCTAAGAGCGACACCTGTCATCTGCATGTCATACAGACTCACAGTATTATTTCACTACCAGAGCAGACTCCCTATGCTTGTTACTGCAAGGCAAAATGTTCTACACCACTATAAAGGCTCTTTGTAGCCAGGAAGTATTAGTTTTTAACACGATTCACCGCCAATAAATTCGGACCGAACAAAATTTTTCCCCCAAAAAATTGACGAACCGTCAAATCAAATTTTTAAAATATCTCTATTAGCTTCTCTCCCTGGGCGTTCCTTCTCCTGTAGCGCTGTCCAATCGCAGTGCAGAGCTCACAGCAGGGAGAAAAAAAACTCCCAGGCTGTGAGCTCTGCACTGCGATTGGACAGTGTTACACTCAGGGAGAAAGAACGCCCAGGGACAGAAGCGGATGTCTCCTCCCTGTTGCAAAGTTAGTAGCAATTACCATACAGCACGGGAGAAGGTAATGTGGCCACAGCAGGCTAATGGAGCGGCACCCAGGGATAATAGTAAGTGCAGTGAGATCCCTGAGCACGGCTCTACATGTCCAGATAGTTATCTTACAATGTTTGGACCCATGAAAAGTCCTCTTTAAGCCAAACTCAGTTGCCTTTAGCTCTGCATAAGTATTGTTGTGTGCAAATAAAACACAAACATAGGAAGCACGGCTCCATTGTAGCGCTCCTATCATATATGTAATGTGAAGTGCTTCCATGCCATGTTAGAGCTGATCTGTCTGGACTACAGTAGCTACATAACCGATAAGTTGCTAAAGTGCATCATACAGTAAACATCCCTGCCTTGACATCCTTGCCAACTTCAACTGGGCAAGGTGGTCTGCGACAATGACAGGAACATAGTGGCTGAGCTGCATTGAGCACGTGATAAATTTAGTCATGCAATGCTTTTTGGAATAGTACCATGGCTTGTAGTGGGTGCTGCCAAGTCCAGGAGACTTCCCTTGCATTTCAGCCATTTTTCTGTGGCAAGGAACTCCCTCCTGTGCTTGCAGTGACAGAACAGTCTGCCATTGCAATGCTTGATGGAATTTCATTTTGCATTTGCTAGGTCATCTGTATGAGCAGTGTAAAAAGGTGAATAATTTTTGTCATGCACCAGGCCACTTCAGCAGGAAGCATGTGTTATTTTGAAGTCAGGCAGTGGCAGCTCGTCAGAGACGCATGTCATGTACTCAGGCCCTCTACTAGATTTATCAGTAGGAACAACTGCGGCATCAACCATGTCATCCTGTCATCCTCTCTTTAAGGTGTCATCCTCTCTTTATGTCATCCTCTCTTTATGGTGGGACACCTATCCATTCATTTTTCATAATAAAAAGTAACTTCTCAGAAAAAAAGGTTTAATGAAGTTTTTTTTTACATATCTGAAAGATTGCTTTTTAGCCAGAGATGAAATTATATGTAGTAACGCAAGCTCCTTTGTAGATATATTGTGTTGTGTTTTGTCTATGAAGATGGATTAGTTTAAGGAGAATCTCCACATATCTAATGACATGGAGGAAATGGAGAGATTGTTCTAATGATTGTAGGATAAGAGAGTGTGTTAGGCTAGGATCATCTAAGTGCCATCTAGAAATGGTAAGGTGGGACGTGTCATAGTCAATGGGAGAATTTGTATATATGTGTAATAGCAGCTTTACGAGAGCAGAGTTCTACTATAAGAGGTTTAAAGGGGTTGTCCGTGTTCAGAGCTCAACCCAGGCATATCCCTGTTTTCACCCAGGCAGCCCCTCTGAAATGAGCATGGTTGCATTTCATGCTCCAAACCTCTACCTTACCCTGCACTGAATTGCGCAGATCCAGATCCAGTGATGTACCAGGCTCTCCATGAGTAAAGCTAGACGGATGCTTCGGCCTAGCAGTGTGAAAATATAAACAAAAAAGCCCTTGCCCTGCGTGATCCAGCGCAAGGCAAGGAACAGCATCATGAAATGCTCTGATGCTCATATCAGGGGGGCTGTCTGGATGAAAATAGGCATTTGTCCAATTTCAGCTCTAAACCCGGACAACCCCTTTAACTGTGGAGCTAGTTTTGATGTGTTACATGTTGCAGTATTTACTTTGCATAGCTAGCATATTGGAGATAATAAAAAAAAAAGAGAACGTTACCAGGGAATTTTGTCCTGTAGTTCTGAGAGAGATAAAAGGCGAGAAGTTCAAAAGGGAGTCGATATGGAGGGGATCTGACTTTGTCAACTGCTCTAACTTGTGAATTTTATTATATATGATCATTATTTATTTTTAGGTGGAAATATTCTTTACCTAAAATATTTCCTGTTCGTTGAGGTTTTCAGTGTGGCTTTCAAATTATGTCAAATTCTTCTTAGCTCAGACTCCAAACTGTTACTTTGTAGGAACAGTGCATGCTGAGAAAGTGGCAGTTTGTACTCTGTTTCTAAGCTGTATGTGACAGAATTTTAAATGTCCTATGGCAAATCTCTGCAGAAAGGATTTTTTTCTTTAATGACTAGATACACATAGCTATTTAGTTATTTGTAATAGATAATGGGTCACGAGGCTCTGGTTTGGCTGTTTCACAGTTTTATTGTATTTGTTGGTGTAACGTTATTTTTGCACTTTTTTTTACAGTTACTAAAACTAAAAAGTAGATAAAAAAGTTAAAACGTTTTTACCATTCAAAATGTTTCCAAAATGCAATACTTTTCTTCAATGTCTGACCAAGGTGCTTTACATGCTTTACAAGTTCTTTACATAGAAGCACATAAGATCCTCTCTTGGCTATTCCCTTTTAAGTCTCATGCCCACTATTGCCTAATTTTGTCCAGTAATATGGAGAACATAAAGAATCATGTTGTTGGACACAGGTTGTGAATACATTGTTTTCCTGCAAAAGCTTGTCTGAGCATGTGGAACAAATAGGTCTCTTTAACTGCATCCAATGGAGCATGCTGTGATTATTTGTAGATAGACTTTGCATAAAAACTGTATTTGTCATATTTTGATACATTATAAACGTTATTATGCTTCGGCATGGGACCATGCATTCTTATGCAAAGTCAACCTACAAATAATCACAGCATCCTACAATAGATGCAATAAAACAGATCTAGTTGACACAGAATGTAGTAACAAAACCAATATGGTTGTTTATTTGCCTCATATTACTGGACAAATTTGATGTTATAGTGTGCAAGTAGATCTACTCCTGAACTGTCATTTTTAATGTGGAATAATATCATACAACTCTAAAATTACCCTAAAATGAAAATCTTGTTTTAGTACATTAAATAAATTGTTCAGGATTTTGTAGGGTAGCTAAACTTTTGCTAAAACCCCAAAGGTGCAGCAGTGCTTCTTAGTTCTCTCTGCATCTTTAGGTTTAATTGGTTCTGCTCAGTTTTTCCAGCATGCAGAGTACAGATCCATAGAAAGTATATAGGATCTTTACTCTGCATACTGAAAAAGCAGAGCAGTGCCAAGGAAACCCAAAGATGCAGCTGTACATTAAACATGGCGCCCGCTCACAGGTGCAGCAGACGCAGTAGCCAGCAGGTCTCTGCTGTGTCAAAGAGCAGAGGCCCGTGGCTCAGGTCTGCGACCAGCAAAAATGCTGATAATAGGCATTTAAGCCTTTAGATGCCATGGCCAAGTGCAACCATGGCATCTAAATGGTGAAAAACTTGAGTGTGTGCTGTGATTAGGGAAGCTGATCTTTAATTGTAACATGGTGAGTCTCTCTGAAGAGCTGCAGTTCGTAAGTTGGCCACGGAGCCAAGATAGGATGACAGCAATTGAATCTTATACTGTAGTTCTATGGAAATACAGTATAAGCCATAAAAACAAATTAGTGGATATTGTAGCCTCCTTGAGGCTTTATGTTAGAATTTAAAAAAATAAAAAATAAAACATCTAAATATTTAAATAGCCCTTTTTCTAGAATACAAAAATAAATACATAAGCAATAAAAAAATAAACATCACGGGCATCACAGTGTCCGAAAATACCTGTACTATTAAAATATTAAAATATGTATCCCATACGGCGAATGGTGTAATCGAAATAAATATCAAAATGGTCGATTTGCCATTTTTTTATTGCTTCTCTTACCCCCAAAAATTGAATGAAATGTGGTCAAGAAGTCATAAACACTCCAAAATGGAATCAATAAAAACTACATATTGTCCCACAAAAAAATGAGCCCCAACACAGCTCTGTAGATATAACTGGTAAAATGTTATGGGGTCAGAATATGGCAATTAGAGATGAGCAAATTTCAAAAAATTTGTTTTGATCAGAATTTATTCGTGAGTGTTGAGGTGGCAGCAGCATGAGGAGACCACAAAGTGGTGAGGTGGCAGGAGCATGAGGAGACCACAGAGTGGTGAGGTGGCTGCAACATGAGGAGACTACAGAGTGTTGAGTTGGCAGCAGCATGAGGAGTCCACAGAGTGGCCCAGTGACAGAGTGGTGAGGTGGCAGCAGCATGAGAAGACCACAGCGCGGTTAGGTGGCAGCAGCATGAGGAGACCATAGAGTGGTGAGGTGGCAGCAGCATGAGGAGACTACAGAGTGTTGAGTTGGCAGCAGCATGAGGAGACCACAGAGTGGCCCAGTGACAGAGTGGTGAGATGGCAGCAGCATGTGGAGACCACAGAGTGTTAAGGTGGCAGCACCATGAGGAGACCAAAGAGTGTTGAGGTGGCAGCAGCATGAGGAGACCACAGAGTGGTGAGGTTGCAGCAGTATGAGGAGACCACAGAGTGTTGAGGTGGCAGCTGCATGAGGAGACCACAGAGTGGTGAGGTGGCAGCAGCATGAGGAGACCACAGAGTGGTGAGGTGGCAGAAGCCTGAGGAGACTACAGAGTGGTGAGTTAGCACCAGCATAAGGAGACTACAGAGTGGTGAGGTGGCAGCAGCTTGCGGAGACCACAGAGTGCTGAGGTGGCATTAGCATGAGGAGACCACAGAGTGGTGAGGTGGCAGCAGCATAAGGAGGCTACTTAGTGGTGAGATGACAGCAGCATAAGGAGGCTACTTAGTGGTGAGGTGGCAGCAGCATGACGAGACTACAGAGTGGCCCAGTGACAGAGTGTTGAGGTGGCAGAAGCATGAGGAGACCACAGAGTGGTGTAGTGGCAGCAGCATCAGGAGACCATAGAGTAGCCTAGTGACAGAGTGGGTAGGTGTGGGGCAAAAACCTAGCCAGTACCAGCACAAGATGTTGGGTGGCAGTAGGGTCACTTGGCATCAGGTGTGTGGCATCAGGCAGGTAGCAGCATCAGAATAGTAGCTGAAGCAGGTAGCCAGAAGAAACAGGTCTCTTTTGACAAAGTTTGGGTGTGGTACCATGGATAAACTAGTCTGATGCATCAGGCACTGTTGTGTGAAAATCCTGGCTGATCCACTCCTGATTCATCTTCACAAAGGTCAGTTTCTCTACATTTTGGGTGGAAAAGCGAGTTCTCCTTGGGATAACTATGGCCCCCGCCGCACTAAACACCTGCTCTGATGCCACACTAGTGGTCGGGCAGAAAAGCTTGTGTATGGCAAACTCGGCCAGTTTCGGCTACAAATCAAGTTTCGCTGCCCAGTAGACCAGTAAATACACCCCAAAAATGGATGTGTCACAAACTAAATTCAAGGCAGAATGGCTAATAAGATGTACTTGTATTTCCTATTAATACACCCCAAAACTTGATGTATCACACACCAATAACAAGCAAGGTTTGCTGGAATTACTGAGCTATCATATTGTGCAATTTGGATCCCCAATTAGTGCAGCAAGTTGTAATGGAATGGCTCCTATTGCCCAGGCTTTACACTCCCCTATTGGAATCTGCTCTCTCCCTATAGTGTAGATAATGCGTCCTTATCCTTTCCCTATGATCTTTCCCTGAACTTCTAAATAGTTTTTTTTCAGAATACAGTCTTTCCTAACACCGTCCCTAGTGCCTGCAACATCTCTCCCTGCACTAAGTACTTTGGAAAATGGCAGCAACCAAGATGGCTGAGGCTGTTTATAGGTCTGTGACATCATAGGGGCTGGCTGCTGATTGGCTGCATGCATGGCATTGTGGGTGATCTCTCGTTCCCAAAGTTCTTATCTTCATGTTCTAACATGTGTAGCAGCCATTTTAGGAAAAAATGCGATTCGTTACTACGAAGTGTGAGAAAATTTGACTTCAGTGCAAATGTTTCCTTAAATTCGAATAAAATTCCACTTCATCAACTTCAATTCGCTCATCTCTAATGGCAATGTGAAAAAAAAAATTCAAAGTTTTTATTATTTTTTCACTATTAAAACACAAAAAACCTACACATGTGATATCGTTATAATCTTACTGACCCAGAGAATGAATGGCACAGGTCAGTTTTTCCACATAAAGAACAACGTAGGGATAACCTTGTTACCTTGTACCAACCTACATTGTGTAGTGGTAGTGATGAGTGGCAGGGGCTATTTTCGATTTCACGATATGTCGCAAATATATGGGCAAATATTCACCATATATTTGCAAATTCGCAGCTATTTTCTTGATTGCAAAAAATTGGCATTGTAATATTCACGTAATGCGCGTGCAATACAGACGTGGGTCACTTTGGGTACATTTTTAAAGCTGCTAGAAGTTTACTGAGACTCGAGATAATGGTTGGCATGGCAGAACATTACAATAGCTTTATATATGCAGGTAGAGTGCTCCAATATATATTCGCGATTGCACAGATATCACACTGCTGTCTCTCTTAGAACTCCATTACACTAAAGAAAATGGCTCCTGGGGAGGTTCCTTATATAGTAAGGGGCAGGCAACTTTCCTATTGGTTGCTAGTGATGTTGCTAAGCTCAGACAAAGACATTGCAGCCTTCTCATTGGCCCCACAAGCAAGAGGGAGGTTACTGATGAAAAAAAAAAGTAGAATATTCCAAATTACGAATATATAGCACTATATTCTAAATATTCTCGAATTCTCGAATTTGCGATATTCGCAATAAATATTCGCTATTAGAATATTCGCGCCCAACACTAGTGGTTACTGCAGCACTGCTCCCATTCACTTCAGCAGGAGCAGTACTGCAGTTACCATCTGCATTCACTACACAATGAATGGAACTGTGTAGTTCTGGCACTGACATCTGGCACTGAAGCCACAAGGTAACAGCTGATTGGCAGGGGTGCAGGGTGTCAGACACCCAGTGATCTGATATTGATGGCCTATCCTGTGGATAGGCCACATCAATATTACCATCCCAGGAAACCCCTTTAAGGAATAAAATTTAACAAAAGTAGAACGAATGTGGGGACATGACTATTTTACATGCTTGTAGAAACACAGAGCAATTATTTGCAATTATACATGATTCTTATGCTCTTTCTTGCACTGTATCTTAATAAGAGCACTCCGCAATTTTTTTCTTTACCTATATAGTGCAGGATAGGCCATTATTAAAGAAAAAGACAGAGGCTATAGTGTGTACCTTGTGTATACCTGTTTTATGTATTTGATGCACCATTTGTGAATGGTCTGCCATCTTGATTCCTTCTTCCCTTCAGATATATTTTTTCCTAATGAATTCTACATTTCCCATCATGCCTGGCTTTTTAGAGACAGAGGATACAAGGATATACATGGTAACATGAAGGGTGGAGAGGGGAGGGGCCTGAGAGCCACCAGGAGGGAATTGATTGGTGATGATGTCTAGTGTTGAGCGCGAATATTCGAATAGCAAATTTTTTGTGTGAATATCGGCACTTCGCGAATTCACGAATATAGCGCTATATATTCGCTATTTCGAATATTCGTTTTTTTTTGTTTTTTATAAGTTGTTAATCCTTGTTGCTCTCTGGTTGTCTTCCCACTTCCCAAAAGCTATTCTTACCTGTCCGGAGGATTCCTGGCTCCCTGCCCGCTCCAGTCAATGCCCGTTGCCGCGTCTGCCAACTTCCAGTGTGCATGGGAACAACTCCATGCTAAAATGTACTGTCGGGTGTGAGAATCACGATCTCACAAATTTGAGTAAGTTGTAATCGCAATGCGATTAATATAACCTGAATTACTTGCATTGCGAATTCAACTTAGAGGTGGGTTCCTAATGGTTGTATTGCCAAAATATAACGAATATCACGAATTCACGACTATAGCCCTATATTCTCAATCTTCGTTATATTCTAGCGAGCCAACCATTAGGAACCCAGCTCTAAATTGAATTTGCAATGCGATTATATGTTCGCATTGCGAAATCAACTTAGAGCTGAGTTCCTAATGGTTGTTGCTAGAATATAACGAAGATAGAGAATATAGTGCTATATTCGCTAATTCGTGATATTCGTCATCTTCGTTATATTGTAGCAATACAACCATTAGGAACTTAGCTCTAAGATCAATTCACAATTCGATGTAACAGAGTTAGGGTAAAGCAAATTACACTGCTAGAATACTGGTGGTCAGGTACCAATATTTGTAAGATAAAAAACAAACAATGGAGTGTTTCTTTAATGGGCATCTGTCAGCAGAGTTGTACCTATGAGACTGGCTGACCTGTTTCATGTGCGCTTGGCAGCTAAAGGCATCTGTGTTGATCCCAAGTTCATATGTGCCACACTGCGCAGATATACTAATCCTATCCTAAATCTAGACAATGTAAAGTTGTAATGTTTATCACAGTGGCTCACCACATTTTGTGATTACTTTAGTGTATGGCTAGACAATTTTGTCTAACTTTACAACACCTATTGGCTTATTTAGTTTGTGCCAACTTTTTAGCACAGAGTTGCATATTGGCCAAGCCGTTTTGCACTAGGCCGCACTTTTTTCCACTTGGTAGATTTTGATTCTTCAAGCTTTTGTTTTATAAGTAAGTCTAAAGCTTGATACAACATTATTTACCAGAAATGCATCAACACGGCTTAGAACAATCACATTAGTAAATGTACTATATCATGTAGTCTGATTGTCATAAACTTACCTGTCTGAGCTCCAACAGCGCTATTTGTATACTATATATTCTTATATATGTATTCTACATGATATTCCCACACATGGCCATTACATGGATATAACATTGGAGGACATTTAATCAGGCAGTAATCATAGTTACAGTCAGAAGCTATTTACAACTCCTAGGTGATATATAGGGGTTAGATTGGACAGATAAAGATCATTTTGTTTAAATGCAGAAATGTAGACCTCAGGGTTTTCTAGGCCAGAGGAAACTCCCTGGCTGTTAGAAACAATGGATAAAATTTTCTGTCCATTGTTCTTACTGTGTATAATAAAGGTATGTCATCTAGGTCTACACAGAAGGGCAGGACAAGAGTCTACGCTGTGCATTTTAAGTTATACAACTGCATCCACTAAAACAGTATTAGCCAATCAACCTATCAGAATATCAGTTTAATTTTAAAACAAGCAATAAACTTCTGTTAGGTTTGAAATTTTGCATTAGTTAATTAGATGTCCTCCGCATGTTACTCAATGGGTAAAAATGGTATAAGAAAGAATGAACTGAGGTAACATCATTCTGGGTATAAGTAGGAGCTATAAACCTTGCTGTATCTGGGCCTGATAATCGGAATAAAGCTTTATCTCTGGAAAAGAACAGAGGATCAATCATCTTAACAACAGGCTGGCTAAGTATGGCTGCAGCGGGAGGGGCGAAGTGCTGAGCAATGCTCCCTGGTGATGCGACCCCATCCTTAGTAACAGGATGCAATGTTCTGTTTTTCCCTGCAGCGGGCGTGTGCTAGCAGAGATTAGCAGTGGGCTGATGGCTCATCTGCTATATTACTGTGTGCTAGTGTTTCTGACTAATGGAGTGTCTATCAAGTGTTGATCCAGGGACTCGTCCCTCTATTTATGTTTCAAAAGTTATTTATTGAAGTTTTGAAACAGTATATTACAAAATACAGCAAAATTAACAGATAAATTGAAAGAAAAGTGAATGGGTAAAATTCCAATAAGTGTACATAAATGGGTACATAGGAAAATACTGGGTTTAGACTGGTCAGATAAACTAGATATAAACAATAATATAGCTCTTCACATGAATGAGTTGGCTGTAAGGTAATGCAATAGCGAAAATAAGTGGAATAGGAAGAGGACAGCCAGGGCTCCCAGAACTTCTTGAAGGCGGAAAATGTATCTGTGCGGATTGCATTAAGCATTTCATATGAGAGTATTCTATTGGTTCTATATAGTACCACTTGAAAACTGAGCGTATTAGAACGCCATTTAAAAGCTATATGAATTAGAGCAACCAGTGTAATTTGGCTGGAACCATATAGGCCCTATGAAGTATTTTGATTGATGCTTCTGTGAAGGTAGTTTGCAAACTGCCTTTAGTCAAAGTCTGAGAGTGCTGGTGCCATCTGGTAGCTGGGTAAGCTAGATCCAGGTCCTCCTCCCAAGCCTTCATATACAGTAACTTAGCTCCCTCTTGGACTGCATTAAGTGTCCCATAAATCCTAGACAGCAAACCTCATTTATATAACGAGTATACAATTGAATGTCAAAGGGTGTATAATCAAAACTGGCATTTGGTGGCTGTAGAGAGAGTGGAAAAGAAAAAATCTGATTAGTGTTCAACAGTTGCCTCATAGGAAGGTCATGTTTTTCCTTAAAGTCATCCACAGATTTGTTGTTCTATTTAAATCCCTTCCTGGCCATATGACAGTGCCAGTGATAGTCTTGTTTGGGCTCACTAGCTAGGTTCCTGGTTCTTGTTCCTGTGCTGATTTGGATTGCTCGTGTTTTTGAACTTAGCTCAACCTTTGACCACTCTCTGTCTCTTGTGATTTGTACTGTGCATCCCATCTTGTCCTGATCTCAGCTTGTCTTTTGACCACTCTCTGTCTCTCATTTTTGTACTGTGTTATCTTTCTGGCTCTGAGCCATTTACATATGACTGCATTTGTGTCGTTTGTCTTAAGGTGTTTGTCTGTCTCTGCACCTTAGTAGCGTAGGGACTGTCAACCAGTGGTGGTCTTGCTACCTAGGGCTTGTACTGCAAGTAGGTGGGGAAAGTCAGCTGGGTTCTAGGTTAGGGCTCACCATCCATGTCTTTCCCTATCTACAGGAATGACATTGATTCTGCAGTCATGTTATCTGCCAATTATTGTTAACCTACTCCAGAGCACATGTCCTTGAAATTTCTGTGCTTTATTTTATCACAATAATCACAGCTTGCACCTCATGTCAATGTGAGAGAGCAAGGGGTAGATGCACATAAACATATGCTAGAGAACGTATAGATGGTATGGCAGAGATTATGATTTAGAAGGAAAACCAAGTGAACTCTGAACTTGCAGCCTCAGGTGGAAACACATCAGAGAAAGTACATAGATCTTTACAGTAAACATTTAGTGCCACATTTATTAAGACCCATGTTTTAGACTCTTCATAACGCTTCAAAAATGTAAGACAGCTTCCTGCTGGCTCATCCCCTTCCCCACCCACTTAACGCCAACATTTTTAGATCTGGCATGAGTGGAGAGAAGAGAAGTCGCAGATTGCGGCGCAACTAGTTGTGCCACAATCTGTGCCTGATATATTCCTAATATAGGTGTTTTTCAGCTTATTAAATGACCCTTTCAGTGCAGAACTCATTCAGCATTATTAGTTATACACATTTGTCATGCAAAAAATGTTTAGATATTAATACAGATATGATTATGAGATTGTATATTTTCTGGTGATGTTAATTACTCTTTAATGATATCAGAAGTTGCTCGGCTAATTGGAATACTAATTCAATATGCAAAATACTGCAGATGATATAAATGTTCTCCTTTGACAAAAAACTGCGATGAGCATAGTTTGCAAAACATAGTTTGCAGATGAAATACAGTATATGTCATGGATGTGGATTAAACGCACACACAGATGTGACATAAATTATTTCAATTTCCCCAAAAACCAGAGTTTGCGGATGGAGTACAGTATATGTCATGGATGTGGATTAAACGCATACACAGATGTGGCACAAATTATTTAAATTTACCCAAAATACATAGTTTGCGGATGGAGTACAGTATATGTCACAGATGTGGATTAAATGCACACACAGATGTGGCAAAAAAAAAAAAATTTACCCAAAAAACATAGTTTGCGGATAGAGTACAGTATATGTCATGGATGTGGATTAAACGCACACACAGATGTGACATAAATTATTTCAATTTCCCCAAAAACCAGAGTTTGCGGATGGAGTACAGTATATGTCATGGATGTGGATTAAACGCATACACAGATGTGGCACAAATTATTTAAATTTACCCAAAATACATAGTTTGCGGATGGAGTACAGTATATGTCACAGATGTGGATTAAATGCACACACAGATGTGGCAAAAAAAAAAAAATTTACCCAAAAAACATAGTTTGCGGATGGAGTACAGTATATGTCATGGATGTGGATTAAACGCACACACAGTTGTGGAACAAATTATCTCATTTTCCCCAAAAACCAGAGTTTGCGGATGGAGTATAGTATATGTCACGGATGTGGATTAAACGCACACACAGATCTGGCACAAATTAGTTAAATTTCCCCAAAAAACATAGTTTGCGGATAGAATACAGTATATATCATGGATGTGGATTAAACGCACACACAGATGTGCACAAATTATTTTAATTTCCCCAAAAAACAAAGTTTGCGGATGGAGTACAGTATATGTCACGGATGTGGATTAAATGCATGCACAGGTGTGCAACAAATTATCTCAATTTCCCCAAAAAACTGAGTTTGTGGATGGAGTACAGAATATGTCACGGATTTGGATTAAACGCACACACAGATGTGGCACAAATGTATTAAATTTACCCAAAAAACATAGTTTGCGGATGGAGTACAGCATATGTCATGGATGTGGATTAAACGCACACACAGTTATGGAACAAATTATATCAATTTCCCCAAAAAACAGAGTTTGCGGAGGGAGTACAGTATATGTCACGGATGTGAATTAAACCACATCACAGATCTGGCACAAATTATTTCAATTTCCCCAAAAAACATAGTTTGCGGATGGAATACAGTATGTGTCACGGATGTGGATTAAACGCACATACAGATGTGGCAAAAATTAGTTACATTTCCCCCCCCCCAAAAAACATAGTTTGCGGATGGAGTACAGTATATGTCACAGATGTGGATTAAATGCACACAAAGATGTGGCACAAATAATGTAAATTTCCCAAAAAAAAATAGTTTGCGGATGGAATACAGTATAGGTCACGGAAGTGGATTAAACGCACACACAGATGTGGCACAAAATAGTTAAATTTCCCCCAAAAACATAGTTTGCGGATGGAATACAGTATAAGTCACAGATGTGGATTAAATGCACACACAGATGTGGCACAAATTATTTCAATTTCCCCCCAAAAAAATTTTTTGCGGATGGAGGACTGTATATGTCACGAATGTGGATTAAACGCACACACTATTGACAATAAATGTGCCGTTGATTAGTTGAATTTACGCAAAAATACACAGTCTGCGGATTATGTACAGTATATGTCACTAATAGGTATTAAAGAAAAAAATATTTCTGCTGTCAAACACACACACTAGCCCTTAAAAGGATTATTGGTTGCAAGAAAAGCGTTAGGTAGTTGTTAAAACAGCGATTTTTCTCCCTGCACTGTGTCTCTTCCTCATCACGGGTGTCCCTGAGACTGATCAATTGAGGGCACGTACTTAAAATATATTACTGCTCTCAAACACACACACACACTGTAGTGCTTAAAAGGACTTTTGGGTCTTTGCAAATCTTGTTTCTAATAAAATCTGTTAAATTTCGCTTCACACACTATCTTTCCCTGGCTACGCTCTGCTCTCCCTGACACTGACTGAGCCGAACACGTGTCATCTGGTGCTATATAGCACCCAATAGCGCGTTCCAGCCAGCCAATCAGTGTAATGCCAGTAGCTAACATGGCTACGGCATTACACTGAAGTGCATTATTTACCTGCACATTGATTGGCTGCTTAGGATGTGCCAAATGTGCGGGGAGGAGACTCGAGCATTTCGCTCGAGCACCCGTGGTACCCAGCCGAGTATCGCCATGGGCCGAGCATAGTGATGCTCAAGCCGAACCGGTACTCGGCAGAGCATGCTTGCTCATCATTAACAAAAATGACTATCACAGTGTTTAATATTACAGTGGTACTAGAAAGTTTGTGAAACCTTGAGAATTTTCTATATTCCTGTATATACCGTATTTTTTGCCCCATAAGACGCACTTTTTCCCCCCAAAAATGGGGGAAAAGTGCCCCTGCGTCTTATGGGGCGAATGCTGTAATTTTTACATCGCCAGCTGCGATGTACGCGCGAGCGGGGAGGGACTGGGAGGAGGAGCTGGGGGCCGGCAATTGCGGAGGGGCCGGTGCAGTGAGTGTACTCCGCCCCGCCCCCCGCTCCAGTGCTGCACTATTGAAATATGAAATATGTAATCCAATTAAAAGTTCCTGTCTATGCCCCCCACCCCTAATATTACCGACACATGGCAGCTTGTTGAAAGCAGGCAGTCCGGGCGGCGGCGCGTCACTCACTGGCGTCACGTGCCTGCGCCGCCTATTTTATGAATGAAGTAGGCGGCGCAGGCACGTGGCGTCAGTGAGTGGCGCGCCGGCCGCCGGACTGCCTGCTCAACAAGCTGCCATGTGTCGAATGTCAGAGTGAGGCATAGACAGGAACTAGTAATTAAATATTTTGTATTTCTATAGTGCAGGGGGCGGAGTACAGTCACTGCACCGGCCCCTCCGCAGTTGCCGGCCCCAGCTCCTCCTCCCAGTCCCTCCCAGCTCGCTCAGTTTTATGGGGGAGGGGTCTGAGGATGGCACTGTTATGGGATGGGGATCTGTGGATGGCACTGTTATGGGGTGGGGACGGTCTGTGGATGACACACATATATAACAGTGCCATCCACAGATCCCCATAACAATGCCATCCACAGATGCCCCCATAACAATGCCATCCACAGATGCCCCCATACAGTGCCATCCACAGATGCCCCCATACAGTGCCATCCACAGATGCCCCATAACAGTGCCAGCCCTGTTATGGGGGATCTGTGAAGGATACTGTTACAGGGGGCTGTAACAGTATCCTTCACAGATCCCACCCATAACAGTATCCTTCACAGATCCCACCCATAACAGTATCCTTCACAGATCCCACCCATAACAGTGCGTCATCCACAGATCCACCCATAACAGTGCGTCATCCACAGATCCCCCATAACAGTGCGTCATCCACAGATCCCCCATAACAGTGCGTCATCCACAGATCCCCCATAACAGTGCGTCATCCACAGATCCCCCCATAACAGTGCGTCATCCCCAGATCCCCCATAACAGTGTGTCATCCCCAGATCCCCCATAACAGTGTGTCATCCACAGATCCCCCATAACAGTGTCCTTCACAGATCCCCCCCCATAACAGTGACATCCACAGATCCCCAGTAATAGTGCCATCCACAGACCACCATTAGTTCCAAAACCACCAAAAGCACACCTTTTGGTTAAAAATATTTTTTTTCTTATTTTCCTCCCCAAAAACCTAGGTGCGTCTTATGGGCCGGTGCGTCTTATAGGGCGAAAAATACGGTATGTGACATAAACCTGCATCAGATTTTTACACAGTTCTAAAAGTAGATAAAGATAAAATTAATCAAATGAGTCAAAATATTAGACTTTGGGTCATTTATTTATTGAGGAAGTTTATCCAACAAGTCCACATCCTTTGCTTTCAGTATCTGATGTGACCCACAACTAAATGTTTCCGGTAATTTCTGATTAGTTATGTACATTGGCGAGGAATTTTAGCCCATTCCTTTATACAAAACTGCTTTGTAAAATAGGTTTCCTCTAATAAACTACTTACTTCAGATTCTTTCACAACATTTCTATTGGATTATGGTCAAGACTTTGACTTGACCATTCTAAAACTTTAACCATTTTTTGCTAGAACAACTCCTCTTGCTGCATGACCCATGAGATTCAGTTCATGTCCAGGCATTTTCCTTTAAAATTTGCTGGTATAATTCAGCATTCATTGTTCCATCAATGATGTCAAACCATCATGGCTCAGATTCAGCAAAACAGGCCCAAACCATGATACTACCACTACCATGTTTCACAGATGGGATGAGGTTTTTATGCTGAATGAGGTGCTTTACTTGCTCCAAAATAGGGATGAGCGAATTGACTTCAGATGAAACATCCGAAGTCGATTTGCATAAAACTTCATTCTTTAACTTCATAAATTCATAAATTAATTTGTACTGTAAAAAAACATTTCACGAGCTCGGGTTTGGTTCCAAGTGGTACCTTGGAACCGAACCAGAGTTCGGGAAATGTTTTTTTATAGTACAAATTAATGTATGAAGTTATTGTATGGAGCTCCTGCTCCATACAGTAGTAGAACAAAGTTTTATGCGAATCGACTTCAGATGTTTCATTCGAAGTCAATTCGCTCATCCCTACTCCAAAACGTTTAAACGGAAAAGTTTCTATTAAAAGTACTAATAAACAGAACTGTAGCAACCAGTGTCCAGGCCAATAAGATTATGGGTTGCATCAAAAGGGCATGGATGCACATGAGGCAAACATAGTTCTGCCACTTTACAAATCATTAGTTAACCCGCACATGGAGCATTGTGTACTGTACAGTTCTGGGATTATATGCACAAGAAAGACATAATAGAGCTAGAGAGGGTTCAGAGGATGGCAACTAAGTAATAACTGGAATGGGTGGACTACAGTAACCAGAAAAATCAAAATTATAGTTGTTTAGTTTAGAAAAAAGATCTAATAGCCATTGTGGGGAGTCGCTCTGGTAGACAGCGGTGCGGGTGCAGTTTAGAGGCAAAACAAGGAGTCCAGATTGTGCATCAAACAGTGTTTTATTCACACTTGCACACCAGAAATGAAAACAGTCTCTTGGTGACAGTTCACACACAACAGAAATCATGTGGCAAAACCAAAAACAGGCCAACACAGGGTCCAGTCACCTTGGGTGGTTTAAGTGCGGGTTCACACCTAGCAGTCGGTTCAGCCGCAGGCGATTCCTCCTTCAGGTTGCAGGGAAACACCACCTTGCTGAGCTCCGTCCTCCAGCACAGAGAACTCCTCAGCCCTGTTAGCAGGCTCCAGGATAATCACACCAGACACAGCTGATGGCTGTGTTTTATACCCAGCCCAAAACTCGGACTGGACCGTGGGGAGCAGCCACCCACCCTACTCTTTAGCTGCTCCCAGTAAGAGCCGGCCCGGATCGGCTTTGCAGCCATGCTATTTAAAAGAGTCAAACAGCACTAGCTGCTGCAGACAAAAACCCGGCTCTCACCTCACCGAGGCCAGCAACCTCGGTGACACGTACCTGCCATCGCATATGACACCTTGCACCTTACCACACCATGTATATCAGGGGTCAGTACCGAGATCTCTCCCATGATCTATTTATATCCAGGACAAGGGGACATCCACTATAACTAGAGGAAAGAAGGTTTCTACACAAACACAGAAGAGGATACTTTACAGTAAGAGCTGTGAGACCACAGAACTCTCTGCCTGAGGAGGCGGTAATGGTGAATTCACTAAAAGAGTTCAAGAGGGGCCTGGGTGCATTTCTGGATTGTAATAATATTACAGGTTATAGTTACTAGATTTCTGGAGAAGGGTCTCTAGAGAGTTCTTCTGATTGCATGAGTGGAGTCGGGAAGGAATTTTTTCACAAAAAAATTAGGAAGATTTGCTTCGAGTTTTTTATGCCTTCCTCTGGATCAACTTTGCAGGATAACAGGCTGAACTGGATAAACATATTATTTTTTTCACACTTATAAACCATGTTACTATGTTGCAGTGTGATCCAGCCACAAAATATTGTTTAGCAATGATCTGTATGGAGGGCAGTGGATATTTTCATTGCAATCCTGCCATGCACACCATTGTTGTTTTAGTGTTCTCTTGATGGTAGACACATGAACATTAACAATAGCTAATGTAAGAAAGGACTTTAGTTTCTTAAATGTTACCTTAGAGTCCTTTATGACTTTGCAGACTATTACATGCCTTGATCTTGGCATGATCTCTGTTGGTCGATCACTCTTGGGGAGGGTAATTAATGGTCTTGAATTTCCTCTATTTGTATACAATCTGTCTGACTGTGGATTGGTGGAGTACAAAATCTTTAGAGCCGATTTTGTAACCTTTACCAGCCTCATGACATAACTTAAGTACATCAAGCGCCAGTGCAGGGGACTTAAGACCGACATCTAATACGCTGATCTTAATAAATGACCCCAACAGTGTCAGGAATAGGTGTCAGGAATAGTCTAAAATTATACTTATACAAGGGGAATTTGTGTTTTTTAACGCTGATAATTACAATGAACAAAAAAGAATAAGTTAGTCAGCACATCCTGTAAAATGAACTGAATGAGCAGGTGCGCATCGCCATGGCTGAAACTACAAAAGTTAAGGCAAGCACAATGCAATAGAGTGCTGGTAATTACAATTATTTATCATTTTCTTACTCTGTAACTGTACTGTGCCCTTTATTGTGTAAATAATATGACACATTGAACATGCAGTCCGTGCAGTCTGCACCAGCATGTTATCTGCTCAGATCTTCCTGCTATATAAAAGGTTTCCTTTACATTGATGACAGTGGACAACATTCTTTATTATCATTGTAAGATGAAATTATCTTTACATAGTATTTGATGTAATGCACAGTAAAGCAACATTTTATACATAACGACAAATATTTACCATTAAGCATATAAAAATTGGAACAAATATATATTTTGTCATTGCTTTATGTGCTTTAAAAATGTAATTTCAATTTCCTGCTTTTATGCATTAGCTGCTTCTGCTGCAGTACGGCAGCCTGCCTGATGATTAGTTCATGCACTGATAGAATCTTATACCTCTCCAACTGGGCACTGCTTTCTGAATACTTATTGCTACTGAACAGCAATTAAAAGTTTGCTGCTCCAATTCTGTGCATTCAACCAAGCCTCATTCTTTCTATCATTATCAGTCTCATTGGATTTGTTGTATGAATTTAAAAGCTCTCTGGAATAATAATAGGGTTTCTCTATGATCTAGCCAGTGTTAGAACTTACCACGGACATTTGGTACACAGTATATATTGCTGTTGTGTGGGGTCTGAGACACAGAAACAAGGGTGCTTAGTCTGGCAGCATGGGTGTTGTTGTCCTGGTGGGATGTGTTCCCCCCATGCAGTGCTGCACCTAACAGCATAGAGAATTAATTTAAAGAAGCCTTCATGAAGTTGGCCAGTGGGTAGAGTTGAGCGAACTTGTGGTTTCAAGTTCGGCGTACAACGTTCGGGTTATCTAAGAATTTAGTTATGGATTCCACTAATACGGGGCATAACTTATGATCTGTGGTAGTGGAATCCATAACTGAATTCGTAGAGAACCTGAACCTTGTTCGCCGAACTTAAAACACAAGTTTCTCTCATCCCTGGGCTTATACATTTTGACCATAATGTATGCTAAAAACCTCACATATATTTTGCTTAAATGGTCAGTAACCTTTCAACAAACTCCTCTTATAAACTGCTATTCCTAAATTTACATTATCTCTGAAATCTCACAATGCTATCAGATTACACATATGAATAAAAGTGTATGGTGAAAGGAGGGAGGAGCAGGAGTGAAAGAAAAGACACACACAGAGAGACTACACCAACAACACATAACTAGTTTATTCAGGTCAGTACTTTGCTATAATGTCTTCCATGATCCTGGGCTGCTTTTGATTGAGTGAGACCAAGTTAGGAAGCAGATTCTCATATACATTCTGTGTGCAGCATATGGGATTTAGTCTCTAGCTATCAACTAAGAGAGAACTGCAAAATAGAGAGAGACAGTTTGTAGAGGAAAAAACTGCCAAAAAAGGATGCAAGTTATATAATGGCCTGAAATAGTGTTTTTCGTAATGTAGACATAGTGGCCCACAACACTGTAAATGCACCTAGATTCTGGTGTAAATTTCTCTAAAATGTGGTGTAATTTGGTGCATCTAGCTACAGAAAGATTGGGGAAATTGATCAAAACTGGTGTAAAGGAAAACTGTCTTAGTTGCCCCCAACAACCAATCAGATTCCAGCTTTTATTTTCCAGAGTAGTTCTAAAAAAATGAAAGGTGGAATCTGATTGGTTGCTATGGGCAACTAGGCCAGTTTTCCTTGGTACCAGTTTTGATAAATCTCCCCCCTTGTGGCTAGTCCAAAAGAAGCATGGCTTAACTGTAAAGGAGCGTAGTTTCATGTGAAAGTGACATGGCCTGATGTGCGACATTTTGTGCCTAAATTGCACTACATACAATTCTAGCATAATTCTGTCACTAGTGTTGAGCGAACAGTTCGAGCATAGTTCGGGTCCGTACCGAATTTTGGGGTGTTCGTGACACGGACCCGAACCCGAACTTTTTTGTAAAAGTTCGGGTTCGGGTTCGTCGTTCGGCATGTATTTTGGCGCATTTTGAAAGGCTGCAAAGCAGCCAATCAATATGCATCATACTACTTGCCCTAAGATGCCATCGCAGCCATGCCTACTATTGGCAAGGCTGTGATTGGCCAAGTGCAGCATGTGACTCAGCCTCTTTATAAGCTTGTGCATGCGTCGGGACGTGCTCACTCCCGATGTGAATAGAACAGGGATAGACGCAGCTGATGCTAGGGCGAGAATAGGCAGGGATAATTGAATAACTGGAAGCAAATTTCTCTCCTCCACCTGTGATTCATCTGAACAACTGCAGCTCAGCTGCTTTTTGATAGGGATTGGCTATTTTTAGAGTGGCCAGAGTGATTTTTCCATCCACATGTACCTGGGCTGACCGCCGGCCGCCATTTTGCGACTTGTAGTGCTGCAGCAGAAGCTGCCACAGTGTGCATTCAAAGCTCCAAACAAGTCAGACATCTACACCTGGGATTCAGACCAATAGCGATTTAGCAGCACAGTCCAAGGCTATTTTTTTTAAAGGTTGTGCAGACCATTTTGTGGCACATGTTACTGGGCTGATAGGCGGCGGCCATCTTGGGACTAGTGCTGCAGCACAATCTCTCCCAACGTCCATTAATCACTTGTAATAGTGGTCTGTGCCATAGAAATCCTACATCAGGGACTTGGGTGTGCTTGTGTCACCCCTACTAATACCAGTCCACCTGTAATCCATACAGTGAAAAGCCATAAAGTATTCCAGTGAGGGAATTTTTTTTATTTAAAAAGGCCAAGTTAGTTTATCTGGCGTTCAATATACTAGATACAGTTAGGCCTGCGTTTCATACATCTGGAATTAGCAAACTAATGTGCTGGGGTTGGGAAAACATATATGTACCCATACTAGAATCTGTCAAAGAAAGCGGTACTCACATATAACAGTCATTCCATCTGTAATCCATACAGTCAAAAGACTGAAAGTATTCCAGTGAGGGAATTTTTTATTTAAAAAAGGCCAAGTTAGTTTATCTGGCGTTCAATATACTAGATACAGTTAGGCCTGCGTTTCATACATCTGGAATTAGCAAACTAATGTGCTGGGGTTGGGAAAACATATATGTACCCATACTAGAATCTGTCAAAGAAAGCGGTACTCACATATAACAGTCATTCCATCTGTAATCCATACAGTCAAAAGACTGAAAGTATTCCAGTGAGGGAATTTTTTATTTAAAAAAGGCCAAGTTAGTTTATCTGGCGTTCAATATACTAGATACAGTTAGGCCTGCGTTTCATACATCTGGAATTAGCAAACTAATGTGCTGGGGTTGGGAAAACATATATGTACCCATACTAGAATCTGTCAAAGAAAGCGGTACTCACATATAACAGTCATTCCATCTGTAATCCATACAGTCAAAAGACTGAAAGTATTCCAGTGAGGGAATTTTTTTATTTAAAAAAGGCCAAGTTAGTTTATCTGGCGTTCAATATACTAGATACAGTTAGGCCTGCGTTTCATACATCTGGAATTAGCAAACTAATGTGCTGGGGTTGGGAAAACATATATGTACCCATACTAGAATCTGTCAAAGAAAGCGGTACTCACATATAACAGTCATTCCATCTGTAATCCATACAGTCAAAAGACTGAAAGTATTCCAGTGAGGGAATTTTTTATTTAAAAAGGCCAAGTTAGTTTATCTGGCGTTCAATATACTAGATACAGTTAGGCCTGCGTTTCATACATCTGGAATTAGCAAACTAATGTGCTGGGGTTGGGAAAACATATATGTACCCATACTAGAATCTGTCAAAGAAAGCGGTACTCACATATAACAGTCATTCCATCTGTAATCCATACAGTCAAAAGACTGAAAGTATTCCAGTGAGGGAATTTTTTTATTTAAAAAGGCCAAGTTAGTTTATCTGGCGTTCAATATACTAGATACAGTTAGGCCTGCGTTTCATACATCTGGAATTAGCAAACTAATGTGCTGGGGTTGGGAAAACATATATGTACCCATACTAGAATCTGTCAAAGAAAGCGGTACTCACATATAACAGTCATTCCATCTGTAATCCATACAGTCAAAAGACTGAAAGTATTCCAGTGAGGGAATTTTTTTATTTAAAAAAGGCCAAGTTAGTTTATCTGGCGTTCAATATACTAGATACAGTTAGGCCTGCGTTTCATACATCTGGAATTAGCAAACTAATGTGCTGGGGTTGGGAAAACATATATGTACCCATACTAGAATCTGTCAAAGAAAGCGGTACTCACATATAACAGTCATTCCATCTGTAATCCATACAGTCAAAAAGACTGAAAGTATTCCAGTGAGGAATTTTTTATTTAAAAAGGCCAAGTTAGTTTATCTGGCGTTCAATATACTAGATACAGTTAGGCCTGCGTTTCATACATCTGGAATTAGCAAACTAATGTGCTGGGGTTGGGAAAACATATATGTACCCATACTAGAATCTGTCAAAGAAAGCGGTACTCACATATAACAGTCATTCCATCTGTAATCCATACAGTCAAAAAGACTGAAAGTATTCCAGTGAGGAATTTTTTATTTAAAAAAGGCCAAGTTAGTTTATCTGGCGTTCAATATACTAGATACAGTTAGGCCTGCGTTTCATACATCTGGAATTAGCAAACTAATGTGCTGGGGTTGGGAAAACATATATGTACCCATACTAGAATCTGTCAAAGAAAGCGGTACTCACATATAACAGTCATTCCATCTGTAATCCATACAGTCAAAAGACTGAAAGTATTCCAGTGAGGGAATTTTTTTATTTAAAAAGGCCAAGTTAGTTTATCTGGCGTTCAATATACTAGATACAGTTAGGCCTGCGTTTCATACATCTGGAATTAGCAAACTAATGTGCTGGGGTTGGGAAAACATATATGTACCCATACTAGAATCTGTCAAAGAAAGCGGTACTCACATATAACAGTCATTCCATCTGTAATCCATACAGTCAAAAGACTGAAAGTATTCCAGTGAGGGAATTTTTTTATTTAAAAAGGCCAAGTTAGTTTATCTGGCGTTCAATATACTAGATACAGTTAGGCCTGCGTTTCATACATCTGGAATTAGCAAACTAATGTGCTGGGGTTGGGAAAACATATATGTACCCATACTAGAATCTGTCAAAGAAAGCGGTACTCACATATAACAGTCATTCCATCTGTAATCCATACAGTCAAAAGACTGAAAGTATTCCAGTGAGGGATTTTGCTTATAAAAAATAATATATTTCATTGTGGTGCGAGTTGAATCGCAACAATGAAGAAAAATACTATTAAGGGACGAGGGCGCGGTCGTGGTGGTGTCCGTGGAGCCTCTGTTGCTGGTAGAGGGCGTGGCCGTTCGGCTAGGCGCACACAGTAGGGAACGAACTCCCTCAACTAGCCGGCAGAATGTACCGCAATATCTCGTGGGGCCCAATGCCGCTCTTAGGATGGTAAGGCCTGAGCAGGTACAGGCATTGTCGATTGGGTGGCCGACAGTGCTTCCAGCACGTTCACCACATGGTCTTCCACCCAGTCTTCTGCGGAAAGCGCACAGGTGGCACCTGAAAACCAAGCCCATCAGTCTGTCACATCACCCCCAAGCATATCAGGGAAACGGTCTGAGCCACAAGTTATGCAGCAGTCTCTTCTTCTGTTTGAAGACTCTGCTTCCAGGGTTTCCCAGGGCGTCCACCTAGCCCTTCCCCAGTGGAGGAAGACATACCATGCACTGGCGCACAACCACTTATGTCTCCAGATGAAGAGGACATGGGAATACCACCACAGCAGAGTCACCGACTCTCTGATGATGACGAAACACAGGTGCCCACTGCCGCGTCTTTTGCAGTGTGCAGACTGAACAGGAGGAGGTCAGGGAGGGAGACTGGGTGGAAGACGATGCAGAGGACGATGAGGTCTTAGACCCCACATGGACTGAAGGTCGTGGCGATGACTTTCACAGTTCAGAGGAAGAGGTAGTGGTGAGACCGAGACAACAGCGAAGCCAAAGAGGGAGCAGGGGGCCAAAGCAGGCGAGCCGCCGCCCCAGAGTTCGCCTGCTACTGGACATCGCCAACAGGGACCCAGCCCCACAAAGGCAGCTTCAAAGAGTTCCCTGGCATGGCACTTCTTTAAACAATGTCCTACCGACAAGACCCGAGTGACTTGCACGCTCTGCCATCAGAGCCTGAGGCGAGGCATTAACGTTCTGAACCTCAGCACAACCTGCATGACCAGGCATCTACATGCAAAGCATGAACTGCAGTGGGGTACACACCTTAAAAACCAGGCACTCGCTGAGGCTCCCCTGCTCCCTCTACCGCTGCTGCCTCGGCTTCCGCCTCGAGAGGAATGTTGCCACCTGCCGAGCAGCAAACAGAGGATGTGCCACCGACACCACCACCACCGCCACCGTCAACTAGCGTCTCCACTATATCACACAGCAGCGTTCAGCTCTCAATATCTCAAACCTTAGAGAGAAGCGCAAATTCCCCCGAGTCACCCTCGGGCCCTTGGCCTGAAGCGCCAGCATTTCTAAACTGCTGGCCTTTGAAATGCTGTCATTCCGGCTGGTGGACACAGACAGCTTCAAACAGCTGATGGCCATGGCTGTCCCGCAGTATGTGGTTCCCAGCCGCCACTACTTCTCCAAGACAGCCGTGCCTTCCCTGCACATGCAAGTGTCCGATAAAATCAAGTGTGCACTGCGCAACGCCATTTGTGGCAAGGTCCACCTAACCACAGATACGTGGACCAGTAAGCACGGCCAGGGACGCTATATCTCACTAACTGCACACTGGATGAATGTAGTGGCGGCTGGGCCCCGGCGGACAGTTCCTTGGCGCACGTCCTTCCGCCCCCTAGGATCGCAGGGCATCATTCTCTGCCTCCTGTAGCCTCCTCCTCCTACTCGGCTTCCTCCTCCACTGCTTCCACCAGCTCATCCGGTCAGCCACACACCTTCACCACCAACTTCAGCACAGCCCGGGGTAAACGTCAGCAGGCCATTCTGAAACTCATATGTTTGGGGACAGGCCCCACAGCGCAAAGGAGTTGTGGCGGGGTATTGAACAACAGACCGGCGAGTGGTTTCTGCCGGTGGGCCTCAAGCCAGGCCTGGTGGTATGCGATAATGGGCGAAATCTCGTGGCAGCTCTGGGACTAGCCGGTTTGGCGCACATCCCTTGCCTGGCGCATGTGCTGAACTTGGTGGTGCAGAGGTTCATTCACCACTACCCCAACATGTCAGAGCTGCTGCATAAAGTGCGGGCCGTCTGTGCGCGCTTCCGCCGTTCACATCCTGCCGCTGCTCGCCTGTCTGCGCTACAGCGGAACTCGGCCTTCCCGCTCACCGCCTCATATGCGGCGTGCCCACCCGGTGGAACTCCACCTTGCACATGCTGGAGAGACTGTGCGAGCAGCAGCAGGCCATAGTGGAGTTTCAGCTGCAGCACGCTCGCGTCAGTCGTACTGCCGAACAGCACCACTTCACCACCAATGATTGGGCCTCCATGCGAGACCTGTGTGCCCTGCTGCGCTGTTTGAGTACTCCACCAACATGGCCAGTGGCGATGACACTGTTATCAGCGTTACAATACCACTTCTATGTCTCCTTGAGAAAACACTTAGGGCAATGATGTTAGAGGAGGTGGCCCAGGTGGAGGAGGAGGAGGAGGATGAGGGCTCGTTTCTAACACTTTCGGGCCAGTCTGTTCGAAGTGGCTCAGAGGGAGGTTTGTTTAAGCAGCAGAGGACAGGTTCACAAGTCGCCAGCCAAGGCACTGTACTGGAGGACGAGGAGGATGAGGAGGAGGAGGTGGAGGGGGACGAGGATGGCGCAAGTTCACAGCGGGGTGGCAGCCCAGGCCCATCACTGGTGCGTGGCTGGGGGATACGGTGGACGATGACGATACGCCTCCCACAGAGGACAGCTTGTCCTTACCCATGGGTAGCCTGGCCCACATGAGCGAATATATGCTCCAATGCCTGCGTAGCGACAGCAGAGTTGCCCACGTTTTAACGTGTGCAGACTACTGGGTGGCCACCCTGCTGGATCCCCGGTATAAAGACAATGTGCCCACTTTAATTCCTGAACTGGAGCGCGACCGTAAGATGCGCGAGTACAAGCGCTACGCTGATAGAGCGCTCTTGAGAGCATTCCCACATGTCACAGGGGAACAGGTGGAAGGTGAAGGCAGAGGAGTGGCAAGAGGTCGCCAACGCAGCTGTGTCACGGCCAGCTCATCTGAGGGCAGGGTTAGCATGGCAGAAATGTGGAAAGGTTTTGTCTCCACGCCACAGCTATCTGCACCGACACCTGATACGGAGCGTGTTAGCAGGAGGCAGCATTTCACTAACATGGTTGAACAGTATGTCTGCACACCCCTCCACATCCTGACGGATGGTTCGGCCCCATTCAACTACTGGGTTTCGAAATTGTCCACGTGGCCAGAGTTAGCATGTTATGCCTTGGAGGTGCTTTCCTGCCCGGCGGCCAGCGTTTTATCTGAGCGCGTATTCAGCACGGCAGGGCGTCGTACTGACAAGCGCAGCCGCCTGTCCACAGCCAACGTGGACAAGCTGACCTTCATAAAGATGAACCAGGCATGGATCCCACAGGACCTGTCCCTCCCTTGTGCAGAGTAGTCCTTATTAACTGCCTAAAACATGTCTTGTTGTGCTACGGGCCACTTCTTTATTTGATACAAATTTTATGAAACCCACAGTTGAATGAAACTCTTCTCTGTCTGGGCGCCGGGGCTAACCAGATGAAAGTGGCCGGTTAAACTAACGGGTGACATGAAGCCATAACCTCTGCCATGCTACCTCTGTCTTCTGTCTGGGTGCTGAGGCCTAAGTCAAATAAAGCGGTCTTCTGCTGTGCTGGGGGATATGAAGCTAATCTCTGACCTCTCTCCTCTGTCTGGGTCCAAAGGCCTAAATCACTGAAAGAGGCCTTCTCCTGTGGTGTGTGATATGATGCCAGAATATGTGCTGTGGGGCCTCTCTCCTCTTCCTGGGTGCAGGGGTCAAATAAACTAAATTGTGGCCTACTCCTGTGGTGGTTGATATGATGCCTGATTCTCTGATGTGGAACCTCTCTCCTCTGTTTGGGTGAAGGGGTCAAAGTAACTAAATGGTGGCTTCTCCTGTGGTGGCTGATATGATGCCAGAATATGTGCTGTGGGGCCTCTCTCCTCTTCCTGGGTGCAGGGGTCAAAGTAACTCAATGGTGGCTTCTCCTGTGGTGGCTGATATGATGCCAGAATATGTGCTGTGGTGCCTCTCTCCTCTTCCTGGGTGCAGGGGTCAAAGTAACTCAATGGTGGCTTCTCCTGTGGTGGCTGATATGATGCCAGAATATGTGCTGTGGTGCCTCTCTCCTCTTCCTGGGTGCGGGGTCAAAGTAACTCAATGGTGGCTTCTCCTGTGGTGGCTGATATGATGCCAGAATATGTGCTGTGCGGCCTCTCTCCTCTTCCTGGGTGCAGGGGTCAAAGTAACTCAATGGTGGCTTCTCCTGTGGTGGTTAGTATGATGCCAGAATATGTGCTGTGGGGCCTCTCTCCTCTTCCTGGGTGCAGGGGTCAAAGTAACTCAATGGTGGCTTCTCCTGTGGTGGCTGATATGATGCCAGAATATGTGCTGTGGTGCCTCTCTCCTCTTCCTGGAGTGCGGGGTCAAAGTAACTCAATGGTGGCTTCTCCTGTGGTGGCTGATATGATGCCAGAATATGTGCTGTGGGGCCCTCTCTCCTCTTCCTGGGTGCAGGGGTCAAAGTAACTCGATGGTGGGCTTCTCCTGTGGTGGTTAGTATGATGCCAGAATATGTGCTGTGGGGCCTCTCTCCTCTTCCTGGGTGCAGGGGTCAAAGTAACTCAATGGTGGCTTCTCCTGTGGTGGCTGATATGATGCCAGAATATGTGCTGTGGGGCCTCTCTCCTCTTCCTGGGTGCAGGGGTCAAAGTAACTCAATGGTGGCTTCTCCTGTGGTGGTTAGTATGATGCCAGAATATGTGCTGTGGGGCCTCTCTCCTCTTCCTGGGTGCAGGGGTCAAAGTAACTCAATGGTGGCTTCTCCTGTGCTGATTGATATAAAGCTGATGATTGTGCCATCTTACATGGTTGCCAGGGTCTGATTCAATGGGGGCCTACTCCTGTGGTGAGTGATCTAAATGCCTGATTCTCTGCTGTGAAACCTCTCTCCTCCGTCTGGGTGTAGGGGTCAAAGTCTTTCAAAGTCGCCTTCTCCTGTGCTGATTGATATGAAGCTGATGGTTGTGCCATCTGACATGGTTGCCGGGGTCCCATTAAATTGTGGCCTACTCCTGTGGTGGTTGATATGATGCCTGATTCTCTGATGTGGAACCTCTCTCCTCTGTTTTGGGTGAAGGGGTCAAAGTAACTAAATGGTGGCTTCTCCTGTGGTGGCTGATATGATGCCAGAATATGTGCTGTGGGGCCTCTCTCCTCTTCCTGGGTGCAGGGGTCAAAGTAACTCAATGGTGGCTTCTCCTGTAGTGGCTGATATGATGCCAGAATATGTGCTGTGGTGCCTCTCTCCTCTTCCTGGGTGTCGGGGGTCAAAGTAACTCAATGGTGGCTTCTCCTGTGGTGGCTGATATGATGCCAGAATATGTGCTGTGGTGCCTCTCTCCTCTTCCTGGGTGCGGGAGTCAAAGTAACTCAATGGTGGCTTCTCCTGTGGTGGCTGATATGATGCCAGAATATGTGCTGTGCGGCCTCTCTCCTCTTCCTGGGTGCAGGGGTCAAAGTAACTCAATGGTGGCTTCTCCTGTGGTGGTTAGTATGATGCCAGAATATGTGCTGTGGGGCCTCTCTCTCTCTTCCTGGGTGCAGGGGTCAAAAGTAACTCAATGGTGGCTTCTCCTGTGGTGGCTGATATGATGCCAGAATATGTGCTGTGGTGCCTCTCTCCTCTTCCTGGAGTGCGAGGGTCAAAAGTAACTCAATGGTGGCTTCTCCTGTGGTGGCTGATATGATGCCAGAATATGTGCTGTGGGGCCTCTCTCCTCTTCCTGGGTCCAGGGGTCAAAGTAACTCGATGGTGGGTTCTCCTGTGGTGGTTAGTATGATGCCAGAATATGTGCTGTGGGGCCTCTCTCCTCTTCCTGGGTGCAGGGTCAAAGTAACTCAATGGTGGCTTCTCCTGTGGTGGCTGATATGATGCCAGAATATGTGCTGTGGGGCCTCTCTCCTCTTCCTGGGTGCAGGGGTCAAAGTAACTCAATGGTGGCTTCTCCTGTGGTGGTTAGTATGATGCCAGAATATGTGCTGTGGGGCCTCTCTCCTCTTCCTGGGTGCAGGGGTCAAAAGTAACTCAATGGTGGCTTCTCCTGTGCTGATTGATATAAAGCTGATGATTGTGCCATCTTACATGGTTGCCAGGGTCTGATTCAATGGGGGCCTACTCCTGTGGTGAGTGATCTAAATGCCTGATTCTCTGCTGTGAAACCTCTCTCCTCCGTCTGGGTGTAGGGGTCAAAGTCTTTCAAAGTCGCCTTCTCCTGTGCTGATTGATATGAAGCTGATGGTTGTGCCATCTGACATGGTTGCCGGGGTCCCATTAAATTGTGGCCTACTCCTGTGGTGGTTGATATGATGCCTGATTCTCTGATGTGGAACCTCTCTCCTCTGTTTGGGTGAAGGGGTCAAAAGTAACTAAATGGTGGCTTCTCCTGTGGTGGCTGATATGATGCCAGAATATGTGCTGTGGGGCCTCTCTCCTCTTCCTGGGTGCAGGGGTCAAAGTAACTCAATGGTAGCTTCTCCTGTGGTGGCTGATATGATGCCAGAATATGTGCTGTGGTGCCTCTCTCCTCTTCCTGGAGTGCGGGGGTCAAAGTAACTCAATGGTGGCTTCTCCTGTGGTGGCTGATATGATGCCAGAATATGTGCTGTGGGGCCTCTCTCCTCTTCCTGGGTGCAGGGGTCAAAGTAACTCGATGGTGGCTTCTCCTGTGGTGGTTAGTATGATGCCAGAATATGTGCTGTGGGGCCTCTCTCCTCTTCCTGGGTGCAGGGGTCAAAGTAACTCAATGGTGGCTTCTCCTGTGGTGGCTGATATGATGCCAGAATATGTGCTGTGGGGCCTCTCTCCTCTTCCTGGGTGCAGGGGTCAAAGTAACTCAATGGTAGCTTCTCCTGTGGTGGTTAGTATGATGCCAGAATATGTGCTGTGGGGCCTCTCTCCTCTTCCTGGGTGCAGGGTCAAAGTAACTCAATGGTGGCTTCTCCTGTGCTGATTGATATAAAGCTGATGATTGTGCCATCTGACATGGTTGCCAGGGTCTGATTCAATGGGGGCCTACTCCTGTGGTGGGTGATCTAAATGCCTGATTCTCTGCTGTGAAACCTCTCTCCTCCGTCTGGGTGTAGGGGTCAAAGTCTTTCAAAGTCGCCTTCTCCTGTGCTGATTGATATGAAGCTGATGGTTGTGCCATCTGACATGGTTGCCGGGGTCCCATTAAATTGTGGCCTACTCCTGTGGTGGTTGATATGATGCCTGATTCTCTGATGTGGAACCTCTCTCCTCTGTTTGGGTGAAGGGGTCAAAGTAACTAAATGAGTGGCTTCTCCTGTGGTGGCTGATATGATGCCAGAATATGTGCTGTGGGGCCTCTCTCCTCTTCCTGGGTGCAGGGGTCAAAGTAACTCAATGGTGGCTTCTCCTGTGGTGGCTGATATGATGCCAGAATATGTGCTGTGGTGCCTCTCTCCTCTTCCTGGGTGCGGGGGTCAAAGTAACTAAATGGTGGCTTCTCCTGTGGTGGTTGATATGATGCCTGATTCTCTGCTGTGAAACCTCTCTCCTCCATCTGGGTGTAGGGGTCAAAGTCTTTCAAAGTCGCCTTCTCCTGTGCTGATTGATATAAAGCTGATGGTTGTGCCATCTGACATGGTTGCCAGGGTCTGATTCAATGGGGGCCTACTCCTGTGGTGGGTGATCTAAATGCCTGATTCTCTGCTGTAAAACCTCTCTCCTCCGTCTGGGTGTAGGGGTCAAAGTCTTTCAAAGTCGCCTTCTCCAGTGCTGATTGATGTGAAGCTGATGGTTGTGCCATCTGACATGGTTGCCGGGGTCCCATTAAATTGGGGCCTACTCCTGTGGTGGGTGATCTAAATGCCTGATTCTCTGCTTTGAAACCTCTCTCCTCCGTCCGGGTGTAGGGGTCAAAGTCTGTCAAAGTCGCCTTCTCCTGTGCTGATTGATATAAAGCTTATGCTTGTGCCGTCTGATTCAATGGTGGCCTACTCCTGTGGTGGGTGATCTAAATGCCTGATTCTCTGCTGTGTAACCTCTCTCCTCCGTCTGGGTGTAGGGGTCAAAGTAACTAAATGGTGGCCTACTCCTGTGGTGGGTGATATGATGCCTGGTTCTCTGCTGTGGGACCTCTCTCCTTTGTCTGGGTGCTGTGGTCAAAATAATAGTAAGTGACCTTCTCCATTGGTGGGTGACTTGAAGCCTGATTCTGTGCTATGGGACCTCACTCCAATTAATATTGTTTAATTTTTATTTATTTTATGTTAACTCATCATTTCCCTATCTACATTTGTTTGCAGGGGATTTAACTACATTTTGCTGCCTTTTGCAGCCCTCTAGCCCTTTCCGGGTGTGTTTTACAGCCTTTTTAGTGCCCAAAAGTTCGGGTCCCCATTGACTTCTATGGGGTTCGGGTTCGGGATGAAGTTCGGGTCGAGTTCGGATCCCGAACCCGAACATTTTTCGAAAGTTCGGCCGAACTCGTCGAACCCGAACATCCAGGTGTTCGCTCAACTCTATCTGTCACCAAGTAAGTTAACCAATAGTCGGCACAGAGTTAGAGAAAAGTGTTTATCCCTGTACCAGATTTATCATCCAGACTGAGCCACTGTGATAAATCTGGTTCTAAGTTTATGCCATCTACAAGATTAGAAAATGTGGTCCATTGTTTTTCTTATTGATGCAAAGTTTGTTGAAAGGTTAGGATCTGTCATCTCTATTTTAGTAAACACTGTCAATACTCTGTTATTTGTACATAAAAAAAGGGGGTATTACCATTCTATTTGCAGGTCAAGTCCCCTACATTACCTTTTGTATAATTTAGGGGTGACATAGTCCATTTCTGTAGTCTGGGGCAAAAATCTGTATTGTGGTGCTATAGAACACTTGTGCATACAATGCACCAAAACGTATTTTCTATTTCAGCAGTGAAATAGTGCATCAGTGTATTTTTTGGAAAAAGCGGTATTCCTGGTCCAAAAGGTAATGTAGGGGACTTGACCTGCAGCCTTTCAAAAAGCGTGAAGAATCGCCGAACAACGGACCCGAACCCGAACTTTTATGAAAATGTTCAGGTTCGGGTCCGTGTCCCAAACATCCTAAAATTCGGTACGAACCCGAACTATACAGTTCGGGTTCACTCAACTCTACTGGTGACCTCAGTAACAACTCTATCGTACATATCACCCACACAACACACAGTTCTTTTTTTTTTTTTATCAAAAGACATGGCATGCTATAATGAGGGGAACCTATACAATACTCACAGACAGAATAAAGGATAGAAGAGGAAGGGACAGATAGTTTTGTAAGATGAAAGCTCTTACCTTAAAGCTCTGTTTTTGGTCTGTCCTTTCCTTGACCACCTTTATCCACTCAAGGTCTGGTTCACTGAAAGTTTCTCCTTAGCACCTGCTGTGCCCACCCAGGGAAGCCAAATTTGTAAGGGTCGCCTTAATCAAGACCCCTGTTGGTGTTGTGTGAAGTCCAAATCAGCAGAAAGTACGAGCTCGGAGTTACTAAGACAGAGTCAGGATGTAAAGCTTAAACAATCACTGATTTATTATTACAAAGGTTACATCTTTTATATCATAAAAGCAGTTTTAAATACACCGCCCAAATACCTATTTTACATTTCTGCAGTGAAATAGTGCATCAGTGTATTTTTGGGGAAAAAAGCTGTGTTCTTGGTTCACAAAGCAGCTTAAAATACACCGCCCAAATACATATTTTACATTTCTGCAGTGAAATAGTGCATCAGTGTATTTTTTGGGGGAAAAAAGCAGTATTTCTGGTCCACAAAGCAGTTTAAAATACACTGCTCACATACCTATTTTACATTTCTGCAGTGAAATAGTGCATCAGTGTATTTTGGGGAAAAAAAGCGGTATTCCAGGTCCACAAAGCAGTGGTGCATACAGCGTATAAATACCTACACTTAATTTCCAGCCGTTAAATAGTGCATTTGTGAATTTTGGGAAAAAAAGCTGTGTTCTTGGTCCACAAAGCAGTTGTGCATACAGCGTACAAATACCTATATTATATTTCTGCAGTGAAATAGTGCATCACTGTATTTTTTGGAAAAAAAAGCGGTATTCCTGGTCCACAAAGCAGTTTAAAATACACCGTCCAAATACCTATTTTACATTTCTGCAGTGAAATAGTGCATCAGTGTATTTTTGGAAACAAAAGCAGCATTCCAGGTCCACAAAGCAGTGGTGCATACAGCGTACAAATACCTATTTTAAATGTCAGCACTGAAATAGTGCATTAGTGTGTTTTAGGGAAAAAAAGCCGTGTTCTTGGTTCACAAAGCGGTTGTGCATACAGCGTACAAATACCTAAATTTAATTTCCAGCCATTAAATATTGCATTTGTGAATTTTGGGGAAAAAAGCAATATTCCAGGTCCACAAAGCAGTTGTGCATACAGCGTACAAATACCTATTTTAAATCTCACCACTGAAATGGTGCATTAGTGTGTTTTAGGGAAAAAAAGCTGTGTTCTTGGTTCACAAAACAGTTGTGCGTACAACGTACAAATACCTACGTTTAATTTTCAGCCATTAAATAGTACATTTGTGAATTTTGGGGAAAAAAAAGCTGTGTTCTTGGTCCGCAAAGCAGTTGTGCATACAGCATACAAATACAGATTTTACATTTCTGAAGTGAAATAGTGCATCAGTGTATTTTTGGAGAAAAGAAAGCGGTATTCCTGGTCCACAAAGCAGTTGTGCATACCGCGTACAAATACCTATTTTAAATTTCAGCACTGAAATAGTGCATTACTGTGTTTTAGGGAGAAAAAGCCTTGTTCATGGTCAACAAAGCAGTTGTGCATACAGCGTACAAATACCTATTTTAAATTTCAGCACTGAAATAGTGCATAAGTGTGTTTTAGGGGGAAAAAAAGCAGTGTTCTTGGATCCCAAAGCAGTTTTGCATACAGCAAACAAATACCTACGTTTAATTTCCAGCCGTTAAATAGTGCATTTGTGAATTTTGGGGAAAAAAGCCGAGTTCTTGGTCCACAAAGCAGTTGTGCATACAGCGTACAAATACATATTTTATATTTCTTCAGTGAAATAGTGCATCAGTGTATTTTGGGGAAAAACTGTTGTGTGACCTAAAGAAATTTATTCTGTTTATGACATGGGCACTGCCTTACTGTATAGTGAAATTAATTGTTGACTATTGGCAGTTAAATGCCGCAGTCTATGATGCTTCCTTATGACTCTGCTGGCAGGATTTCTCAGGGCCATAACCATAGTCCTGCCCTAGAAATGGAAGAGATTGAGTGCACGTATGCCCAACCACTTAGGTTTGAGGATGGGGACAGGGGAAGACCATAGCAGCACGTCTCTGATGATGACGAAACACAGGTGCAAACCGCTGCGGCTTTCTGCGGTGTGCAGACCGACAAAGATTGCAGGGGTGAAGACTGGGTGGAAGAGGATGTCGAGAACAATGAGGTGCTACATCCCAAAATATACCACTGAAATCCATGTTTTCCATAAGTGGTGATAAAATCATAATTTTTTAGGCCAGGAACTACCTTTGCGGCCTGCGCTGCATATGTGCTGGGGACAATAATATAGTTAATCCGTCTGGGAGTTCAGGGGTTGACATATTCCAAATATTTGCTGTCAAGTAACCCTGCACTGCATAGGTGACAGTAACCGAAAATGTGAATAATCCTCTTTTAAATTGTTGGGTGAAATATTACCATTTTTGCCAGGTACAAACCCTTGCACTGCCTAACTGTTAGGGAACTTACAATTGGCGGTTACATTCTTGCATGACATAAAACCTTTTTGAGCTGTGAAGCCAAAGGTAGTCGCCAACAACATGTTTTTTATTTTTTTAAATAAATTGCTGTAGCCCCCCAAAAAATTGGGAAAATATAAAAAATAAATGTAAGTGTAAGGGCACGGTAGTATAACAATGGTTTAGTGAGGCCGGTATACATGTCTATTCTGCATAAGGTACAAACAAGTCCTGTGGGATCCATGCCTGGTTCTTTTTAATAAACAAAAGCTTGCCCTCTGTGATAATGCCCCCAGCCCTGCTAAACACACGTTCAGACAATTCAGTGGCTGCAGGGTAGGCCAGCACCTCCAAGGCATAAAGGGAAACCTCAGGACATGTGCCCAATTTGAAGACCCAGAGGTTGAATGGGGGCGACCCAGTGGCATAGCTAGAAATGATTGGGCACCACAGCAAATATTTGACTGGGCCCCACCCCCCCCCCACACACACACAGTAGTTTTTGTACAACCCCTTCCTTTCATGTCGCCATCCCTGGGGCTACTAAAGATCGCTCTCTCAGACCAGGCCCAGCAGCTGTTCCATCCGCTTTCTACACTGTCTATACTGCCACTGTGTATAATTTCATTGAATAATACTGTTAAGGGGGCCCTTCTAGGTCAGGGCCCCAAAGCAGTAGCTTCTTCTCCTTCCCCTGTAGCTATGCCCCTGTGCAGACCCATCAGTCAGTACGTGTACTGTTCCACCATGTTGCTGGAATGCAGCCTCATGCTAAGATGTTCCAGATCTGCTGGTGGTGCAGGTTGTTGTGGCGTGAAGACTAAGCTTTTGCACATTTCGCCCATGATAAACCCTGCCTTCTGAGGTGTTGGTGGTGACCCAGCTGGGTTGGCGACTTCTTTCTCCTCCTCCTCTGTCTTCACCTTGTGCTTCCACTGAGTCCCCTGTGTCAGGTGTGAATGCTATCAGCAGTGTGTCTACAGGCGGGCGCATCTTCCTATCACACTCCAGTGAGGGAATTAAGGACGGCACGTTGTCCTTGTTATGGGGATTCAGCATGGTGGCGACCCAGTAATCAGCACAAGTTAGAATGTGGCAGTAACTCGGTGGTCATTGCGCATGCACTGCAGCATGTAGTCGCTCATGTGTGCCAGGCTGCCCAGAGGCAAGGACAAGCTGTCCTCTTTAAGGGAGGTGTATCGTCTCTGTGTCCTCTGTATCCCCCAGCCGAGGAGGAGGAGGAGGAAGAGGTAACAGGAGGCAAAGATAAATGCCCTGCAATTCTCTGGGGCGGAAGGACATTCGCAAAAATGCTATACGCCTCAGGCCCAGCCGCCACTGCATTTATCCAGTGTGCTGTTAAGAGAGATATAACGTCCCTGCCCGTGCTTACTGGGCCATGTATCGGTTGTTATGTGGATCTTGCCACAGATGGCGTTGGGCAGTGCACACCTGATTTTGTCTGCCACTTGGTTGTGCAGGGAAGGGATGGCTCGCCGGCAAAAGTAGTGTCAGCTGGGATCCACGTACTGTGGGACAGCCACCACCATAAGGTCTTTAAAACTGTCCACCCGACAGAATGATAGCATTTCTAAGGACCAGGAATTTTGAAATCAAGGCATTCAGAGCCAGGGATCGCGGGTGGGTAGGGGGGTACTTCCTCTTTCTCTCCAGTGTTTGGGAGATGGACAGCTGATAGCTAAACAGTTATATGGGATTCGGTGGAGATGCTTGGTGACGGTGCAAGATGTGGTGGTGTTGCCGCCACATTCTCCGTTTGCTGGGTGGCAGGTGCCACTGTCACTCACTTGGGCTCAGGTTTATTTATTATTTTTCTGTGTTTTATTTTATTTTAAATCATTTCCCTATTCACATTTGGTTGCAGGGCATTTACCTACATGTTGCTGCCCTTTGCAGCCCTTTAGCCCTTTCCAGGGCTATTTAAAGCCATTTTAGTGCCCAAAAGTTCGGGTCCCCATTGACTTCAATGGGGTTCGGGTTCGGGGTCAAGTTCGGGTTAAGTTCGGATCCCGAACCCAAACAATTTTGTGAAGTTCGGCCGAACTCGTCGAACCCGAACATCCAGGTTTCCACTCAACCCTAGTTACCAGTATAGGCGTTATTTTGCTGTCTGTCCGTATCATTACAAAATAGTTCAGAATTACCTGAGAGGAATTCCAACTCCTGGAACCCATTAGACCCTCCCAGAAGAAAAATAGATAAACCCTAGGAGTACTAGTATGGTGGCACCCTGATTTAGGGAGGACGGGACCCTAGAGGGGAAAAGGGAGAGGGGAAGTACTGAAAAAGCAGTCAGAATGGGAGTCGGGGACAGTAAGCCAAATAATGTGAAAACAGCTAAGGAACTGGTATCCGACATGGAAGGAAAAGATGATAATTATTTTCCATGTAGCCTCCACAACGGCACTAAGAAGGAGGGTTACCCCGCCCCCAGGGACAGGAATTATCATCTTTTCCAGGTGCCCCACAACGGCACTAAGCAGGGGGATTAACAGAGAAACACTCAGACTTCAGGGTGGGACCACTGCTGACAGGACTTTACGGCCAAACGAGAGGTCTCTATTAGAGGTGACGTCTAATCTATAATGTTTGAAGAAAGTGTTCGGGAAGGACCAGGTGGTTGCCTGACATATTTGACTTAGGGATGCTGAAACACTTTCCGCCCAGGATGCATAGACGGCTCTAGTGGAATGAGTCCTTAATTGAGAAGGCGGAGAAATATTTTTTTTTCCCTATAAGCTCTTGAAATTGTAGATTTAATCCACCTGGATATGGTCATTTTTTAGGCTCCCTGGCCATTATTTTTTCCTGCATACTGGACTAGCAGGCGGTTCGATTTTCTGAAATCCCTGGCTGCTTCTAAGTAGGCCAGGACACACCTTCTAACATCCAAGTTGTGGAATTTTAATTTTTTTTCCGTTTTGGCTTGTGGGCAGAAGGTCGGTAAAGAAATCTGTTGGTCACAATGAAACTTAGAGAACACTTTAGGGATAAAAGAGGGCTCGTGTTTTAGAATTATTCTATCATCTAGAACTGTTAGGTATGGTGGACGGCAGGACAGGGCATGGATTTCGCCTATTCTCTTCGCCGAGGTAATGGCGATTATAAACGCTGTTTTCATGGAGAGCTGATTGAGGGGAATCTCTGAAATGGGTTCGAAGGGGGTCTAAAAGGACAGAGAGAACCAGGATAAGATCCCAAGGAGAGACTAAGGACCGGATTCTAGGTTTAAGTCTATTAGCACCCCTAAGGAACCGCTTAATGAGAGGGACTTCCGCAAGTTTGGATTCCATAAAGGCACTAAGAGCTGCCATCTGTACTTTTAAGGTACTGACTCTTAGACCTCCATCAAGACCCCTCTGAAGAAACTCCAAAATGGATTTGACATCTGGTTTCCCGGAGGGATCCCAATCTTGCCCTGAAAACTGTAAAAAAGCCTTCCACACTCTAAGGTATATTTTTTAAGTGACTGGTTTACGACTAAATAGAAGGGTAGAAATTACCGCTTCTGATAGTCCTTTTGCCTTTAGAAGGGAGCGCTCAGTTTCCAGGCGCCGGACTTCCGGATGGAGAACAGGGCCCTGAAGAAGAAGGTCTGGGATCTGTGGAAGTTTCCCTTCCTTTCATGTCGCCATCCCTGGGGCTACTAAAGATCGCTCTCTCAGACCAGGCCCAGCAGCTGTTCCATCCGCTTTCTACACTGTCTATAGCTCCCTGGATCAACGACGCATCTCTAGCAGCTATAACCTGTAATATTATTACACTCCAGAAATATATCCAGTCCCCTCTTGAATTCCTTTATTGTGCTCACCATCACCACCTCCTCAGGCAGAGAGTTCCATAGTCTCACTGCTCTTACCGTGAAGAATCCTTTTCTATGTTTGTGTACAAACCTTCTTTCCTCCAGACACAGAGGATGTCCCCTCATCACAGTCACAGTCCTGGGAATAAATAGATGATGGGAGAGATCTCTGTACTGATCCCTGATATATTTATACATAGTTACTAGATCTCCCCCCAGTCATCTTTTTTCTAAATTGAATAACCCTAATTTTGATAGCCTTTCAGGGTACTGTAGTTGCCCCATTCCAGTTATTACTTTAGTTTCCCTCCTCTGAACCCTCTCCAGCTCTGCTATGTCTGCCTTGTTCACAGGAGCCCAGAACTGTACACAGTACTCCATGTGTGGTCTGACTAGTGATTTGTAAAGTGGTAGGACTATGTTCTATGTTGGTTTTCTTTTCTTCCGGGGATGAACCGCCGAGATTGAATTTAGCTGGTCCTGTGCCCAGGAGACAAACCATAGGTACTTTTGGTGCTCTTTGTATATAGGAATGTGGTAATAGGCATCGGCTAAGTCCAGAGTCACCATTTAGCTGTTCTGGCCCAGAAGATTGTTGGTGGATTTTATTGTCTTCATTTTGAATTTTTTGTAGGAGACATGATTGTTTAGATCTCTTAAGTTTATAATTGCTTGATAGGAGCCGTTTGGTTTTCTGACCAGAAAGATTGGAGAGCAGAAGCCTTCTCCCTCTTGTTGCGGAGGTATTGGTATTACTGCCTGTTTTAACAGTAGAGTCTGGATCTGTTCCTCCAGAAGAGACTGTTGTTGCGAGCTTAATTTTTTGTTTACTAGAAACCACCTTGGAGGAGTGAAAGCAAATTCTATTTTATAGCCTGTAGAAATTAGATCCAACACCCAGGGGGATTTTGTAATTTTTTCCCAGGCTTAAAGAAAACCTAGGAGCCTTTCCCCCGACCGGACTTCTGGCGTCATTGCCCTGGTTGCTTGGATGACTTTTCTGGATTAAAGAGGAAACCTCTGCCATCGCCCCTGGAGGACTGCAAGGAACCTGAACCATCTTTTTTCCTGGGGTCTGGTCTGCCTTTTCTTTGGGCACGAAAGGAACGGCGGGAGTGAAAATATTTGGACTCAGATGGAAAGCCTTTCTTTTTATCAGAGGCTTTGTCTACAATATCATCCAGGACCAAGCCAAAAAGCCTTTAGCCTTCCCAGTGGATTCTACATAATTTATTTTTTGAGGTGTTATCTCCTGACCAAGATCTTAGCCAAACAGATCTTCTAGCTGAGTTGGCTAAGGCGGCCGACCTGGCTGACAATTTAACTAGATCCGCCAAGGCATCAGAAAGGAAATTAGTTGCCTGCTTTAGGACTGGAAGGGAGGCTAGGATTTCTTCGGTAGGGGTGCCGGCAAGTAAATGTTCTTCAGCTGAGACAGCCATAATGAGAGGGTCACAAGTTAGTGGAATATGAGACTTTATGAAAAAAAAAAATAACAATTTCCGCTAACTTGTGCCAAAATTTTTTTTTTTCTGTGAACTCGCCATGCCCCTCACGGAATACCTTGGGGTGTCTACTTTCAAAAATAGGGTCACATGTGGGGTATTTATACTGCCCTGGCATTTTAGGGGTCCTAAAGTGTGAGAATCCAAATGCGTAAAAATGCCCTGTGAAATCCTAAAGGTACTCATTGGAATTTGGGCTCCTTTGCGCATCTTGGCTGCAAAAAAGTGTCACACATGGGGTATCGCCGTACTCAGGAGAAGTAGGGCAATGAGTTTTTGGGGTGTATTTTTATATATACCCATACTTTGTGTGAGAAATATCGCTGTAAACGACAACTTTTTAAAAAATGTTATACAAAGTTGTCAATTTACAGAGATATTTCTCTCACCCAACATGGGTATATGTAAGAATACACACCAAAACACATTGTCCTACTTCTCCTGAGTACGGCGATACCACATGTGTGACACTTTTTTGCAGCCTGGGTGCGCAAAGGGGCCCAAATTCCAACGAGTACCTTTAGGTTTTACAAGCTGCTCACAATTTAGCCCCACCCAAAATGCCAGAACAGTACAAACACCCCACAAATGACCCCATTTTGGAAAGAAGACACCCCAAGGTATTCGCTGAGGGGCAAAGTGAGTCCATGAAAAATTGAACTTTTTGTCACAAGTTAGCGGAAAGGGAGACTTTGTGAGAAAAAACAATAAAAAATCAATTTCCGCTAACTTGTGCCAAAAAAAATTCTTCTATGAACTCGCCCTGCCCCTCACGGAATACCTTGGGGTGTCTTATTTCCAAAATGGGGTCACATATGGGGTATTTATACTGTCCTGGCATTTTAGGGGCCCTAAAGCGTGAGAAGAAAAATGCCTTATAATGCCTTCCTAAAAGGTACTCATTGGAATTTGGGCCCCTTGGCGCATCTTGGCTGCAAAAAAGTGTCACACATGTGGTATCGCCGTACTCAGAAGAAGTAGGGCAATGAGTTTTGGGGTGTATTTTTACATACACCCATGCTGGGAGAGAGAAATATCTCTGTAAATTGACAACTTTGTATACATTTTTTTAAAATTTGTCATTTACAGAGATAGTTCTCACACACAGTATGGGTATATGTAAAAATACACCCCAAAACACATTGCCCTACCTCTCCTGAGTACGGCAATACCACATGTGTGACACTTTTCTGCAGCCAAGATGCGCAAAGGGGCCCTAATTCCAATGAGTACCTTTAGGATTTCACAGGGCATTTTTACGCATTTGGATTCTCACGCTTTAGGACCCCTAAAATGCCAGGGCAGTATAAATACCCCACAAGTGACCCCATTTTGGAAAGAAGACACCCCAAGGTATTCCATGAGGGGCATGTCGAGTTCACAGAATTTTTATTTTTTTTTGGCACAAGTTAGCGGAAATTGATATTTTATTTTATTTTTTAAAAAGTCTCATATTCCACTAACTTGTGACAAAAAATAAAATTTTACATGAACTCACCATACCCCTCACGGAATACCTTGGGGTGTCTTCTTTCTAAAATGGGGTCACTTTTGGTGGGTATTTATACTGCCCTGGCATTTTAGGGGTCTCTAAAGCGTGAGAAGAAGTCTGGAATCTAAATGCGTAAAAATGCCCTGTGAAATCCTAAAGGTACTCATTGGAATTTGGGCCCCTTTGTGCACCCAGGCTGCAAAAAAGTGTCACACATGTGGTATCGCCGAAGAAGTAGGGCAATGTGTTTTGGGGTGTATTTTTACATATACCCATGCTGGGTGTGAGAAATATGTCTGTAAATGACAACTTTTTAAATTATTTTATACAAAGTTGTCAGTTTACAGAGATATTTCTCTCACCCAGCATGGGTATACGTAAAAATACACCCCAAAACACATTGCCCTACTTCTCCTGAGTACGGCGATACCACATGAGTGACACTTTTTTGCAGCCTGGGTGCGCAAAGGGGCACAAATTCCAACGAGTACCTATAGGTTTTACAGGGATGCTAACAATTTAGTCCCGCGCAAAATGCCAGAACAGTAAACACACCCCACAAATGACCCCATTTCGGAAAGTAGACACCCCAAGGTATTCACTGAGGGGCATAGTGATTCCGTGGGAGATTTTTTTTTTTTTTTGCCAGAAGTTAGCAGAAATGGAAACTTTATTATTTTTTTTTCCTCGGAAAGTGTCATTTTCCGCTAACCTGTGAAAAAAAATTTAAATGATACATGAACTCACCATGCCCCTCCGCAAATACTTTGGGGTGTCTTCTTTCTAAAATGGTGTCATTTGGGGGGTATTTATACTATCCTGGCATTCTAGCACCTGAAGAAACATGACAGGTGTTTAGAAAGTCAGAGCTGCTTCAAAATGTGGAAATTCACTTTTTTGCACCATAGTTTGTAAACGCTATAACTTTTACCCAAACCAATAAATATACACTTATTGGATTTCTTTTTATCAAAGACATGTAGAACAATAAATTTATAGAAAAATTTATATAGAAATGTAGTTTTTTTTAAAAATTTTACAACAGAAAGTAAAAAATGTCATTTTTTTGCACAAATTTTGGTCATTTTTGATTAATAGCAAAAAAAGTAAAAATGTCAGCAGCAATGAAATACCACCAAATGAAAGCTCTATTAGTGAGAAGAAAAGGAGGTAAAATTCATTTGGGTGGTAAGTTGCATGACGAAGCAATAAACGGTGAAAGTAGCGTAGTGCAGAATTGTAAAAAGTGGCCTGGTCATTAAGAGTTTTTAAGCTAGGGGGGCTGAAGTGGTTAAAGAGTACCAAATCCCACGAGATCTGGGCCCTGAGATCTCACTCTGCTTGCTTCCTCCACATGCGGCCCGGAAGGGAAGCCGCGCCACCTGGGGTTGCCTTCGCACACACAGGACTTATACCAAGATGTCGGGAGGGCCACTCTTTTGCCCCGAGGACCGACATCCTGCAGCAGCCCTCCTGACCATCAGCCAGGGAAACAGGTAAAGGCCGCGCGACTGGTGCAGAGCAGGAGAAGAATACCCCGCTCTTATCTCCACATTATCCCCAGAGGGACAGGAAACAACTGGAGAAAGAACGTGGGAGGAGGCATTTTAAAGGTTTGCCTCCATGTTATTTCCTGTCCCTGGGGGCGGGGTAACCCTCCTGCCTAGTGCCGTTGTGGGGCGCATGGAAAAAAGGCCCTGGAAGGGATTGAGAAGGTGTTAGTGAAAGTAAGAAATAGAGGCAAAAGTACATTAGATCCAGAAGTGTGTTATCAGTTTAAGAGTGACTGCGGTGGATGGATAAAAGAGAATACAGTTGTGTTCAAAATTATTCAACCCCCACTGGAATTCAGTGTTTTGGCCAGTTTGACGTTGATTTTGATCATTTCAGTCATCTTGTTTACAATTAAATCACAGAGGCACTTGTAAGTCAGACAAATATAACATAACATTTATAATGAAATAACCACAAATGTCTTTTCTGTGCTCACATCATTATCAGTTTTATTCAACCCTAAAGTGACATTCAATCTTAGTACTTAGTACAACATCCTTTTCCAGTTATAACAGCTTTTAAACGTGAAGCATAGCTTGACACAAGTGTCTTGCAGCAGTCTACGGGTATCTTCGCCCATTCTTCATGGGCAAAAGCCTCCAGTTCAGTTACATTCTTAGGCTTGTGCGCTGCAACTGCTTTCTTTAAGTCCTACCAGAGGTTCTCAATCAGATTTAAGTCTGGTGACAGCGATGGCCACTTCAAAATGTTCCAGCCTTTAATCTGCAACCATGCTCTAGTGGACTTGGAGGTATGCTTGGGATCATTGTCCTGTTGAAAGGTCCAACGTCTCCCAAGCCTCAGGTTTGTGACGGACTGCATGACATTTTCATCCAATATCTCCTGGTACTGAAGAGAATTCATGGTACCTTGCACACGCTGAAGCTTCCCTGTACCTATAGAAGCAAAACAGCCCCAAAGCATGATTGACCCCCCACCATGCTTCACAGTAGGCAAGGTGTTCTTTTCTTCATAGGCCTTGTTCTTCCTCCTCCAAACATCCATGGGCCCAAACAGTTTTAATTTTGTTTCATCAGTCCACAGAACACTATCCCAAAACTTTTGTGGTTTGTCCACATGACTTTTGGCATACTGCAGTCGACTCTTCTTATTCTTTGGAGACAGCAAGGGGGTGCACCTGGGAGTTGTGGCATGGAGGCCTTCATTACGCAGTGTGCGCCTTATTGTCTGAACTGAAACTTCAGTACCTGCATCTGACAAATCTTTTTTCAGTTCCTCAGAAGTCACACGGGGACTTTTCTCCACTTTGCGCTTCAGGTAGCGCACAGCAGTCGAAGTCAGCATCTTCTTTCTGCCACGACCAGGTAGCGTTTCAACAGTGCCCTTTGCCTTGAATTTGCGAATGATGCTTGCTATGGTGTCTCTTGGTATGTTTGACATCTTTGCACTCTTCTTATAGCCATTGCCCTTCCTGTGAAGAGAAATCACCTCTTCTCTTGTCTTCCTGGACCATTCTCTTGACTTCACCATGTTTGTAAAACACCAGTAAATGTCTAGAAGGAGCTGAGTATCACAGTCATTTTAAATCTGCCTAATTGATGCTTATTATACTTGATTGCTGCTCCTTGACATCCAGAGGTGTTTTCAATACCTGATCGAAAACACTTGAATGAACCTCTGTCCAGAAGAGTGGTAGTCTTTAAGGGGTTGAATAATTGTGTCAATGAAGAAATCACAAAAAAAAAAACATTTAATACTGTATTACAAAAACAATTAATGTCATTTTAGTTGCATTTGGTTCTTTAAAAAGTCCTTGTAAGATTTCATTCTGAACACAATTACAAATGTACACTAAATTCCCTAAAACCCTTTACAGCATTGGGGGTTGAATAATTTTGAACACAACTGTAGATAGAGGTGGTGAACAGTTGGCACAGAAGAACAGCACAGAAAGTAACATCAAAAGGAGTGTGGTGGAGACAAGAGCATAAAGTAAGGCAATTGACAAAAATGGCTGTGCAGATGCAAAATGGATTCCTGACCCTAATACAGGCAACAAGCATCACCTCACTCGGTGGCTGTTTGAGGTACACTCCTCAGCTTCTCCCTCAGAGGGGGCAGGTCTAGCCTTCGTCATTCTGAGTAAGGCAAAATAAATGAAATAGTATTACCATGTTCAACTCTTGGAATAACATTAAAGCACCGAAATTACATTAACCCAAATAGCAAATGTTAACCTTTTAAAGTGGTCTTTTGGGGGTATTGCAAGTGTAGCTATGCATTAAAAAGGATAGAAAACATGATAAAAATCAAAATCAATATAAGTTCTTGGAGGACTTGCACATGGTTGCCTGTAGGCACATACTATATGTTGGAATATATAAATATAACTCTAGAACGTTCAGAATACAGCTCTAGAACTTTCAGCTTTTTTCATCTCTTGAGTATTATCTTGAGTATTAGAATTGCTGTATTGCAGTGAGCAATATTCGTATCCGGTATATGACTGAATACAATGATTCATTTGAATGCAGGGGATAATAATCAAGATATAGCTGCATATCTGATGATCTACAGTAGATTGCACAAAGCTCAAGGATTCTTGTTAGGAGGCCTAATAACTTTGTACTCTTAACAAGCAATAGGCACTGATACATTAGACTTCATCATAGGCAACAAAATATGTTTTCATGAGTTACTTAGGCCTCGTGCTCATAACGGTATTTTCCTACAATGTGCTCTTTTTACGGAGAGCACACTGACCCATACAAGTCAATGGGACCTTGCACACATCTGTTTTTTTTTTTCACAGATCCATGTGCCCAATCTGAGAATCTCGTCGTAGGTCCTAATATTTTCTGTTTTTTCCCATCAGAACAGCCCTTTTTATTGATCAGAATAGCCCTTTTTATTGATGGGAGTAAGAAAAGACAAATGCACACAGGATCCGTTTTTCAAGGATCTGTTTGTGCAGTCTTATGCCTCATTCACACGTCAGTGTTTTAGTCAGTGATTTCCATCAGTGATTTTGAGCCAAAACCAGGTGCTGCTCTAAACACAGAACAGGTGCAAATATTTCCCTTATACCTTATGTCTGTGGAAGCTCAAATCCTGGTTTTGGCTCACGATCTCTTACAATCACTTACCAAAACACTGACGTGTGAATGAGGCTTGATGAGTTTCTACAAGTGGTAAATCAGTGATGGCTCTATACAAGCCAGGCCTATTAATGTGTACCTAAACTTTTAAATGACTATATTAAAAACAATTCTTAATGACATAACATACATTTTTGTAATATACTTTATTTTTTTTCATGCTTTCCATATGAAATAGGCGCCTAAATTTTAAGTGTTTATAGCCCTTTGGAATCCATACACTCGTACACCATTGAAATGTCAGCGGTGTACGGGTGTAAGGATTCCACTGTGGCACTGGAGTGAGCAATGCAATGCAGGAGCACATATCATAATAACCAGTCAGCCAAGTCTACTGTTAATTCTCCATTGTACACTGTAAATGGACAGCATACGGGAATTCCATTTTCTAATCCAGTTTGAAGTACCAGCTGCTGATTCTACTCTCAAGGACTTTTTCCAGTTCTGGTAGGAATCTAAATCTTCCCTGGACCAAGTGACTGCTTGCATGAAAAGATCTGTTTTTAGAGATACAGGACCCCACCACACTTCTCCCCAAGAGACAGTCTGGCTATCCTCAACAAACATCCTTTTGAGGATGCCATATTTAAGTTCGCTTCTTAATTCATGGGTCCTTTTGTGATTTTGAAACAGTTCACACTTGTTTGCTACAAGCTACACCTTCTACCCCTTCTGTGTTTTCCGAATTCTTTTCCGTATTTGACATCTCAAACTACTGGCACTCAATTGCTACTCCAGGTCTTCAGTCTCTGCTTCCAATCCAGTTGATCCTTTAGATGAGTTTGAGGTAGAGAATTCTTGATGTCAAGAAGGTTGGGAGGAAAACATTCTTTTTGGTGGATTGGAAAGTATCTGTAACTAAGGAAAGATCTTTGGAGTCTGCCAAGAACATCAGTGCACCCGCTCTCCTAAAAATAAAAAAAATCCCATCTATGGTTGCTGGAGTACTCATTCCTCTCATTGCCTCATGTATGAGGCCTTCCCCACCTCATTCCTCCTGGTACATGCTCGTGCATGTATGCTGTTCCCAGCTTTTAAAGGACCAGCGCATGCATGGGCTAATCTGTCCTCAGCCTATGTCAGTGTTCCCTGGGATGTATACGGTACCTTCTCCTGCTAGAAGGTGCTTGAGCTGTAGCTTATCTAGTCCTGCAAAGGCTGGTTATTGTATTTTCTAACCTCCCATGCTTGATCTCTGCCTGTTTACCATATTGGCTCTATGTGACTTGCTCTGACCTATTGCCTGAACTTTGACCCTCCTAACCTCAACTTGCCCTCTGACTATGCCTCTGCCTGTCACTTTGGTGCCATACAGTGGTCTCTCTTTATCCGACTGATTCAGCAGCCTCTTGACAACGTCATCATCAGTAGTCCGAAGCCAAATTTATTTATCCTTTATTTTAAAAATTAAAGTTATGGATATAATGACAGAATGACAAAAAAAAAATCCACTACAGCCAGCTATATTTTGGAGGTTACAACATTTTGAAAGGGAATGCATTTAATTTTAGTTTGTTGAATTAGATACATGTCTGAATAAGTAATTTTCTAGCTCATTGTAAATGCTATAGCTAATTTAATTTTTAGTTTATAGACCCTTCTTTGAGCACACGTATGGTAGGTTATATGTGCTTTATAGAAGCTGAAATGAACAGGAATAAAATCACTTTGTTATAGTTCTTAATTAAGAACTTCCTATAGTTTTAGGTCTACAGGTATATACATCTCCATGGTAACAGACTATTAACAAACTCTCTATAATCTGATCCTGTAGCCCGCCTTTTTATTTCTATCCCAACTTTATGCTAATGTATAGTTTGTACTGTAGGTTCCAAAAGAGAAGGATAGATAGAAGGAAGTATGACTGGGAGGTTCAGACTATACAGGGATTGTTTGATTGTAACCATAGAAACATATACTGTAGTTTTGTATATAAAGTGTATAAGTAATACTAGATGTGCATTTCATCAAGGAAATACATAGTGCTTGAAAAGAGCTAAAAGTTTTTGTGTGTGTGTGTGTGAGACATGTGTGTAATTGCACAGTTCAAAGTTTATAGTAATTGCTGCATAAGGGCTCATGCACATGGCTGTTGCCCCACCATTGCCGTATTGCGGCCCGCATATGGTGGTTCCACAATACATGGGGCACCGGCCGTGTCCACTCCGCATCACGGACGTGGACCCATTCACGCAGAGAATACATTTTATTTGGGACAAATTTGTATCCAATATAGAACTACATCCAAATACAGTGTGTATTGTCAAAATTACATTATCTCTGGGCTAGTGTAGTACCACAAATCTGTATTTTTCTGTATCCAGTACCTTACTGGAAGCCAATGCAGTGTGTATTGTAAAAATTACATTACCTCTGGCATAGTGTAGTGCCGAAAATCTGAATTTTCCTGTATCCAGTACCTTACTGGAAGCAAATACAGTGTGTATTGTAAAAATTACATTATCTCTGGGCTAGTGTAGTGCCGAAATTCTTTATTTTTCTGTATTCAGTACATTACAGCAAGGCAATACAGTGTGTATTGTAAAAATTTCATTATCTGTGGCCTAATGTAGTGCCGAAAATTTTTATTTTCCTGTCTCCAGTACATTACAGCAAGCCAATACAGTGTGTATTGTAAAAATTACATTATCTCTGGCCTAGTGTAGTTTTAAAAATCTGTATTTTCCTGTATCCAGTACCTTACTGGAAGCCAATACAGTGTGTAGTGTAAAAATGTAATTATCTGTGGCACAGTATAGTGCCGAAAATCTGTATTTTCCTGTATCCAGTACATTACAGCAAGCCAATACAGTGCGTATTGAAAAAATTACATTATCATTGGGCTAGTGTAGTGCCGAAAATCATTATTTTTCTGTATCCAGTACTGTCCTGCATCAGAAAACTGTGTCTTTAACGGACAGTAAAACAATCTGCGCCACATCTACAGACAAAACCATTAATATGAAGAAGGCGAGCACAAAGGGAGGGGGAAGTGGGCGTGATGCTGATGGTGCAAGCAGAGGCCGTGGCCCTGGGAGCAATGAAACTGGGCCTGCTGCCAGTGCACCAGAAAAAAACTAAAAACTCCACCATACCCAGCTTTATGTCCAACTTAACTGGGCGGCGCAGGACAACACTGTACATGTCGGACCAGTGCGAACAGGTAGTCGGTTGGATTGCAGAAGAAAATGCTTCCAGTCGGTTAAGCACCACCCCCTCTCCCTCCCACCATGTCGCGTCTGGCCAAACAAGTGATCTCACACTCGGATATTCACATGACCTCTTTTCATTGCCAGTACTTGGTTTGGCTATCTCGCCAAGCACGCTTGAAGAGGTACCCAAGATATTGTGCCCTGATTCCCAACCTCTTGAGCCTTCACAGTCTCAAGAAGATGACGGTGGTTAAAGGCAATCATTCATTCACAAGGTGGATGATGATGAGTCACAGTTAACAATCACTGAGGTGGTGGTTAGGTCAAGTCAGGAGGATGGGCAGAGTGAGAAAGTCGAAGAGGTGGTGGTGGATGATGAGATCACTGACCCAACATGGGAAGGTGAAAAGCCAAGCGAGAACAGCAGTAAAGAGGAGGAGGCACAGCAACAGTCTGGAAGAGGCAGTGGGGTTGCAAAAGCGAGATGTTGGCCCACACCAAACAGGCCCGCAACTGTTACACTGAGCACCCCCATGCGTAAATCTACCTTGCCAAGGGGTAGGTGTTTCGCAGTATGGAACTTTTTTGAGGAAAGCACAGACAACAAAAGAGTGGTAGTTTGCAACCCGTGCTGTACAAAAATGAGCCGGGGCGTGAACACTAGCAGCCTCACCACCACCAGCATCATCCGCCACATGGCATCCAAGCACCCTAATAAGTGGGCCGAACGCTTGGGTCCACACTCTGCGTCTGCAGGTCCCACCACTGTCTCACTTCCTGTGTGTTACGCACTGCTGGCCAATGCCCTGTCGAAGGTGCAGGCCCGGATACCCTTCACCCTGCACCTGGACCTTTGCATGAACCATAAACAACAACATTCACTTCCCTGTCCCAGCAAAGCGTCCTAATGTCGATAACACAGGCATTTGAATGCAGGCGCAAATACCCACCACAGGCCATAGCACTAAATGTGCAACTTTCGAAATTACTGGCCCTTGAAATGTTGCCATTTAGGCTTGTAGACACTAAGGCCTTCAACAGCCTGATGTCGGCGGCCGTCCCTCGGTACGCAGTCCCCAGCTGCCACTATTTTTCACGGTGTGCCGTGCCCGCCTTACACCAGCATGTGTCCCAGAACATCACCCGTGCTCTGACCAACGCACTTACTGGGAAGGTCCACCTCACCATGGACACATGGAAAAGTGCTGGTGGCCAGGGGCGCTACATTTCCCTGACCGCACACTGGGTGAATGTTATGGAGGCCGGGAGTGATTCGTACCCTGGGATGGCACAGGTACTACCCACGCCCTATGTCCATCAGGGTTTCCGCCAGCAGCTATGTTACTGGCTCCAACCCCCACTTCTCCTCCTCCGCTGTCTCCTCCTCCACTTCCACCTCCAACAGCAGTCAGCAGTCAGTCACTAGCTGGAAGCAGTGTAGTACTGTTGTGGGTAAGTGTCAACAGGCCGTCCTGAAGCTGATCTGTTTAGGGGACAAACAGCACACCGCTGCAGAGCTATGGCAAGGTATAAGGGACCAGACCGAGCTGTGGCTCTCGCCACTCAACCTACAAACAGGCATGGTTGTGTCTGACAATGGCCGTAACTTGGTGGCAGCTTTGGAGCTCGGCAACCTGACACACATTCCATGCTTAGCCCACATGTTAAACTTAGTGGTTCAGCGGTTTATCAAAACCTACCCTAATTTGCAGGAGCTACTAGTGAAGAAAGTCGTCCACAGCTTCAGCCGGTCTGTCAATGCTGCAGCAGCGCTTGCGGCTTCCAGCTCACCGACTGTTGTGCAACGTGAGCACGCGGTGGAACTCTACATTCTACATGTTGGTCAGGCTTTGTGAACAGCAGAGGGCAGTTGTGGAATACCAGCTGCAACATGGTCATCACCTTTCCAGTCAACTGCCACTATTCACAAGTGAGGAGTGGGCATTGATATCATATCTATGTGAGGTTTTAAAAAACTTTGATGAATCCACACAGATGGTTAGTGGCGATAACGCTATTATCAGTGTAACCATCCCACTGTTGTGTCTATTAAAACGATCGCTGCTCACAATTAAGGAGGATGCTTAGAATATGACAGACAAGGTAATGGGGGAGAAGATGACACAGGGTGATAGCCAGACCTCCCCCAGTTCGTCTCAGCGTGAATTGGACCATGAAGAGGAGGAGGAGGCACTGGAGACAGTTGCCTCTGCTACAGCGGGTAGTACCCATGGAACTTTAGTTCCATCTGTTCAGCGTGGATGGGGAGAGGAGGATGAGAAGATGGAGAGTCATACGGATGTCGACATCGACATCTTGCCTGTTGGTACTCTGGCACACATGGCTGACTTCATGTTAGGCTGCCTTTCGCGCGACCCTCGTGTTAAACGCATTTTAGATAACACTGATTACTGAGTGTTCACCCTTCTCGATCCCTGCCACAAAGAGAACTTCTCATCTCTCATTCCTGTGGCTGTGGTGGCGAGGACGAGTAAAATGTTGCAATACCAGAAGGTACTTCTTGAGAGATTGCTCCAAAATTTTCCATCTGACAATGCGGCCGGCAGAGTCCGTACTTCCTTAGGCACCCGAGGAAGGGAGACAAGGGGAACACACAGCAATTCCAACAAGGGCAGGGCAACACTCTCCAAGGAATGGAACACTTTCATGATACTCCACCAGCAACCTCATCCTGAAGCGCGGCCTAGTGGTACGAGGAGGAAAAAGTTTTGGAAGATGGTGAATGATCCCTCAGTGCCTTACAACTACTGGGTGTCCAAGCTGGACACTTGGCATGAACTTGTGCTCTACGCCTTGGAGGTGCTGGTCTGCCCTGCTGCCAGCGTTTTGTCTGAGCATGTATTTACTGCAGTTGGTGGCATTATAACAGATAAGTGTATCTGCTTGTCCACTGGCAATGCTGAAAGGTTGACAGCACTCGCATATAATGTTTTAGAGCGTCAGCTCACCAGCAGGCTCTCGCCCCTAATGTTTTAGAGGGTCACCAGCAGGCCCTTGCTCCAAATGTTTTTGAACGTCACCAGCAGGCCACCAATCATAATTTTTCCAGGGTGTGTATGATGCCCTCCTTTGTGTGTAATAAAGGGTGTATTGCAGTGCCAGTTCCTTGTAATTTTTGGCAACCCTTTCACTTAGTGCATAGGCTTTATGAGTGTAGGAGTCCCGCTACTTGAACAATTGTACCAAAATGAATGAGACTCTCCTTCATGTGATATACAGGCTGTTTTGGAGTGCCTCTTCCTTGTAATTTGTGGCAGCACTCGCACTTTATATACAATTGAATATACAGGAAAGAATTTTTCCTGTAAAATTTATTTTTTAGGGGGGTTTTGGGCGGTCTGTAAAAGTGGCGTGCAACTTGGACAACATGGTCCCCAGCAGCAACTTGGGAGTCCAAGATGCATCCAGACATCGTCCCCATGCTGTTCCCGGTCCATTTTGGTGGTGTTTCTGTCACTTTCTCACCTTTTCCAATGGACCAGGCACCCTCCCCACTTCAGAGCAGGGGGTGCCTGGTTGTCTCCGATTGACTTACATTATACTCGGGTGCTTGGCCAACCACACGAACATAGCAATGTGTTCGGCCCGAACATCCGAACACCCGAATACTTTAGTGCTCACTCATCACTAGTATGAAACTTCAGTGGTACCGGCCTCTATCTGTTTTGGTGTATTTTTGGAGAGTGGGATGAAAACCGAGTACCCAGGGAAAACCCATGAAATTTTGGGTGGAACATACAAACAACAACAGCAAAAAGATGAATCTTTGTTTCAAAATTGGTAGTCCATAGATTGTGCCAGCCTCCTGAACTGTGCCCTAAGCAGACTCCTATAATCCTATATCCTGGTCCTGGCAATCTACTGTACATATTGCTATAGATGGTGACCCAGATTTACTCATGTATCTCCTGAAAACATCTGTCTAAAATGTGGCTCAAAATGATAGTTTGGATTTTTTCTTACATGCTCGAAAAAAGAGCAAGACTTAGCAGAAGTCAGCAGAGCTTCATTGGAAAGGTTCAGGTCTAAGGTGCGCGATTTAGCTTACAAATTTTGGTGCAATGTTGGTGTAAAAATCTGTCTCAAAGTAAGCCAACCTATCCCAAGATCAGAAAAACGTGTCTATCCTTGCACAAGATTTGTCATCCAATCTGATCCAATGTGACAAATCTGGTGTAGGTCTAAACAGCCTGTCTAAGCTTATGCCATCTATAGGATTATTAAATCTGGGCTAATGTTGCTTTATTTGATTCATACAGTTGAGTATGAAATGAAGAGTGCTATAGGCTCCGATGATGCAATTTTGTAGACTTCCAAAACACAAAAAATGGCAGTGACATGCCATGACAGAAGTCTGCAGTAAAGCTAGAAGTCTGTAGGACATCATGAGGTTACTTACTTTGTTCCTTCAGAAGCTGAATCTCTAAAAGATAGCTTGAAACTGAGCTCCATGGGAAGCCACATTATCTCATACAGCCAAAACACACAGCAGCCTGCCCTTGTGGAGTATTTCATCATGCAACTGTCCCTAGAAAAACTGTATTTTTCCTCATAACTATATTCCAAACACAGTGGAAAAATGATCTTTCCTCAAAGGAAAGGGGCACAGCCATGGTCTTTATTCTTTTCCTTGTTGTTTTCTCTGTAATTTGGGGAGGTCAGCAGGTATAAGTGGATCAATCTATTTACTTCAACTCCAACGTGAATTCTGATGAAAAAGAGAAGATGTGCACTACTAATCCAGTTAACACTTGCATCGTGCACTTGGCGCATTGTGAAAAACTTTGAAGATAAAACTCTGGGAGGTTACATACATTTTATATCACACATTCTTATTTCTGAATTAAAGAGCCCCAAATCAATCACTACATTAAAGGGGTTGTAAGTATTAGAAAAACATGGATGCTTTCTTCCAGAAATAGACCCACATCAGTTCATGGGCTGTATCTGCATATAGTAGTTTTGCAGCTCAGCTCCATTAAAGTGAATAGGGTTGAGTTGTAATTCCACACCAAACTGTGGATAGGTGTGGCACTGTTTGGAGAAGAAAGCAGCCATGTTTTTCTAACCTTGGACAACCCGTTTAAAGCTACAATATCCAAAGCAAAATAACCAATTTACCAAATCAGAGGAATATATTAAGGTCCACCTTTTTATGCGCAGAACCACCCATGATCCTCCCAGATAGCCCTCACACCTTTTACTGTGAATTAACATAATATCATGAAAAATGTGACTGTTTTCAAGTATGCAAATAAAATTTAAACTTTTCTACAAAACATGCTATAAATGTAGCAGCACAGCCATGTCAGCGCCATATCACCAGGAGTAAGGGGTTCTGACCCTGCTTATGATAATGTAAATAGATTGTAATGGTAAGATCTAGTCACTAGATAGTAATTAGGGATGAGCGAATCGACTTCGGATGAAACATCCCAAGTTGATTTGCATAAAACTTTATTCTAATACTATACGGGGCACCACCGGAATGACCAGGCATCTAAATGCAAAGCATGAGCTGCAGTGGAGTAAACACCTCAAAAACCACGAAAGATCTCAGGCTCCTCCTGGTCCCTCTTCTGCTGCAGTCTCGGCCTCTTCCTCCACCTCTGAAGTAACTGTAGCACCTGCCACCCAGCAAACAGAGGATGTGGCAGTAATGCTACCACGTCCGTCACAGTCACCAAGTATCTCCACAATGTCCCATGGAAGTGATCAGCTGTCCATATCCCAAACACTGGAGAGAAAGAGGAAGTAACCCCCTACCCACCCACGATCCCTGGCCCTGGCGTCTGGTGGAGACGGAGACTTTTAAAAAACTTATTGCGGTGGCTGTCCCACAGTACGTGGTTCCCAGCCGCTAATACTTTTCCAGGAGAGCCATCCCCGCCCTGTGGCAAGGTCCACATAACCACCGATACGTGGGCCAGTAAGCACGACAGCAGGCTGTTTTGAAACACATGTGTTTGGGGGAAAAAACCCACATCGCGCAGGAGCTGTGGACAGGCATGGAACAAAAGACCGATGAGTGGTTGGTGCCACTGAGCCCGGCCTGGTGGTGTGCGATAAAGGGCGAAATCTCGTAGAAGCTCTGGGCCTAGCCGGATTGACGCACATCCTTTACCTGGTGCATGTGCTGAATTTGGTAGTGCAGAGGTTCCTAAAAAATTACCCCGATATGTCAGAGCTGCTGCAGAAAGTGCGGGTTGTCTGTGCGAGCTTTCGGCGTTCTCACCCTTCTGCTGCTCGCTTGTCTGCGCTGCAGAGCAACTTCGGCCTTCCCATTCACCACCTCATATGCGACGTGCCCACAAGGTGGAACTCTACCTTGCACATGCTGTATGAGGAGCAGCAGGCTATAGTGGGGTTTAGTTGCAGCATGCATGGGTGAGTCGCTCTGCGGAACAGCACCACTTCACCACCGAGTGGGCCTCCATGCGGGTTGTGTGTGCCGTGTTGCCCTGTTTCAAGTATTCCACCAACATGGCCAGTGCCGATGACGCAGTCCTAAGCGTTACTATCCCACTTCTATGTCTCCTTGAAAAAAACGCTTCGGGCATGATGATGGGGGAATGGGGGAGGATGTGGCACAGGAGGAAGAGAAGGAGGAATAGGGAACATTTCCACGGTTATCAGACCAGTTATTCACTAGTGGCTCAGAGGGTGTATTCCTGCACCAACAGAGGCCAGGTGCACAATTGTCCAGCCACATCACAGTTCTGTAGGATGAGAAGGATGATGATGAGGAGGAGAAACCGTGTTCACAGCAGGGTGGCACCAAAAGCAGCTCATGCGCATCACTGGAGCATGGCTGGGGGGATACAGAGGACACTGACGATACACCTCCCACAGAGGACAGCTTGTTATTGCCTCTGGGCAGCCTGGCACAAATGAGGGACTACATGCTGCAGTGCCTGCGCAATGACCACCGAGTTGCCCACAGGCCGGGCTCAGTGGCACCAAGAAGTCGCCAATGCAGCTTGGGCGCTGCCAGCACCTCAGAAGGCAGGGTTAGCATGGCCGAAATGTGGAAAAGCTTTGTCAGCACGACTCAAGAACCAGCACCACCAGTTGATATGGAACGTCTAAGCAGGAGGCAGCATTTCAGCAACATGGTGTGACAATACGTGTGCACACGCCTACAGGTACTGACTGATGGGTCTTCCCCATTCAATTTCTGGGTCTTCAAATTGGGCACATGGCCTGAGATTTCCCTTTACGCCTTGGAGTTGCTGGCCTGCCCTGCGGGCAGTGTATTGTCCGAACGTATGTTCAGCACAACGGGGGGTGGTGCTTGGGAATCACAGACAAGCACAGCCGCTTGTCCACAGCCAATTTGGACAAGCTCACGTTCATTAAAATGAACCAGACATGGATCCCACAGGACTTATCCGTACCTTGTGCAGAATAGACAAGTATACTGGCCGCACTCAGGCATTGTTAAACTCCAGCGCACTCTCTCTTTGTTTTCTTTTTGTATATTTCCTAATGTTTTGGGGTCTTTCCAAATTTCTAAAAAATAAAAATAAATAAAAAATAAATAAAAAAATATCAAAATAGTGTTGGCTACCTCCTGCTCCTTCTCCACCACCGCTTCCACCTACACCGCCACGTCCGCCAACTCTTCAACCTCCTACTCCACTTTGACCTCCTCCTCCTAGTTCAAGATCATTATTTTTAACTTTTTTTTTTAAATCCTGTTATTTTAATTCATTTCCCTATCTACATTTGTTTGCAGGGTAATTGTCCTGCTCTTACCCCTATTTTGCTTCCTTTTGCAGCCCTCTAGCCCTTTTTATGACTTTTTTAGAGCCATTTTAGTGCCCCAAAGTTTGGGTCCCCATTGTCTTCAATGGGGTTCGGGGTCAAGTTTGTGTCCCGAACCTGAACTTTGCGACAAAGTTAGGCCGAACCCGGCGAACCCAAACTTCCAGGTGTTCGCTCAACCCTAGTCCTGACTACTATTTGATGGTTAAAGTGGTAAGTAAAAAATGGTAAGAAAAAGATAGCTAACTTTTCAATGTACTTTAATGGCTTTTGTCACTGATTGATTTAACATCCTCTGACAGCGACACATCAGCTTGGAAGCCTTTTCAGTAGAGATTAGCGAACACCTGGATGTTCGGGTTCGAGAAGTTCGGCCGAACTTCCCGAAAATGTTCGGGTTCGGGATCCGAACTCGACCCGAACTTTATCCCGAAACCGAACACCATTGAAGTAAATGGGGACCCGAACTTTTGGGCACTAAAAAGGCTGTAAAATAGTCCAGGAAAGGGCTAGAGGGCTGCAAAAGGCAGCAAAATGTAGGTAAATGCCCTGCAAACAAATGTGGATAGGGAAATTAATTAAAATAAAATAAATAAAAATTAACCAATATCAATTGGAGAGAATCATGCGTCATATCACCCACCACTGGAGAAGGCCACTTTCAGTTATTTCGGCTCCAGCACCCAGACAGAGGAGAGAGGTCCCACAGCAAGGAATCATGCGTCATATCACCCACCACTGGAGAAGGCCACTTTCAGTTATTTCGGCCCAGCACCCAGACAGAGGAGAGAGGTCCCACAGCAAGGAATCATGCATCATTTCACCCACCACTAGAGAAGACCACTTTAAGTTATTTTGGCACCAGCACCCAGACAGAGGAGAGAGATCTCACAGCAAGGAATAAGGCGTCATATCACCCACCACTGGAGAAGGCCACTTTCAGTTATTTCAGCCCCAGCACCCAGACCGAGGAGAGAGGTCCCACAGCAAGGAATCATGCGTCATATCACCCACCACTGGAGAAGGCCACTTTCAGTTATTTCGGCCCCAGCACCCAGACAGAGGAGAGAGGTCACACAGCAAGGAATCATGCGTCATAGCACCCACCACTGGAGAAGGCCACTTTCAGTTATTTTGGCCCCAGCACCCAGAAGGAGGAGAGAGGTCCTACAGCAAGGAATCATGCGTCATATCACCCACCACTGGAGAAGGCCACTTTCAGTTATTTAGGCCCAGCAACCAGACAGAGGAGAGGTTCATTCAACTTTGGGTTGCACCACAAGATCATGGTAAATTAAAAAAAAATGAGGATTCAATAAAGAAGTGCCCCGGAGTACAAGAATACATGGTTGAGGGGGAGGCAGTTATAAATGTCTATTCTGCACAAGGGAGGGACAGGTCCTGTGGGATCCATGCCTGGTTCATTTTTATGAATGTCAGCTTGTCCACGTTGGCTGTGGACAGGCGGCTGCGTTTGTCAGTAATGACGCCCCCTGCCGTGCTGAATACACGTTCAGACAAAACGCTGGCCGCCGGGCAGGCCAGCACCTCCAAGGCATAAAATGCTAACTCTGGACACGTGGACAATTTGGAGACCCAGAAGTTGAATGGGGCCGAACCATCAGTCAGTACGTGGAGGGGTGTGCAGACGTACTGTTCAACCATGTTAGTGAAATGCTGCCTCCTGCTAACACGTTCCGTATCAGGTGGTAGTGCAGTTAGCTGTGGCGTAGAGACAAAACTTTTCCACATTTCTGCCATGCTAACCCTGCCCTCAGAGGAGCTGGCCATGACACTGCTGCTTTGGTGACCTCTTGCTCCTCCTCTGCCTTCGCCTTCGGCTTCCACCTGTTCCCTTGTGACATTTGGGAATGTTCTCAGGAGCGCGTCTACCAGTGTGCGCTTGTACTCACGCATCTTCCTATCACGCTCCAGTGCAGGAAGTAAGGTGGGCACATTGTCTTTGTATCGGGGATCCAGCAGGGTGGCAACCCAGTAGTCCGCACACGTTAAAATGTGGGTAACTCTGCTGTCGTTGCGTAGGCAATGCAGCATGTAGTCGCTCATGTGTGCCAGGCTCCCCAGAGGTAAGGACAAGCTGTCCTCTGTGGGAGGCGTATCGTCATCGTCCTCCGTATCCCCCCAGCCACGCACCAGTGATGGGCCTGAGCTGTGTCGGGTGCCACCCCGCTGTGAAGCTGCTTCATCCTCATCCTCCTCCACCTCCTCCTCATCCTCCAGTAGTGGGCCCTGGCTGGCCACATTTGTACCTGGCCTCTGCTGTTGCAAAAAACCTCCCTCTGAGCCACTTCTAACAGACTGGCCTGAAAGTGCTAAAAATGACCCCTCATCCTCCTCCTCCTCCTCCTCCTCCTCCTCGGCCACCTCCTTCTCCATCATCGCCCTAAGCGTTTTCTCAAGGAGACATAGAAGTGGTATTGTAACGCTGATAAAGGTGTCATCGCCACTGGCAATGTTGGTGGAGTACTCGAAACAGCGCAACAGGGCACACAGGTCTCGCATGGAGGCCCAATCATTGGTGGTGAAGTGGTGCTGTTCTGCAGTGCGACTGACGCGTGCGTGCTGCAGCTGAAACTCCACTATGGCCTGCTGCTGCTCGCACAGTTTCTCCAGCATGTGCAAGGTGGAGTTCCACCTGGTGGGCACGTCGCATATGAGGCGGTGAGCGGGAAGGCCGAAGTTCCGCTGTAGCGCAGACAGGCGAGCAGCGGCAGGATGTGAACGCCGGAAGCGCGCACAGACGGCCCTCACTTTATGCAGCAGCTCTGACATGTCGGGGTAGTTGTGAATGAACTTCTGCACCACCAAATTCAGCACATGCGCCAGGCAAGGGATGTGCGTCAAACCGGCTAGTCCCAGAGCTGCGACGAGATTTTGCCCATTATCGCACACCACTAGGCTGGGCTTGAGGCCCACCGGCAGAAACCACTCGTCGGTCTGTTGTTCGATACCCAGCCACAACTCCTGCGCTATGTGGGGCCTGTCCCCCAAACATATGAGTTTCAGAATGGCCTGCTGACGTTTACCCCGGGCTGTGCGGAAGTTGGTGGTGAAGGTGTGTGGCTGACTGGATGAGCTGGTGGAAGCAGAGGAGGAGGAGGCTACAGGAGGCAAAGAATGATGCCCTGCGATCCTTGGCGGCGGAAGGACGTGCGCCAAGGAACTCTCCGCCTAAAGCCCAGCCGCCACTACATTTACCCAGTGTGCAGTTAGGGAGATATAGCGTCCCTGGCCGTGCTTACTGGTCCACGTATCTGTGGTTAGGTGGACCTTGCCACAGATGGCGTTGCGCAGTGCACGCTTGATTTTATCGGATACTTGGTTGTGCAGGGAAGGCACGGCTGTCTTGGAGAAGTAGTGGTGGCTGGGAACAACATACTGTGGGACAGCCATGGACATCAGCTGTTTGAAGCTGTCTGTGTCCACCAGCCTGAATGACAGCATTTCAAAGGCCAGTAGTTTAGAAATGCTGGCATTCAGGCCCAGGGCTCGAGGGTGGCTAGGTGGGAATTTACGCTTTCTCTCCAAGGTTTATGAGATGGAGAGCTGGACGCTGCCGTGTGACATGGTGGAGATGCTTGGTGACGCGGGTGGTGTTGTCGGTGGCACATCCTCTGTTTGGTGGGCGGCAGGTGCCAACATTCCTCCCGAGGCGGAGGAAGAGGCCGAGGCAGCAGCAGAAGAGGGAGCAGGGGGTGCCAGAGTGAGTTCCTTGCTTTTAAGGTGTTTACTCCACTGCAGTTCATGCTTTGCATGTAGATGCCTGGTCATGCAGGTTGTGCTAAGGTTCAGAACGTTAATGCCTCGCTTCAGGATCTGATGGCACAGCGTGCAAACCACTCGGGTCCTGTCGTCAGCACATTGTTTAAAGAAGTGCCATGCCAGGGAACTCCTTGAAGCTGCCTTTGGGGTGCTCGGTCCCTGGTGGTGGTGGCCAGTAGCAGGCAAACTCTCTTGGCGGCGGCTGGTCTGCTTTTGCCCCCTGCTCCCTCTTCTGAACTATGAAAGTCAGTGGCACGACCTTCATTCCATGTGGGGTCTAGGACCTCATCGTCCCCTGCATCGTCTTCCACACAGTCTTCCTCCCTGACCTCCTGTTCGGTCTGCACACTGCAGAAAGACGCAGCAGTTGGCACCTGTGTTTCGTCATCATCAGAGACGTGCGGACTCCGATGAGGTGGTATTCCCATGTCCTCATCATCAGGAAACATCAGTGGTTGGGCATCAGTGCATTCTCTGTCTTCCACCACTGGGGAAGGGCTAGGTGGATTTCCTTGGGAAACCCTGCCAGCAGAGTCTTCAAACAGCATAAGAGACTGCTGCATAACTTGAGGCTCTGACAGTTTCCCTGATATGCATGGGGGTGATGTGACAGACTGATGGGCTTGGTTTTCAGGTGCCACCTGTGCGCTTTCAGCAGAAGACTGGGTGGGAGATAATGTTGTGAACATGCTGGATCCACTGTCGGCCACTAGCGCCTAGCGCCTGTACCTGCTCAGGCCTTACCATCCTTAGAACGTCATTGGGCCCTACCAAATATCGCTGTAAATTCTCGCGGGTACTGGAACCTGAGGTAGTTGGTTCACTAGGACGTGTGGCTGTGGCAGAATGGCCACGTCCTCTGCCAGCACCAGAGGGTACACTAACACCACCACGACCGCGTCCGCGTCCCTTACTAGATGTTTTCCTCATTGTTACCGTTCACCAAGCACCACAATAAGGAAAAAAATATTTGGCCCAATGTATTGATTTCAAATTCAGGCTTTTTTTTACAGGCACCTAACACTATCTGCCTATTTGTTTATGTAGCGTATTACACTAATCCAGGCACAGCAGTAACCACTGATTTAGGGAAATATCTCTTTTAGGGCTAGTATTTAGGCCCTGGATGAAAGGTATCCTTTTATGGACAGATTTACAATTGGCCTGCACCAGCTGGGACACCAGATTCAGGGTATTGCTATTTTGGCAAGTGAATTACACCCCAGAACAAAATATATGTTTTGGCGGACACTATGAAACCTGGCCTGCAACAGCTGGGACACCAGATTCAGGGTATTGCTATTTTGGCAATTGAATTTCACCCCAGAACAAAATATATGTTTTTGCGGACACTATGAATCTTGGCCTGCAACAGCTGGGACACCAGATTCAGGGTATTGCTATTTTGGCAATTTAATTTCACCCCAGAACAAAATATATGTTTTGGCGGACACTATTATATTTTGCCAGCCACAGCTGAAACCACTGATTTATGGTATTGCTATTTTGGCAATTGAAATTCACCCCAGAACAAAATATATGTTTTGGCGGACACTATGAATCTTGGCCTGCAAAAGCTGGGACACCAGATTCAGGGTATTGCTATTTTGGCAATTTAATTTCACCCCAGAACAAAATATATGTTTTGGCGGACACTATTATACTTTGCCAGCCACAGCTGAAACCACTGATTTATGGTATTGCTATTTTGGCAATTGAATTTCACCCCAGAACAAAATATATGTTTTGGGGGACACAATTATATTTTGCCAGCCACAGCTGAAACCACTGATTTATGGTATTGCTATTTTGGCAATTGAATTTCACCCCAGAACAAAATATATGTTTTGGCGGACACTATTATATTTTGCCAGCCACAGCTGAAACCACTGATTTATGGTATTGCTATTTTGGCAATTGAATTTCACCCCAGAACAAAATATATGTTTTGGCGGACACTATGAAACCTGGCCTGCAACAGCTAGGACACCAGATTCAGGGTATTGCTATTTTGGCAGATTAATTTCACCCCAGAACAAAATATATGTTTTGGCGGACACTATGAAACGTTGGCTGCAACAGCTGGGACACCAAATTCAGGGTATTGCTATTTTGGCAAATAAATTTCACCCAAGAACAAAATATATGTTTTGGCGGACACTATGAAACGTGGCCTGCAACAGCTGGGACACCAGATTCAGGGTATTGCTATTTTGGCAAATGAATTTCACCCCAGAACAAAATATATGTTTTGGCGGACACCATGAAACCTGGCCTGCCACAGCTGGGACACCAGATTCAGGGTATTGCTATTTTGGCAAGTGAATTACACCCCAGAACAAAATATATGTTTTGGCGGACACTATTATATTTATCCAGCCACAGCTGAAACCACTGATTTATGGTATTGCTATTTTGGCAATTGAATTTCACCCCAGAACAAAATATATGTTTTGGCGGACACTATTATATTTTGCCAGCCACAGCTGAAACCACTGATTTATGGTATTGCTATTTTGGCAATTGAATTTCACCCCAGAACAAAAGATATGTTTTGGCGGACACTATTATATTTTGCCAGCCACAGCTGAAACCACTGATTTATGGTATTGCTATTTTGGCAATTGAATTTCACCCCAGAACAAAATATATGTTTTGGCGGACACTATGAAACCTGGCCTGCAACTGCTGGGACACCAGAGTCAGGGTATTGCTATTTTGGCAATTGAATGGCACCCCAGAACAAAATATATGTTTTGACTGACACTATGAAATCTGGCCTGCAACTGCTGGGACACCAGAATCAGGGTATTGCTATTTTGCCAGATTAATTTCACCCCAGAACAAAATATATGTTTTGGCGGACACTATTCTATTTTGTCAGCCACAGCTGAAACCACTGATTTATGGTATTGCTATTTTGGCAATTGAATTTCACCCCAGAAAATAATCTATCCTTTGCCAGACAGCAGACAGTATTATACTTGTCTAGCCAAAGCTGGAACACCAGATTTAGGGGATTGGTATTTGGGCAATTGTATTTAACCCCTTAATAAAATATAGAAATTGCTATCCTGAGTTTCTAGGGGTGACAATTAGCACAGCCAAGCCCCTGATGTAGGATATAGCAAAAAAACTAGTATTGATGGATTGATGGACTTGGTGGCAGCTTCTTCTGGTGCACCACAAGTCACAAAATGGCCGCCGATCAACCCAGAAAATAAGTGACAGAAAAACGCTCTGTGCAGCCTAAAAACCAGTGAGCAAGTAACTAGCAGAAGTTAAATCATTCACAGCTGTAGATCGATCCGTTAATTAGGTGCTGTTGCTGACTTTACCCTGCCTAATCTCGCCCTGACAGAAGCTGCGTCCTCTCCCTACACTAATCAGAGCAGTGTGACTCCAGCTTAAATAGAGGCTGGGTCACATGCTGCACTTGGCCAATCACAGCCATGCCATTAGTAGGCATGGCTGTGATGGGCTCTTAGGGCAAGAAGTAAAACGCTAGCTGATTGGCTGCTGTGCAGCCCTTCAGATAGCGGGAAGTAATCGACGAACAACGAACCCGAACCCGAACTTTTTTGAAAATGTCCGGGTTCGGGTCCGTGTCCCGGGCACCCCAAAATTCGGTACGAACCCGAACGATGCTCGAACTGTTCGCTCAACACTACTCATCTAAAAACAAATCAGATTAATCTGACAACTTCTGTCCTTGGTAAACCCATGTAGGTAAACTGTGTCTGGTCCGGAAGGCTGAGACTACCATGGTCTAGAACTAGTTAATAGTTTACTCCTGGGGCAGCATAGAATATCTGAATCCAACTTAAAAAGGTCTGTCCAAACCCCAATTTTTAAGGCAATCTAAAAAATAGAAAATACATTTTGAAAAAGAAGCATACGGTATGTACAGCATGTATTATGTGCAATATATTTGACTTTTGCAGAGTCATGAGGTAAACAACCTGTGGACAAACTGCTTTATTACATTCCCTGCGTTGGCTTGCTAAATTTCATGATTTTGGATATGGGATAGACCTGCACTTCACCTTGAAGCATGCAAAACTACAGTAAACATAGCCGCACAAAACACTTTATTGTGGGTGTCATTATGGCCACAGCTTTACTTAAATCACAGGACTAAAGCAAATCATAGAAAGTGTCAGGTGAAGTGCTAGGTGATTGGTATTCATGAATACTATGACTAGAGATGAGCGAATTTTTCTAAAATTCGATTCGCCGGTTCGCAGAATTTTCCCGGGAAAATTCAGTTCGATCCAAATATATTCACGGCGAATTATGTTAAAAAGCAGCTGCTGAGAGCCTTTATATAGTGCCTTGCTTTAATATGCATAGAGAGTCTGCTTTGGTAGTGAAATAATACTGCGAGTCCGTATGACATGCAGATGACAGGCGTCGCTCTTAGAATCACTGCATACTTCACTTATTTGGGTGGCCACGGGGCCAAAACTGACCAAATAACTCAAGTATCAACTCAGCCTTACAGGTAGATGTTAGTGTCAAGAAGAAGCGCACTCCTTTTACACCCTCGTCAGCTGATTCCACATAGATGTCTACAGAACCTGTTCTATTAAACGCTTATACGAGTAGAGCCCCCCAACAGAGTGGAGAGGGTGTCAGCAGTAAGTTTGTGTTGACGTCACTGATTGATTTTCCCCATTCTCTGATCCGTCAGAACAATTACCCAGAAGAAACGGATCCTGTCTGTGGAGCATACGCCTTCACTTGGTAAGCATTTGAAACACAGTGACACGTAAATGGAATATTTGCATGTCTTCTGTGTTTTCTACCCACTCCTGCTTTTGGCTACAAAATCATAAGCCAATTCTGATGGCACCATACAGTCCTTAAAGCTGCTACACAGACAGGATCCGCTGTGCGTCTCGTTTTTCCTTCATTCTGACAGATCAGAAGAAGTGTCAAATAAATGATGATATCAGCTAGGCCAAAAGCCAATATAGTGGACCAGTCATGAAGTGGGGAGGGTGGGAACAGCATGAGAAGTCCACAGACTGGCCCTATGACATAATGGTGAGGTGGAAGCAGAATAAGGAGACCACAGAGTGGCCCAATGACAGGGTCTGGAGTTGGCAGCAGTATGAGGAGGCCACCGAGTGGCACACTGACCGAGTCTGGAGGTGGAGGCAGCATGAGGAGACCACAGAGCGGCACAATGACAGAGTCTGAAGGTGGCGGCAGCAACACGGGGAAACCACAGAGCAGCACAATGACAGAGTCTGGAGGTGGCAGCAGCAGCATGAGGAGACCACAGAGCAGCACAATGACAAAGTCTGGAGGTAGCAGCAGCATGAGGGGACCACAGAGTGGCACAATGACAGAGTCTATAGGTGGCGGAAGCATGAGTATACCACAGAGCAGCACAATAACAGAGTCTGGAGGTGGTGGCAGCATGAGTAGGCCACAGAGCGGCACAATGACAGAGTCTGGAGGTGGCGGCAGCATGAGTAGGCCACAGAGTGGCAAGGTGACATACTGTGGAGGTGGGTGGCAATACTAGTACCCGCTGAAGATGGTGGGTGAAAGAAGGAGCACTTGGCATCAGATGTGCGGCATCAGTCAGGTAACAGCATCAGAATAGTAGCAGAGGCAGGTAGCCAGAAGAAACTGATCTCCTTTGTCAAGGTTTGGGTGAGGCGATCTAATCAGATGCATCAGGCATTGGTGGGTGGAAATCCTGGCTGATCCAGGCCTGATTCGTCTTGACAAAGGTTAGTCTCTCGACATTTTGGGTGGACAGGAGAGTTTCTCTTGAGGTAACTATTGCCCCCGCCACACTAAACACCTGCTCTGATACCACACTATTGGCCAGGCAGGACAGCTTTTCCAGGGCAAACTAGGCCAGTTGACGGCTGGCAGGATGCTGTCCAAGTATGCCACCACCTGCTGGTTCAGGTCCTGCTCCAGGTCTACCTGCTGCTGCTGGTGAGTATTTTCTTCACTATGTGGGTGAAGAAAGCTGCTCATCAGTGACTGTAGACTCAGGCTGCTGCTGATGCAGCTGGTACTGATCCTGCCACCCCAGCAGCCATGGCAGTGAACCATGAGCACAGAATGCCCTCCCAGTCAGACCTGCGCAGATAGGCAGCGGCCAACTGACTACATAGGATGTCTCTGTAGAAATTAAGTCTGTCCTCCCGCTCAGTGGTTGTAAAAAAGGCCCCCATTTTGGACCGGTAGCGAGGGTCCAACAAGTTGGAGAGCCAGAAGTCATCCCTCTGCCGAATGGTGACAATTTGGCTGTCACTACGCAAGCAAGCATGCATCGGGACATTTGTGCAAGTGACTCGGAGGGACTCCCTGTCTCCATCTCCACTGCATACTGCACCGGGTGCGTGCCACTGGGTGATGTAGCGGTTGCTGCGGCAGGCTGGACCACCACATCGGAGCCCCGGTTCTCCTAGGCCAGTGTATGGCGACGCTGCATATGTTGATGCAGAGCCCTAGTGCCAATATTAGCACCCCGGGCCACGATTCACCTTCTGCCCACAGATTCTACATATGGCCACGTTCACCTCCTCCATTGGCTTAAGAAAAAACTGCCACACCGCTGAGTAGGTGATTTTCCCTTAAACAGTCTGCACTGACTGACTGCTACTGCCACTGCCTCCGTAAATCCCTGCACCACTACTTCCCGGGCAGGTAGGCTGCTGCAAAGCAGGTGGTCTACCCCGGGCACGTTTGGCTCCCGACCTTCCACTGCTGCCACCCTGCTGACTCCCAGCCATGCTATCACCTTGTTGGCTCAGCTGCTGCCTCACAGGAAAGCTGCCACACTCTTCTCTTGATGATGATGAAGCCCCTTCTGCATCCGGCTCCCAAGTGCAATCGGCTTCATCATCATCAAGTAGTGTCTGCACGTCACTGATGTCCTCCTCAACGGTCTCTGGGTCAGGAGCCTGACCGCTCGCAACACCACCATGCCACTCTCCTCATCACTACTTGCCCGCCTAGCAGAGGAAGCAGGAGATGTCTCCTCCACATCTTGGCTGGGCAGTAGCTTCTGACTGTCCTCTAGTAGTTCGTCCTCACTGTATAGTGGAGCTGACCCCACAGCATACAATATTTTTGTGGCAGAGGGAACAGCAAAGGACAGAGACAGGTTGAGGACAGGTCAGGGCACAGGTCCAGTGTCTGACGAACCCACCGACTGTTGGCTGGGGGTGTCTGATGTCACTTGGGATGAAGTGGATGACCGAGTCAAGAACCGCTGGGTTGCTGGTCAAGACACGACTGTTAGATGACACCGGGATCTCAGGCCTCTTGCTGCGACTCCTGCTGCCACGCCCCCTTACTCTGCTGCGATCTCTGCCTTCGCCAGAAACATTTAGGCCTCTGCCACTCCTCTGTGCATGGCCTGGCACCTCTCTGTCTGACATACTTTTAGCTGAACTAAAATTAAAAGCAAATTAAAACACCCCTAAAAGCAACAAAAATATTTTTCTTTTTGTACTGAAATAGGCCACTAAACACTTTCACCCCAATAACTGCAACACTAAAGTGTGTTTATACTTTTCTTTTTGTAGTGAAATAGGCTAATGAATGCTTTCACCACAAATAACTGCAACAGTGAAGTGCATAAATATTTTTCGTTTTGTACTGAAACAGGCCACTAAACACTTTCACCCCAATAACTGCAACAGTGAAGTGTGTTTATATTTTTCTTTTTGTACTCAAATTGGCCACTAAACACTTTCACCACATATAACTGCAGAAGTGAACTGCGTATATATTTTTCTTTTTGTACTGAAATACGCCACTAAACGCTTTTACCACAGATAACTGCAACAGTGAAGTGCATAAATATTTTTCATTTTGTACTGAAACAGGCCACTAAACACTTTCACCACATATAACTGCAGAAGTGAACTGCGTATATATTTTTCTTTTTGTACTGAAATACGCCACTAAACGCTTTCACCATAGATAACTGCAGAAGTGAACCCTGAGAATATATTTTTCTTTTTGCACTGAAATAATTAAATGCTTTCAGCACATATAAATGCAGAAGTGAACTGAGAATATATTTTTCGTTTTGTACTAAAATAGGCAACTAAACGCTTTTACCACATATAACTGCAAAAGTGAACTGCATATATGTTTCTTTTTGTACTGAAATAGGCCACTAAACGCTTTCACCACATATAACTGCAGAAGTAAACTGCATATATATTTTTTTTTTAGTACTGAAATAGGCAACTAAACGCTTTTACCGCAAATAATTGCAACAGTGAACTGCGTATACATTTTTCTTTACATACTAAAATACGTCACTAAACGCTTTTACCACAAATAACTGCAGAAGTGAACTGCGTATATATCTTTTTTTTTGTACTGAAATACGCCTCTAAACGCTTTTGCCACAAATAACTGCATAAGTGAACTGCGTATATATTTTTCTTTTTACACAGAAATAAGCCACTAAAGGCTTTTCAACATAGCGCTTGCACCCCAAGAACAAATTGCTGGAAAGACAGAGATGTCTAATGGCTATTTGGATCCCCAAATAATCTTTCCCTGCACTTTTAAATCACTTTTTTTTCACTATGAGTTTTTTCCTATCACTGCCCCTAGTGCCTTCTGACATCTCTGCCTGCACTAAGATGCTGTGAAATGATTCCTGCCTATCCTTTCCCTCCACTTATAAATTGTTTTTTCATTTTTTGTTTTCACAATGAGGTTCTTCCTATTGCTGTCCCTAGCGCCTTGTCACGTCTGTCCCTGAAAATGTCTGAATCCAAGATGACCGCTGTATTTATAAGGCTGTGACATAACAGGGCTGGCTGGCTGCTGATTGGCTGCATGCATGGCATTATGGGTCATCCCGCCTTCCCAGAGTTCCTTGCCCCATGTCCTCACACGTGTAGCTGCCATTTTAGGAAAAATTGTGATTCGTTACTACAAAGCTCAAGGAAATTCGCATTCGTTGCGAATCAAATTTTTCCTGAAATTCATGACGAATTCCACTTCGTCAGTCATGATTCGCTCATCTATACTTATGATCTGTGGTAGCAGAATCCATAACGGAATTCTTAGATACCCAAACCTTGTACGCCGAACTTGAAACACAAGTTCAGTCATTCCTAGTTACCACCCCAAAAATATATAGGCTTTTTTTCCTTGAAATGTTTATTGATTTCAAATAGCATACAATAAAGGAAGTAAAATAATGGGACAGGTATAAGTAATATACAATGACAATAAGGGAGTTAGACAATGATAATATGGCATGGAATGAGTAGCACAGTTGGTATAAAAAGGAGAAAGTGAAGGTAGTAAAAGTTGTGGGAATAGGTTAGAAATCAGCAGAACTCATATAATCTTTTCGCTTATCTCTATTTAGAAACATTTAGGGAAAAGAAGAGAAGGGAATAGAAGAGAAGAGAGGAGAATGAAAAAGTAGGAAGATGGAAAAGAAGGGCTGTGTGGGATGGATTGCTATAAGTTCTATCAAATGGGGAATCAGGCATAAAAGGTAGTATGATATAAAGTTTACCAGTAAAACCAGATTTTAGTGTAACAATACCCTACTTTCAGGTAGGGTGTCTGGTGAGGTGTTCTTCCATGCATTGCGCTATAGCAATCTTCTTGCAATATTCAGCAAACATGGGAAGATCGGTGGAACGCGAATGGCACAGGATAGTTGTCTTGGCAGCCTGAAGGAGGTGTAGTATCAGGGCACATTGCCAACTTCTGTTTGAAACAGTCAGATACCACTGATGTAAGAGAGTTGGGACCGAATGCCACCTGGACATTACTTAATAGCATGCTACGATACTTGGGCCTTCAAAGCTATTAATGCCTTATGTGTAAGATATAAACATTTTGACTATTGGGCAGTAGAAAGTTGTTTCTAAAGTTCAGATTCCAATGCCTGTCAAAAGGAGAGGATCCAGAGTTCCAAGATACTATAAGCTTATAGATTATGGAAATGGCATGAGGAGATGTGGAAGACTGTAAGCAAAGATTTTTGGAAAGAGTCAGTTCTTGAGTTAAGTCATTCCATGTTTTAACTGAGGAAAAAAACTGAAGACAGGGCAATGTGGATTCATACATAATCGAATTGAGGGGTTTCATAGTTCCTTGGGAGAGAACATGGCAGAATCTTAAAGGGTTCATATTTGTACAGTTAAGAAAGAAGAGTGCAGATGATCCTGGTAGGAATAGCAGATTATCAGTAATTGGGAGTAAAGGGCCTAATGTTGATAAAAGGATCTTGTTGTTTATCAAGAAACAAGATAGGGGTGCTTTGCATTGTTGTTAATAATAAATGGGTTGCTATGGTAGATGAGGATGGCTATATATACGGAAAGTATATGTAGAACCATTATTGTGGAGCAGGGGAAGCAGTCTGGCAAGAACCGAAATTTAAGTTCTGTAAGACCAACCCAACCCGCATGCTTTAGGTGAATAAGAATTGAATGTCGAATTATGTGTTTCTCCGAATGCCATACGAAAGAACCAAATAAGCTGTGTATTTTTTTACTGTAAGAAGCAGGTAGACAGATGAATATGACTTGCAGAAGGTGCAAGCAGTGAGGCAGAAGGGTTACTTTCAGAATATTATTTCTGCCGAACCATGAAAATAGTGGGATAAATTTATTATTAAATAGCTGATTGAGGCTAGAGGTAATCTTTAAACCCAAGTATGTGATCCCAGCTGGTGGCCATGTGACAAGGAAATTGGGTTTGAGGGCTGTGAGCAGGGAATGGGGAAGGGAAATATTAAGGGCAATTGAGAGATATTGATTTTAAAGTTCTCCAAATTGGGAGCGCTCAAACATCAGCAAGGTTAGGGACACATGAGGATTAGTGACATAAACCAAGAGGTAGTCAGCAAATGCTGAACATTTATATTCTATTCAACTAATTACTACCCCATTAATATGTGGGTTTGCTCATATAGCAGATACAAGGTGTTCCATAACTAGGACATATAAATAATGGAGAATAGGGCCAACCTTGTGTTGTACCCTTTTAAATATTAAATTAAGGAGATAGTATGCCATTGATTTTGCCTCCAGCAGAGGGAGGGTGGTAAAGGGTTAAAACTTTGAAGGAAAAAATAGGACCAAGGCAAGAGGGTTTGATGTAGGGAAGACCAGGAGATTTGTTTGAAAGCCTTTTCGGAATTAAGGAAGGGAATCATAGGGTAATCTATGACACTGAGCACAGTGAACGATACCTATATATCTACAGTATATGGAAGAAGGCAGAAATAAGTTCAAATGATTCTTCAGAATTTTTGCAAAAATCTTAAGATCAATATTCAATAATGAGATTGGGCAATAGCAACAACAAAGTTCAGGATCTTTGTCTAGTTTAGGTAAGGCCACAACATGGGCTAGGGTGGATTGTTGAGGGAAGGGAAAGGTCAGGGAAACGTCAGTAAGATAGGTGTTAGTTGCAATAAACAGTTTTTGTAGAAAGCAGCTGTATACCCGTCAGGCCCGGGCTCTTCTCCAGGTAGGGATTTAACAGTAAAGAGTAAAGTTGAGCAGACAAGGAGGCCTGAGAAGGTGGCGGGAGATTATAAAATCAAAAAAATGAATCCGCTATTTCTTGAGTAGTATGAGCCACTATATTGGAGGTTGCTGTTATATTTGAGATATGTGATTGAGGTAAATTACCCCTCAAAGCTCTGGCCTACAGTCACCCACTCTTCTTTCCATAATCATAAAACTTACTGCAGAACATTTAAAGCATACATTTATATAAAGATTTTAAAATCCGGTTTGGTTCTATATGGGCAAATTGTAGGTCCCAAAGGGTAGCTAAGGAGAGTGCATGCTTGGGGTGCAGTTCTCTAGAGATTACTTTCCAAAGAGCTAGTTTAAGAGTGTGGGCTTTCTCTTTTTTAAGACGAGACCCATGTTTCCAAGAGGGAGATGGAGTAAGAAGAGAGAATGATAATAAAACAGGGTATGGTTTCAAAGAGGTACAAGCAGTGTTGAAGAGAAGGGATTCATTCAGTTTCCAGGTCCATTCTCTTTTAGAAAGGAAGGGAGCTAGAGAGAGCAGAAGACAGGGGCATGGTCTGACCAGAGGATATTTCCAATGTGGGAGTAAATTCATGATAGACCATTCTGACACTGTCATGGGAAGTTGCACAGGTGGAGAGGGTCCTACATCAGGACCTTTTAGGCAGTCCTCCAACTGGATATATTGAAAGTGACCAAGCACATTGTGATCTCCAGCCACCTGTCCCTGATGGCAATCATACTAGAGATGTCAAGGAACTAATCATGCAAAAACCCCGACAACAACAAACCATCACGCATAAAGGTCACCAAGTCTTCTTTGTTCAAGACCTTTTACACCATGCCTTGGCACAACTGTCTTCAAACCAGTTCTATACCTACTCCCCATATTGCTCTCCATGTTTGCCATGTTAGTGAGCCTATTAACCTACATACTCCAGAAGATCTACCAAGTTCCTGCAAGAGCTAAACCTGACCTCCATCTCCATACCTTCTGGCCTTTGATCATATTTCTCTCCACAAATGGACCCCGGCATTCCAGATACCCTCTGTTACCATCTGCTCTGCAAGACACCCCTGGTTCCATATGGAGATAACATGCCAGACCACATTAATGCATATAGTTTTTTATTGACCGTTTGTCCTTTGGTCATGCTAGCATCAGGTTTTATTTTTATTTTTTGAAATTTGGCTCTATGCCCTAGATACAGTACCTTGAAATAGCTGTATTCTAATATTGCGTACTTTTTTACACTGCTCAATTGAGCAGACGATTGATGAAAATCGTCTGCTCATCAGAGAATGAGACAGTTGTGTTTACATGTAGCAATCTCCTCCACAGTATGGTGAGGAGTGATTGCTAATGCCATCGCTTGTCCCCATACAGAATCATTATTTGAAGGCAGCAGAGAAAACTATTTTCTGCTACAAGTGATCATTTAGGTGACTGCACAAATTTATTTTTTACCTGATGAACAATCTTGACATAATTTTTTTGTATCTGAATTGTCATTCTCCCCAACAATTTGTTTTTTCCGGAATTTGAAGAATTTCTGCCCTCATAATACTTATCATAAGAAGAGCCACGGTAGAACACACCAGAGAAGCAGGCCGAAATATTACAATTAGAAGCTACACATTATCTGCTTTGGTTTGACTATTTTCCCTTGTAATGCTCCAAGGCTCATTAAAAAGTTGGTCCTTGACTTATAGGGAGCCAGTTCCATAAGGTAGCTATAGCAAAACAGTTCTCTTTTCCTGGGAGAAACTTTGCAAATTTTATTTCCATGGAGAAGCCATGTTGGTGGAGAGGGTCCTACATCAGGTGCAGCCATGTTGGTGGAGAGGGTCCTACATCAGGTGGACTCGAAAATTATATATGGGATGAACCTGGTGAAAAGGAGGAGCCCGTGGACCAGTGAGGAGGATATACTTAAGGCAAAGTATCTCCGCCTCGTATATGTAAATTATCTGTGCACCTAGATGGATGTGATGACGGCCGGGAGGCAGAAGACAGGTGAGCGGCTGTAATTTGGCCAATCACACTAAATGCTAATGAAGGGGAAGTTGAATTCCTATGTAATTTGGAAGAGGTGGTCAGGTCAGCGTACTCCATTAATAGTGTGTCTGTCTTTGTTGATAAAGCAAGCAGTAACTGTGCAGAAGATACAGAATGAGAGATGGGGAGAAGAAGCCGTTATTGTGACGGGAGTCTGCTCCCATACACAGACCTTCTGGGGATTGCTGCTTTTGCTGTTTTGTATCTGTTAGATTGTCAAAAAGTGAGATAGCAAGGCAGCCATCTAATGGCATTTGAATTTTAGTATAATTTCCCTCTGGAGCTTCTGAGGGGCTTGTAATGTCTTCCCTATCCTAATGGAGAGAACGTTAGACTTGGTGAGGTAGGTTGCATTGAAAAGTGTATGATCAGGTGGATTGTGGAGGCAGTAAAGGTTCAAGCCTACCTCAGCATAAAGGACACTGGTGGGAGCTGCATCATGGAGAGTTTCAATTTCCTGTTTCTGCGTTGTAGAAGATGTTGATGTGACCAATTGTGAGAACATATTTTGTAGACCATGCATTGGGATCATGGTAGTAGATTCTGTGGATGCTGAAAAATGAGTTAAAAAATGATCCAGTTGGCCATCTTGTGGGCCATATGATATGGTATATAGTGCTGTCTCTAGAAACGGTGATTGCCTGGAAAAATATGGAGCCATTTTTGTCCTGAGATAAAGTAAAAGGAGAAGATGTCTTAGCTCTACCCTTTTTCCCATGATGAGCTGAAGGATGTTTGTTTATGGTAGAAAACTGAGGAGCTCATAAAAAGACATTTTTAATCTGCCATAGCAACCCAACTGCTGAATATGTAAGATTTAAAAAAATACATGAAAATACTTTTTTAGTAAAGGTTTCGTTCAGACTTTTGTATAAATATGTAGGTTTACAACCCATATAATATTAAGGGTCCTCGTTCTCTTGGACCTCCCTACACAAAACTAATCCAAACAAAGACAGTTAAAGGGGTTATCCTCAGAATAGGTCATTAATATCAGATCGGCGGGGGTCCGACACCCGACACCCCTGCCGATCAGCTGTATGAGGAGACTGCGTGCATAGTGGGCACGTGCTGTCTCCCATCTCTCTTCCTGTTCACCGCTGCTTTGCCATAGACAGCAGCGGTGAGCATAGAGAGAGACTGGAGACGGCACAAGACCAACGCGCATGCCGTCTCCTCGTACAGCTGATCGCGGGGGTGCCGGGTGTCAGACCCCTGCCAATCTGATATTATTGACCTATCCTGAGGATTAGATTAGTAAAGTTCTTGTAATTCATTTTGGGTCTAATTAGAATGAATTGGTTAGAAGATTCTATTCAGGTATATGGTATAAATAAATGTGACCCACATTAAAGGTGCTGTAATTGGACTAAAAGATTGTGTATGACACTCTAAGGTGTCATAGAACTCACATTTTTCTCTCATCTTTCTTTTTATTTTTGTATAAAGTTTCTCCCTCTGTCCCCTTGCAAGCTCTTTAACGCAAAGACAGCATTAGTAATTTCCGAGTGGCAGTGACATATATGGCTATGGGTAAATGATATGTCACAAGTTTGGTGCACTATGAGAAAACTTTGCAACCAGTTTTTGGAGAAAAAAGTACAATTGGACAACAAGGCCAAAATATATGTTGACAGTGACAGAAAAATATGCCTATTGTACACGTATTACCTGTAAAAGCTTACAGGGTCCACCCAGGTTCATTTGAACCTCTGTCTTCATCTTCCATGGACTGTTTGTCTCACTAGTGTATTGAATTTTAAAAGGAAAATATCAAATCAGCAAAACTTTGGTTTCATTGTCTGTTTTGGAAAATGTTATTAATTGAAAATCGATTTGCTTATCTCTAATCATGGATCCAGGTGAAATTGTGCAGGATCACACAGGCATTGATCACCAGGGTTACTATGCCCAAAGTCATCTGGATAGGAATACATAAGCTCTCTCCATAGGACCAGACTTCCACAATTGCAAACCAATGACTACTTACCTCATCAGCTGTTCTTCTGGAGGAATGCAGCGTCTCATGTTTGAGTGCTGGAAGGTGAGTCGAGGATGCAGGGCCACAGTGTATCAGATTGCTGTCTGTCCAGTTCACCAAGAGATGAGCCAGGCCAAGAGGACACAATTCACAGGTTTAGAGCATGTTTTCAATCCAAAATTTACCAAAAATCAAAGCTAGTCAAGAATAGGACAAACAAAGCTCTCTATACTGTAAAAGCAATAGAAAATAATGTAATCATGTCACCTTCATATATATTTGTTTTCAGTGGGTTGGGACAACATGGTGATAGTGATTAGCGAGCACCAAAGTATTCGGGTGTTCGGCTGAACACATTGCTATATTCGTGTGCTCGGCCGAGCACCCGAGTATAAAGGAAGTCAATAGAAGACAACCAGGCACCCCCTGTTTTGAAGAGGGGAGGGTGCCTGGTCCGTTGAAAAGGTCAGAAAGTGACAGAAACACCACCGAAATGGAACAGCATGGGGATGATGTCTGGATGCTTGTACCATGTTGTCCGAGTTGTACACCACTTTTACAGACTGACGAAAATACGCACAAAACCCCCCCAAAAAATCAATTTCACAGAAAAAATTGTTAGGAAACATTCTTTCCTGTATATTCAATTGTATTTAAAGTGCAAGTGCTGCAAAAATGTACAAGCAAGAGGCAGTCAGAAACAGCCTGTATATCACATAAAAGAGGGCCTTGTTCACATTGTGGTACAATTGTTCAGGTAGTGGGACTCCTACACTCATAAAGCCTATGCACCAAGTGAAAGGGCTGCCAAAAATTACAAGGAACCGGTACTGCAATACACTCTTTGTTACACATAAAGGAGGGCATCATACACACCCTTGAAAAATGATCATTGATGGCCTGCTGGTGACACTCCAAAACATTAGGAGCATGATCCTGCTGTTGACCCTCTAAAACATTAGGGGCGAGGGCCTGCTGCTGAGCATTGCAAAAAATGATGGGCGAGTGCCTGCAGCTTAGCTGACCATTGAAAAAATGATGGGCGAGTGCCTGCTGCTGAGCTAACCCTGTAAAATATTGTGAGGGCCTGCTGCGGAGCATTGCAAAAAATGATGGGTGAGTGCCTGCTGCTGAGCTAACCCTTTAAAATATTGTGAGAGCCTGCTGCGGAGCTGACCCTGTAAAATATTGTAGTTGAGGGCCTGCAGGTGAGCTGACCCTCTCAAATATTGTAGGTGAGGGCCTGCAGGTGAGCTGACCCTCTCAAATATTGTAGGTGAGGGCCTGCAGGTGAGCTGACCCTCTAAAATATTGTAGGTGAGGGCCTGCAGGTGAGCTGACCCTCCCTGAAGAGGGACGTGAGGAAATCTTGTGCACTGATTCCCAAACTCTTCAGCATCCACAACCTGGGAAGGTGGCAAGCCAAGAGCAGCAGTAAAAAGGGGGAGGGATCTACAGCACCGCAACAGGCTGGAAGAGTCTGTGGGATGCCAAAAGGGAGAAGGCGGGCCACACCAAATAGCGCCGCATACAGCTGTCCTTAACCCAGGCCTTTGAATGTAAGCGCAAATACCCAGCCACCCACCCACAGGCCATAGCATTAAATGCACACCTTTAAAAATTGCTGGCCCTGGAAATGTTGCCATTTAGGCCTGTGGACACTGAGGCTTTCAGCCTCATGGCGGCGGACGTCCCTCGTTACTCAGTCCCCAGCCACCACTATTTTTCTCACTGTGCCGTCCCCGCATTACACCAGCAATTGTGTCCCGTAACATCACCCGTCCCCTGACCAACGCAGTTATTGGGAAGGTCCACTTAACGACTGACACACAGACAAGTGCTTTTGGCCAGGGGCGCTACATTTCTGTGACAGCACACTGGGTGAATCTTGTGGAGGACAGTAGGTAGTCATACCCTGGGATGGCACAGGTGCTACCAACGCCAAGAATTGCCCCCATTCCATCAGGATTTTCACCACCACCTACATTAGTTGCAGCAAACCCCCCTTCTCCTACTTCACTTCCATCTCTAAATTCTCATCTTGCAGCACCATTCAGCCATAAGTCAGTAGCTGGAAGCAGTGTAGCACGGCAGTGAGGAAGCGACAACAGGCCGTGCTGAAACTCATTTGCTTAGGTGACAAACAGCACACCGCTGCAGAGATGTGGCAGGGTATAAGGGACCAGACTGAGCTCTCGCCACTCAACCTACAACCAGGCATTGTTGGTTGTGTCTGATAATGGCCGTAACTTGTTGGCAGCTTTGGAGCTTGGCAAGCTCACACACATGGCAATCATACAGCCAATATGTCCCATGCACATCAAACATCCCAAACTTATACATTAATATAACGAAAAACATAATACACGAGAGTGGAGGTAAACCAATGGCATGGCCTGTTAATTAACTCAAAAATAACCAAATAACCATAACATATTTTACAACCATAACAACAATATTAATACCAACAATAATACAACCAGAAACCATAATAATAATAGAACAGAATGTCATTGTGGATAAATTTACAGCTGACAACGCTGGCGGCAGAGTACGTAGTTCCTTGTGCAATCCAGGAGGGGAGATGAGGGGAACACACAGCAGTTCCAATAGCGGCAGGACAACACTCTCCAAGGCCTGGGACAGTTTCATGACAGCCCGCCAACACCCTCACCCTGATGCGCAGCCTAGTGTCACAAGGCGGGAAAAAATTTGGAAGATGTTGAGGGAGTACATAGCAGACCGTGTCAGCGTCCTCAGTGATCCCTCTGTGCCTTACAACTATTGGGTGTCCAAGCTGGACATGTGGCACAAACTGCCACTGTACACCTCAGAGGTGCTGGTCTGCCCTGCCGCCAGCATTTTGTCAGAGCCGGTATTTAGTGTTGGGGGGATAATAACTGATAAGTGCATCCGTCTGTCAACTGAAAATGCTGACAGGTCGACTCTTATAAAAATGAACAAGGCCTGGATTGCCGCTGACTTTTCTACTCCTCCTCCATCATATCAACATGCTTTTTAGCATATAATGTTTAACAGGGTCAGCTCACCTGCAGGCCCCTTACATATAATGTATTACAGGGTCAGCTGCCCTGAAGGCACTCGCAAATGATGTTTTAGAGGGTCAGCAGACCTGAAGGCACTCGCAAATGATGTTTTAGAGGGTCGGCTGACGAAAGGCACTTCCAAATAATGTTTCTGTGGGTTAGCGCACCTGAAGGCCCTCAGCTGCATTCTTTTACTCAGTTTCATCGCGCCCAGGGCCACGGCCATTTCCACGGCCCTTACTGGCCTCCTTCTTAATCTTAAATGTTATATATGCTTAAAAGTATGTTACACGTACAGTAGCATAGGATTTGTGAGTGTATGCGCCAATAAATTAAAAAAGGTATTTGGGATGAGCACAAATTACACAGGAGATTTAGAAATGATAATTAGAGTTGAGCGAACCTGAACTGTGTAGTTCGGGTTCGTACCGAATTTTGGGGTGTTCGGGACACAGACCTGAACCCGAACATTTTCAAAAAAGTTCAGGTGCGGGTCCGTTGTTCGGCGATTTCTTCCTGCATTCTGAAGGGCTGCACAGCAGCTAATCAGCAAGTGTTTTACTTCTTGCCCTAAGAAGCCATCACAGCCATGCCTACTAATAGCATGGCTGTGATTGGCTGAGTGCAGCATGTGACCCAGCCTCTTTATAAGCTGGAGTCACGTAGTGCCGCATGTCAGTCTGCTGAATTGAGACTAGAGAAAGGTTGCTGCTGACACGATCAGGGACAGAATGGGGCAGAAATCTGAAGAACCTGTGCAACTTTAATCCACAAGATACAGCACATAGAGGCGGAGGGAGCCTCAGCAATCCAACATTTCTGTACCCAGCCACTATCAGGGAGATTTTTTTTGTAATCCATCTATTACTGAGATGGGGGTTGGTGGCCATTTTAGGCACTGCAGTGTACTGCATGTCTGCCAGCTTGCCAGGGACATCAGCCTAATCCAATTTTGTAGCTCAGTGTAGGAAAAAACACTTTTTTTTTTCTGGCTGCTCAAGTCCCCTATATTGCCTTTTGTATGTTCAAGGGGTGACATAGTCCATTTGTCTAGCCTGGGATCTGTGGTGCCACAGAGCACTTTTGTATACTATGCACTAAACCGTATATTCTATTTATATTCCAGCTATCAAACAGTGCATCAGTGTATTTTAGTTTAAAAAAAAAAGTGGTCATCCAAGCCTATTTTACACCATTTTGGGGGAAAAACCGTATTCCTTGTCCACAAAACATTTCTGCATACACCGTCCAACGACATATTTTATATTTCTGCTAGTGATGAGCGGGAGGTGCCATATTCGATTTTGCGATATTTCGCGAATATTCGCTTGAATATTCGTCATACAGTATATTCGTCGAAATCGAATATTCATCATTATTCTATATATTGCGAATGTTACGCGAATTTATATTCGCACCGCAAATTAAACTTAGAGCTGAGTTCCTAATGGTTGTAACTTGTATTACTAGAATTGAAGAAGATAATGAATATCACGAAGATAGCACTATATTCTCAATCTTCGTTATATTCTAGCAATACAACCATTAGGAACTCATATCTAAGTTGAATTCACAATGCGATTAATTTAACCTGCATTAATCGCATTGCGAATTCAACTTAGAGCTGAGTTCCTAATGGTTGGTTGTTGTATTGCTAGAATATAACGAAGATTGAGAATATAGCGCTATATTCGTTATCTTCGTTATATTCTAGCAATACAACCATTAGGAACTCAGCTCTAAGTTGTAATTGCAATGCGATTAATGCAGGTTATATTATTCGCATTGCGAATTGAATTTAGAGCTGAGTTCCTAATGGTTGTTGTATTGCTAGAATATAACGAAGATAACGAATATAGCGCTATATTTGTTATCTTCGTTATATTCTAGCAATACAACCATTAGGAACTCAGCTCTAAGATGTAATCGCAATAATAATTACAATTATTAATCGCTTTCCGAATCCATTTGATGCCTCTATTTGATTGTATATGATGGTTGACTATGACTACCACCAACGTTCTGCTGCCTCCAAAGCAAGATATCTGAACCCCCAGGGGCCATTTGGGCATTTTTGATAGAAAACGCATCAAAAACGCATCTGCGTTTTTACAATTTTTTCATTTTTTTTTTGTGTATTTTGCCACATTTGGTTGCATATTTACATTTGATATAGGCAAATATGGTAGTCTAGATCATGTGTCTATACCAAAACCTAGGATCATCTAAGCTATGTAGCTGAATATAGATTTGGGCAGAGTAATGATCTAGACCTGTGTTTCCCAACCAGTGTGCCTCCAGCTGTTGCAAAACTACAACTCCCAGCATGCCTGCACAGCCAAAGGCTGTCCGGGCATGCTGGGAGTTGTAGTTTTGCAAAAGCTGGAGGCACACTGGTTGGGAAACACTGAATTCTAGACTACCATATTTGTCTATACCAAATGTAAATATGCAACCAAATGAGGCAAAATACACAAAAAAATAAAATAAAAAATAAAAAAATGATAAAAACGCATGCGTTTTTGATGCGTTTTCTATCAAAAACGCCCAAATGGCCCCTGGGGGGTTCAGATATCTTGCCTCAGAGGCAGCAGAACGTTGGTGGTAGTCATAGTCAACCGTCATATACAATCAAATAGAGGCATCAAATGGATTCGCAAAGAGATTAATAATTGTAAGTATTATTCGCATTGCGATTACAATTTAGAGCTGAGTTCCTACTGGTTGTATTGCTAGAATATAACGAAGATTGAGAACTCAATCTTGCTAGAATGACGAAGATCACGTCAAATTTGTTAGTTCTAGATAGCCATAGCCAAACAATGGTGAAGTAAGGGCTCTTTCACACTGGCGTTTTATCTTTCCGTCCTAGAGTTCCGTCCTCGGGGCTCTAGGACGGAAAGATACTGATCAGGATTATCCCAATGCATCCTGAATGGAGAGAAATCCGTTCAGGATGCATCAGGATGTCTTCAGTTCAGTACTGAGACTTTTTTTGCCGTAGCAAAATCTGCAGCATGATGCGGATTTTGCTCCGGACCCAAATCCTGAGGGCATGCTGGAAGGACGGATCCGGAATTAATGCCCATTGAAAAGCATTAATCCAGATCCGGCTTTAAGCTAAACGTCGTTTTGGCGCATCGCCGGATCCGACGTTTAGCTTTTGTGAATGGTCACCATGGCAGCCAGGACGCTAAAGTCCCGGCTGCCATGGTAAAGTGTAGTGGGGAGGCAGGGGAGAAGCATACTTACCATCCATGCGGCTCCCGAGTCCCGGGGCGCTCCACAATGACGTCAGAGCGCCCCATGAGCATGGATCACATGATCGCATGGATCATGTGATCCATGCGCGTACGGCTCTCTGACGTCATTGTGGAACGCCCCGGGAGCCGCACGGACTGTAAGTATCTGCTCCCCCGGCTCCCCACTACTTACTATGGCAACCAGGACTTTAGTAGCGTCCTGGCTGCCATGGTAACCTGAAAGCATATTGAAGACTGATCAGTCTTTAAATGCTTTCAGTTGTCTTGCGTTGTGACGGATCCGGCGGGCATTTCTTTTTTATTTTGTTAATAAATTGTTTTTTCTGAGTTATAACGCGTGATTTCAGTTTTTTATAATGTTATGTTATGGTGTAATTCTTACTGAATTTATTCTAAGGCCCCACCATTAACAAAGACTGCTGCTATTATCCTCACCACTATGGCCCCTTTCACACGGGCAAGTTTTCCTCGCGGGTGCAATGCGTGAGGAGGACGCATTGCACCCGCACTGAATCCGGACCCATTCATTTCTATGGGGCTGTGCACATGAGCGGTGATTTTCACGGATCACTTCTGCGTTGCGTGAAAATCGCAGCATGCTCTATATTGTGCGTTTTTCACGCAACACAGGCCCCATAGAAGTGAATGGGGCTGCGGGAAAATCGCAAGCATCTGCAAGCAAGTGCGGATGCGTTGCGATTTTCCCGCATGGTTGCTTAGCAACGGGACCCGATCGCTATTATTTTCCCTTATAACATGGTTATAAGGGGAAATAATAGCATTCTTAATAAAAAAAATGCTTAGTAAAATGAAGTGGAAGGGGTTAAAAATAATAAAAGTTAACTTACCTTAGCCACTTGATCGCGTAGTTGCGATCTGTCCTCTCTTTCCCTGCATCAGCTAAGAACTAAAGGATCAAAAAATTATTGAAAGTAACTCCTAAAATCACATTTATTGATCATTATTAAAACCCCTTTATGTTTATACAAACCCCTATTATTCAAACCAAGGGGCAAAGGGTTGGCAGTACGGTATATGTGGGTGGGGTAGGGGCCTGAACTATATATTGTCCCTTAACCCCAATACCCTATTTAAGTCTCCGCCCGAGGCCCCCTGGTGGTGGGGACCCCTCGTCCTCGTACCTAAACTGCCTATCCCTTGCACTTTCCCTAATCCTGCTAACCAGCAGCACCTGTACAACACCTTAATTAAATTCCAAAATTAACCCGTGCCTCTATGACAATGATGTAGCCTGATATCCCCACTAGGTCATAGACTCCAAGGTGTAATGTGCCACGGGAATAAAACAGTATTGTGTAGCAGATAAATTAAACAACAACCCGACGCGTTTCCCCCAAACCTGGGTTCATCAGAGGGCAAAAAAGTACGAAAACCTGTGCGACAATACAAGGTCCAAAAGTGGGGATTCAGAAGCCGTATAGATACAGATTGACTTGCAGATACCTGTATGAAGAAACACAAACCATACACAAATGCTATAGTCATACCCTAATTCCACATGGGTCAAAGAATGGTGTCACTATAATACAACCTGTACTCACCCAAATAGATAGACCTATTTCTTAGCGCCGCTTCCAGGGTTGAGGTGACTGATGCTGCACCTAACTACCCAAGGCGCGCTCGTTAGAGACCTATATATAGGATACAGAGAAAATGTCAAATCATGGTGGGAGATAAAATCTCTAGAGAATTACATTGCACAATCAATTGTACCAAAAGGTTTACGGATTAAATTAGTACCAGCTGAACGTATAAAAACAGCGTCCCTCTTATTAAAATGAAAGGAGGAGCTGAATAAGAGCTCCCTGACCCTTATGCAATTCCTCTTGGATGAGGAAAAAACACATTTCTCCAAAACATCTGACAATTTGCAGAATTTAATTGAAGCAGCCTTAAAATTCAAGGCGGATCCGGATTTCACAAAAAGGGAGCTATCCATTCAAACATCAATTGAGAAATTACAGACTCAGATTAAGGATAGGAAGCATAGACAGTTGATATGTGACCTACATTAATTTAGAGATAAGAAGGCCTACAATTTTACATCAAGCAATATAGCCCCGTCAGCGTCAGAGATCTCCTCCTCTGATTTATCTGAATCTGAATCCCAGGAGGGTATCCAAAAGGAGAGACCTAATACAAACAAGAGGTTTGGACACAAAAGATGGCAACGGGGGGGAAGAGGCTACTATCGAGGCGGACGGGGGGTGGGGGGGGCGGAGATGGTGTACCATTCTCCTCCTCTTCTACTTTTCCTCCACCTTCCTCGGGTTCTGCAATCAATCCTCCTACGCCCTCACATTTTTTAGGACAGGGTCAGGTACCGTATCATCTGAGAAACAGGGGAGGGGAACCCTAGATCAGGATGAGGAAACCCAAGTTATCAATCTGATTTCTAGGGCTCTATCAGAAGTAGAAATAAGGGTATTAAAAAGAGGCCTCTCCTTTGTACCAATGACCAAGTTTGTCCCATTTAATTGGGTGAAGGATATTAACCTCTTTTGTAGGAAACTAAAATGGCACAAATTCATGAAGAATACAGATAAGGTCACCTTAAGCAATCTGGGGATCAATGATGATGACCTCCCGGATCTGGAGCTTCTAATGAGTCTATGGGAGGAGGGATTGCGGAACCCAGGGGAAGGCCCATTTACAAACCTTCGCTCAAAAAGTAAAAGGATGCCACCTCCCTCTAATTATGAACACATTGACATATTTCTGACACTTGTGACAAGGGACTTGGAGAATTTGGATACGGTTCATGCCCCACAGTTTAATCTAAAATACGATGAATTTGAAGCCCTGAGAGGTTTGGAAAAAGATGATTCTATCGTTATTAAACCCTCGGATAAGGGCGGCAATCTTGTAATAATGGGACATGAACAGTATTTAAAAATGTGTTATGACATCCTGGATAACACAAGTTGGTACTGTAGATTGCACACAGACCCCACATTGACGTTTTCGGAAGAACTTGAGAAAATCCAGAATAAGGGCCTACAAAATAAGGTTATTAATGCGGCTGAACATAAGTTTATGTTTCCACCACACCCGGTGCTGGCGACATTTTACACACTACCAAAAATCCACAAAGGGATATCCCCCTTGAAGGGGCGCCCCATTATATCAGGCGTGGATTCAAAATAGTGGGGTTTATGTCTATCAAATATTACGCAAATTTGTATCTGCTCTTCCTTCATATACTCGTGATTCTATGGCTTTTCTACGGAAAATTGATACACTAACCATTGATCGATCTTGCTGGCTAGCAAGCATTGACGTGGAATCCCTATACAGTAACATCCCGCATGATAAGGGCATTAAGGCGATATCTTATTTTTTTAAAACACGTGGGACTCAATTTTCCGTACACAGTGATTTTGTGCTCTCCCTGCTTCACTTTATATTGACCCACAACGTTTTTATTTTCAATTCCCGATCCTACCACCAGCTCAGGGGGACAGCGATGGGGAGCCCGTGTGCCCCGTCGTATGAAAATCTCTTCCTGGGCTGGTGGGAGGACACGGTGGTCTTTCCCGACCATGAGACCTGGTGGAATGATAAGATATTCTATTGGACCAGATATATTGACGATGTATTCAATATCTGGAATGGTACAAAGGAGGAATTCCATAAGTTTGTACATGATCTGAATGATAACGTTGTGGACCTCAGATTTACATCGGTTATAGAGGAACATCAAATTACCTTTCTTGATGTAATGGTGATGAAGCAGGGGGAAAAGTTGAATACTACACTGTTCAGAAAAGAAACAGCAACAAACTCACTGTTGCATTGAAAAAGTTTCCACCCATATGCCCAAAAAAAGAGTATTCCTAAAAGCCAATATTTGTGAGTACGATGCAATTGTTCGACGATGGAAGGATATATAAGGGAGACAAGGAACTTACAGAAAAGGTTCCAAAATAGAGGATACCCTAAAAAAATTTGGGGGATGCATATAGACAGGCCTCCTCTTCTGACCGGACACAATTATTGATACCTAGGATACAGGAAAGAACAAAAACATCGGAAATCAGATTGATTTCCACATTTGATGCTGGTCACCAAGAGGTCAAAAAAGTTTTGAGCAAGTATTGGTCAATCCTGGGGTTGGATCCTGACCTGGATAGGGTCATTAACAACTATCCCAGCATTACATACCGTAAGGGGAGGAGTCTTCGGCACCGCCTGGTGCGGAGTTCCTACACTGCCCCGAAAAGAATAGGTAAATGGCTTGATCGCCAACCCCCAGGCATGTTTAAATGCGGGAGATGCAAAGCCTGTAATTTTATACTGAACTCAAAGATAATACAGGGCTCAGCGACCAAACAATGTGTCACAATAAGGAATTTAATCAATTGACGAACAAAAGGAGTGGTTTACATATGCCAGTGTACATGTCCGCTTGATTACATAGGTAAGACCAAAAGGGAGTTGAGGGTTAGGATATGTGATCACATTAATGATGTGATAAAAGGTAAATCGACACCCATTGCACAACATGTGAAGGAGGTTCATCAGGGGAACCCGGGGTGTTTATCTTTTTCGGTTCTAGAGGTGATCCCACCATCCCCCAGAAGGGGGGACTGGGATCGCAAAATACTGCAGAAAGAATCAGCATGGATTTTCAACCTGCGATCACAGACCCCATGGGGACTTAATGAATGTCTTGATTACCAATGTTTTTTATAAACTATGAACCATTTTTGGAGTCTAATCATTATGGGTCCCCAGTTTTCATGAATTTCCCTCTGCCTCCCCTATAATCATGTTCAGCTAGGGAATCCCTCCTCTTCTTCCCCCTTGCCCCTCCCCTTCCACCCTTCCCCCCTCCTTCTCCCCCTCCTTCTCCCCCTCCTTCTCCCCCTCCTTCTCTGAGTCTCTTTTTTTGCTAATTGCTGGTAAATTGCTAGTACCTTTTGGGACTGGGAATGTTGACTGAGGACTAATGAATGTCCCTTTTCTGTGACTTATGGAGATCTGGTGGGAATTTTCACCGTTACCCCATACCTTATCATGATATTGTCACGACTGTGACTGATCCAGACAGGTCTGGGAGGAGAAGGTCGCAGCGACTTGCTACTCGCGATAGCTTGTGAGTTTCCTCCGTGGTTCAGGGTATGTCATCCGGGTTTTGCCTTGTGAACCTTTTTGTCCTGACTGGGAGTTTGTAGGCATTCTTCTCAGGTGAGTGCTGTCTGCCACTCCCAGCTACTATATTAGTTTCAGTTTCACTTGCAGTCATTGCCAGATATAGTCCTTACTTCCAGTGCTATTCTGACCTTTGAAGGAGATCGTTTGATGGTATTGCTGTGGAGCTCTTGTCTGGGGTGGACTGTCGTTATTGGGATCATCTTCTCTGCTCGTGACTGGATAAGTCTATCTCTGCTGGAGATTGTTTGTTTGTTGCTGTCTTCCCCTGTTGTTCTCCTAGACATGAGTGATGGTGACTAGTGCTCCCATCTGCCTTTCCCCAGTCTAGTCTTCTGAGGGTGACTCAGGGTTTAGGCATCCTGCTCGCCGCACGGGTTTACACCCCGTCTAGGGTATCAGGTGCCAGCTTAGGGTTTGTCAGGGGTGGCCGTTCTATTTGCCATCCATAGATAAGGGTCCCCCTTCCCCTCCGTCTGGTGCGACACGACTGCTGCTGGGATAGCGGTCGTGACAGTATATCTGGCCTTTTAAAAAAAAAAAAAAGTGACATTTCCTTTTTTTTTTTGCCTGCTGTTTTGCTTTGTATTTTCTGTTCCACTATGGATCCGGTTACGGTTTTGGCGAAACAATTACAGGGGTTATCCCTTGAAGTGGCAGGATTAAAAGCAACAGTGCTGCAGCAGCAGCAGCAATCCTTGGGTTCCACCGTTGCTACGGGAAACCAAGGTACTCCTGAGCCAAAAGTTGCTTTTCTCAGGAGAGAGAGACCAATTTGTAACCTTCAGAGAAGCTCGTAATTTGTTCTTCAGGTTACGCCCTAGATCCTCCGGCGGTGAGGAACAAAGGGTGGGCATTGTAATTTCTCTCCTGCAAGGAGATCCGCAGGCTTGGGCTTTCTCCTTACCATCTGACTCTCCGGCCTTACGATCAGTGGAGGAGTTTTTTGAAGCTTTGCGTCTCGTATATGATGACCCGGACAGGGTCTCACTGGCTGAGTCTAAGCTACGTAGACTTCGGCAAGAGAACCGGTCAGCTGAACTATATTGTGCCGAATTCCGTAGGTGGGCTACGGATACATTATGGAACGACTCAGCCCTTAGGAGTCAGTTCTGCCAGGGGTTGTCTGAAAAATTAAAAGACGCGCTGGCGGTATACGAGGTCCCTGGGTCTCTTGAGGCTGCTATGTCTCTGTCCATAAGAATCGACAGACGACTCAGGGAGATTAAATTCTACAGAGGCCTGTATAGGGCAGGGATCGGTTTGTTATGATCCAGTCGAACCAATGCAAATAGGGGGCACCACTAGACGGGTGAATCCTCCTAAGGTCCGCCGTAGGTCAGAAGTTTGTTTTCGTTGTGGGGGGAGGGGTCATTTTGTAAAGGTATGTCCCTCAGTACCCAAGAGATCACAAACAAAGGAGCCGCCAGAGAAACTAGAGTCCCCAGATTGTGCGGAGGATAACAGTCTGGGCGTATTCGTTTCCGCCATACGCATGTCTCAGTTTTTGTTGTCCGCTACCGTTATGGCGGGCAATAAGACTGAGATCTGTTCCGTCTTTTTGGACAGTGGGTCGGGGGTCAACTTGGTGGATTCAGGGTTTGCTCAGGCTCTGGGGTTTACTCCGGAACCGGTACGCAGAACTATTCCTGTTTTTGCAATCGACTCCTCCCCTCTTACTCAGAGAGAGTTAACACAGATCATCCATAATATCCATCTGCAGGTAGGGGACCTTCATAAAGAGCATATCTCTTGTTATGTCCTGGACGGTCTTCCGGCTCCTATGCTATTGGGGCTTCCCTGGCTGGTGACTCACAATCCAGTGGTGGATTGGCAGGCCGGGGAGATTGTGGAGTGGAGTGAACATTGTAAGGACAACTGCTTGAGTAGTAGGTGCTCAACACTCTCTGTAACAACTCTACCTGCCTTTCTGTCAGATTTTATGGATGTGTTCTCTGAGAAGGGTTGTCAGGGGTTACCACCTCATCGTCCATATGATTGCCCGATTAATCTGTTACCTGGGGCAAAACTACCTAAAACCCGGTTATACAATCTTCCCGGCCCGGAGAGAAAGGCTATGAAAGATTATATTTCGGAGAGTTTGGCTAAGGTGACACATCAGACCCTCTTCTTCACCCGTGGCTGCAGGGTTCTTTTTCGTTACAAAGAAAGATGGGGGCCTGCGTCCTTGCCTGGATTTCCGGGAATTAAATCGGATAACTATCCGAGATCCCTATCCTCTTCCTCTCATTCCAGACCTCTTTAATCAGGTTGCTGGTGCTAAATGGTTCTCCAAAATGGATTTTAGAGGAGCCTATAACCTGGTTCGCATCAGAGAGGGGGATGAGTGGAAGACGGCTTTTAATACTCCGGAAGGGCATTATGAAAATCTTGTCATGCCATTTGGTCTTACTAATGCGCCTGCGGTGTTCCAACATTTTGTCAACGATATTTTTAGTCACCTTATCGGGAGATTTGTTGTGATATATCTTGATGACATCCTGGTCTATTCTCCGGATCTGGATACACATAAGATCCATGTGAGACAAGTGCTGCAGATATTAAGGGCCAACAAATTGTTTGCTAAATTAGAGAAATGTGTGTTCGCCGTAAAAGAACTGCCATTTCTGGGGTATGTGTTGTCAGATTCAGGTTTCCGCATGGATCCAGAGAAAGTCCGGGCAATTATGGACTGGGATCTGCCTGAGAACCTGAAGGCTTTGCAACGCTTCCTGGGGTTTGCCAATTTTTATAGAAAGTTTATAAAGAACTATTCCTTGGTGGTCAAACCACTGACGGACATGACCCGAAAGGGATCCGATTTTCCAAATGGTCACATGCAGCCAAAACTGCCTTTACATCTCTGAAGGAGAGATTCACCTCAGCTCCTATTCTCGTACAGCCAGATGTCTCGCTTCCTTTTATTGTAGAGGTTGACGCATCAGAGGTGGGGGTGGGAGCGGTACTATCTCAGGGCCCGTCCCTGGTGAATGGCGTCCATGTGCTTTCTTTTCAAAGAAATTGTCTACTGCAGAAAGGAACTATGATATTGGCAACAGGGAACTTTTGGCTATTAAGTTGGCCTTAGAGGAGTGGCGTCATTTTTGGAGGGGCGGTTCATCCCGTCACAGTGATTACTGATCACAAAAACTTAGTATATCTGGAGTCTGCTAACGTCTCACCCTAGACAGGCTCGGTGGTCGTTATTTTTACTAGGTTTAATTTTGTAATAACCTATCGCCCGGGGCAAAAATACTAAGGCGGATGCATTGTCTCGAAGCTTTCCTGGAGGGGGTGATGTTGATGTTCCAGAGCCTATTTTGCAAAAGGGGGTGGTGGTCTCTGCATTACACTCAGGTTTAGAGGGGAGGGTGTTGGAAGCTCAGGGGGACGCCCCGGCCTCTTGCCCCTCGGGTAAACTGTTTGTGCCAGAAAATTTACGCCTGGATATACTAAAAGAACACCATAACTCCACACTGGCAGGACACCCAGGTAATAAGGCAACCTCTGAATTAGTGTCTCGTCGGTTCTGGTGGCCTAAGTGGCGCCAGGAGGTGTTGAATTTTGTGTCTGCATGTGCTACCTGTGCTCATTCTAAGGTGGATCATACTCGTCCGGCAGGGCGTCTTTTACCTCTGGCCATCCCCAACAGGCCTTGGACACACCTATCAATGGATTTCATTACTGATCTACCAGTATCAGCGGGGAAGACTGTTATTCTGGTAGTTGTTGACAGATTCAGTAAAATGGTGCACTTTATTGCTCTTACCGCATTGCCTAATGCTAACACACTGGCTCAGGTTTTTATTGACCACATCGTGAAGCTTCACGGGGTCCCTTCCGATATTGTTTCGGATCGTGGTACCCAATTTGTTTCTAAATTTTGGAAAGCTTTTTGTTCTTGTTTAGGGGTTCATCTGTCGTTTTGTTCATCTTTCCATCCACAGTCCAACGGTCAGACTGAACGTACCAATCAAAACCTAGAGACATATTTGAGATGCTTTGTATCCGAAAATCAGGAGGAATGGTCATCTTATTTACCGTTAGCTGAGTTTGCCATTAATAATCGTCGTCAAGAATCCACCGATAAGTCACCATTTTTTGGTGCGTATGGTTTCCATCCTCAGTTTTGTACGTTTAGTGAGGGGGGGCCGTCTGGGATTCCCGAGGAGGAACGATTTGCGTCTTCACTTTCATCAGTGTGGCAGAGTGTGCAAGTAAGTTTGAAGAGAATTGGTGGTAGATACAATCGTGTGGCTGATAAGAAGCGCTCTGAAGGTCCGGACCTTGGGGTGAATGACTTGGTGTGGTTGTCTACCAGAAATATCAAGTTGAAGGTTCCCTCATGGAAATTAGGTCCGAGATTTATTGGTCCTTATAGGGTAATTAAGATCATTAACTCGGTGGCTTTTCGTCTGGAGCTACCTCTGACTCTAAGGATCTATAATGTCTTCCACAGATCTCTGCTTAAGAGATATGTAGAACCTCCTGAACCATTGCCACTACCGCCTCCACCGGTGGTTGTTGATGGCAGTCTTGAGTTTCAGGTAGAAAAGATTGTTGATTCACGATATGTTCGCCGCTCTCTTCAGTACCTGGTGCACTGGAGAGGCTATGGTTCCGAAGAGAGAATGTGGGTGCCAGCATCAGAGATAAAGGCGGACAGACTCATTCGAGCTTTTCATAGGTCCCATCCGGAGAGGCCTGGTCTTGAGGGTCCGGTGGCCCCTCGTAGAAAGGGGGGTACTGTCACGACTGTGACTGATCCAGACAGGTCTGGGAGGAGAAGGTCGCAGCGACTTGCTACTCGCGATAGCTTGTGAGTTTGCTCCGTGGTTCAGGGTATGTCATCCGGGTTTTGCCTTGTGAACCTTTTTGTCCTGACTGGGAGTTTGTAGGCATTCTTCTCAGGTGAGTGCTGTCTGCCACTCCCAGCTACTATATTAGTTTCAGTTTCACTTGCAGTCATTGCCAGATATAGTCCTTACTTCCAGTGCTATTCTGACCTTTAAAGGAGATCGTTTGACGGTATTGCTGTGGAGCTCTTGTCTGGCGTGGACTGTCGTTATTGGGATCATCTTCTCTGCTCGTGACTGGATAAGTCTATCTCTGCTGGAGATTGTTTGTTTGTTGCTGTCTTCCCCTGTTGTTCTCCTAGACATGAGTGATGGTGACTAGTGCTCCCATCTGCCTTTCCCCAGTCTAGTCTTCTGAGGGTGACTCAGGGTTTAGGCATCCTGCTCGCCGCACGGGTTTACACCCCGTCTAGGGTATCAGGGCAGACAGGTGCCAGTTTAGGGTTTGTCAGGGGTGGCCGTTCTATTTCCCATCCATAGATAAGGGTCCCCCTTCCCCTCCGTCTGGTGCGACGCGACTGCTGCTGGGATAGCGGTCGTGACAGATATCTTATTGTCTTTGATCAAGTATCTTACTATATACAAACCAAATTACCTCTTGATTAATGAAGTCAGTATAGTTGATATATTAAGTATATTACCTAATGATTACAATCATACTATAATGCAGTAATGTCATATACATATCTATATCGAATTTATGAATTACGCCCCTCCCACGGTTATAGCTTACGCACTATTCAAACGCAAATGGTAGGCGCGTCCTGCTGTTTTGCATATGGTTGGTACGCAAGTGGTAAGCGCGTCCTCCGGAAGTGAGGTATGTGTTCCACGGGTAACAACAGGATGTGACGTCATCGGGCACCCCGATGTGGTTTGCGCGCGACAGACAGACATGAGACCGCGCGATAGGACGTACCGGTAATGAGGGGGCGGGCAGTTAGTATTTAAATAACGAGCGCCTTGGGTAGTTAGGTGGAGCATCAGTCACCTCAACCCTGGAAGCGGCGCTAAGAAATAGGTCAATCTATTTGGGTGAGTACAGGGTGTATTATAGTGACACCATGCTTTGACCCATGTGGAATTAGGGTATGACTATAGCATTTGTGTATGGTTTGTGTTTCTTCATACAGGTATCTGCAAGTCAATCTGTATCTATACGGCTTCTGAATCCCCACTTTTGGACCTTGTATTGCCGCACAGGTTTTTGTACATCTTTGCCCCCTGATGAACCCAGGTTTGGGGAAAACGCGTCGGGGTTGTTGTTCTATTTATCTGCTACACAATACTGTTTATTCCTGTGGTATATTGCACCTTGGAGTCTATGACCTAGTGGGGATACTAGGCTACATCATTGTCATAGAGGCACGGGTTAATTTTGGAATTTAATTTTAGTGGTGTACAGGTGCTGCTAGTTAGCAGGATTAGGGAAAGTGCAAGGGATAGGCAGTTTAGGTACGAGGACGAGGGGTCCCCACCAGGGACGTGCACAGACATTTTGAAGGGCAGGGGCTTAAATAAAAAAAAGGGCATTTGTCACATGACGTAGCAGACATGTGTCACGCACGTCCAGCCCCTGCGCTAGCCTTAAAGGACCCTGTCCCTCTAACCCTGCACTGGTGAGTGGGCGGACTGTTGAATAAATTGTATCGGTGAATAAATTGCGCTGCCGCCGGCGGGATGGACCACATACCTCTTACATCCAGGGACATCTCCTGTCATGTAGATCTTCACTTTCCTCTTCTCCTTCGTCTGACCCAGACCGCCATGGCAAATTCTTTCAGTCACATCTCGCCTCTACAGAGTTTGTAATACAGACACAGTCAGATTTCTCAATGTTTCCATCACCCTCCCCATCCTGGTGTCCCGACAATGTCATCCTGCTGCCACTCCCAATACTGCCCCTGTGGTGCTCCCCAATGTTCCAGGTACTATACTGCTGAAAAAATAGTGACCCTAATAGACATAATTGGGGTCATTTATAAAACTGGTGTAAAAGATAAGTGGATTTCCAAAAGAGCTGTCAAAAATGAATGGTGAAATCTGATTGACTGCTATGGGCGACTAAGCCAGTTCTACTTTACACTAGTTATATAAATTACCCCAAATATCCCTGTGTCCACAGCAGCTATAATGTCTCCAAGAGTGTCCCAGTAATAACACCCTATATTGTGCTCCAGGTAGTATTCCCTGTATAGTGTCCACATAAATAATTGAATTGCCCCTACAGTGCCTCCCCTATAGCAACACCCCCATATAGTAATTTCCCCCGCACTGCCCCCACATAGTAATCAGCCCATAGTAATTTGCCCCCACACAGTAATTTCCCACACACAGTAATTGGTCCCCAAACTGCCCCCACACAGTAATTTGTTCCCACACTGCCCCCACACAGTAATTTGTTCCCACACTGCCCCCACACAGTAATTGCTCCCACACAGTAATTTCCTCCACACTGCCACCTCAAAGTAATTTCCCCCACACAGTAATTTGTCCCCACAGTAATTTGTCCCCACACTGCCCCCACATAGTAATCAGCCCATAGTAATTTGCCCCCACACAGTAATTTCCCCCACGTAGTAATTGGTCCCCAAACTGCCCCACACAGTAATTTGTTCCCACACTGCTCCCACACAGTAATTGCTCCCACACAGTAATTTCCCCCACACTGCCGCCACAAAATAATTTCCCCCACACAGTAATTTGTCCCCACACTGCCCCCACATAGTAATCAGCCCATAGTAATTTACCCCCACACAGTAATTTCCCACACACAGTAATTTGTCCCCACACTGCCCCCGATACAGTAATTTGTCCCCACCCTGCCCAAACAGTAATTTCCCCCACATTGCCACCACAAAGTAATTTGCCCCCACATAGTAATTTGCCCCCACATAGTAATTTGCCCCACACTGACTGCCCCCACATAGTAATTTGCCCCCATAGTAATTTTCCCCACACATTTCTGGGCCTAGCACTGGCAGCATTGCAGCACATTTTGAATTCCCTTCCCCCCCTTTTTACATTTCTCCCCGACCGGGCAACTCCCTCCATGGTGGCACAGTGACAGACTGACAGTGGACAGCCCCACACAAGCTGACTCATCGGTGATGAGCAGGTTGCAGGCAGTTACAGTCTTTGAACTTCTGCTCCGGCCTCCCGCGCGTCGCCCCCACGTGACTACTGAGGCACCGCGCCGCACGGTCTCGGCCCGGCACACACAGGCTGGGCAGGTGCCCGCCGCCCGGCACTTGTGCACATAGGAAAAAAAAAGGCAGCTGCTTGTTCTGCCTAGCGCCGCCGACCCAGAAAAAAAAAAAAAAAGGGGAATTAAAGGGGCAGAGGCAGAAAGGGGCAGGGCTCAAGCCCCCTTTGAGCCCTATGTGTGCACGTCCCTGGTCCCCACCACCAGGGAGCGCCCTCGGGCGGAGACTTAAATAGGGTATTGGGGTTAAGGGACAATATATAGTTCAGGCCCCTACCCCACCCACATATACCGTGCTGCCAACCCTTTGCCCGTTGGTTTGAATAATAGGGGTTTGTATAAAACATAAAGGGGTTTTAATAATGATCAATAAATGTGATTTTAGGAGTTTCTTTCAATAATTTTTTGATATATTTGGGATAAAAAGAAAGTGAACCCACAAATATCTATGTACATCATATAATTTCTTAAGAACTAAAGGACCTGTGATGACATCCCATCACATGGTCCATCACCATGGTAAGATGGACCATGTGATTGGACCATGTGATGTGATGTCATCACAGGTCCTTTAGTTCTTAGCTGATGCAGGGAAAGAGAGGACAGATCGCAACTACGCGATCAAGTGGCTAAGGTAAGTTAACTTTTATTATTTTTAACCCCTTCCACTTCATTTTACTAAGCATTCTTTATTAAGAATGCTATTATTTCCCCTTATAACCATGTTATAAGGGAAAATAATAAAGAATAATAAAAAAAATTGCCTTAATGTAACCAGAGTTGTTAAAATAAAACAGATAAACAAAAATGATTTAAAACCAAACCAAACTTTATAAATAAAGTATAAAACAATTTTTTAAACAAACATAAAATAAAAAATAAATAAAACTAAGGCAGGGCTTTCAATTGATCATGCTGGTTGATCAGCTCCGCTACGGCCTTCTGATGCCACTCCTCTATGGCCTTCAGTTCTTGGGTGAACTTCAGCTGCAAAGCCCTCATCCTCCTGGAGTGCTCCCGCTGCAACAGAATTATTTTATTTTTCATTTCTTTTAGTACTGCCCAAATTTTTTTTTATTAAAAATCAGATTAAATAACTTTAATTGATTAGTGTATAAATGAGCTGGCCATTAAAATCGCAATCAGTTATATAGTTCTTTACTTAAGAATATTTCACAAGAGTATTTTATTTAAAAAAATGGTGGGATCAGTTGACTGTTTGATTGGTACTATTTTGGGGTGCATACGTCTTTTTGATCGCTTGGGTTTGGAATTTATGTCATGGAACGTTACAAAATATGTATACTGTATAAAATATGTCTGTTTTTGACAGTTTAAAAAAAAATATTTGTATGGGATTTGCCAAAGGGGTAAGAACACGCTATATTGTTATAGAGCTGCTTTTTACGGATGCGGCTATACCAATTATGTGCACTATATTATTTATGTAATTTTTAGATTACATAAATGAATATATATGAGAAAAGACAATTTCTAATTTATTCTTCTTTAAAAAAAAAATTGTCTTTTTTATCTTTCAAATTTTTTTCAAAATTATATTTATTTTTTATTTATCAAAACCCATCTGCATCCTAAAGATCCATTGGGTCTGATCACTACAGAGTGCATTGCAATAGTCATCTATTGTAATACACTGTATAGTCAGTGCCACACTTACACTAAGGCTGATCAGAACTCAGGGTCTGATCAGCCTTAGGTAAATGGCAACTAGGACGCCTTTGTAAAGGCGTCCGGGTGCCATGGCAACCATCTTGCCGTTGTGGAAGCAGTGACGGCAAGATGGAAGAGAGAGGGAGCTTTCTCCCTCTCAACCACATAGATGTCGCTGGCCTGAAACAGGCTTTTTTTTAAAGTGCTGCGCTATGATTGGTTAGTCTGCAGAGACAAAACAATCGGAGCGCTTACTATCAAGGGAACACTCTGATTGGTCCCTTGCCGGCTTACCACTTGTGTCTGCTTCTGGGGAGAGCGTAGACTCCGGGGCTGTTTAGGCCTCTTGCACAAGGGCGTCATGTTTGACGCCCGGATAAGAGGCGGGTGCGTTGCGGGAATCGCCACGATTTTTCCGCGCGTGTGCTAACGTTTGTAGTGCGTTTAGCACGCGCGTGAAAAAATCCGCATGCTTGGTACCCAGACCCGAAGTCAGACTTCATCACTGAAGTCCGGTTTCGGGATGAGTATTCTGTATATGTAATTATTTTCCTTTATAACATAGTTATAAGGGAAAATAATCGCATTCTAATTACAGAATGTAATGTTCCCCGGGCTATAGAGGGTTAAAAATAATAAAGAGTTAACTCACCTTCTCCCATTGTACGCGCAGAGCCCCAGAAAGTCTTCTCTCTTTATGATTGCTTGCTTCAGGACCTGTGGTGACGTCACAGGGTCACATGGTCCAATCATAGAAGCATTTGAGTGGACCATGTGACCCATGTGATCCTGTGACGTCACCAAAGGTCCTTTATCTAACAGATGTTGGATGAAGGACCTGCCGTGATGTCACAGGAACACATGGGTCACATGGTCTACTCAAATGCTTCTATGATTGGATCATGTGACCCTGTGACGTCACCACAGGTCCTGAAGCAAGCAATCATCAAGAGAGAAGACGTTCTGGGGCTCTGCGTGTACAATGGGAGAAGGTGAGTTAACTCTTTATTATTTTTAACCCTCTATAGCCCGGGGAACACTGCATTCTGTAATTAGAATGCGATTATTTTCCCTTATAACTATGTTATAAAGGAAAATAATAACGATCAGGTCCCCATCCCGATCGTATCCTAGCAACCATGCGGGAAAATCGCAACGCATCCGCACATGATTGCGGATGATTGCGATTTTCCCGCATCCCCATTCACTTCTATGGGGCCTGCGTTGCGTGAAAATCGCAGAATATAGAACATGCTGCGATTTTCACGCAACGCAAAAGTGATGCGTGAAAATCACCGCTCATGTGCACAGCACCATAGAAGTGAATGGGTCCGGATTCAGTGCGGGTGCAATGCGTTCACTTCACGCATTGCACCCGCGCGGAAAACTCGCCCGTGTGAAAGGGGCCTTATAGTGTCACAGCCCCGGGAAGCAGTTTGGGCGTGGCCGTACGTCGAAATGCAGCAAGTCACTTGTTATTTGGTCGTACAGTTATGTCAGAAAGCATGAAGGGGTTAAAGGTTAAAGATTTAACATGTTTATTATAGTTTTCTGGAATAAACTGACACCAGTGACTGAGTTAAAACACCCACAACACATATTATTTACCCTCCTGGCGGGGGGTGGTCACCAGCTCCTCCTCCTCATTCTCCTCATGAGAACCGGGATGGTCTGAGGGTCCGGCATCCTCATGCTGTGGGGTAGGGGCAGAGGGTCCTGCCTGCTCCTGCTCCTCCTCCTCCAACACCTCCTCCTCCACAACCACTGCCTTTTTTGAAGGCCTGCAGCGGACTGAGGGGACGGGATCACCTATAATGACAAAATTTTCTTAAGTTATAAAAACCTCATAAAGCATAACTGTACCTATACATTACAGAGTGTTGGTGAAAGATACAAAAGTTATGTAAGCATTGTACCTGGGCAGATTTTGTTTCGTATCTCAGTGATCCGATCCTGGTGTCTCCTCTTCAGGTTGGACCACTTTTTTATAATGGCCATCCGCTTGTGTGTGGCATCGTGGTCACAATATAGTTCATAACCGATCCTCCTCAGGATCCGCTGCTTCTCCAAGTGGGACCTGGTGGTGTCGTATTTCATCTCTAGCATTCGCTGCAGGATAAAAATGCAACCATATAATCCCAAATTTGTCAAATCAAAGTATTAGAAATTAATGTCATCATCTCAACACAACAAAAAATGTTTGAGTGTTTGAAAGTAAAACATTAGATTTAATGTTAAAGTTATACAATCAAATTATATTGAAATTGTATGTGTGTGTAGTATGAGATATTGGATATTGGCCATCTGAGGAGAGATGTACCTGTCTAGTGAGGTGATGGTACGGTATGGGGTGTACAGCTGGTCCGCCTCCACATGGTGCACCCTGGGTAACGCTAAATGAACCAGCAAATAATGGCGGTCAAACATTACTTCTCCTGACCAACCAGACGCATATTAGAATCCAAAGACTATGTGTGTGTGTGGAGGGATATACACTGTGGGGTCTACGGTGTGGGGTATATAGTGTGGGGTATGCACTGTGAGGCAGGAAAATGGATGTGCATTGTGCATATTAGAGATGTTTTTCTGCTGTCCAATGTGTCCATACATACATTCTACCAGACATAGTGGTGTGATGTCATAACAATACTCAGTGCACCTATCATTAACCCCTTCACACCCAATGACATAGCTGTACGTCATCTGGCGGTTGTGGCACTCTTTGGAGGTGCGCTACTGGAGGTTGGGTTCCCACCCCTTAGTATCAAGAAGGAAATAAACTCCAGTTTGTGTGTTGAAGATAAGTTTCTTATAATCAGAAGTGCGGTAAATCATATACATGCGTGTGACGTTTCGGCAACAATACGGCCTTCATCAGACTGATACCGCTCTGAGGACTGTTTGGAAGATGGGAGTGTTGGTAGCAAAAGTAGACCACTGTCTATGTAGATATGCGGACGCAGACCTTACCTGCTATCGGGTCCCCATTACAGCAGCACGGTGATCCGATAGCCACCGCACCCGCCGCCCAATTACACGGAAAAGCCGCAGACCGCAGGTCTGAATTGACCCCCCGGCGCATTGTCCCAGGGTGCCTGCTGATTGATTTCAGCAGGCACCCAGTTCTGATCACCGCCCGCCACGTAGCGGTGATCGGAACTATACATGATGTACCTTTGCGTCATGTGTCCTTAAGGGGTTACAAACCCGTGAAATTGGCGTGGCATTGCTTTTATTTTGCAATTTTTATACATTTTGCATTTTGTTTGGCTTCCCAATACATCCTATGCAATCAGTGGCGTACGGCCAATAGCGGCAGACCACGCAACTGCTATGGTGCCCCTGGCAGGGGGGGGCCCGGAGAGGACGTAAGCCCCGCCCCCTACAATGTCTGCTATATGGCGCGTCTTCTTCCATCCCAAGTCCCTATCTGAGGTGTGGGCGGGCCCTGCTTCTTCTGTGCTCAGGCCCCCCTCCCCTCTTCCTTTACATACACTTTGTTGTGTACGCTGCAGCACTAGAAACAGTGCAGGACCGGGTGCCATGTGTTCAGCCAGGAGAGCATGTCACTCACTATCCTCTGCCTGCTGGGTGCTGCACTGGCCAATCAGCCTTTAGCAGTGCTAGGCTCCTGCTGCTGATTGGCCAGTGTATCGCAGCAGCAGAAAGAACTGAGGGGCAGGACATGCTCACTGCCTGGCTCACTCAGCCGTCGGACTCCAGCCCCCACAGACACAGTGAGCAAGTTTATGACCTGGTGGTGAGGGAGGAGGGGGACAGCAGCAAGGACCAGACTTTATTTGAGTGGGGGGAGGCACACTGTTCTCCATGTAAGTGGCAGCAGCAGCAAGCAGAGTTCATGTTGCTGCTGATGCATATCATTGAGAGAATAGTTTGCCCAGGATCCCCCCTCCTCCATATTGCTGTTTCTGCTTATATAGAGGACAGTGTGTGCTCTGGGCAGCACCCCCCCTCTCCACAAGCAAGCAGAGGTCATGAGGGGGGGGGGGGGTCTGCTTGGGGTACACACTGTCCTCAATATGAGCATCACAAGTATATATATGTGTTTGTGTCTATATGTAAGTGTGTATATGGGTCTATATTTATCTGTGCACGTGTGTGTTTATGTATGTATATGTATAAATGTATGTGTATATATGTAGATATATATCTATATATGCATTTATGTCTATATATATATATATATATATATATATGTATATATATATCACCCTGTGTGTGTGTATATATAAAATGTGTGTCTTTATGTGTATAGGTACTTATTGTCTATGAATGTATTTGTCTCACTCTCTTTCTTTCTCTCTCTGTCTATATACAGTATATATATATTGTGGTAAGGTGCAAGGTGTTATATGCGATGGCAGGTACGTGTCACCGAGGTTGCTGGCCTCGGTGAGGTGAGAGCCGGGTTTTTGTCTGCAGCAGCTAGTGCTGTTTGATTCTTTTAAATAGCATGGCTGCAAAGCCGATCCGGGCCGGCTCTTACTGGGAGCAGCTAAAGAGTAGGGTGGGTGGCTGCTCCCCACGGTCCAGTCCGAGTTTTGGGCTGGGTATAAAACACAGCCATCAGCTGTGTCTGAGGCTGTGATTATCCTGGAGCCTGCTAACAGGGCTGAGGAGTTCTCTGTGCTGGAGGACGGAGCTCAGCAAGGTGGTGTTTCCCTGCAACCTGAAGGAGGAATCGCCTGCGGCTGAACCGACTGCTAGGTGTGAACCCGCACTTAAACCACCCAAGGTGACTGGACCCTGTGTTGGCCTGTTTTTGGTTTTGCCACATGATTTCTGTTGTGTGTGAACTGTCACCAAGAGACTGTTTTCATTTCTGGTGTGCAAGTGTGAATAAAACACTGTTTGATGCACAATCTGGACTCCTTGTTTTGCCTCTAAACTGCACCCGCACCGCTGTCTACCAGAGCGACTCCCCACATTTGGTGTCGGATGCGGGCATGCGCAGTGAGGCTGGCGTGAACGCCGAACTTTGTTTTTGCTGAGCAAAAGTGGATGTCCTATATTAGGCCGGCAAAGTTACAGCCTGTGATCCCTGACAAAATGGAGGCGCTTGTAAAAGCCCTTGTGGAGGCTAACTTGCAGCAGCGGGAGGCCAACAAGCAGCAGCAGGAGACCAACCAGCTACTACTTCAGCACGTGATGGCGTTACAAGCTGCAGGAGCGTCCCACCATGTCCATGATGCCCGGAAAGCGGTCCGTGCGGCGATCCCAAAAATGACCCCCTCGGACGACGTTGAGACCTATCTGGCGGTCTTTGAAAAGGTGGCCGTGAGGGAAAAGTTACCCCGTGACCAGTGGGCAGAGGTCGTCGCTCCGTTCCTGGCGTCTGGACCCCAGCAAGTATTTTTTGACCTCCCAGGTGACCAAGCAGCTGACTACCCGACTGTGAAAGGTGAGATCCTGGCAAGACTGGGGGTGAATGTTTTGGTCCGGGCCCAGCGAGTGCATCAGTGGGAGTTTAACCCGGCTGAACCCGCCAGGCCACAATACTATGACTTGCTACAACGGTTGCAAAAATGGCTGCAGCCAGACATACTGACTCCCACTGCTATGCTCGACCGTCTGTTAGCCGATGTCTTCTGGAGGGCCTTGCCTTACCCTCTCCAGCACTGGATCGGCCAGGTATCGCCCACCAATGCCCTGGAGATGGTCGACCTGGTGGAGCGGTACGAGGCCACCAGAAACCTGCAGGGGAGTCTTGCTGGGAAGGGGTCAGTCAAACCCCGGAGGCCTCTGCCCCAGTTCCGACGTCCGGCGACAGAGCGGCCTGCACGGAATATACCCCTGCGAGTCCGCCTCCCGTGGTATGCTGGAGGTGTCAGGAGCCAGGCCACATCAGGGCCGACTGTCCACATCGGGATGAGCCGATGGAGGTGAACTACGGGGTCGCCACTCCTTGTATGCACGGAAGCTGTGCGCAACTGGCACCCGTGAGGTGCAAGACCATAACCACCTGTGTCAGGTAGAGGTGGGAGATTCGCTGGCGGTGGCTCTGCTGGACTCCGGGAGTTTAGTCTCCTGGTAAGAGCTGCCCTTGTACGGCCTGTGGAGTATACTGGCCGTAAAGTCGAGGTCCTATGCATCCACGGAGACCTGAAAGACTACCCCACTGCACTAGTGACTTTGTCCACAGCGGCTGGTAGGTGGACCCACGAGGTGGCTGTCGCTACTAAACTCCCACATGAACTAATACTTGGGAGGGACTTCCCGGTTTTCCGGCGCTGTGGCCGGCAATAAAGGTATCTGAGGGACCCGAGACAGGGGTGACCCTAGTAGAGTGGCCTGATACCGCTGGAAGGCCAGAACCCTGGGAGCCCGAGTCTGAAGGGCCGGCGGTAGGGGTGACCACTGCTCCAGCGGTAGAGGGGGAGACAACCCCACTGAGTGTAATGGTGGGAGACACGGAGGACTTGCCACCGGGACCTGAGTTGGCAGACCTCAATGTCTCCGGGAAAATTTTGGGACCGCACAACACCGGGACCAAACCCTAACCAGGGCCTGGGAGAATGTGCTGGAAATTGATGGTAAACCCCAGAAACCAGGGGCTGAATTAATGTTCCCACGATTTATTGTTCTACAGGATATGTTGTATCGGGTGAACCAAGTCCGAGGTGAACCTGTTGAACAGTTGGTGGTGCCCACAGCGTATCGCAAGCTTGTCATGGAGCTTGCCCACCAACATGTTCTTGGGGACACCTGGGGTGGCAGAAAACCCAGGACCGCATACTGCAGCGGTTTTATTGGCCCAGTGTGTTCAAGGAGGTAGAAAATTATTGTAAGTCCTGTCCAACCTGTCAGATAACTAGCCCCCAGCCTCATTTCCGTAGTCCTCTGGTACCTCTGCCAATTATTGAAGTACCGTTTGAGCGAATCGCTATGGATTTAATTGGGCCTGTACCAAAGTCTGCCAGGGGCCACCAACACATTCTGGTAGTTCTCGACTATGCCACTCGGTATCCGGAGGCGGTGCCTCTGCGACATACCTCAGCTAAGCTCATTGCCAAAGAGTTAATGGAGATGTTTTCCCGTGTGGGCCTGCCAAAAGAGGTTCTGACAGACCAAGGGACCCCTTTTATGTCCAAAGTAATGAAGGAACTGTGTAAATTGTTGCGTATAAAGCAGTTACGGACGTCCGTTTACCATCCGCAAACAGACGGTCTTGTTGAGAGGTTTAACCAAACTCTAAAAAATATGTTAAAAAGGGTGGTGTCTAGAGATGGGAAGGACTGGGACCTGCTTCTGCCCTATCTCATGTTCGCAGTGCGAGAGGTACCCCAGGCCTCTACGGGGTTCTCGCCCTTCGAACTGCTTTATGGCAGACACCCTCGGGGCCTGTTGGATATCGCCAAGGAAGCATGGGAACAACAGCCTGTCCCCCACAAAAGTGTCATTGAGTATGTCACCCAGATGCAGGAACGGATGGAAAGGGTGTTGCCCTTGGTCCGGGAGCATATGGAGGCAGCGCAACAAGCCCAGAGTAGGGTGTATAATCGTCAGGCTCGGGTACGGGACTTCAATCCAGGAGATCGGGTTTTGGTTCTGGTACCCACCCTTGACAGCAAGTTCCTAGCTAGGTGGCAGGGCCCCTATGAGGTGATCGAGAAGGTAGGGGAAGTAAATTACAAAGTACACCAGCCAGGGCGGCGCAAGCCGGAGCAGGTGTACCACGTGAATTTACTTAAGCCGTGGAAAGATAGGGACACAGCCGACGACCACAGCCCCGGCCAGGGCTTCTAGGTGAAAAGGGTCCAGCCCCACAGTTCGAGGCCTGTGAAGCAGTAACCACGGTAAAAATTGCAGACAGCCTGTCTTCCAAACAAGTTCAGGAAGTCAGGAGTTCATCAGTCGGAACACGGATGTGTTCTCGGACCTCCCTGGCCGCACGTCTCTCATCCAACATGACATCGCCACTGAGCCTCAGGCCAAGATCCGGTTAAAACCATACCGGGTACCCGAGGCTCGGCGACGGGCCATCGCGGAAGAAGTGCAAGTAATGTTGAAACTCAATGTCATTGAGGAGTCGAAAAGTGAGTGGGCCAGTCCCATAGTCCTGATACCCAAGCCGGATGGGACGTTGCGGTTCTGCAACGATTTTCGCAAATTAAATGAAGTGTCCAAGTTTGACGCGTATCCCATGCCCCGAGTAGACGAGCTGGTTGAAAGTTTAGGACAAGCCCGTTATTTTTCTGTGCTGGACCTCACTAAAGGGTACTGGCAGGTACCCTTAACGGAGGCGGCTAAGGAAAAACCGCATTTGTTACCCCGCAGGGCCTGTATCACTACAAGGTGTTACCCTTTGGCCTGCATGGCGCCCGCCACTTTCCAAAGGTTAATGGACATAGTGCTGCGACCACATCGTCGGTACGCCTCGGCCTACTTAGATGATGTAGTCATCCACAGCACCGACTGGGAAAGCCATTTACCCAAGGTGCAGGCGGTAGTGGATGCCCTGAGGAAAGCCGGACTGACCGCTAACCCAAAGAAGTGCTCCATAGGGTTAGAGGAGACAAAATATCTGGGATATATAATTGGGCGGGGAGTCATCAAACCTCAGGTAACTAAGGTAGAGGCCATTCGTAGCTGGCCCCGACCGGTCACCACCAGGCAGGTAAAGTCGTTCCTGGGGATTGTAGGATACTACATGAGGTTTGTGCCCCACTTTGCCACAATAGCAGCGCCGTTGACAGACCTGTTGAAGGGGCGAAAGTCTGGGAGGGTTAGCTGGAGTGAGAAGGCGGAGGAGGCTTTCTCCGCGTTGAAGTCGGCCCTGTGTGGGTCCCCGGTTTTGGTGACACCCGACTTCAACAAGGAGTTTGTCGTACAGACCGACGCCTCGGAGGTAGGCCTCGGTGCGGTACTGTCGCAGGAGGTCAACGGGAAGAACATCCCGTTGTCTTCCTGAGCCGTAAGCTCAGTCCCGCCCGAGTCCAGATATAGTATAGTGGAGAGGGAGTGCCTGGCTATCAAGTGGGCACTCGAATCTCTCCGCTACTACCTGTTAGGGAGGAGGTTCCGTCTGGTGACCGACCATTCCCCCTCAAATGGATGAGTCAGGCCAAGGAGAGGAATGCTCGGGTCACCAGGTGGTTCCTATCTCTTCAAAATTTCAAGTTTTCCGTGGAACACAGGGCAGGCCGCTTGCAGGGCAACGCAGATGCCCTGTCCCGCGTCCACTGCCTCACGTGTGTTCACCCCTCAGGGCTGGAACAAAGGGGGTATGTGGTAAGGTGCAAGGTGTTATATGCGATGGCAGGTACGTGTCACCGAGGTTGCTGGCCTCGGTGAGGTGAGAGCCGGGTTTTTGTCTGCAGCAGCTAGTGCTGTTTGATTCTTTTAAATAGCATGGCTGCAAAGCCGATCCGGGCCGGCTCTTACTGGGAGCAGCTAAAGAGTAGGGTGGGTGGCTGCTCCCCACGGTCCAGTCCGAGTTTTGGGCTGGGTATAAAAACACAGCCATCAGCTGTGTCTGAGGCTGTGATTATCCTGGAGCCTGCTAACAGGGCTGAGGAGTTCTCTGTGCTGGAGGACGGAGCTCAGCAAGGTGGTGTTTCCCTGCAACCTGAAGGAGGAATCGCCTGCGGCTGAACCGACTGCTAGGTGTGAACCCGCACTTAAACCACCCAAGGTGACTGGACCCTGTGTTGGCCTGTTTTTGGTTTTGCCACATGATTTCTGTTGTGTGTGAACTGTCACCAAGAGACTGTTTTCATTTCTGGTGTGCAAGTGTGAATAAAACACTGTTTGATGCACAATCTGGACTCCTTGTTTTGCCTCTAAACTGCACCCGCACCGCTGTCTACCAGAGCGACTCCCCACAATATATATATATATATATATATGTGTGTGTGTGTGTGTGTCTGTCCCTGTCTGTACGTCTGTCCCTGTGTGTGTGTGCATCTGTCCCTGTGTGTGTGCGTCTGTCCCTCTGAGTGCGTCTGTCCCTCTGAGTGCGTCTGTCCCTGTGTGAGTGCGTCTGTCCCTGTGTGCTTCTGTCCCTCTGTGTGTGTGTCACCATCACCATACCCACAGTGTTTCTATGTCTTGACGCAGCTGCATCAGGACGTTCTGTGCGGGGCAAGAAGAAGATGGAAGAGGAGACAACGCCGCCAGCATGGAGCCCATGGGAGAGACACAGGGAGGCAAACTGAGGACACAGGTAACACTACCACATTATCAGCACTAGTGTTATCTGTGTTTTTACATAGGACTGCAGGTAACACTACCACATGATCTACACTAGTGTTCTCTGTGGTTTTACATAGGACTGCAGGTAACACTACCACATTATCAGCACTAGTGTTATCTGTGGTTTTACATAGGACTGCAGGTAACACTACCACATTATCAGCACTAGTGTTATCTGTGGTTTTACATAGGACTGCAAGTAACACTACCACATTATCAGCACTAGTGTTATCTGTGGTTTTACATAGGACTGCAGGTAACACTGCCACATGATCTACACTAGTGTTATCTGTGGTTTTACATAGGACTGCAGGTAACACTACCACATTATCAGCACTAGTGTTATCTGTGGTTTTACATAGGACTGCAGGTAACACTACCACATGATCTATACTAGTGTTATCTGTGGTTTTACATAGGACTGCAGGTAACACTACTACATTTTCGTTAATCAGAGAGCTATCACTGTGTTATTTGTAGTGTTACATAGAACTGTAAATAAAACCTTTATGGAATATCCACAGGAGTCCCATGGATTCAGATACCACAGGGTTTGGTTCCTACTGCATTTCCTTTGCCTCAAAATTGTCCTGTGCCCTTCATTCTGTGAGTTAGTACAAATATGTACAGACGTATGTAAACATTTCTTTATGGGCAAATGGGGGTGTGGCAGGGGAGGAGCCAGGACATGAGGTGGGATGGGCCAGAGGTGGGTACTGGGCGGGGTTAGGGGGCCCAATTCAGATTCTTGCTATGGGGCCCAGTAATTTCTATGTACGCCCCTGTATGCAATATTAAATGGCGGAGTTAGAAAGTACAACTTGTCCTGCAAAAAACAAGCCCTCATATGGCTATGTGAAAAGACAAATAAAAAAGTGATGGCTCTTTGAAGGCAGTGAGCAAAATAAGAGGCTAGCAAAAAACCTCTGGCTTTGACAGGGTTAATATCTATGCACTGAAGCAAGATAAAATGTGAATTTGTATAAATACATTGGAATAACAAGCATGTGATATGTAATACAGTGCTGTAATGTGGAATTACTTACAGTGATCAGGAGATCTTCCTCGACTTCTTTAAAATAGCTTGAGACCATTTTCATGCGCATCACAAACTCGCAAGACAAAGCCACGCCCGTATAGGCTCACACGAATATTTCAATGCGATTCTCGTGATAGAAACACCATGTGCATATTTCAAATGCCCTCTACATAGCAATGAGGGGGGTGTTGCAGAGAGCGACGAGGATAAAGCAAAACTATTAAATATTTTTTTCTCCACTACATTCACTGAGGAAAATAAACTGTCAGATGAAATGCAGAATGTAAAAGTAAATCCCCCATTAAAAGTGCCCTGTCTGACCCAGGAAGAAGTACAAATGCGACTTAAAAAGATTAAAATAGACAAATCGCCAGGACCGGATGGCATACACCCCCGTATCCTAAGGGAATTAAGTGATGTCATAGCCAGACCTTTATTTCTGATATTTACGGACTCTATACTGACAGGGAATGTTCCACAGGATTGGCGCATAGCAAATGTGGTGCCAATATTCAAAAAGGGTCCAAAAACAAAGCCTGGAAATTATAGGCCGGTAAGTTTAACATCTGTTGCTATTTTGGAGTATCTCAATGAAAATAAGCAAATAACGCCATATCAGCATGGCTTCATGGGGGATCGGTCATGCCAAACGAATTTAATCAGCTTCTATGAGGAGGTAAGTTCTAGACTTGACAGCGGCGAATCAATGGATGTCGTATATCTGGATTTCTCCAAAGCATTTGACACCGTACCTCATAAAAGGTTAGTATATAAAATGAGGATGCTCGGACTGGGAGAAAATATCTTTATGTGGGTAAGTAACTGGCTAAGTGACAGAAAACAGAGGGTGGTTATTAACGGTAGATACTCAGATTGGGTCACTGTAACTAGTGGGGTACCTCAGGGGTCAGTATTGGGCCCTATTCTCTTCAATATATTTATTAATGATCTTGTAGAAGGCCTGCACAGTAAAATATCTATTTTTGCAGATGACACTAAACTGTGTAAAGTAATTAACACTGAAGAGGACAGTTTTCTGCTACAGAGGGATCTGGATAGATTGGAGGTTTGGGCAGAAAAATGGCAGATGAGGTTTAACACTGACAAATGTAAAGTTATGCACACGGAAAGGAATAATGCAAGTCACCCGTACATATTAAATGGTAAAACACTCGGTAACACTGACATGGAAAAGGATCTAGGAATTTTAATAAACAGCAAATTAAGCTGCAAAAACCAGTGTCAGGCAGCTACTGCCAAGGCCAATAAGATAATGGGTTGCATCAAAAAGGGCATAGACGCCCGTGATGAGAACATAGTCCTACCACTTCACAAATCACTAGTCAGACCACACATGGAGTACAGTGTACAGTTCTGGGCTCCTGTGAACAAGACAGACATAGCAGAGCTGGAGAGGGTTCAGAGGAGGGCAACTAAAGTAATAACTGGAATGGGGCAACTACAGTACCCTGAAAGGTTATGAAAATTAGGGTTATTCACTTTAGAAAAAAGACGACTGAGGGGAGATCTAATAACTATGTATAAATATATCAGGGGTCAGTACAGAGATCTGTCCCATCATCTATTTATCCCCAGGACTGTGACTGACAAGGGGACATCCTCTGCGTCTGGAGGAAAGAAGGTTTGTACACAAACATAGAAAAGGATTCTTCACTGTAAGAGCAGTGAGACTATGGAACTCTCTGCCTGAGGAGGTGGTGATGGTGAGTACAATAAAGGAATTCAAGAGGGGACTGGATTTATTTCTGGAGTGTAATAATAGTACAGGCTATAGCTACTAGAGAGGGGTCGTTGATCCAGGGAGTTATTCTGATTGCCTGATTGGAGTCAGGAAGAAATGTTTTCCCCTTAAGTGGGGAAAATTGGCTTCTGCCTCACAGGGGTTTTTTGCCTTCCTCTGGATCAACTTGTAGGAAACAGGCCGAACTGGATGGACAAATGTCTTTTTTCGGTCTTATATGCTATGTTACTATGTAACTTAGGCAACTTCCTGTTGGTTGCCTTGATAGAATGAACGATTATTGAGAATATACCCCGCTTTAAGTTAGATGCGCAATGCGAGTAAACTTACTCAAATTACTCGCATTGCGCATCCAACTTAGTTCTGTGTATAGGCAACGTTTTCCTAACAATGGTTGGCTTGCTAGAATAAACGAATATGACGAATACGAATATAGCGCGATATTCTCTATATTCGTTAAGTCTAGCAAGCCAACCAATGGGAACGTTGCCTATACACAGAAATAAGTTGCATGCGCAATGCGAGTAATTTAAGTTAGTTTACCCGCATTGCGCATCCAACTTAGACAACTTTCCGATTGGCAATAGTAGTTGCCTAAAGCCTATTCCACGCTCTAAGTTGGATGCGCAATGCGAGTAAACTTACTTAAATTACTCGCATTGCGCATCCAACTTAGTTGGCTTGCTTGCTAGAATTAACGAATATGACGAATACGAATATAGCGCTATATCCTCTATATTCGTTAATTCTAGCAAGCCAACCAATAGGAACGTTGCCTATACACAAAACTAAGTTGGATGCGCAATGCGAGTAATTTAAGTAAGTTTACTCGCATTGCGCATCCAACTTAGACAACTTTCCGATTGGCAATGGCAATAGTAAAGTTGCCTAAAGCCTATTCCACGCTTTAAGTTGGATGCGTAATGCGAGTAAACTTACTTAAATTACTCGCATTGCACATTCAACTTAGTTGCCTTGCTTGCTGGAATTAACGAATATGACGAATACGAATATAGCACTATATTCTGTATATTCGTTAATTCTAGCAACCCAAGTACCCCCTACCATTAGGAACGTTGACTATACACAAAATTAAGTTGGACGCGCAATGCGAGTAATTTTAGTAAGTTTACTCGCATTGCACATCGAACTTTTACCATGGTCTAGATAACCGTGATTCTCAAATCCGACAGTACATTCTAGCATGGAGGCGTTCCCATGGTGATGGGGACGCTCCATGCGCACAGGAAGTTGGCACTCGGCAGACGGGCACTGACTGGAGCGGGAGGGTAGCATGGAGTCCTCGGACATGTAAGAATAACTGCTTTTGGGAAGTGGGAACAACTTTAAAAAAAAAGCGAATATTCAAATTTGCGAATATATAGCATTATATTCAAAATATTCGCAAATTAGCGAAGTGCCGATATTCGCGATTTCAATTCGCTATTCGAATATTCGCGCTCAACACTAATTTCTGCATAGAAATAGTGCTTCTTTGTTTTTTATAGAAAATAAAACGTTATTCAAGGTCCACCAAACAGTCTGAAATACCCATTACAACCACCTATTTTACATTGCTGCTGTGAAATAAGCATATAAGCTTAAGTGTATGTTTTTGGTAATCTTGATCCACAGAGCATCTTGAAATACACTGCTTAAATACCGATTTCACATTACAGCTGAGAAATAGTGCATTATTCTTTTTTGTGTGAAAAAAGCAATATTCTTGCTTCACAAAGCAGACGTACATACATGGTATATATCTAATTTAAATTTACAGAAGTAAAAAAAAATGCATTTTGGGGTTTTATTGAAAAAAGCCGTGTTTTAGGCCAACAAAAACTGTTGTGCATCCGTCGTTTAAATAATTATTTCCAATATATAGCAGTCTAATACTGCATTCGTGAATTTTGTTGACCAAATCTGTGTTCTGGGTCCCCAAATCTGGTGTCCATACATAGTATAAATATCTACTGTTAATGTACATCAGTTAAAAACTGCTTGAAAAAAGATGCGTTTTATGCCAAAAAAGACAGTTCTGCATCTGGTATAAATAAATAATTTCAATTTACAGCAGTGAAATACTAATTTTCTGTATTTTATTACAAAAATACTTGTTCTTGTTTCACAAACCACTTGTGCATACAGCGTACCCCCAACTTTTTTACTTTTCCGCATAGAAATTGAGAATCAGTGTATTTTGGGCACAAAAAACATTATTCTGGGTCCACAGAGCATTTTTATGACACAGGCACTGCCTTAGCGAACGTAATTGTCGAATAGTGACAGGTAAATTGAAAGCGGAGAGAGACCAATCTTTCAGCTTGGTGGGTGAACGCAAATAATGAGGAGAACATCAAATAAGGGACGTGGGCATGGTCGTGGTGGTGTTGGTGAAGCTCCTGTTGCTGGGAGAGGACGTGGCCATTCAGCGCCAACTACCGCTCCAAGTCAAACATCTTCCTCTGGTGCGAGTAGGTGACAGAATCTGCAGCTTTATTTGATAGGCCCAAATGCAGCTAAAGCCAGAACATGTACAGGCGATAGTAGATTGGGTGGCTGACAGTGCCTCCAGTTCCTTCACAGTATCTAACACCCAGTCCTCTGCAGAAAGCTCAGAGTTGGCACCTGCAGCCCATGCCCATCAGTCTTCCACCTCACCCCCTTGCAAATCAGCCAAGCAGTCAGAGCCCCAAATCATTCAGGAAAGTCTCATGCTTTTTGATGACTCTGTTGGCAGGGTTTATCCGGCCTATCCACCTAGCCCTGCCCCAGAAGAGGAAGACCTTGAATGCACTGATGCTCAACCACTTTTGTTGCAGGATGAGGACATGGGAATACCACCACAAAACGTCTCTGATGATGACGAAACACAGGTGCCAACTGCTGTGGCTTTCTGCAATGTGCAGACCGACGAGGAGGGCAGGGGTCATGAATGGGTGGAAGATGATGTGGAGGATGATGAAGTCCTAGACCCAGACTGGACTGAAGGTCGTGCTAGTGAGGCGTGCAGTTCTGAGGAAGAGGCGGTGGTCGCACAGAGGCAACAGCACAGCAAAAGAGGTAGCAGGGTGCAAAAGTGCAGCGGCCTTTCCAGAGACAGTACGGCTGCTACTGTCCTCCGCACCCAGGCACCCAGCACACCAAGGCCTGCTCCAGGGAGTTCATTGGCGGGGCAGTTCTTCACACAATGTCCTGACGACAATACACGAGTGGTTTGCATGTTGTGCCATCAGAGCCTGATGCGAGGCGTAAACGTTCTTAACCTGAGCACAACCTGCATGACTAGGCATCTACATGCAAAGCATGAACTGCAGTGGAGTAAACACCTTAAAAGCAAGGAACTCACTCATGCTCCTCCTGCTCCCTCTTCTGCTGCTGGCTCGGCCTCTCCCTCCACCTCTGGCGTCACCGTGGCACCTGGCGACCAGCAAACAGCGGATGTTCCACCAACACCACCACATACAACACCATCACCAAGCATCTCCACCATGTGACACCTAAATAATCCACTACCTACCACCCCATAGTTATTGAGATAATGCATCCTTTTATTCAAAGTATCCATCAATTATTTAACACATACATCCATACATTTTCCTCCATTAATCAAACATCACGTTATCCTTTATGTAAAACATCATATTTATATTTACATTTATATTTACAATTACGTGTATAGATATTTGTATATTCACACATCAGACACTCAAATATGACCAATATGATCAAATATGACCATTATGATTTTTAACTTACTTAAGACAAAATGAACAAACAATCTGAACAAAAAATTCTTTAGGTTTTATTATGAATTTAGCTTTGAAATCATGCACATTTTTTTATTTATTTATTTACATCCTTATTTATTCATGATTTTATCATTTAATATATACAAGTATGTATTTAACAAAGAAGTCGATCATAGTTTTTACTAAAGCTGTTTATGTAATTTATTGCACATCTATATACATGTATTTTTAGATTTGAAAAAGGGGTCTGACCCCCGAAACGCGTTGTCCATTCAAATAAAATCAAGTAAAATTCATCTCTTGAGTGTCAGAGTGCGCCCCTGGCTGTCCTGCATCTCATCACCCCGATCTGACGCCTTTGTCTCTCACCATGTCACACGGCAGCATTCAGCTGTCCATCTCCCAAACATTGGAGAGAAGGAGGAAATATCCACCTACCCACCCTTGAGCCCTGGCCCTGAATGCCAGCATTTCAAAATTACTGGCCTTTGAAATGCTGTCATTCCGTCTGGTGGAGACGGACTGTTTCAAACAGCTGATGGTGGTGGCTGACCCCCAGTACGTTGTTCTCAGCCACCACTACTTTTCCAGGCGAGCCGTCCCTTCCCTGCACAACCAAGTGGAGGATAGAATCAAGTGTGCGCTGCCCAACGCCATCTATGGCAAGGTCCACATAACCACAGATACATGGACCAGTAAGCACGACCAGGGTCGCTATATCTCCCTAACTGCACACTGGGTAAACGTAATGGCGGCTGAGCCCGAGGCAGATAGCGATTTGGCGCATGTCCTTCCACCACCAAGGATCACAGGGCATTATTCATTGCCTCCTGTTGCTTCCTCCTCCTACTCCACATCATCCTCCTCCTCTTCTACCACCCCCACATCCAGTCATCGAAAGAACCTCACCCACAACTTCAGCACAGCCCGGGGTAAACGTCAGCAGGTGATTTTAAAACTCATGTGTTTGGCTGACAAACCCCACACCGCACAGGAGCTTTGGAGGGGCATAGAACAGCAGACTGCTGAGTGGTTGCTGTCGGTGAGCCGCAAGCCCGGCCTGGTGGTGTGCGATAATGGGCAAAATCTCATTGCAGCTCTGGGACTAGCCGGATTGACGCACATCCCTTGCCTGGCGCATGTGCTGAATCTGGTGGTGCAGAAGTTTATTAAAAACTACCCAGACATGTCAGAGCTGCTGCTAAAAGTGTGGTCCGTATGTGCGCGCTTTCGACGTTCTCACCCTGCTGTTACTCGCCTGTCTGCGCTGCAGCGCAACTTCGGCCTTCCTGATCACCATCTCATATGCAACATACCCACCAGGTGGAACTCCACCTTACATATGCTGGAGAGACTGTGCAAGCAGCAGCAGGCAATAGTGCAGTTTCAGCTGCAGCACGCACGGGTCAGTCGCTCTGCGGATCAGCACTACTTCACCACCGGTGACTTGGCCTGCATGCGAGACCTGTGTACCTTGTTGCGGTCTTTGGAGTACTCAACCAACATGGCCAGTGCTGATGACGCCGTTGTTAGCATTACAATACCCCTTCTATGTCTCCTTGAAATTTTTTTACGGCGATTATGGAAGAGGATGCGGCACAGGAGGAGGTGGAAGAGGGGGCATTTCATGGGGTTTCAGGCAGGTCATACAGAAGTGGCTCGGAGGATGGGTTCCTGCACCAGCAGAGGCCAGGTACACATGTGGACAGCCAGGGCACACTTCTGGCAGACGAGGAGGAGGAGGATGAGGTAGAGGAGGAGAAGGAGGAACCCAGTTTAACTGCAGGGTGGCACCCTACGCAGCTCAGAGCCATCACTGGAGCGTGGCTGGGGGGATACGGAGGACACCACCTACAGAGGACAGCTTATCGTTGCCTCTGGGCAGCCTGGCACACATGAGCGACTACATGCTGCAGTGCCTGAGCAATGACAGCAGAGTTGCCCACATTTTAAATTGTGCTGACTACTGGGTTGCCACCCTGCTGGATCCTGGGTACAAGGACAACGTGCCCACCTTAATTCCCGCATGGAGCGTGATAGGAGATGCTGTCACGACCCGCGGTGGGGTTGTGACCCTTGTGTCTACATGTGGTTGCCGTTGCCAACACGTATGTCACGACCTCTGTTGGGGTTGTGTTTGTCATGACCCGTTGGGTTGTGACTCTTGTTTTACATGCCGTTGCCGGCGGCAACTGGTATGTCACGACCTGTGTTGAGGTTGTGTTCCTCTGTCCCGCATCCTCTTGCCAGCGGCATGGTTTTCGGTTGCCGCGCGTGGGGCTATACGTTGTAGACTCATGTGCGGTTGCCGCTGGCAACTTTGTGTCTAGAGCATGCGAGACACTCACATCTGTCTGGTGTGCTTTTTCCCTGTGTGTGGTGCACATGGGGTTAATGTCTTTGTGCTAGGTGTGGTGTGCACAGAGTTAATGGGTGTGTAGTGGGTGTGGCCTCCTTATGTGTGTTTGGAGCCTGAGGTCAGTTTTGTTTGTCCAGCCACAGTGAGCAGGGCCGCCATCAGGGGGGTACAACCCATACCCCAGTAAGGGGCCCAGCCAGTCCCGAGCCTTTTTTTTGTATTGTGGCCTCCGGCTCTGGGGCCCAGTGCTCCTCTTCCTTCTGCAGCCTGTCCCTTACCTCCCGGGGCCCCAGCTATCTTGTTCTGAAAACAATATAGCTGTATAGCTGGAGTCTCGGCAGATCTTCGGGTAGAATGTAGTTGCTAGAAGGAGGTCTGTGACATCACTGGTCACATGCTCCTTCATAGTCACATGGACAAACCCCGACAGCAGCAGCAGCTTGTGGAGGGAGGAGGGGCTGTGTGCCTGCAGGCTGCTCAGTGAGGGAGGATGTGCTGCAGTCCTGGAGTCCACACAGAGCTTCATTGAGAGCAGGTGAGGGGCAGCTGATATATGAGGAGGCAGGTGGAGCAATCAGGGGCAGTGGGGTTCAAGTGGAGTGGAATCTAGTGCAATTAAGGGGGTTTATAGCACAGATCCAGGTGTATTCTGAGGGCTATTGTGTATGTGTGTCTGTCTCCGCATGCGTGCATGCCTGTCTGTCCCCGCGTGCGTGCGTGCCTGTCTGTCCCCGCGTGCGTGCCTGTCTGTCCCCGCGTGCGTGCATGCCTGTCCGTGCGTGCCTGTCCGTCCGTGTGTGCCTGTCTAAGGCCTCATGCACACGGCCATTGTGCACCCGCATGCACGAGGCACCTATACACTTGAATGGGTCCACAATCAGGGGATGCAATACAGAACGGGAACACGGATGGGAAGCACTACGGAGCGCTTCTGTGGTGTTTCTGTCCGTGCCTCCACACCGCAAAAAAATAGAACATGTTCTATATTTTTGCGGTGCGGACGGATCACGGACCCATTCAAGATGAATGGCTCTCAATCTGTCCGGGTCACCGCACGGATGTTGCCAGTGCAATTGCTGTCCCCAGTGCATGGAACGGACGCATAACAGCCGTGTGCATGAGGCCTAAGGCATTGCTTAGACTCTATACCACAGTCTAGCCAGTGCCTAATGTGTTACAGTCTGGGGGCAAAATTAACTTGTGGGGGGTCAGTGTGGCGGGCAAACTACATGGAGGGCCGTGTGGGGGCAAAATTACTTAGTGTGGGGGCAAATTACATAATGCAGGGCTGTCTGGGGGTAAAATTAACTTGTGGGGGAGGGGCAAATTAGTCAGTGGGGTCAGTGTGGCGGGCAAACTACATAATGGAGGGACATGTGGGGGCAAAATTACTTGGTGTGGGGGCAAATTACTTAGTGGGGGCAACTTGCATAATGCAGGGCTGTCTGGGGCAAAATTAACTTGTGAGGGGGGGGCAAATTAGTCAGTGTGGCGGGCAAACTACGTAATGGAGGACCGTGTGGGGGCAAATTACATAATGCAGGGCTGTCTGGGGGCAAAATTAACTTGGGGGGGCAAATTACTCAGTGGGGGGCAGTGTGGCGGGCAAACTACATAGTGGAAGGCCGTGTGGGAGACGTCCTTGGATGTAAGAGGTATGGGCGCGATATATGGGTGGGGCTGTGTGTGGGTGTGGCTTGAAGGTGGACGGGGACACAGGGGCCCCATGATCTCCTATTCCTGGGGTAAGTGCCCCTCCAAAGACCAGGCTCTGGATCCGCCTCTCCAGGGCGGCAGGTAAGTGTGGGTTCTCTGTACATTATTTCCCATGTTACTTGCCTGCCGTGTGGGTGCACACTGTCTGGTTCCCGGCTGCAGAGGGGCCTCTGGAGACTCCTCTGCCCATCTGTGGTATTGGATGAGCAGGTGGTCTCTGCCCTGTCATTATATCCAGGGTTAAGCAGGGATTCTTGGGGCTCCAGGTTCCTGAGGTATGGGCCCTCCTACCTTTAAGGTCGGCCCATACAGTTAGGAGGCCAGGGCTCTATAGGGATGCTTCAGGAGGTAACCAGCTCCCTTTTCCTGCTATCTGTCTTAGCGGCCGCGGACGATGCACGGTGGGGGTTTTCCCCCACTTCCCACTGTGACAGATGCGCGACTACAAGCGCATGCTGGTAGACGCGCTCCTGAGGGCATTGCCAACTGACACGGGGGGACAAGTGGAAGCACAAGGCGAAGGCAGAGGTGGAGGAGGAAGAGGTCACCAATGCAGCTGTGTCACGGCCAGCTCCTCAGACAGCAGGGTTAGCATGGCCGAGCTGTGGAAAAGTTTTGTCACTGCGCCACAGCAAACTGCACCACCAGCTGATAGGGAACATGTTAGCAGGAGGCAGCATTTCAACAACATGGTGGAACAGTATGTGTGCACACGCCTCCACGTACTGACTGATGGTTCTGCCCCATTCAACTTCTTGGTCTCCAAACTGTCCACATGGCCAGAGCTTGCCCTTTATGCCTTGGAGGTACTGGCCTGTCCTGCGGGCAGTGTATTGTCTGACCGTGTATTTAGCACGGCAGGGGGCGTCATTACAGACAAACGCAGCTGCCTGTCCACAGCCAACGTGGACAAGCTCACGTTCCTTAAAATGAACCAGGCATGGATCCCACAGGACTTGTCCGTACCTTGTGCAGAATAGACATTTATAACTGCCTCGCCCTCAACCATACATTCTTGTACTCCAGGGCACTTCTTTATTGAATCCTCTTTTTTTAATTGTATCATTATTTTTGGGGCCACCCCAAGTTGCATGAACATCTCCTCTGTCTGGGTGTCAGGGGCCTAAAATTCTGTTAATCGCCTACTGCTTTGGCGGGTGACATCACGCTTGATTTTCTGCTATGGGACCTCTCTTTTCTCTTTCTGGGTGCCAGGGACCTACATTTCAGATAATCACCTGTTGCTTTGGTGGGTGACATTATCCTCTTTATACTGTCAAATGACCTCTACATTGTCTGGTTGTCAGGGGCCTATATTTTGTTTCATCGCTTTCTGCATTGGTGGGAGACATTAAACTCTTTATACTGTCAAATGATCTCTACATTGTCTGGTTGTCAGGGGCCTATATTTGGTTTCATCGCTTGCTGCATTGGTGGGAGACATTAACCTCCTTTTACTGTCAAATGACCGCCCCATTGTCTGGTTGTCAGGAGCCTATATTTGGTTTCATCGCTTGCTGAATTGGTGGGAGACATTAACCTCTTTTTACTGTCAAATGACCTCTTCTCTGTCTGGGTGTCAGGGGCTTACATAAATGATAATGGCCTGTTTCATTGCAGGTTGACCTGAGGCCTGTGTTGCTGTTACGGGACCGCTCTCCTCTTTGTGGGTGCCATGGTCCTGAATTGGTGAATGAGGCCTGTGGCACTACTGGGTGAAATCAATACAGTTTTGGCATGATTGTAACTCTCCTCTTTGTTGGTCCCATGGGCCTGAATGTTTGAATGAGGCCTGTGGCCCTGCAGGCAGACATAATTCCTTCTTGGCTGTGATGACCATTTCAACTCCCATGTATGGTTGCCATTGGCCTGAGTCTGTGAGTAAGGCCTGTGACACTTCTGTCAGACATGAATCCTTCTTGGCTGTGATGTTAACTTCAACTCCCATAGCATTCCCACCTGACACCACCCCAACCTCCTATTCCACCTCCTCCTCCAAGTTGCCAATTGATATTGGTTAATTTTTTTTTATTTTAAGTCATTTCCCTATCCACATTTGTTTGCAGGGGATTCACCTGCATTTTGATGCCTTTTGCAGCCCTCTAGCCATTACCAGGGCTATTTTACAGCCTTTTTAGCGCCCAAAAGTTCAATGGGGTTCGGGTTCGTGGTCAAGTTCGGCCGAACTTCTCGAACCCGAACATCCAGGTGTTCGCTCAACTCTACTGATAATGTCACAGACTAGCATACACCGTCTATGGATAAAGTACAGTATATGTCAGTGATATGTATTAAATGCACACACAGTAATGTGGCACAAATTATTTAAATTTGCACTACAGACACTGTTTTGTGATGTAGTACAGAATTTGTCACGGAAAGACACACATTATGGCCACTACATTAGGCCCAGATTATTGGAATTTGCAATACAGACACTGTTTTCGGATGCAGGACAGTATATTACAGAAACCCACACAATATGGAAACGATATCAGGCTCAGATTATTGGAATTTACTATACAGACACTGTTTTCTGGTGTACTAAAGTATTGGTTACAGAACACCACAGATTATGGACACTATATTGGGCCCAGATTATTGGATTGTGTAATACAGACACTGTTTGCACGTGTAGTTCAGTATTTTTTACACAAAGCCACACATTACGGACACTAGATGTGGCCCAAATTATTAAAGACACAGTCTGCGCATGATGTACAGTATATGTCAGTAATAGGTGTAAAATAAAAATATCTACCTGCTTTCAAACACACACACACAGTAGTCCTTAAAAGGACTTTGGGGTCTTTGAAAAACTTTTGGTAGTAAAAACAGCAGATTTCTCTCCCTGCACTATCTATCCCTCCAGAAGCACTGTCACTGAGACTGCAGGAGGTAAATAGACTGCTGCTCTAAAACACACACACAAACAGTAGTTTTGGGTCTTGGAAAAGCTTTCTCAAAAGAAAAACTGTGACATTTTGCTCCCTACTCTCTTTCCCTTCCTATGCTCAGCTCTCCCTGTCTACGTCTGAGCCGAACATGCGTAATCTGGAGCTATACAGAACCCGAACACGCGTTCCGGCCAGCCAATCAGTGTAATGCCAGCAGCCAACATGGTGCTTAAAGGTGCAGGTAAGTACTCACTGTAATTACATTACAGCGAGTACTTGCCTGCACCTTTATTGGATGCTTAAAACCCACAAAACGTGCGGGCAGAGACTCGAGCATTGCGCTGGAGCACATGCGGTACTCAGTCGAGTACCGCCATGTGCCGAGCATAGCGATGCTCGAGCCGAACAGATATTCGGCCGAGCATGCTCACTCAACACCACGTGGTGACCGAAGTTCTCTCTGTTTTTTGAAGCCATGAAATATGGATGACACACAGATGCAATACAGTTGAAAAAATAGACAACTAAGATGCAGTATGGACCTCAAAATGGACAGTTGGATCCAATCTTTGCAGAGGAAAAATCATCCCTTATGTTTTTATAGTTGCTCAATAGGCCTACTAGTAAGGCCTCTTTCACATGCACAATATATATCTGGATTGCATGCGTTTTTTCACACACGTGAAGAAAACTGAAGAATTACAATCTACATCTCCTAACAACCATCAGTGAAAAACGTATTGCATCCAGATGCCTTACTTTTTTCATGCAAGCCCCATTAATTTTAATGGAGCCAGAGCTGTGTGAAAAATACACAACATAGAATGTGCTGAACGCAAAGCTTATGCGTGAAAAATGACGCTTATGTTCAAAGAAATTAATAGGTCGGTATTCCGTCCGTTTGTTATCTGTTTACAATATGCATTGGATCCAAATGGAAAACTCGCTTGTGTGTAAGAGCCCTAAATTGGAAGCTTTTTTTTACTTGGTCTTATATTGCCATCTGGTGGCCATTTCCAGGAAGTATGGTAATTCAGTAATAGGCTCTTGCATTTGTAGTAAAACACATGCTAGGGAAAAGGAATACTACATAAAATCACTGAGCCTTAGAGCCCCTACAAATTGTGGTTTTCGATAGTAAAAAAAATTGCCATGGAACCTGCTTTTGCCACATGGAAAGCTTTTTTAGATAGCATTTTTAGTGGCCTTTTCCCAAAAGAAATCTGTGAATGGAATTTTTTCAGGTGTTTTCCGTGTTCAATATGCAGTTTTCTTATTCCTATTCTTGTCTGCAATATGGACAGGAATAGGGCATGTGCTATCATTTGCATAATGGAGACATGGATGCGGACGGCTGTCCATTGTCTGTGTGCGGCTGAATGGGTCTGTGTGCTATTTGCAAAAAATGTGTATCATGCACGGTTACAAAATACAGTCGTCTGCATGAGCCCTAAGGCCCCTTTTCCATACGGGTGCAATGCGTGACGTGAACACATAGCACCCGCACTGAATCCTGACCCATTCATTTCAATTGGTCTGTGTACATAAGCATTGTTTTTCACGCATCAGTTCTGCGTTGCATGAAAATTGCAGCATGTTCTATATTCTGCGTTTTTCCCACAGCCCTGGCCCCATAGAACTGAATGGGGCTGCGTGAAAAACGCATTGCATCCGTAAGCAAGTGCAGAAGCAATGCGTTTTTCACTGATGGTTGCTAAGAGATGTTTGTAAACCTTCAGTTTTTTATCATGCGCGTGAAAAATGCATCAAAACTAGAGATGAGCGAACACCTGGATGTTCGGGTTCGAGAGGTTCGGCCGAACTTCCGGAAAATGTCCGGGTTCGTGATCCGAACTCAACCCGAACTTCATCCCGAACCCGAACCCCATAGAAGTCAATGGGGACCCGAACTTTTGGGCACTAAAAAGGCTGTAAAAGACTCCCGGAAAGGGCTAGAGGGCTGCAAAAGGCAGCAAAATGTAGGTAAATCCCCTGCAAACAAATGTAGATAGGGAAATGATGACTTAACATAAAATAAAATTAACCAATATTAATTGGAGTTAGGTCCCATAGCACAGAATCAGGCTTCAAATCACCCACCAATGGAGAAGGTCGCTTACTATTATTTCGACCCCAGCATCCAGACAAAGGAGAGAGGTCCCATAGCAGAGAATCTGGCATAATATCAACCACCACAGGAGAAGGCCACTTTCAGTGACTTAGGCCTTAGCACCCAGACAGAGGAGACATGTCAGATAGCACAAGCATTACATTTATACCATCCAGCACAGGAGAAGGCCACTTTTAGTTACTTTGACCTCGCACCCAGAAAGAGGAGAGAGGCCCCACAGCACATATTCAGGCATCATATCACCCACCACAGGAGTAGGCCACCATTTAGTTAATTTGACCCCTGCACCCATGTCAGCTGGTACAAGCATCAGTTTCACATCACCCAGCACAAGAGAAGGCCACTTTGAGAGACTTTGACCCCTGCACACAGACGGAGGAGAGAGGTTTTCACAGCAGAGAATCAGGCATTTAGATCACCCACCACAGGAGTAGGCCACCATTTAATGGGACACCGGCAACCATGTCAGATGGCACAAGCATCAGTTTCACATCACCCAGCACAAGAGAAGGCGACTTTGAGAGACTTTGACCCCTGCACCCAGACGAAGGAGAGAGGTTTCACAGCAGAGAATCAGGCATTTAGATCACCCACCACAGGAGTAGGCCACCATTTAATGGGACCCCGGCAACCATGTCAGATGGCACAAGCATCAGTTTTACATCACCCAGCACAAGAGAAGGCCACTTTTAGAGACTTTAACCCCTGCACCCAGACGGAGGAGAGAGGTCCCACAGCAGAGAATCAGGCATCATGTCAACCACCACAGGAGTAGGCCACCTTTTGTTTCTTTGACCCCTGCACCCAGAAAGAGGAGAGAGGTCCCACAGCAGAGATTCAGGCATTTATATCAGCCAGCACAGGAGAAGGCCGCTTTCAGTGACTTAGGCCTTAGCACCGACACAGAGGAGACAGGTCAGATAGCACAAGCATCAGTTTTACATCAACCACCACAGGAGAATGGCACTTTTAGAGACTTTGACCCCTGCAGCCACACGGAGGAGAGAGGTCCCACAGCAGAGAATCAGGCATCATGTCAACCACCACAGGAGTAGGTCACCTTTTGTTTCTTTGACCCCTGCACCCAGAAAGAGGAGAGAGGTCCCACAGCAGAGATTCAGGCATTTATATCAGCCAGCACAGGAGAAGGCCGCTTTCAGTGACTTAGGCCTTAGCACCGACACAGAGGAGACAGGTCAGATAGCACAAGCATCAGTTTCACATCAACCACCACAGGAGAAGGGCACTTTTAGAGACTTTGACCCGTGCAGCCACACGGAGGAGAGAGGTCCCACAGCAGAGATTCAGGCATTTATATCAGCCACCACAGGAGAAGGCCGCTTTCAGTGACTTTGGCCCCCTGCACCCACACAAAGGAGACATGTCAGACAGCACAAGTATAACATTCATATCACCCAGCACAGGAGAAGGACACTTTCATGTACTTTGGCCCCGGCACCCAGACAGACGGAAGGTTCATTCAACTCTGGGTTGCACCCCAAGATCCTACTTAATTTCAAAAATTGATTTTTCAATGAAGAAGTGGCCAGGAGTACAAGACAACATGGTTTAAGGCAGTTATTAAGGACTACTCTGCACAAGGGAGGGTCAGGTCTTGTGGGATCCATGCCTGGTTCATTTTTATAAACGTCAGCTTGTCCACGTTGGCTGCGGACAGGCGGCTGCGTTTGTCAGTAATGACGCCCCCTGCCGTGCTGAATACACGTTCAGATAAAACGCTGGCCGCCGGGCAGGCCAGCACCTTCAAGGCATAACATGCTAATTCTGGCCACGTGGACAATTTGGAAACCCAGAAGTTGAATGGGGCCGAACCATCCATCAGTACGTGGAGTTGTGTGCAGACGTACTGTTCAACCATGTTAGTGAAATGTTGCCTCCTGCTAACACCTTCCGTATCAGGTGGTGGGGCAGTTAGCTGTGGCGTGGAGACAAAACTTTTCCACATTTCTGCCATGCTAACCCTGCCCTCAGAGGAGCTGGCCGTGACACTGCTGCGTGGGCGACCTATAGCTCCTCCTCTGCCTTGGCCTTGGCCTTCCACCTGTTCCCCTGTGACAGTTGGGAATGCTCTCAGGAGCGCGTCTACCAGTGTGCGCTTGTACTCGCGCATCTTCCTATCACGCTCCAGTGCAGGAAGTAAAGTGGGCACATTGTCTTTGTACTGTGGATCCAGCAGGGTGGCCACCCAGTAGTCAGCACACGTTAAAATGTGGGCAACTCTGCTGTCGTTGCGCAGGCACTGCAGCATGTAATCGCTCATGTGTGCAAGGCTCCCCAGAGGTAAGGACAAGCTGTCCTCTGTGGGAGGCGTATCGTCATCATCCTCTGTATCCCCCCAGCCACGCACCAGGGATGTGCCTGCGCTATGCTGGTTGCCACCCCGCTGTGAACCTGCTTCATCCTCATCCTCCTCCACCTTCTCCTCATCCTCCTTGTCCTCCAGTAGTGGTCCCTGGCTGGCCACATTTGTACCTGCCCTCTGCTGTTGCAAAAAACCTCCCTCTGAGCCACTTCTAACAGACTGGCCTGAAAGTGCTAAAAACGACCCGTCATCCTCCTCCTCCTGGCCCTGGCCCACCTCCTCTTCCATCATCGCCCTAAGCGTTTTCTCTAGGAGACATAGAATTGGTATCGTCACGCTGATAACAGTGGCATCGCCACTGGCCATGTTGGTGGCGTACTCTAAACAGCGCAACAGGGCACACAGGTCTCGCATGGAGGCCCAATCATTGGTGGTGAAGTGGTGCTGTTCCGCAGTGCGACTGACCCGTGCGTGCTGCAGCTGAAACTCCACTATGGCCTGCTGCTGCTCGCACAGTCTCTCCAGCATGTGCAAGGTGGAGTTCCACCGGGTGGGCACGTCGCATATTAGGCGGTGAGCGGGAAGGCCGAAGTTCCGCTGTAGCGCTGACAGGCGAGCAGCGGCAGGATGTGAACGCCGGAAGCGCGCACAGACGGCCCGCACTTTATGCAGCAGCTCTGACATGTCTGGGTAGTTGTGAATGAACTTTGCACCACCAAATTCAGCACATGCGCCAGGCAAGGGATGTGCGTCAAACCGGCTAGTCCCAGAGCTGCCACGAGATTTCGCCCATTATCGCACACCACCAGGCCGGGCTTGAGGCCCACCGGCAGCAACCACTGGTCGGTCTGTTGTTCAATACCCCGTCACAACTCCTGCGCGGTGTGGGGCCTGTCCCCCAAACATATGAGTTTCAGAATGGCCTGCTGACGTTTACCCCGGGCTGTGCTGAAGTTGGTGGTGAAGGTGTGTGGCTGACTGGATGAGCTGGTGGAAGCGGAGGAGGAGGAGGAAGCCGAGTAGGAGGAGGAGGCTACAGGAGTCAAAGAATGATGCCCTGTGATCCTTGGCGGCTGAAGGACGTGCGCCAAGGAACTCTCCGCCTGGGGCCCAGCCGCCACTACATTTACCCAGTGTGCAGTTAGGGAGATATAGCGTCCCTGGCCGTGCTTACTGGTCCACGTATCTGTGGTTAGGTGGACCTTGCCACAAATGGCGTTGCGCAGTGCACACTTGATTTTATCGGACACTTGCATGTGCAGGGAAGGCACGGCTGTCTTGGAGAAGTAGTGGCGGCTGGGAACCACATACTGGGGGACAGCCATGGCCATCAGCTGTTTGAAGCTGTCTGTGTCCACCAGCCGGAATGACAGTTTAGAAATGCTGGCATTCAGGCCAAGGGCTCGAGGGTGACTAGGTGGGAATTTGCACTTCCTCTCAAAGGTTTGAGAGATGGAGAGCTGAACGCTGCTGTGTGAAATAGTGGAGACGCTAGGTGGCGGTGTCGGTGGCACATCCTCTGTTTGCTGCTTGGCAGGTGGCAACATTCCTCTCGAGGCGGAAGCCGAGGCAGCAGCGGTAGAGGGAGCAGGGGGAGCCTGAGCGGGTTCCTTGTTTTTAAGGTGTGTACTCCACTGCAGTTCATGCTTTGCATGTAGATGCCTGATCATGCAGGTGGTGCTCAGGTTAAGAACGTTAATGCCTCGCCTCAGGATCTGATGGCACAGCGTGCAAACCACTCTGGTCTTGTCCTCAGCACATTGTTTGAAGAAGTGCCATGCCAGGGAACTCCTTGAAGATGCCTTTGGGGTGCTGGGTCCCTGTTGGCGCTGGCCAATAGCAGGCGAACTCTCTGGACGGCGGCTGTTCTGCTTTTGCCCCCTGCTCCCTCTTTGGCTTCGCTGTTGTCTCGGTCTCACCACTGCCTCTTCCTCTGAACTATTTAAGTCAGCGGCACGACCTTCAGTCCATGTGGGGTCTAAGACCTCATCGTCCTCTGCATCGTTTTCCACCCAGTCTTCCTCCCTGACCTCCTCCTGTTCAGTCTGCACACTGCAATAAGACGCGGCAGTGGGCACCAGTGTTTCGTCATCATCAGAGACTCGGTCACTCTGCTGTGGTGGTATTCCCATGTCCTCATCATCTGGATACATAAGTGGTTGTGCGTCAGTGCATGGAATGTCTTCCACCGCTGGGGAAGGGCTAGGTGGACGCCCCTGGAAAACCATGGGAGCAGAGTCTTCAAACAGAATAAGAGACTGCTGCATAACTTGAGGCTCAGCCAGTTTCCCTGATATGCATGGGGGTGATGTGACAGACTGATGGGCTTGGTTTTCAGGTGCCACCTGTGCGCTTTCCGCAGAAGACTGGGCGGAAGACAATGTGGTGAACGTGCTGGAAGCACTGTCGGCCACCCAATCGACTAATGCCTGTACCTGCTCAGGCCTTACCATCCTCATAACGGCATTGGGCCCCACCAAATATCGCTGTAAATTCTGCCGGCTACTTGAGGGAGTTGGTTCACTACTTTGTGCGCCTGAGGCCGAACGGCCACGTCCTCTGCCAGCAACAGAGGCTCCACGGACACCACCACGACCGCGTCCTCGTCCCTTAATAGAATGTTTCCTCATTGTTGCGATTCAAAAATTTCCACACTGGAAGATATAATTCCTTTTTCCGGTATTAATTACAAGAAGACTGCTGCAAATTGGACACCAGAATTTTTAAAATGCTAGTTTTGGTACATAGATTCCCACACGGGGAGATATAATTCCTTTTTACAGGATTGAAAACGTGAGGCCTACTGTTTCTGGTCTAACAAACACCAGATTGATTAAATTGGCCTTTTTTTCACCAAAATTACAACACTGGACAATAATGCCTTTTGCGGTATTAATTACAAGAAGACTGCTGCAAATTGGACACCAGAATTTTTAAAATGCTAGTTTTGGTACATCGATTCCCACACGGGAGATATAATTCCTTTTACAGGAGTGAAAACGTGAGGCCTACTGTTTCTGGTCTAACAAACACCAGATTGATTAAATTGGCCTTTTTTCACCAAAATTACAACACTGGACAATAATGCCTTTTGCGGTATTAATTACAAGAAGACTGCTGCTAATTGGACACCAGAATTTTTAAAATGCTAGTTTGTGTACATAAATTCCCACACTGGAATATATAATTCCTTTTTCCGGTATTAATTACAAGAAAACTGCTGCAAATTGGACACCAGAATTTTTAATATGCTACTTTTGGTACATAGATTCCCACACGGGGAGATATAATTCCTTTTTACAGGATTGAAAACGTGAGGCCTACTGTTTCTGGTCTAACAAACACCAGATTGATTAAATTGGCCTTTTTTTCACCGAAATTACAACACTGGACAATAATGCCTTTTTGTGGTATTAATTACAAGAAGACTGCTGCTAATTGGACACCAGAATTTTTAAAATGCTAGTTTGTGTACATAAATTCCCACACTGGAATATATAATTCCTTTTTCCGGTATTAATTACAAGAAAACTACTGCAAATTGGACACCAGAATTTTTAATATGCTAGTTTTGGTACATAGATTCCCACACGGGGAGATATAATTCCTTTTACAGGAGTGAAAACGTGAGGCCTACTGTTTCTGGTCTAACAAACACCAGATTGATTAAATTGGCCTTTTTTCACCAAAATTACAACACTGGACAATAATGCCTTTTTGCGGTATTAATTACAAGAAGACTGCTGCTAATTGGACACCAGAATTTTTAAAATGCTAGTTTGTGTACATAAATTCCCACACTGGAATATATAATTCCTTTTTCCGGTATTAATTACAAGAAAACTACTGCAAATTGGACACCAGAATTTTTAATATGCTAGTTTTGGTACATAGATTCCCACACGGGAGATATAATTCCTTTTACAGGAGTGAAAACGTGAGGCCTACTGTTTCTGGTCTAACAAACACCAGATTGATTAAATTGGCCTTTTTTTCACCAAAATTACAACACTGGACAATAATGCCTTTTTGCGGTATTAATTACAAGAAGACTGCTGCTAATTGGACACCAGAATTTTTAAAATACTAGTTTGTGTACATAAATTCCCACACTGGAATATATAATTCCTTTTTCCGGTATTAATTACAAGAAAACTACTGCAAATTGGACACCAGAATTTTTAATATGCTAGTTTTGGTACATAGATTCCCACACGGGAGATATAATTCCTTTTACAGGAGTGAAAACGTGAGGCCTACTGTTTCTGGTCTAACAAACACCAGATTGATTAAATTGGCCTTTTTTCACCAAAATTACAACACTGGACAATGTAATGCCTTTTTGCGGTATTAATTCCTTTTACAGGAGTAAAACGTGAGGCCTACTGTTTCTGGTGTAACTAACACCAGATTGATTAAATTGGCCTTTTTTCACAAAAATTACAACACTGGACGATATAATGCCTTTTGCGGTATTAATTACAAGAGGACTGCTGGTATTTCAGAACACCGGAATTTTTAAAATGCTAGTTTTGCTAGATAAATTTCCCACACTGGGAGAAATATTGCCTAAGCCTTTTTACAGTATTAATTACAACAGGAGTGCTTCTTCTGGTCTAACACCAGAATAATTTTATTATTACGGTGAAAGCTTTTTCTAATTTATATTTCTGGCACATAAAAAAAAAATATATTTCTGGCTGACAGTATTGGACTCGGCTGTAGTGGCACTGGCTAGCCTAGCTGGAACAGCACAGTCATGGGATTTGCTATCCAAGTGGGTTACTTTCAGTTTCACCACTGATATATTAAATATCTTTGCAGTTAGTATGGGTGACACAAGCACAGCCAAATCCCTGATGTAGTATATCTATGAAAAAAATCGACTATTACATGAGATTAATGGACGTTGTGGCAGCTTTTGCTGTAGCACCACAAGTCCCAAAATGGCCGCCGCCTATCAGCCCAGTAACATGTGCCAGAAAACGGTCTGCCCAGCCAGAAAAAAAATAGACTTTGACTGAGCAGCTGAATCGCTGTTGTTCTGATTCACAGGTGTAGATTTTACACTTCTTTGGAGCTTTGGTTTAGACTCTGTGGCAGCTTGTGCTGGCGCACCACAAGTCCCAAAATGGCCACCGCCGGTCAGCCCAGTTACATGTGCCAGTAAAAATCGCTCTGGCCAGTCTCAACAAAATAGTGACTTTCAGTGAACAGCTCAGCTGAGTTGTTCTGATGCACAGGTGTAGAAAGGTAGATCATTCAATCACTTCTTTATCCCTGCCTATCTCGCCCTCACAGAAGCTGCATCCTCTCCCTACACTAGTCAGAGCAGTGTGACGTGCGGCGCTACGTGACTCCAGCTTAAATAGAGGCTGGGTCACATGCTGCACTTGGCCAATCACAGCCATGCCATTAGTAGGCATGGCTGTGATGGGCTCTTAGGGCAAGAAGTAAAACGCTAGCTGATTGGCTGCTATGCAGCCCTTCAGAAAGCGGGAAGAAATCGACGAACACCGGACCCGAACCCGAACTTTTTTGAAAATGTCCGTGTTCGGGTCCGTGTCACGGACACCCCAAAATTCGGTACAGACCCGAACGATTTTCGAACTGTTCGCTCAACACTAATCAAAACGCATTGCACCCGCGCTGAAAAAAAACTGAACGCAATTGCAGACAAAACTGACTGAACTTGCTTGAAAAATGGTGCGAGTTTCACTGAACGCACCCAGAAAGCATCCGGACCTAATCCGTCACGCTCGTGTGAAAGAAGCCTAAGGCCCCTTTTACACGGGCGTTGTGGATTGGGGCCGGATAGGATGTGGGTGCATGGCAGGGAAATGGTGTGAGTGCACACGCAATTTCAGTCAGTTTTGACTGCGATTGCGTCAACTTTTTTCTGCGCGAGTGCAATGCGCTTTGCATGCATGTGAGAAAAGACATGGTTATAAGGGAAAATAATAGCATTCTTAATACAGAATGCAAAGTAAATTAGGGATGGAGGGGTTAAAAACTAACAAACAGTTAATAAACTCACCTTAATCTACTTGAACGCAATGAGGGCATGTGCAAATGGCTAAAGGACCTGTGGTAATGTCACTGCTCTTATCACATGGTCCAATCACATGGTGCATCTCCATGGTGATGCACCATGTGATTTGACAATGTGACGCAGTGACTTAATCACAGGTCTTTTTTACTCCAGATCTGCAAAGAATAAGAATGAAGACGAGTCGGGCTTCGCGAACAATTGGATAAGGTGAGTTTATTTTTTTTATTTTTTTAACCCCTCCATCACCATTTTACTGAGCATTCTGTATCAAGAATGCTCTTATTTTCCCTTATAACCATGTTATAAGGGAAAATATTAAAGATCGGGTCCCCATCCCGATCCTCACCTAACAACCATGCGTGAAAATCGCACCACATCCGCACTTGCTTGCGATTTTCGCGCTTCTATTGGGCCTGCGTTGCGTGAAAAACGTACAATATAGAGCATGCTGCGATTTCCACGCAACGCACAAGTGATGCGTGAAAAATCACCGCTCATGTACACAGCCTTATTGAAGTGAATTGGTCCGAATTTAGTGCGGGTGCAATGCGTTCACCTCACGCATTGCAACCATGCGGAAAACTTGCCCGTGTGAAAGGGGCCTAAGACTTATTTCACAAAAGTGATGTGGAATGTGTAAAGCTCTGTTCAGAGAAAAGCAGATTTTGCACGAAAGTTTAATCAGTTGTCTGCAATTGCAGTCAGTATTTTAGATTTTGACGAACTGAAAAATAACACAAAACTCCTAGCAACCATTAGGCCGCCTGCACACGGGATTCATGTGTGCACTGGATCTGCACCAAAATCCGCAATTTCTAACAGCGGTTTATGGTGCGGATTTGATAGAGATTGGCCACAGCTCTCACCCTTCCATTAACCCTTTAAGGACCGTGGGATTTTTGATTTTTGCATTTTTTTCACTCCCTTCCTTTCCATAGTCCTAACTTTTTAATTTTTCCATTCACATAGCCTTATGAGGGCTAATTTTTTGCGGGACAAGTTGTACTTTCTAATGGCACCATTTACCGCTGCATACCATGTAAAAATTCCAAATGGGGTAGAATTGGGAAAACACAATTCTGATAAAGATTATTTTATTATTTTTTTACATTGTACACTATGCTGTAAAGTTGACCTGTTATCTTTATTCTCCAGGTCAGTACAGTTACAACGATACCACACTTATATCATTTTTCTTGCGTTTTAATACTGAAAAAAAATTAAAACCTTTGAGGGAAATTTATTTTTTTATAACCATATTCTGACCCCTATAACTTTTTTGTAGTTATGTGTACGGGGCGTTATGTGTGAGGGCTCATTTTTTGCGGGACGATCTGTTCCTTTTAGTGATACCAATTTGAAGTGTGTGTGACTTTTTGATCACCTTTTATAAAAAAAAAAATATTGGGTAGTTATTGGGTAGCTATTTGCTGTATGCCATTAATATTGTTATATTTTAATTGTATGGGCATTTTCGCACACGGCGATGCCCATGATAATTTTTTTTATTCGTTCAGTATTTTTATTTTAAGGAAAGTGGGTTGATTTGAACTGTTAGGTTTTTACATTTGTAAAAACTTTTTTTTACTTTTTTTTAAGTCACCTTGGGTGACAATAACTGGCAATCATTAGATTGCCCATTGTGTATATTGATGGCTATATAGACATCATTGAACACTTCATTTGCACTATACCGCTACAATGCTGCCACCTAGTGGCCTGTATTGGTATATTCCTGAAATAGGCACAGAAGCCTGCTTGAGGCTTCGGGCTATTTCAGTAATGTAACAGGTTCCCCGATCTCAGTCTGGGAACATCGATACCAGAGCGGAAGCACGTGACTTCCGCTTCCGGACTGAGAATATTCCGTGGTCACATTTGACCACGGCATCTGAAGGGTAAAATTTATGCGATCAGCCTTATTATCAGGGAAGAGTCTACCAGATTTGTCTGTAGGGACAACAGTCGCATCAACAATTTAATCTCCCTGATATTTATATTAGAACAAACAATCAAGCTGATGCAACAAAGGATGATGGAAGAAGAACAGCTCCCACATGTTGCCAGCTGTCCTGGAAGTGGAGAAAATCGAGGATGAGGAGCTACCACTAGAGGAGGAGGTGATGCAGATCCAATACCCCTGAGCAAGGGGGTATCAGCAAACTGTTAATTTCTTTATGTTATGTAATATAAAAATTAGTCATGCTGTATATGGATGACACAACCAGGGCTAACAGTCCAGGCTAAGCCCCTGTAGGGGGTTAGGTGTGGACTGGCTCCACCTCTAGCTTTAGTGAATGATAGGGAAAGTTTGGAAGGGAGAAGGAGCTGTGACTTGTGCACCATTTTATTAAGCCCAAAAAGCTACATTGGCTCACATATCTCTGCATGATCTACAGACAGAGAGAAGGAATAAGACAAAGGACCAAAGCACTAAAGAATCTAGGGTCCCCGCATATCCGAGCTCTGGAGTTAGTAAGGTAACTGGCTACCAAAAACTGTTAAGACTTTACTGCAGTGAGGGACACTGTTAAGACACCCTTCACACCTGGACATGACCTGGCCAGTCATAGCTCTAAAACCCTGTATCCCACAGTGAATATTACAATCACCATTGTAAGACTACAATTGCCTGTCATACATTCTGCAGGAAAAGACTATAGACAGAAAGGGAAGAGGGCCATAACTTTCATCCTTGCCTATATCCATACATTGTTATCTGGCAAGAATTGTACTGTGTACAGTTGATACTGAGTTTTGCAACCGTTGGATGTACTACAACTGCTATTTTGCACTTTTATTCTGCTACATCTGGTCTGGTTACTAACTACTGCAACATACGCTGGTCATTGCACACTACATGCCCCATCTTGCACCGATACAAACACTCATCACAGACTCCCCGACTATCATCATGCAGGAGCCCCAACATCAGGGTGTACCTTGGGAGAACAAAGGGTGCGCCCTCCTTTCTGTGCACATCCCTAGGGAGCAACAGTGTGAGGAAAGCCACTGTGATTGACTGTAAAAGCCAGAGTCACTACTACTCACACTCATCCTCTGCTCCAGCTCCTCCCAGGTCACTGCACACGAGGATGATGATGATGATGATGACAACTCAATGAGACGTGGGGAAAAGCCACAAAGAACTGAATTCTCAGGCACACTGGAGAGTACGGCCAGTCTGACCAGGAGGCCCCTCTCCGACCCCATTGAGTCACAGTCTCTCTGCCATCTCTTCTACAACAAGTAGCAGAAGCCGCAGCAACACCAGCAGTAGCCAATTCAGTTTGATGAACATGATGGAGCAGTTTTTTCATGTGCCATGCCAGGCTGACACACATTAGCAAACAGATATGTACAGCCAGGTTAAGTCCTACTTGGACTGTGGCCTTTCTCCAGCACATACCCTGTTTCCTGACCCCATGGACTTCTGGGCAGGCTGATTGGAACAGTGACCGGAACTGGCGCAGTTTGCTCTCACTGTACTGTCCTATCCAGCTTCCACTGTCATCTTAGAGTGGGTATTTAGCCAGGAGGCGGCATTGTCACGCCCAAACTGACAAACTTGTACTCCAGAAGTGTGCAAAATATCACATTTGTCAAAATGAATGAGGCATGGCTCCATGAGGATTTTAACACTCCTTTAGCTGAGGCCAATGAATAAATCTGCCTTTTCTGTAGCTATTTAGAAACGGTCCATTCATCCCACTCATGTTCCATACTGTAGTGCTATTGCTGCCACTGCAGCTGCAACTCCCCTTACTGCCACTACAGCTGCCGCTCCTCTTTCCTACACAGCCGCACATCTACTTCCTTGCCAGTACTACTATTACCACTACACAGATGAACATGTTGCCTTGTCAGTTAGGTTCCATGCTGTGCTGCTACCGCTGTCACTGCTGTCTTCACGGTAAGAGCAGTGAGACTATGGAACTCTCTGCCAGAGAAGGTGGTGATGGTGAGTACAATATAGGAATTCAAGAGGGGAATGAAAGTATTTCTGGAGTGTAATAATATTACAGGCTATAGCTACTAGAGAGGGGTCGTTGATCCAGGGAGTTATTCTGATTGCCTGATTGGAGTCAGGAAGGAATTTTTTTTCCCCTTAAGTGGGGAAAATTGGCTTCTGCCTCACAGGGTTTTTTTGCCTTCCTCTGGATCAACTTGTAGAAAACAGGCCAAATTGGATAGACAAATGTCTTTTTTCGGTCTTATATACTATGTTACTACCACTGCTGCTACTATTACCCCTATACAATCACACATCTCCTGCCTTGTTAAAGAGGTTCCACATCTCCCAAAAAAGGGAGAAATTTTGGGTGCTTTATCAGAATAAGCTACTGCTTGCTTCCAGTACTAGTGTGTATAAACATGAGCAGGCATTTTACCCCTTTAAGGCACAATTTTGGGATGTTTGTTCAGAACAAGCTATTGCTTCTTCTGACACCATTAAGGCATATTTTTCAGAACAAGCCTCATTTTTCCTTTGAGTGTTAAACACCGGCAGGTATCTCATCTCCAATATAAGACAATTTTTGGAACCTCAGTTTCCAAAAAAAAGAAAAATAAGGATCACACATCTAGATGTTGTGCATTGATCTATCATTACCTCTCAGCACATCTGTTCTCAGTGTAATTATTGGAATACAGCACCATAATCTACATACTGTACACAAGGCATTTGTATAAGTTTTGAACAATATGCATAAGCCCACACACATCAAGGTTGCCTCTACGAGTGGGTACCTACCCTTATTTGACGCAGCACCCACTTGGCAACCACTGACACCACAGCACCCCAATTTCTGGAACATATTTTAATTTTTTATAAGCATAAACTCTACGATACAGTGTGTTTTTAAGACAAAAAATGAAAAAAAAAAAAAATATATATATATATATATATATATATATACACGACCTAGCAGACCTAAGAGTGTCATACTCCAATTTTCAGACCAATTGGAACACTACTGATTTGCGTACAATCGACTGACCAAATCAAATTTTTTAAACAATTAACAAAGGGGATGTCAGAGTACCAAGATAGTAAACACAGTAATTTTACAGTAAAGGCATAATATGCACAGTGATGTCACAATGCAGGGCTGATAAATGATGTACACGGTAATGTCACAATAGCAGGATAATGTGAACAGTGATGTTACAGTAAGGGGATAATGCTCACAGTGATGTCACAGTACAGGGATAATGCACACAAGAAAGGTCACCATATAAAAAAGCATTATGTCATAGTGCAGATATAATGCACCAGTGATGTCAGCAATAACACAGTTATGCCACACCACAGGAATAAAGAAAAATGTGATTTTGCAGAAAACAGATAAGGCACACATCATCAGTAACCATGGGTATCCATAGTAGAGTTTAAATCAGTTGTCTGGAGGATACCGGTAAACACAGGGGTTATACCTGCAATAAAGAAGAAATCATTACTAACCTGGCAGATCTCGTGGTGCTGCTCTGGTTCCCCTGGCCAGGATCTTTTGTCACATCAACAACTTGTGACCACTGCAGCCAATCACTGGCCTTAGTGGTGCACTGAAGGCAGGGGCATAGCAAGGGCAGGGCCAAGCTGGGCATGTGTCCTGAATGCAGAGGCTTGAGGGTGCTCCTGGGTAACTGATTTAGATGGTGAAGCAGGGAGCCGTCCGCTGTTTGGTTCACTGTTCAGCTGAGCTGCAGAGCTCCCAAGCAGTCCACACATTGCACTGCTGGGCTGTGTGGGAGAAGTGTACAGGACTGGGAATCAGTCGGTGTTCCTCCTACACAGGCTAGCAGTGTGGCGTGCTGCCCAGGAATGCCGGACATGCACGATTATAAGGGAAACCAGTGAGTATTCAGTGTTTGTTTTATTTTTTAAAGTGAAGGAGCACAATGTGGGCATTACTACTGTGAGGGGAGCACAATGTCAGCATTGCTAGTGTGACAGGGCACAATGTGGGCATACCTACTGTTTTGTGTTGATCTTTGTTCCCCCTCTGCACTGCCGGAGGATTAGCCTAATTTCTGAATTAGGCATACCTCCAGCAGCCTGTGCTCCTGGAGTAAAAAGTACTTCGGCCCCTGACTGGAGTCGTTTTTACTCCTCTTGTACACTTGTTTTCAGATGTGAAAGGTAGTAAATGTGTCGGGGACGGAGGTTTGGCCCCTGTCACACACAATTCTAAATAGTTGTAAGAAGGGGGCTTGCGACTATGTTTACACATAAAAACAGGCGTAAAAATATTTATAAGGATATTATTAAAAGTTGGGTGAGTATATAGTTATGTATTGGGAGGAGTTAGAGGAGTGGCATATTATCTTTTTCATGGTCCATAGTGACTACGAGATTCACCTTATATCTAAATGATAATAACTCATCTTAATTGCTGGGATCCACAGTAACTACTATGCCTATCCTGAGAGTTACACCCATGGTGCTGAGATTATAATATTTGTTTTTGCTATTTCTTATTATCACTGTCTATTCCTATTTAAAGGACCCTAAACAACCTCATTATGTGGCATGCTGCTGAGTCACAGTGAATATAGAAGTAGCCTGGACTTCCCTGAAAAGCTGTCACGCTAGCAGATTGTAAATGAATGGAAAAAACAATATTATCTTGCTTTTCTGATTTATGTTCTTTGGCACCCTTTCTTTTAAACAGAGTAAATGGTTCACAGGAATTAAATCCAGTGAGCAAAATATATTTCATCTCTTGTGAAAATGGCAGTTTCATGCTTTTAAAAGCAGAGTGTGCATAACATTTCTAACTGATTACTTCCATAACAATTGTCCTATGCTCTAATATAACTATATGTGCAGAAAACAAAATACCAATATATCAGTATAGTTCTGACTATAGCCCAGTCTGTAAAGTGCCCTTACCCATTTATCCTCATTGTAAGTATCACTGCCATAAAGCCTGAAATCTGTACTGTTTGAAAGGTTCTGTCTCATGTTGACTAAGGTTCTCCTATAATTGTATACGTACCTCTACTCGGGATAGGACACCCCCCCCCCCTAAAAAAATGGGCCCTAAAAATAATTTCTTCTGGTGGGCCCAAGAACCCCCAGCCCAACATTGTGGACCTAGTGTGTAATTTTACTTGGCTGGCCATTTTTATTGAACATTCTTCTTGTACTGCTACATGTCCTGTTCAGGGATTTAATGGGGTTTTCCAGGATTTTAATATTGATAGCCCATACTCATCACATGAATATCTGACCGAGTGGAGTATAAAACTCTGCACTTGTTTCAGAGTAGCTCTGGTGCCGTGACTGCAGAACTGCAGTTATCCGCTTCATCCACTACACAGTTGACACAGCTGCGATGTTCGGTCCGTCCCCTATACATCATCATTGAGCAAACTTTGACCCTGTACCTCACAGTCATCAGACACATTCTAGCCAATCAGCATACCCTCCCTCCCAAACCTTCCACCACCTATCAAAAAGCAAGGACAGCATCCATCTTAGGTTCATTCTGAAGCTGCAGTGTTAGAGCAGGGAGAGTGCTGCTGCTGCTGAATCAATATAGGGGTTCTAGGGAAAGCGTTAGCTACTAGTGTTCTGTGTCCACTCCAGTCCTCAAAGACTCATCTGCTGTAAGTACAGCGTCCTTACAGCACCCCAAAAAGCCCTTTTTAGGTCTGGTACATCAGTCTGCTTTTTTTTTCTTCTATATATATTATAGTTGCCTGCCCGTGTGTGAGAGACCACAGGCTCACAGAATTTACTGTGTGCACAACACTCATATCAGGTGGCATAGTACATTGCAGATAAAAATGTCATTTAATTTTTACCCTTTAATATAATTTCAGTTGCCTGCCAGTGTGTGTCAGGCCCACACAAACTGTACTGTGCCCACTGCCAGTGCCCACCACTCATATTGGGTGGCACAGTACCTTGCAGATAAAAAAGTAATTTAATATTTACCCTTTAATATAATTTCCGTTGCCTGCCAGTGTGTGTCAGGCCCACTGACTGTACTGTGCCCACTGCCCACCACTCATATATGGTGGCACAGTACCTTGCACGCATAGTACCACTAATCAAACAAAAAATGACAGGCAGAGGCAGGCCTCCCCGCAGGGGCCGTCGTGGTGCTGTGATTTCCTTTGGCCCTAGAATAATGCCCAGTGTTCAGAGGCCACATACCCTGAACTCGAAAAATTCTGAGGACATAGTTGACTGGCTTACACAGGACACCCAATCTTCTACAGCTTCCGCTCGGAACCTTGACCCACCATCCTCCAGCTAAGCTTCTGGCACCTCTCAAGTTACCACTCGCCCGCCCGCCGCCACCACCAACACTAGAACCACAGCCGCTTCACTTGATCTGTCAGAGGAGTTATTTACACATCAGTTGGAAGAAATGAGTGATGCGTAACCATTATTGCCAGAGGATGTAGATAACAGGCCTATGTTATCCCCTGAAGACGCTGGTGTAATCCGGCGAAACATGTTGGGAGATAGGGAACAGTAGTGTGTTATTTTAATGTCAGCAAAGAGCAGGAGTCACATGGATATGAACTGTGAAATAAACTCCTTAAGTAGCGATATTCAATTAGCCTTAGTGCACGGGGCAAAGCTACAATGAAAATGGATACAAAGTTGGGATTAGTATGTGAGCTGCTGTGAAAGTAATAACAGCCAGATACAAAGAACATTAGCTAACAGAACTGCTCTTATCTGAGAAATTTTAATAAAAGTCACAAATAAGGAGACACACATTAGTTGTTTTAGATGATTTATTGAATAAAGGTTAAATCTTAACAGTCAGCAAATGAAAAAGGACTATATGTGGTCAGATGACCAAGAGTTAAAAAGAAATTAATTATAATAAGTCCTAACATTTGCTGCTAGGTCTTTTTAAATAATGGGATATTTATGATAACAGGGATATGTCTCAGTCAGGCAGCATTAAACACATGGACGTACAGTGTGATGATGATGATGATGTTGTACCCACTGCTGCTTCCTTTGCTGAGTTGTCAGATACAAGTGAAGCGGTTGATGATGACAATGTGTCCGTGGATGTCACGTGGGTGCCTGCTCGAAGAGAAGAAGAAAAGGGGGAAAGTTCAGATGGGGAGACAGAGAGGAGGAGGAGACGAGTTGGAAGCAGGGGGAGGTCATCGCAAGGAGCTAGTGGCACAGTCAGACAGCATGTATCGGCACCCGGGGTCAGCCAGACAGCACGCCAATCAACGCATGCTGTTGCCACCACCAGAATGCTGTAATTGCAAAGCTCAGCAGTGTGGCATTTTTGTGTGTCTGCCTCTGATAACAGCGATGCCATTTGCAACCTGTGCCAAAAGAAACTGAGTCGTGAGAAGTCCAACACCCACCTAGGTACAACTGGTTTGCGAAGGCACATGATCTCACATCACAAACGCCTGTGGGATCAACACATGAGTACAAGCAGCACACAAACTCAAAGACACCATCCTCCTCCTGGTCCAGCATCTTCAGCCACGTCAACCACTGCTGTCCTCCCTGTCCCCTGTCAACCACCCGCCACTCCACCTCTCACCTTCAGCAATTCCTGCTCATCTGCCCACAGTCAGGTGTCTGTCAAGGAAATGTTTGAGCATAAGAAGCCAATGTCACAGAGTCACCCCCTTGCCCGGCATCTGACAGCTGGCTTGTCAGAACTCTTAGCCCGCCAGCTTTTACCATACAAGCTGGTGGAGTCTGAGGCCTTCAAAAAATTTGTAGCTATTGGGACACCGCAGTGGAAGGTACCCGGATGAATTTTTTTTCACAAAATGCAATCCCCAACCTGTACTCCATTGTGGAAAAGGAAGTCATGGCATGTCTGGCACACAGTGTTGGGGCAAGGGTCCATCTGACCACTGATACCTGTTCTGCAAAGCACAATAGGGCAGATAAACATGCTGGTGGCTGCCAAGCATGGAATGCGTGGCTCTGCAGCGGAGTTGGTGACACCGCCACGACTTGCAGGCAGGCATGCTGCCACCTCCTCTACTCCATCCTCTACTCAGCTAACCTCCTTGGCTGAGTCCTCTTCTGCTGCTGCGTCTTGCTCCACATCAACTACACCCCCCCCAGTGGCTATTCCACATCCCGGATATGACAGTCTCACGCCGTCTTGAGGTTGACTTGCCTGAAAGCAGAGAGTCACAACGGACCAGCACTCCTGTCCGCCCTGAACGCACAGGTGGATCAATGGCTGACCCTGCACCAACTGGAGATTGGCAAAGTGGTGTGTGACAACGGAAGCAATCTGTTGGCGGCATTGAATTTGGGCAAGTTGACACATGTGCCGTGCATGGCACATGTGTTAAATCTGATCGTACAGCGCTTTGTGTATAAGTACCCAGGCTTACAGGACGTCCTCAAGCAGGCCAAGAAGGTATGTGGCCATTTCAGGCGTTCCTACACGGCCATGGCACACTTTTCCGATATTCAGCGGCGAAACAACATGCCAGTGAGGCACTTGATTTGCGACAGCCCGACATGTTGGAATTCAACACTCCTAATGTTCGACCGCCTGCTCCAACAAGAAAAAGCAGTCAACGAATATTTGTATGACCGGGGTGCCAGGACAGCCTCTGCGGAGCTGGGAATTTTTTTGCCACGTTACTGGACGCTCATGCACAATGCCTGTAGGCTCATGCGTCCTTTTGAGGAGGTGACAAACCTAGTCGGTCACACCGAAGGCACCATCAGGGACCTTATCCCATTTGTTTTCTTCCTGGAGCGTGCCCTGCGAAGAGTGCTGGATCAAGCCGTAGATGAGCGTGAAGAGTTGTGGTTACCATCACCACCAAAAAAAGCTTGCTGGACCTGCGGCAACGCTGGAAGAGGAGTCTGAGGAAGAGGAGTTAGAGGAGGAATGTGGCTTTGAGAAGGAGGAAGACCAACCACAGCAGGCATCCCAGGGTGCTCGTTGTTGTCACCTATCTGGGACCCGTGGTGTTGTAAGTGGCTGGGGGGATGAACAGACCTTCAATGAGATCAGTGAGGACGAGGAACAGGAGATGAGTAGCTCGGCATCCAACCTTGTGCAAATAGGGTCGTTCATGCTGTCATGCCTGTTGAGGGACCCTCTTATAAAAAGGCTTAAGGAGAAGGACCTGTACTGGGTGGCCACGCTACTAGACCTCCGGTATAAGCAGAAAGTGGCTGAAATGTTACCGAATTACCGGAAGTCGGAAAGGTTGCAGCAGTTCCAAAACAAGTTAAAAAGTAGGTTTTACACAGCGTATAAGGGTGATGTCACAGCAAGACGGGAATCTAACAGGGGAAGAGGTGAAAGGAATCCTCCTCCTACCATGACCACGCCGGCAAGGACAGGACGTTTTACAGAAATGTTGTTGATGGAGGACATGCAGAGCTTTTTAAGTCCTACGCATCGCCACAGCCCTTCGGGGTCCACCCTCAGAGAACGACTTGACCGACAGGTAGCAGACTACCTTGCCTTAACAGCAGATATCGACACTCTGAGGAGCGATGAACCCCTTGACTACTGGGTGTGCAGGCTTGACCTGTGGCCTGAGCTATCCCAATTTGCGATAGAACTTCTGGCCTGCCCCGCTTTAAGTGTCCTGTCAGAAAGTACATTCAGCGCAGCAGGAGATATTGTCACTGGCAAGAGAAGTCGCCTAGGTTAAAAAAGTCTAGATTACCTCACCTTTATTAAGATGAATGAGGCGTGGATACCGAAGGGACTGACAGTGGGGGATATACAGTGTATTTGACTAAAAAAGGCCTGATGAGATGCCTTAAACTAAAAATGGTCCCCACACTGCTGTATTTCATCTCTGCATGCCAGATGACTTGCGTGACTTCTCCGCCACCAACTAGGGTTCAAGCCGCAATGTTTTAGTACACTTTCTGCCTGGAAAACATCAATTTTTCCGGCCGCTGCTACAGCTGCGGCTGCAACAATACCTAATTTTTCATGCCTCTGGTGCTGCACTGTGGCTGCAAAAACAAAAGAAAAATGCACTTACATGTGTCAATTCCTCTTCGTGATCGTTACCTTGTTGTGGTGAAGGGGCTTGCGTAGCACAATATAGAGATCACCTCTATGAGTGTGTTGGCAATGTTGGCACACCCCAGATGATAAGGTCGTTGCTTCATTGTGAACAGACCAAAAGATATCGGCTGGATAACTTTTTTATAGAAAAAACATTAATTTTCTTTATGATCATCTAAGGTGATTATTAAAGCCTACTAGGCCAACAATGGACCCACACTGCAAAATTATTGTTTTTTGGGTCACTTAACTGTCACTGAACTACCTCAGCATGACCATAGGCTTTGAAAAACCGCCATCGCCTGCAATCTCCAAAACGTGCACGAGCACAGTCATCACTTCACCAAGATTGACGCATAGAGGAATAACATTTGTCATGAGTGTGTCAACTATTGACAACTCTTTGCGCTTGTCTAAAATCTATTTGATACACGTTCCCTGATAGGGGACGTAACAGGGATTAAACTGATAGGAATAGTACTACTTAACACACTATTCATATAGGGTGGCACAGTACATTGCACGGCGCACGCGCAGTGCCCCAAATTGGAAGTAAGAGGAACGACCAACCATCTTTTTCCATCTTCCGGTTCCTAAAATCTATTCGATACACCGGCCCCTGAGAGGGGACAAAACAGAGATTAAACTGGTAAGAACAGATTTTTTTAATTTAAAAAATAAGAGACGGAGCTGGATATATTTTGGCCGCGTTGCTGAACGCTCATGCGTCCTTTTGCGGAGGTGACAAACCTGGTCAATCAAACGCAAGGCAACATCATCGACCTCATCCCATATGCGGTTTTTCTGGAGTGTGCCCTGCGAAGAGTGCTGGATCAGGCCGTAGATCAGGTTGAAGAGGAAGAGTTGTGGTCACCATCACCACCAGAAGCAGCCTTGTTTTCGTCGATTGCTGGACCTGCGGCAACGCAGAGAGAGGAGTCTGAAGAAGAGGAGTCAGAGGAGGAAGGTGGCTTTGAGGAGGTGGAAGACCAACCACAGAAGGCGTCCCAGGGTGCTTCTTGTCACCTTTCGGGGACCCTTGTTGTTGTACGTGGCTGGGTGGAGGAAGAGACCTTTAATGACGTCGGTGAGGAAAAGGAATGGGACATGGCTAGCTTGGTATCCAACCTTGTGCAAATGGGGAGTTTGCGGTTGTGCAAATGGACTGTTTGCGGTGCATTAAACGGGGAGTTTGGTCTGTCACTGTGAAGCGGGTGTAACCCTTAGGCTCCTTTCACACGGGCGAGTTTTCCACGTGGGTGCAATGCGTGAGGAGGACACATTGCACCCGCACTGAATCCGGACCCATTCATTTCTATGGGGCTGTGCACATGAGCGGTGATTTTCACGCATCACTTCTGCGTTGCGTGAAAATCACAGCATGCTCTATATTTTGTGTTTTTCACGCAACGCAGGCCCCATAGAAGTGAATGGGGTGGCGGGAAAATCGCAAGCATCCGCAAGCAAGTGCGGATGCGTTGCGATTTTCCCGCATGGTTGCTTAGCAACGGGACCTGATCTTTATTATTTTCCCTTATAACATGGTTATAAGGGGAAATAATAGCATTCTTAATAAAGAATGCATAGTAAAATAAAGTTGAAGGGGTTAAAAATAATAAAAGTTAACTTACCTAAGCCACTTAATCGCGTAGTTGCGATCTCTCCTCTCTTTCCCTGCATCAGCTAAGATCTAAAGGACCTGTGATGACGTCACATCACATGGTCCAATCACATGGTCCATCACCATGGTAAGATGGACCATGTGATTGGACCATGTGATGTGACGTCTTCACAGGTCCTTTAGTTCTTAGCTGATGCAGGGAAAGAGAGGACAGATCACAACTACGCGATCAAGTGGCTTAGGTAAGTTAACTTTTATTATTTTTAACCCCTTCACTTCATTTTACAATGCATTCTTTATTAAGAATGCTATTATGTCCCCTTATAACCATGTTATAAGGGAAAATAATAAATTCTCCAGAAGACCCGAAACCGGGTCTGGGTACCAAACATGGCAAAACATGACGCCCGTGTGAAAGAGGCCTTACACTACCTGATCGATACAACATCATACCTGATTGTATACACACACTGGATGTTTTAAAGCATGTTATTCCAAACAATTTAGGAATGTTAGGTGATTTATGCCCTTTTTGGATTAAAACACGACTCTGCGTCAACTACGTAATTTTCCATGGGAGTTTTGCCATGGATCCCCCTTTGGCATGCCACAGTCCAGGTGTTAGTCTCCTTGAAACAACTTTCCCATCACTGTTGTGGCCAGAAAGAGTCCCTGTGGGTTTTAAAATTCACCTGCCGATTGAAGTCTATGGTGGTTCGCCTGTTCGCGAACATTCGCGCAAGTTCGCGTTCGCCGTTAGCAAACGGAAAAAAATGTATGTTCGCGACATCTCTACATGTTTGTTGGCTGCTACGCAGATAGTTGACAGATAGTGTAGGGACAGAAATCATTTTTTTTTTAGGCAGGGTTTAGTCTTGAAAGGTGTTAGAGACCAAAAAGTCCTTTTAAGGACTATTGTTTTATCTGGCTGCAATATATATTATTAGCGCAACCTGCACTAAATTGCATGCAGTGGTTTGGCTGCTGCTGACTGTGACACAACTTTTGCTATATCTGTTGTGTTACATTTGAGCATCCTAAATATCTGTGACATTCAGCGCAATTGTTTGGCCGCTGGTGACAGCTACATTACCTGCGCTACATCTCCTGTATAACATTTGCGCATCCAAAATATCTGTGACATTCAGTGTAATTTATTTGCGCATACACTTACAAAACCTGTTCTACTGTACGTGTGACATACTTGAAAGCATACATACCATTTAATATGCTTAAGGCGAGCAGTAAGGGACGGGGAAGTGGCCGTGCTGCTGATGGTGCATGCAGAGGCAGTGGCCCTGGGTGCGTTGAAACTGTGCCTGCTGCCAGAGCACAAGAAAAACACTCATCCACGATACCTAGCTTCATGTCCCAGTTTGCAGGGCGGCACAGGACACCACTCTCGAAGTCAGACCACTGCGACCAGGTGGTGGGTTGGACTGCAGCAGATAATACTTCCAGTTGGTTAAGCACCACCCTGTCTTCCACAAAGTCCAGTCCCAGTAGCCAAGAGTCTGGTCAACAGAATCTTCACCCTGATCCTCCTTCCTCCCACCATGGAGAGTCTTGGCTAGGGCTGCAGTAAACGATTATTTAACAAATCGAGTATTCTATCGATTATTTTTTACGATTAATCGAGTATTCTAATAAGAATGTTACCATGGTAACCATGGCTTCAGTAGCGTCCTGGCTGCCATGGTAACCGATCGGAGCCCAGTTATATAAAGCCACGTCGGACGTCCGTGAAACCCGGACGCGAGACGTCCGTGAAACCCGGACGTGAGACGTCCGTGAAACCCGGACGTGAGACGTCCGTGGTAACGCGTCCTGGATTTCTGCTTTCAGCAGGAGCACACGGCATCAGTGGTTGCTATAACGCTGTGCGCTCCCTGCCGCCGCTACACTACAGTAATAAACTGGTGTGATCTATACCAGTGTATTACTGTCTTGCAGCGGTGGCAGGGAGAGCACGGCGTTATAGCAACCACTGACGCCGTGTGCTCCTGCTGAAAGCAGAAATCCAGACCGCATTACCATGGACACACTGTTATGGGGGGGCATGGTGGCTGACGCACTGTTATGGGGGGCACTGTGGCTGACGCACTGTTATGGGGGGCACCATGGCTGACGCACTGTTATGGGGGATCTGTGGCTGACACTGTTATGGGGGATCCTGGATGACACACTGTTATGGGGGGATCTGTGGCAGACACTGTTATGGGGGGATATGTGGCCGACACTGTTATGGGGGGGATCTGTGGCTGACACATATATAGCATCTTATGCTATATATGTGTCATCCACATATACCCATTAACAGTGCCATCTACAGACTCCCAACACTGCGGCTGGGCGCCGCAGCGGCGGTGCAGTGTGCAGTGATACACGGCCCGCAGTCTTATCCAGTATTTATGTAGTTAATGTCTTTAGAAGTAGCCCGGGGAGCCTGCGCAACAATAGTTATTAAGGTCGGGCTACTTCTAAAGAGATCAACTACATAAATACTGGATAAGAGCTGCGGGGCCGGTGCTAAATTCCGGTATCCCGGCAGAGCCCGCTGCCGCAGCAGGGGATGACCACGGAGCGGTGAGTAAATGCTCCTGCTCCGTGGTCACGTGACACAAAGGAATCCTCAATGCAAAAAAATTGCATTGAGGATTTTTTTGTGTCGAATTACTCGATTTAATCGAGTATTCGTTTCAGCCCTAGTCTTGACAAACAAGTGATCCCACACTCAGATATTCCGAGGAGCTCTTTTCATCGCCAATCCTTGATTTGGCCCTCTTGCCAAGCCCGCTTGAAGAGGGACATGAGGAGATCTTGTGTCCTGATTCCTAAACTCTTAGTTAGTGTCTCAAGAGGTTCATGATGAGGATGAGACACAGTTGTCAATAAGTGAGGTGGTTATTAGGTAAACAAGTCAGGCGGATGACCAGAGTAAGCAAGTGGAAGAGGAGGTGGTGGACGATGAAATCACTGACCCAACCTGGGAAGGTGGTAAACCGAGCGAGGACAGCAGTACAGAGGGGCGAGGGATCTGCAGCACCGCAACAGGCTGGAAGAAGCAGTGGGATGGCAAAAGGAAGAAGGCGGGCCACAACAAAGAGGCCCACAACTGTTTTTCACAGCACCCCCTTGTGGCAATCTCCCTTGCCAAGGGGTAGGTGTTCCGCAGTCTGGTGCTTTTTTGAGGAAAGTGCTGACGATAAAAGAATTGTCATTCTGTGCCATACCAAAATGAGCAGGGGCGTGAACACTAGCAACCTCACAAACACCATGATCCGCCACATGGCATCAAAGCACCCCAATAGGTGGGCCGAACCCCTGGGTCCACAATCAGTGTCTGCGGGTCACACCACTGCCTCCTCTTCCCCTGTGGTGTGTGCTGGTCAATCCCCTGTCCAAGACGCAGGCCCAGATGCCTCCCGCCATGCACCTGGACCTTCGCAAGCACCATCATCTAGAACATCCACTTCTGTGTCCCAGTGCAGGGTACAGATGTCCATAACCCAGGCCTTTGAACGAAAGCGCAAATACCCAGTCACCCACAGGCCATAGCACTAAATGCGCACCTTTCCAAATTGCTGGTCCTGGAAATGTTGTCATTTAGACTTGTAGATATCGAGGCTTTCCGCCACCTGATAGCGGTGGCCGTCCCTTGTTACTCAGTCCCCAGCCGCCACTATTTTTATGGGTGTGCCGTCCCCGCTTTACACCAGCATCTGTCCTGTAACATCACCCTTGCCCTGACCAACGCAGTTATTGGGAAGGTCCACTTGACGACTGACACATGGACAAGTGCTTTTGGCTAGGGTGCTACATTTCTCTGACGGCACACTGGGTAAACGTTGTGGAGGCCGGGAACGAGTCGTACCCTGGGATGGCACAGGTGCTACCGATGCCAAGGATTGCGGGCCCTACTTCCATCAAGATTTACGCTACCACCTACATTAGTGGCTGCAACCCCTCCTTCTCCACTTCCACCTCTGAATTCCCATCTTGCAGCAGCAGTCAGCCATCAGTCAGTAGCTGGAAGCAGTGTAGCACTGCATTGGGGAAGCGGCAACAGGCCATGCTGAAACTATATAAAGGGACCAGACTGAGATGTGGCTCTCGCCATTCAACCTACAACCAGGCATGGTTGCTTTGGATAATGGCCGTAACTTAGTGGCGGCTTTGGAGCTCGGCAGGATCACACAAATACCATGCCTAGCCCATGTGTTCAACTTAGTGGTTCAGCGATTTCTCAAAACCTACCCCAATTTGCCTGAGCTACTGGTGAAGGTGCGCCCATTTCCGAAAGTCATCTACAGCTGCCGCCGGTCTGGCAACGCTGGGGCATCGCTTGCAATTGCCAGCTCACTGACTGTTGTGCGACGTGAGCACAAGCTGTAACTCCACGTTCCACATGTTGGCCAGGCTTTGTGAGCAGCGGAGGGCAGTAGTGGAATACCAGCTGCAACATGGTCACCGCGTTTCCAGTCAGCTTCCGCTCTTCACAAGCGACGAGTGGGCATGGATGTCTGACCTCTGTGAGGTTTTACACAACTTTGAGAAATCAACACAGATGGTGAGTGACGATGCCGCTATTATCAGCGTAACCATCCCACTTCTGTGTCTACTGAAAAGCTCGCTGCTCACACTAAAGATGGACGCTTTGCATGTGAAAGAGGTGGAAATGGGGGAAGACATTACACAGGGTGATAGCCAGACCACCCTCAGTTCATCTTCTCAGTGCAAATTGGATGATGAGGAGGAGGAGGAGGATCAGGAGACGGTTGCCTCCGCTACAGAGGGTAGTACCCATAGTAGGTTTATTCCATCTGTTCAGCGTGGATGGGCAGAAGAGGATGATGAGATTGAAAGTAATCCTCCTGATGAGGACAGCGAAGTCTTGTCTGTAGGGACTCTGGCACACATGACTGACTTTATGTTATGCTGCCTTTCCCGTGACCCTTGCGTTATACGCATTTTGGCCAACACCGATTACTGGTTGTTCTTCTCGACCCCTGCTACAAAGGAGAACTTCTCATCTCTCATTCCTGTGGTGGAGAGGACTAGCATAACGGTGCAATACCAGAAGGTCCTTGTGGAAAAATTGCTCCAAAAATTTCCAGCTGACAACGCTGTTGGCAGAGTACGTAGCACCTTGGGCAACTGATGAGGGGAGACAAGGGGAACACACAGCAGTTCCAACAGAGGCAGAGCAACACTCTCCAAGGCCTGGGACAGTTTCATGACACCAGTTTCATGACACCCCACCAGCACCCTCACCTTGTGGCGCAGCCTAGTGTCACAAGGAGGGAAAATCTTTGGAAGATGGTGAAGGAGTACGTAGAAGACCGTGTCAGCTTCCTCAGTGATCCCTCTGTGCCTTACAACTATTGGGTGTCCAAGCTGGACACGTGGCACCAACTAGTGCTCCACGCTTTGGAGGTGCTGGCCTGCCCTGCCGCCAGCGTTTTGTCAGAGCGGGTATTTAGTGCTGCTGGGGGCATAATAACTGATAAGCGCATCTGCCTGTCAACTGAAAATGTCTTATTAAAATGAACAAGGCCTGGATTGCCCTTGACTTCTCTACTCCACCAGAAGAAAGTGGCTAATCATAAAGGCACTTTAAATGTGGCTTTTATGGTGCATTGAATACACTGTAGTCCCATGAACCCCTTCCACCACAAAAAAGGGTATATGGTTCAAGCTTCCTTTTCTCGTCCTCCTCCTCCTCCATCATATCAACATGTTTATTAGGCTGCCCTCGCTCCTAATGTTTCAGAGTCAGCTCAGCAGCAGACCCTCACCCCTAATGTTTTAGATGGTCATATCAGCAGCAGGCCCTCGCCCCTAATGTTTTAGATGGTCATATCAGCAGCAGGCCCTCACCCCTAATGTTTTAGATGGTCAGATCAGCAGCAGGCACTCGCCCCTAATGTTTTAGAAAGTCAGCTCAGCAGCAGACCCTCGCCCCTAATGTTTTAGAGGGTCACCAGCAGGACCTTGCTCCTAATGTTTTTAAGGGTTACCAGCAGGCCATCAATCAATGTTTCAAGGGTGTGTATGATGCCCTCCTTTATGTGTAATAAAGGGTGTATTGGAGTGCCAGTTCCTTGTAATTTTTGGCAGCCCTTTCAGCAATAGTATAACAAGATGGGATTTTTTTTTTTTTTTTTTAAATTAGCCACAAGTCACAAAAGATGCTAAAAGAGTTCCCTGTTCGCGTCTATGCATCTTTGGGCACGTTGGATTATGCTGGATGATACTGCTTGCAGCTCTTCAACAGGGATGTTGTGCATGGTGTTTTTGATATTTTCCTTACGTTCACTCAGGGGATGTGGCTTGTTAGCATACAATTTCACCGTTTTGACCCCCTTAAGGACCGGGCTCATTTTCACCTTAAGGACCAGGCCATTTTTTCCAAAACTGACCAGTGTCCCTTTTAAGTGGTGATAACTTTAAAATGCTTTGACTTATCCAAGCCATTCTAAGATTGTTTTTTCGTCACATATTGTACTTCATGACACTGGTAAAATGAAGTAAAAAAAAAATCGAAGATTACAATTACCTGGTAATCGATTTTTACAGACTCCACGACAGCACCACAGAGAGAGAGGATCCGCCCCCAGGGACAGGAAACCTACAGAATAAAAAGGTGGAGCCGACCCCTTCAGTGGTTTGCAGAGCCAGAGAGAGACTCCCCTATAGTTAGTTCACATATAACACATTATCTTAACATAAACTAATTTTACTTTTTCTTCATTTTCCTTTTTTTTTTTTTTTGATGCGACACCCAGTGCCTAAATAGAACCGAAAGGAAAAGCCAGGGAGGGAATAAGGAATGGTGCTGTCGTGGTGTCTGGAAAAATCGATTACCAGGTAATTGTAATCTTCGATTTTCCCTTCCCCCACGACAGCACCACAGAGAGATTTACAGAGAAAAATCCCTAGGGAGGGACCACCGCCTGCAAGACCCTTCTACCAAAGGACAGGTCAGAGGTTGAAGAAAGATCCAAACGATAGTGCTTAAAGAAAGTACAAGCTGAAGACCAAGTAGCAGCCTTACAAATCTGATCAATCGAAGACCCCGCCCTTTCAGCCCAGGAGGTGGAGATAGAGCGAGTGGAATGAGCCCGTAGCCCAACTGGAGGAACAAGCCCAGATTCCACATAGGCAACGGAGATAGCTGTTCTGATCCACCTGGCCAAAGTGCTTTTGGAAGCTTTATTGCCTTTGTTTGACCCAGAGAAGAGGACGAACAGAGCAGAGGATTTCCTCCAGCTTTCCGTCTGGTCTAGATATGTTAAGAGACACCTCCTTACATCTAGGGAATGAAAAACTTTCTCCTTGGTGTTCTTATGATCAGCACAAAAGGAGGGCAGAATGATCTCCTGGGACCTATGGAAAGTGGAAGAAACCTTGGGTAGGAAGGCTGGGTCTGGACGAATAACCACCCTATCTTCAAGAATGGTAGTGTAGGGAGGATTCTTAGAAATAGCGTGTAACTCACTTACTCTTCTGGCCGTAGTAAGAGCAATAAGCAATATGAGTTTTAACGTGACCATTTTAATGTTTGCGGTGTCTATGGGCTCAAAGGGGGGCTTCGTAAGGGCATTCAAGACTAAGTTTAGGTCCCAAGCCGGAAAGGAAGGGACAAAAACAGGGGTGATTCTATCTACTGCCCTAAAAAACCTCATAATCCATGGATCTAAGGACCAGTTTTTCTCAAAAAGGGCAGAAAGGGCTGATACCTGGACTTTTAGGGTGCTTTTAGATAAACCCAAAGATAGACCTTTCTGTAAGAATTCTAGAATTTGTATAGTAGGGACTGATTCTGGAGGATTCAGGGTATCCAAATTGCAAAAATAAAGGAATTTCTTCCAAATTCTAACATAGATGGATACAGTAACTGGTTTCTTACTTTTCATAAGGGTATCTACTAGACTTGGTGAGAACCCTTTCCTCTCTAGCAACCGCCTTTCAAGTTCCAGGCTGTTAAATGTAGGCCCTTTACTGCTGGATGGTGGACTGGACCCTGAGTCAGAAGGTCCGGGATCTCCGGCAGAATCCAGGGATCTGTGACCGACATCAACCTGAGAGGGGTAAACCATGCCTGTTTTGGCCAAAAGGGGGCGATTAAAATAATCCTTGCCCTGTCCTCCCTGATCTTTTTTATGACTAACGGTAGGAGCTTGAATGGGGGAAAGGCGTAGGCTAGATTGAAGTTCCATTTTATCAGGAACGCGTCCACCCCATACGGGGATTCTCTTGGATTTAAAGAGCAGAAGGTGTTTACTTTCTTGTTCAAACTCGAGGCAAAAAGGTCTATCTCCGGTTGACCCCATGCATCCGTTATCTCCTTGAAAATGTTGCTGCTCAGAGTCCATTCTCCCTGTTTTAAAGTGCTTCGACTCAGGAAATCGGCAATCATATTGTCTGTTCCTTTTATATGAAGAGCGGACAGATGACAAACCTTTTTTTCGAGTAGTTTTAACAACAGAGATGCTTCCCTTCCTAAGGTTAGCGATCTTGTTCCCCCTTGGTGATTCAGATAGGCTACAGTCGTCTGATTGTAGACTCATCTCGTCTGAGATGACCCGACCCAATCCAGGGGAGACCTGCTTTTACTGCCATCCTTACTGCTAGAAGCTCTTTTCTCTTTGAGGAAAAGGTTCTCTGTACTTCCGACCATTGACCCTGAAAGAATTGATCTCTGATATGGGCTCCCCACCCCCAAGGGCTTGCATCTGTTGTAAGAACTACCGGGTCCTGGTAAGTCCACGGAATACCCTGTGAAAGATTGTGGGAGTTCAACCACCAACTCAGGCTTTTTAGGGTAGTTTTCGAAATTTTCAGCTTTGCATTTAGATTCTCCCTGCTTTGCTTGAAGGCCAAAATACAGGAATACAGGAAACTAGCGAACCCAACACTGACATCCCCTTCCTCAGAGTTAATGCAGGATCTGATAGAGATTTTATCTGATCTGCTACCTTTACAATCTTTTCTTCTGGTAGGAACACCCTCTGCCTCACCGAATCTAAATTTAGTCCCAGGAACCTCTGACTTTGTTCTGGAACTAGGCGTGATTTCTTGGAACCGTCTGAACCGCCTTTACCCCTTCCTGCCTGGATTTGGAGATTATTAAAAAGTCGTCCAGGTAGGGGACTATTATGATGTCTTTCAACCTCAAATAGGAGATCATCTCGGCAACTATTTTGGTAAAAACCCTTGGAGCCATGGAAAGGCCAAAGGGAACAGCTTGAAACTGAAATTGCCTTAGATGACCCTCTATTTGAATCGCTATTCTCAAATATTTTTGGAAGTCCTGGTGCATAGGGATATGAAAGTAGGCGTCCTTGAGATCTATCACTGACAGGTAACAGTTGGGATACAAAAGAAGGATCGTGGACCTTATTGTCTCCATTTTGAATTTTCTGTAAATTAGAAACTTGTTTAGATCTTTCAGGTTTATTATTGTTCTGAAGGTACCGTCTGGTTTGGGTACCAGAAATAGAGGAGAAAAATATCCTTGTGATAGCTGTTCTTGTGGGAACGGAATGAGAGCCTTCTTTTCTAAAAGTTCCAGAACCTCCTGTTTTATAGAGGCCGACCCTTTTGAGCAAAAGTCTTTTGTAATCACGAACCTTTCTGGAGGAAAGGTGCGAAATTCTGGTTTTAGACCATGCTTTAAAACCTCCAAAACCCAGGAACCTGCGAAACTTTCCCAGGCTGGGAGAAAATTTTTAATCTTCCTCCCACTCTTAACCTGGTGTCATTGTTGTGGATGCTTTTTATCTGGACCTGAGGAATTTCCGAACAAAAACCTTTCCCCCCTTTCCGAACAAAAAACCTTTCCCCCCTGAGGACTTAGATTTAAATCTTTGTTCCCTGCCTCTAGGCTGTCTTCTTCCCGGGTTATCCCTGCTAGAACGAAAGGGACGTTTCTGTCTGGAAAAGGGAAAACCACCAGGGTTAAATGAAGGAAAGCGTTTCTTCTTATCTGCTGCTTTCTCTAGCAGGTCATCTAATTGGGACCCAAATAAAAACTCCCCCTGACAAGGGAGGCTGCACAACTTTTGCTTAGATGTAACATCTCCCCCACTCCAGGTTTTCAGCCAGAGTGCTCTTCTAGCCGAGTTTGCAAGGGATGCAGACTGAGCACCCAGTTTTACTATGTCTACTGCTGCTTCCGATAAAAAATCTGCTGCCTTCTGTAGCGTAGGGAGTGAGGAGAGAATCAGATCCCTAGGGCATTTATCCTTCAACTGAACTTCCAACTGTGGAAGCCAAAAAGAAAGGGTTCTAGCCGTGACTGAAGCCGCAATGCTTGGTTTAAAGGAGGCTGTAGAAGACTCCCATGTTCCTTTTAATAAAGCGTCCGCCCTTTTATCTAAGGGTTCCTTTAGGACTCCTGCATCTTCAAAGGGAAGGGAGGATCTACGGGAAACTTTGGAGATGGCAACGTCCAACTTGGGGGCTTTACCCCAGGAGGAAGAGGCCACATTATCAAAAGGGTATTTACGTTTGAAGCTTTTAGGGAAGTAAACCCTTTTACCTGGTTTCCTCCATTCCCTTTGAATTAAGGAATTTAGACTGTCCGGACATGGAAAGACACGACCTTTTCTATCTTCTAATTTTTCAAATAAAGCATCCGTAGCTGATTTATCCTCTTTCACGTCCTCTATACTCAAGGTGGAATATATGGCCTTAAGTAACTTGTCCGTATCTCCAGGAGAAAAGAAACTGACATTTTCTACATCATTATCAGAGGACGAGGAAGAAGAAGACTGGGATTTAGAGAAATCCAAGTCATCAGAAGAAGTATTATGAACCCTGCACCCTTTCTCTCCTTTTTTGCTCTTTTTGCTACTCCTCAGAGAATTTTTAACTTCCGTACGAATCAGTGACTGAATATTTTTTTAACAGAGAAGGTGACTCTTCTGAAATTGTTTTCTCAATGCAAGAATGACATAGTTTCTTTCCATATGAGGATGAAAGAGGACATTTGCAAATGGCACATTCTTTGTTCTTCCTTTTGCATAAAACTTTCTTAGGTTTCTGCTAAAATGATACATGATAGGAGAGAGAGAGAGAGAGAGAAAAGGTCTGAGTAAGCATATCACATTGCTACTCACCACCCCCCATAGCGCACAAGTACCGAGACTGGAGTAGCCTGTTCACTCTCCACCGTCTCCTGCCTTTCTTCCTCCATCCTTGTAGGTCAGACCGGATAGGGAAGCCAATGTACTGGTGCGATGCCTTGCTCCTGACAGCCTCTCAGCCCGTACAGCAGACTCCTACTTCCCGGCACACCGCTGTACATGCAGGACGCTGAATTCAAGTCCCGCGATATTTGCGCGCCCCCGCCGGAACCACGTCACCGCGCCCGGAAGTACGTCGGGCGCTCCGACCGGAAGATGGTTTCTGCGTCGCAGACCAGCCCAGCTGCTGCCGACGCAATGCTTCCTTATCTTCAGCGTGGCAATACTTCCCTGAAGCTGCCCACGCCTACCTGCCGCAAGAGTCAGGGAAGCTTCCCGGCGCTCCCCTGAGACCTAGGGTCCTGCCAGCCTGCCCTGCAGCGCGATGGACCTCGGCAGGAAAAAAAAAAGCCACAGGCCCTCCAGGAACGTCCTGGGAACGATCAGACCTGCGGTTAGTACCTAAAAGAAAAAACTGTAGGTCTCCTTCCAGGGACAGGAAACCACTGAAGGGGTCGGAGAGGCTCCACCTTTTTATTCTGTAGGTTTCCTGTCCCTGGGGGCGGATCCTCTCTCTCTGTGGTGCTGTCGTGGGGGAAGGG